>OX031008.1:36238876-37457891 GCA_943735925.1 Pollenia amentaria | reverse complement strand
AGAAAACCAAGCAAAGCATTTAACTACTACAGAAGAAGATTTTGACTTTCATATTGTAGTCAATAGCTTTCTATACAAGACAACTTATAAGTAGACCTCGGATTTGGCATATTTTTGATGGATTCCGATGACATCAAAGTTCGTTTCATTAAAAATAGAGTTAAAAACGATATGCATATATTATTATTTTTTCTGCATATTTGCATATATTGCATGTGCATAATATAAGCAAACTATGCGAAAAAAGCAAACATTTCCTATGTTAAACAAGTCATAAATTAACAGAAAAACCATTCAGAAGGTGGTATACATATTGAAATTTTATTAATTATTTTCAGATTTTGAAATAGAGCAAAAGATACTTAGTAAATACGATATTTTATAGCTTCAAAAATTAGTCAAGATAATTGGTGTTACAAAATTTTTTATTGATTTTAATTTCTAATTAGAAGTGGACTAAAAAATTTACTTCATTAAATTTAACTACCATAAAGCAGAGTTCCGAAAAATTCATATATGATCGCTCATATTTAACGTTTCATGAAAAAATTCATGAATGAGGAATTTAAAACGTGTAATTTTTCTCACAACCATGAATGAATTGTGAATTTTTTTGCCAATTCATTCCTGAGCATGAGGAAAAATAAATTTTTGCCTTTCCTCAGTCATCAAGAATGAGGAAACAAAAAATTTTCTTAACGCTCCTCACCAGTAATGTTGTTGTTGCTCGACAGTTTGCTTGACCACAGCACGAAATGCTTTTGTGTGTATTTTGTTTTTGTTAAAGGCAACGAGCCAAAGTGTGTGTTGAATTTTTTGTAGGCAAATATTATTAAAAAAAAAAAACTAAAAGAACTGCACATATCGTCATCTTAAATGCTGAATAATATAACATCACAGTTTTTATGAGAAGCAAAAAACGTTGTAAAATGGAAATTAATTGAGATATAAAAGCAATTTTAAATATTTAGAATAAAAATGCGATAACCGGTTTTTTTTTTGATAAAAAAAATATTATTTTTACTGTTATTTATTTAGTTATGTGTGTTACGTTATTTTAATTTGTAATTCTCTGAAGCAAAACGACGAATCATCAACGAAAGTATGATAGTATTAAGATAAACAATCATTTAAAACATTAAATAATTAAATATTTCTGTTAAATTACAGGTATAATAGAATATAAAGATAATGTACATAGTTGTAAATGCGATACTGCGTTTAAACAATAAATTTAAATATGGTTAAATGCACATATAAAAATGATAGTCACACAATCAATATGCAGCATCATTAGGATTGCGTTGACATGGTGAAATAAGTTTGCTTTTCTGATGCAGTACTGCATTTGAGAACGTAGAGATGTTATATTATTAGAGATATTATTATGACATATTATTTATAGTTTTTTCTAATTAGAAGTGGATTAATCTAAAAAAAGTTCTTCATTAAATATAAATTGATTTTAAAAATCCAACTTTTCCATTATAACTAACGTGTATATTGATGTCCTTATAACGAATTTTCACAATTGAATTTTTCTTTACAATAAACAATTTTTGTCAGAAATTTGACTCATATACATATATGCATATAAACTTCTGCAAGAAGTAAATTTTAATTAGTTAATTTCTGAAAAATTTAAATAAGAAGAATGAAAGAGTTTTTCAATTAAAAGTAGTATTGATAGCAGCCCGCGTATTCAGTGATACACATGGCGAGGCTATTAAATTTGTTCTTCGTGATGCTAATACAGTTGATGCTGATACAGTTGTTCTTGGTGATTTCAATTTACCTTCAATAGCCGGGAAATTCTTACCTATTGATAAATATTGTGTTCCGTCTAAATCAAATAACACCGTCCGACACTCAATATTAGACACGAGCCGGATGACATAAGTCTGAAACTAGAGATTAAATGGAGCAAAACTGCGTTCACAGTTTTTTATTTCGCGATCCTGTTTCCTTTTAAAAGGACTTCAAAATTTCAAAGGACTACATTTTTAAAAAAATGTTTTAAAATACTTCTGCTCATCCTACTATGCCAAATTTGGTGTCAAATGATCAAGAAGAGTTGTAAAATATTTTGCATTAATTTGTTATTATTCTTTTAGGATTAGAAGTTGTCAAAAATGTCCTTTCAAATTTTTATCCTTTACGGTCCTTTTAGATTTCCAATAATTTTTTTAAAACAAATAGTGCGTTGAAGGACCAAATATTGAATACCACATGCCAAAATGTCAACCTTCTAGCTTTACTACTTAAGTGTAAAATAATACTTTAATTTTGCATTATTTCATTTTTTATATTTTATTTTAAAATTTCATTCAAAAAAAGGGTTAAAACTTAGATTATTTGGTACCTATCGTATTTTTTCGTGGGTTCGGAAATAGTTGCCACTTTATAAAAAAATTCAACTAGAATTGTTTAAATAAATTATAATGTTTCGTCAACGTAATAGTTTTTGCAAACGCGTTTAAATATGAAGTGCCCAAACCGTAATAAGTTTTGTGTTGTGTGTGGATTATTTGTACCATTTAACAAATCGCGAAATATAACAAAAACCTTTGTAAAAAGGTACGAAGAATACTTTTTAATAAGCTTAGCTCCAAGATTGTGGTATGTGCCTGAAATTGTATGTAACTATTGCTATGCTGGTGTACTACGATCAAAGGACATAGGTAAAACTCGCAATGCAATGAAATACGTGTATCCAGTGGTATGGTTATGCCGCAGTGAACATTCTGCAGAATGTTGTTATTTTTGTCAGTCGTGTCCGCGTAGTATGAAGGTTAAATATAATTAACGACGGTGGAAAAGGCAGCGTGGAATAGTTAGGAAGATGTAATAAATAAATTTTTAGGCAATTATAAATCTGTAGATTATGAAGCTATTGTTAAGAAACTAGTGAATAGTTATGGAATAATGGGAATCAATATGTCACTTTAAATTCATTTTTTGGATAGCCACCTGGATTTTTCCCCAGTAATTTAGGAGACTTTAGTGATGAACACGGGGAGAGATTTCATCAAGACCTTGCCGTAATTGAGAATCGGTACCGTGGAAAAAATACCGCCCATATGCTGGCCGAATACTGTTAGTCAATTTGTCGTGATACTACTGGTCTACATAAACGACAAACAAAAAACATGCACTTTTCTAAACAAACCTTTTTTGTATATAAATAAACATTTTTTTAATATTTTAATTTGAACTTTATATATATTTTTTTAAAAGGAATTTATTGGCAATCTTAAAGGATATTAAAGGATAAAATAATACAAATTATTTTACAACTCTTGTTCTTTTGACATCAAATTGGGCATTGTTGGATCAGCGGAAGTATTTTAAAATATTTTTTGAAAAGTGTACTTCTTTGAAAATTTGATGTCCTTTAAAAAGGACACAGGATCACGAAATGAAAAACTGAAAACGTTGTTTTTCTCTATTTGATTTATAGTTTCAGAATTTTATCATCCGGTTCGTGTCTAACAATTTTTTCATTTTTTGTCGGACGGTGTAATAAGTGTGATGAGCTTTTCAATATTTTACATGATATGAGTCTTTTTCAAATTAACGGTATACTTAATAATAATTTTAAATTATTGGATTTAATATTTGCCAACGAAACTGAGGAGTGTTATATAAACCGAGCATCCTACCATTGAAATTAATATATCCGTTCCATCTGGACTTGTAAATAAATCTTCTAAAAATAATGTTAAATGTTATTGTTTCACGCAATCAAACTACTTAATGTTAAATGAACTTCTAAATAGTACGAACTGGGATAACCTTTTAACTTGTCCCTCGAACACAACTGCTGCTATTGATCATATGACTGATGCCTTCTACAACATGATGTATTCAATTATGGACTTATGTATTCCGAAACGAATTATCCAAATACTATCCGGGCCTCCTTGGAACACCAAGCAACTGGCTAAAATAAATGAAATAAAGATTTCAAAAAGTACAAACAATCTGGTTCTCTTGTCGATCATGGGAAATACTGTATTAGTCGCGCTGAATATATTACTCTGAATAAATCATGTTACTCAAATTATTTAATCAAAATGAAAAATAGCTTTAAGCATAATCCAACATCATTTTACAAATTTGTTAACTCTAAGAGGAAAACAACTGGCTTTCCGGCTAAAATGAAATTTCAGCATAATGAATCCAGTGATGATGCTGTTATAAGTAATTTGTTTGCAAACTTTTTCTCAACTACATATTCGGATGCAATTTTTGATGATTCAAACATTTATCCATATACACTTACCGCTAATCAAACAATAAATATTCCATTGCTTGATGTTTCTACAGTTTCTCATAGATTAAGAAAGCTTACATTTTCCTACAAAAGTGGACCTGATAAAATTCCAACAGATTCATTATAAGGAAATTCGATTATATTAAAATTTATTAAAAAGTATATATGTACATATATAAACTCATTAGGTTGGAAACGAAATAAATGATGGAAAAATCATATCATAAAAATAATGGCAGTCTGCTAGAAGCAAAAAACTAAGGAACTGCAGATGGTACTATTTATTCTTGAAAATTCATAGCGTATGGGATTGCAATGGGTTAAGCTGTGAAATTTCTAACAGTCCAATGTAGAAGAAGCTAATAGTCATACTTTATATAGGCTTTGCAATACATATATATATATATATATATATATATATATATATATATATATAAATGGACTCGGCTTATATTAATTTTGCAGCACTGTTTTTCTTTTTGCTTATGTAATAATTTGCAGTTTGATCACTTATTCCACTAACACATTCAGAGTATGAAACCGAATACCCATTTTTGAGGTAAAAAAAACTAATGTGATCATAAAAATATATCAAATACTCTGCTAATTTTTTTAACTAAGATTATTTATTATGTAGTTTAAGGAAATTATATACTTAATGATAAGCCATTTTTGATTTTGTTAATAGCTTGGATATTTTTTAAGGTGGAAGCTTAAAATTTTTTTTAAATATTTAACGTAAACCGTAATCAATAAAAAAGTCTTATGAAGTCTTAATAATCTTAGTTAAAAAAATAAGCAGAGTATTTGATATATTTTTACGAACACATTAATTTTGTTTTACGTCAAAAATGGGTATTCTGTTTCATACTCTGAACGTGTTAGTGGAATAAGTGATCAAACTGCAAGTTATTGTATAAGCAAAAAGAAAAACAGTGCTATAAAATTAATATAAACCGAATCCACATATATATATATGTATTGCAAAACCTATATTAAGTATGACTATTAGCTTCTTCTACATTGGACTGTTAGAAATTTCACAGCTTAACCCATTGCACTCCCATACGCTATGAATTTTCAAGAATAAATAGTACCATCTGCAGTTCCTTAGTTTTTTGCTTCTAGCAGACTGCCATTATTTTTATGATATGATTTTTCCATCATTTATTTCGTTTCCAACCTAATGAGTTTATATATGTACATATATACTTTTTAATAAATTTTAATATAGTCGAATTTCCTTATAATGAATCTGTTGCTATTGGATCAGAATATATCTACATTATTACTATAGAAAGTTTATAATACAATAGAAATATTTTTTCAACGTTTATTTAAAATAATCTGGTATTTTTGTTAGGATTGCATTCTTCCAAGTCGTTCTTCATCAATATCCTCAAAAAGACTGTTATAAAGCCTTTTGTGTTAAATAATAAATTACTTGTCTTCTACATCTTTAGAATAATAGCATTTGTTATCAAGTGCTGGAATATAAATTGTTTAGCTAAATTTTGTGTTAATCCTTTAACGGCTTTATTAAATACAAATAGTATTTTTTTAGGATAAGTGCTTCTTTATACAACATTTTCGTTCACTGAATACGCGGGCTGCTATCAATACTACCTTTAATTGAAAAACTCTTTCATTCTTCTTATTTAAATTTTTCAGAAATTAACTAATTAAAATTTACTTCTTGCAGAAGTTTATATGCATATATGTATATGAGTCAAATTTCTGACAAAAATTGTTTATTGTAAAGAAAAATTCAATTGTGAAAATTCGTTATAAGGACATCAATATACACGTTAGTTATAATGGAAAAGTTGGATTTTTAAAATCAATTTAAATTTAATGAAGTACTTTTTTTAGATTAATCCACTTCTAATTAGAAATAAAAAAACTATAAATAATATGTCATAATAATATCTCTAATAATATAACATCTCTACGTTCTCAAATACAGTACTGCATCAGAAAATCAAACTTATTTCACCATGTCAACGCAATCCTAATGATGCTGCATATTGATTGTGTGACTATCATTTTTATATGTGCATTTAACCATATTTAAATTTATTGTTTAAACGCAGTATCGCATTTACAACTATGTACATTATCTTTATATTCTATTATACCTGTAATTTAACAGAAATATTTAATTATTTAATGTTTTAAATGATTGTTTATCTTAATACTATCATACTTTCGTTGATGATTCGTCGTTTTGCTTCAGAGAATTACAAATTAAAATAACGTAACACACATAACTAAATAAATAACAGTAAAAATAATATTTTTTTTATCAGAATAAAACCGGTTATCGCATTTTTATTCTAAATATTTAAAATTGCTTTTATATCTTAATTAATTTCCATTTTACAACGTTTTTTGCTTCTCATGAAAACTGTGATGTTATATTATTCTGCATTTAAGATGAAGATATGTGCAGGTCTTTTAGTTTTTTTTTATTTCAATAAAAATTGCCTGCAAAAAAAAACAACACACACATTTTGGTTCACCAGTCAAGGAATAGTTTTACAAAAAAAATACTCTCAGACTAAACGTGCTGCACGGCGGGGAAAATTGCAAGCGAATCACTTTTTAGGCCTTTAAGAATGTTTACAATTGAATTTTTAGTAAACTTTTACTTATTCCTCTCTGCCTTTTTTGAAAAGGTCTTTTAGAAAGGTTTTTATTAAATATTTTACAAATTAAAATTTTTCTATTCTAAGATAAGGCCTGCCGCAATCGTTTTATTAGTAGTTATGTTGGAACGTGTTGCAAGTTTAGTTATTAATTTACTCACTTCGTATTATTATTTATTTATTTATTTTTATTTCAACTGTAAGGACTTTAAGATTAAAATTCTTTTATAGTCCAGAGGATTACATAATGAACACCACTAGTAATAGTATTAATAATATTCATGATTATAATAGTAATAATATTAACAATAATAAAAATGATAATAAAAATATAATTATAAAATCATGTATTAAACATAACGATTAGTAAAAAAAAAATCAAATACAATAAGACTTCTTGGTAGACGAGATAAAGAGAAAGTTAATATAAAGAGAAAGATGAAATTATAGGCTAGCAAATTTATAAAACATAATCCATAAGAGTTTTCTTGAATTTCTTTCTTTCAACAATTAGTTTTATATTTGAGGGCAACGAGTTCCAAAGCTTTATGGCATTGATAAAGAAAAATCTGCTTGTGTTTAGATAGTTATATCGTGGTGGTATTAAGGTCACACCCCTTGTCGACCTGACGAATGAAATTTTGTCGAACAGGTATGTCGGTGATCGATCATATAGTAATTTGTGTAGAAATAGTAGGTAGGTTAGCCACAACAATTAAACTTATATAAGGCTTTATTCTTAAATCTTTTTAGAAGCCCTTCCAGAAGGGTTTAAAATAGATGCAAAAGTGCAAGGTGTTGGTCTCCAATGACACACCTTGCTAATTGGTAATAAAGTTGGAATACGGCTGGGAGATCTTATGTCTGCAAAAAGGCCTTCTATAAGGCCTCTTAACTACTTGATTTTCCCGCTTGAAATGGTTGGGCAAATCGCATTTTTTTCCTTGTGAAGAATTTTAACGTGAATTTTTTCAAATTTTTCATATCTGAAAAATCACATATGAATTTTTTGTTTTTGCTCACTACTCATGAGTGAGGAAATTTAAAGTATTTTTTTTCCTCACCCTCGTGAGGATGAATTTGTAGAACAATTTTTAAATTTTCACGCTCGCTCATGAATGAAGAATGAATTTTCTCATATTGAATCGAAGTCAATAAAAAGTTAATTATAAATAGTTCAATGATAAATGGTTTTTGCGTTTTAGCTAACGATATCTATTTTGTTATTGTAAAAAATTGTTTGATGACAGAATGTACTAATAATACATTGTTAATACATTTTGCTTTGGCGCTTTAAAAAGGATGAATTTTTTTCTTGAAAATTATTGAAAACAATGACAATACAAGAACGGAGAACGTATATTTTATTATTGTAGCAAATGTTTGGACTAACAACCAAAACGTTGGGTTTTTTTGTTGAGCGCACTTTTTTTAATTAAAAAAAAATTTTAAAAACGCTAAAAAAGTTGTAAAGATGTAATAAAACGAATTTTATTGCTCACTATTTTATGCTTCAATTATATAACCAGGAGTTTTATTACTAGTTATGTTGGAACGTGTTGCATGTTTAATTATTAATTTACTCACTTCGCATTGTTAGCAACAACAATTAAACTGGGAAAAACCTCTTCCAGAAACCTTTAAAGTAGATTCAAGAGCGCAAGGCGTTGGTCTCCAATGACACATCTTGTTAGTTAGTAATAAAGTTGGAGTGCGGCTAGGAGATCTTATGTCTGCAAAAAGGCCTTCTATAAGGCCTCTTTACTACTTTATTTTCCCGCGGGAAATGGTCGGGAAAATCGCGTTTGTTTCCTTATGAAGAATTTTAACGTGAACTTTTTCAAATTTTTCATATCTGAAAAATTGACTTGTGAATTTTTTTTTTGCTCACTCCTCATGAGTGAGGAAATTCAAAATATTTTTTTCCTCGCCCTCATGAGGATGAATCAGCAGAAATATTTTGAAATTTATTTTTGAAATGATATTGAAATCTGGATTTCTTTTCAAAATGGCTTTTAATTTATCTTTAAGTCCATTCCAATATGTTATAAATAATATTTTCAGCTTCCTTAAATATTGAATGTTGCAAAAATAATATTTTTAGCCCCTATGCAAAATGAGTAGAATGTGATTAAAAAATAAAAAAAAAAATTATTAGCGTGATTTTCTATGTGTTAATTTTATTTAACGTTCGACAATTAATTAGACTTCCCAGAAAATACCCATTATGCAGTATTTAAAGTCAACACAGTTTTCAAAACAATTTTAGTGCATGATTTATTTTAAACAAGTAACTTCTAACCTAGATTCGTTTTCGATTCTATGTATATAAAATCAGGGTTTTCATAAATTTTAAATGAATATATTATTTTTTTTTTAAATATTCTAAAAAGAAAAGAAAAAAAACAGAAGAATGTACTTTGGACTTGAAGAAGAATTCTTGACAAAAAGTATGAAAAATAGAAGTAAGGAGAACATGTAAATCAATTAAAATAGATAATCAGTCGCAACAAAAAAATTTGTTCCACCAAGTAAAAAAACCATTTGTTTTAAAGATTGATTGATGTTTGACTATTGACTGCCAGCCGTCGTCAACGGCGGCGAGTTACTATCGGTCCCCTGGTCAGTGAAGAATGAAAAATTATCAATAAATTACATTTAATTACCTTAAGCATGATCAACATATTTAAAATTTAGATTAAATCCATAAACAGTTCAATAAAATAACCATAATACTATTTATTCTTAAACATATTTCAAAAAAATTTCACTTAATTTCGTTGAAAAGCGAGACAAAAAGTATACAAAACTGCGTCTTATTTTCGCTCTGCATACCAAATTGAAAAATACGCGTAATACCATTTTACAGAACCAGATATCAATGAAAACTTTTTTTTTTATATAATTTCAACGAAAACGATTCAGTTTTTAGAATTTATTTTCCAAAATAAATTAAAAATTTACTAGTTGTTTCGCAAAGATCCGATGATTGATATGAAAATGATATTTACTCGAAACTTTACATACGTATGCGTATGCTTAAATACTTGAACAAATGATATGGTTATATAAGGAAAATGTCTGAAAATCTATTAAAGCTTAAACGTTATTCCAAATTTCCCTATCAAAAACATTTCAATGTTTTCAAGGTCATTATCTGGCAATACTTTCAATTTATCATTTGAAACATTCGCAGGCGTTTTTTTTTTAAATTTATTCATACATTGTTCATATAAATAAGAAAAAACATTCTTAAATGCGTTTAAGAAATCGCCAACTCTTTGTAATATAGCAAAAAAAATCGCCATGTCCGCAAAAACAAAATTTTATCGCCAAATATGTTTATAAATCGCCACGTTTAGCGATAAATGGCCACATCTGATAGCCCTGACCCTACGTACAAATACCAAATAGAGAAAAACAAATGTTTTCAAGTTGCTTAGCCCTGCATACGTAAGGTTAACATGCCCAAAATATTAACTCTGTGGAACAGATAAGGCTCCTAATCCATAAAAGTTACTGGAAAAGTAAAAATCTATACCTAATCTATATATATAAAAATCAAACGCTGTGTCTTAGTCTCGCTAAAACTCGAGAACTACTTTACCGATTTGTATGATTTTTTTGTTTTGATCGTCTAATCACGAGGAAAGTTCAGGAAAGCCCAAAAAAATCGTGTTTTGTATGCAAATTTTACATTGCACCATTAATTGCTGTGGATTAGTCTGCTTAAACTCGATAATTGCTTGACCGATTTCAATGATTCTTTTTTTTGTTTTTTTCGTCTTATCACGGCGATGGTTGCGAAAAAAGGAAGAAGAAGAAAAGCCAAAAATAAAAGTCGATAAATCACAAAATCTACAATGTATGTTTTGTATGCAAATTTGACTTAATACCACCAAAAGGAATTGTATTTCTTCAGCTGGTGGCGGACCCATTGTTTGACAGCTGCACAGAAACAAACCAAACCCATTTAATCATCCTATTTAAATTAATTAAGCTTATAAAAAATGAATCAAAAACAATATGTTTATTATTGAGCGCCATAATCTCTAAATTAATTTAACTGTTATAGTAAAAAAAAAAAATTATTTTATATTTGTTTAACTTTCCAATAAATAATTATCCTTGGAGTTGTTCCCTTTTTACACTTTGCGTAAATTTGTTATTTCTTATTATGGTATTCCTTTAATTTCACTACTTTTTTGTTGTCATGCAATTCATCTAAGCTTTCAAATAATCATGCAAAACTATGTTTCAAACAGTGTAATATCGGCAATTTAAGCGCACACAAGTGATTACACTAGGCATGAAATTTACACAAGCTGGTCACCTGGCGTTTTAACATAATTCGGGTACGCTGAATCCAGTGGTGCCCGCGGTTTTTTAAGATTGGCTCTGGTTTTCGAGATATACCGTTATTTCCAAAATGGAGGAGGTTGCACAACATATGCTAGCGTAACTCAAAAACCCCTTAGCAAATTGAAAAAACTTAAAAACCGAAATTCCGCAATAAAATTTCCTTTAAGAAAAGTAAAACTTCTTTCTAATATCCGTAGTCGTTTTAGAAACATAATTTTTTTTTTGGAAAAAAAATAATTTCTTTTGTTCTTTAAACATTCATAAAAAATTAAAAAATGTAGCTAGGCTTCTAATTTTTTGCAGACATAATCATAAATGATTAAAATCTGTTAGCAACTTTTGATTTTATTCACAAAAGTCTACAAATTTTAATTAATTTAAGAATTTCATAAAACGCCCCCCTAAGGGATGATGATAAACGTAAAGTATAATTTGAGAAAATGTTAAGACCAAAAAAATAATGGAGGTCATTCATACATTTTATCCCCCTAGGGGCGACTCCTGGGCATTTATAGTACTTTTTCTCCAATATATTTCTAGTCTGCATTGAACATTTTGTATGGAAGCCCCCTTAAGGAATGGAGATAGCGGGTGGGTATGTTAAGATTTTTAAGGTTTTTTAAGATTTTTCAATAAGCTAAAGCGTTTTTGAGTTACGCGAACTTATGTTGTGCAACCTCCTCCATTTTCGAAATAACGGTATATCTCGAAAACCAGAGCCAATCTTAAAAAACCGCGGGCACCACTGGATTCAGCGTACCCGAATTATGTTAAAACGCCATGTGACCGGATTGTCTGTTTTTCCAACTAGCATTTTTTTGCATAGAAACCTAAGCAACAGTAAGAAACAAATTGAAATTATTACAACTTTTGTTAAAAGATTTTGTTTGTTGTGCTTAATTCCCTTTTTAAATAATTGATAAAAAAGTACTGAAATTTATTGTTGGAGGATAAGCTGTTCCTATGCGCATTTCACTGGTTGCTTAGGCCAGATCATCAGGAAACGTTCTCCTAAATAATTTTAGAAAAGCCAAAGCTATCAGCAAACAAAACTACAGAGGGAATGAGAATTACCTACAAACACTCAAAAAGTCTTGTTTGCAACGATATCAAAGCTTAAACAAAATACCAAACAATAAATCAGTGTTGAGTTTTTATCTTTTTTACATTTCCCGCTTCAATTAGTTAGAATTCTCCCAACATTAATTGTAGTTGTAAATGGGTAAAGAAAAAACATATTAAAAACAAAAACAAAGTGCTTTTATTGTTTTCGCAAGAAATCAAAATAAAAACAATTTGCCAGTTCAGTTTAACAACTTTTGTTAAAAATAATCGAGGCAGTTAGTACAAATGTTCCTAAATTAAACCAACAACAAAAAACTGCGTACAACTCATTGATGAAAACTGTGAACAATGGAACTGGTGGAATATATTTCCTGGATGCTCCCGGAGGAACTGGAAAAACTTTTTTAATATCTTTGCTTTTGGCATCGAAGTTGTCCTGGCATTGGCTTCGTCTGGAATAGCAGAAGGCGGACGAGCATTCGGCTTTGAAATTGCCACTGAACATGCAAATCAACGACACACCAACCTGCAACATAGCCAAAAATAGTACAATGATTCTACAGAGATGCAAATTGATTGTTTGGGACGAATGTACCATGGCCCACAAAAGCTCCCTAGATGCGCTGGACAGAACGCCACAAGATCTTCGTGACAATCAAACCATTTTTGGTGGAGCCATGATTCTGTTGTCTGGTGATTTTCGTCAGGCTCTTCCTGTTATTCCACGATCAACTGCAGCTGACGAACTAAACGCATGCATCAAATCATCTGTTTTGTGGCGACATGTACAGACCATTCGATTGACGACTCTTTCTGACCGAAACAAAGAAAGAGCTCATTCAACGAGTCTTTCCGACAATTGAACACAACTATAAAAATCATAATTGGCTGAGCAAACGAGCTATATTGGCGGCTAAGAACAAAGATGTCGATGATCTCATTCCAACAATTCAAAGTTTTATTCCGGGACAATTGTTTGCATTCAAATCGCTTGACACAATTACCAACCCAGATGAAGCAATCAACTATCCCCAGAAATCTTGAATTCATTGGAATTGCCTGGATAACCACCTCACAATTTGCAACTGAAAGTCGGCTCTGTCATCATCATGTTGCGTAACATCAACCAACCTCGACTTTGTAATGGAACGGGACTGGCTGTAAAAAATCTCATGAGCAACGTCATCGAAGCGACGATTATTAAGGAAAAATATAAAGGAGAGGATGTTTTGATTCCGCGCATCCCGTTGTCTCCAAATAATATGCCATTCGAGTTTCAACGGCTGCAATTCCCTGTTCGTCTGGCCTTCGCAATGACCATAAACAAATCACAAGGCCAGTCCCTAGAAGTTCCTGGTATTAACTTAGGCCCTAATCATGTACAACGCAGCGCAACGCCACAGAACTAACGCAACGCCAAAGAATAACATTGAAAGCACAAACAATGTCATAAATATTTTGTAATTTTGTTGTTGCTTTCTACAGAAATTCACATTGCGATTTAAAATTTCAAACGCTCCATTGCTTGAGTCGTTGAAAATTTTAAAACGGTACATGAATTTCTGTTGAAAGCAACAACAAAATTACAAAATATTTATGACATTGTTTGTGCTTTCAATGTTATTGTGTGGCGTTACGCTGCGTTTTACATGATTAGGGCCTTAGAGTTTCCGTGTTTCTCGCACGGACAACTGTATGTTGCGTGTTCGCGTGTCGGTACGTCATTATCTTTATTTGTTTACGCGCCGCACAACAAAACGAAAAACATAGTTTACCAAAAAGCTTCGAATTGAATGTTTATTTAATTTTTATCCATTCATATAAATAGAAATACATTTATTTAAATCAAACATGAAACGATTTTCATTTATTAACCAAAGAAAACTCCAACGCACAAAGTGCGGTCAATATTGCCTATTTCAATGATTTGGAGTTGTAGGGATGATTGGAATTCATAACAGCTTATGAAGAAATATAATAAAATCAATGTAAGGTGGAACGAAGTTCACCGGGTACAGCTAGTTGTATATAAAAACAAAAAACATTTACATTTAAACATCAGTCAAATCAGAGAAAAAGTAACAATGTTAGTCGAAAAGACTAACATTACGTATGCAGGGTTAACAAATTTTAACGAAGCTGGAGAGTTGCGTATGCTGTTATTTTGGCAAGTTATGCAATTTTGTTGTAGTATACTGGTAAAATATTAATTGTGTTGAGATCAAGCTGTGTTTGTCGCTTAGCTTGTTTTAAAAACTTTTTCTTATAGGTATTTCTTTCTTTCGCATAGGTATATATTATATTGTAACGTTACTGCCCTTTCAATAACGTTTTTGGCTTATTTCCATTATTATAATCCTCTTGAGTTCTTTTAATCGCAAGTCAAATCAAATTAACACAACACTTTAAACACAATTTCACAATTCGCAAACTTTAGTTCTAGCTTAAACTATTCACAATTGCGGCCTTAATTTGTGATCTGCACACTTTAAAGATTGTACTAATACTAACTTCGCAATGCCATCTGGGTGTCGTATTTATACTCTATCCCACGTATCGAACAATTCCGGAACATTCGAGATTTATAATTATCTGAACTTAATAGCTAATAATTGATGCTGTATTTTAGTTTAACTTTTATACATCTGAAAACTAAAGTATACCTTAAGGCGTTACAATTTATCTCACTATTCGTAGAGATTTCGAGTAAACTACAGTGGGGTTGAAGTACAATTGTGCATAACACATTAAATTTGTATTAGAATATTCTGTACTGTGATTTTTACACTAGAAATGTGCATAACCAATAACAATAACCATTAAAACTAATAAAATAACTAACAAATACAAAATTTCTAATATGTACAAGATAACTAATAAATAAAATATTTGTTAATTACAATATAATTAATCAAAAAATTGATTTAGAAGTTGTCACTTTCGGCCTTTTCGACCATATGTACACATATATTTTTTACCGTTATTGAAAACTTGATGAATTATATAATAATATGTATGTCATAAGGTTTTAACTGAACTTTTTTTTTCATATTAACATACAGTTTGAAGAACTTTCCAAAAAATTCTCTAAGTGTAAAGCAAATTATTTACTCGATTTTATGCAATGTTCTCTGTCTGCCCTTCGCTGCTTTAAATAATGAATTGTTGTTCAAAAATTTTAAAAATGTTTATTTATGCATTTATTTCTAGTCATACAAAAGTTAATTTGAACAAATATTTTCGAGAGGGGAATTTATATTGGATCCATGGTAAATTATGGACCAATCATCATAAAATTCTGTAGAGTGTTTTCTGGCTTTAAAAAACCTAAATTATACAAAATTCGATATAGTAGTGAAATTTGTTACAGCGTTTTATTATCTTAAAGTCAATTATGGACTGATTATAATAAAATTGCATGGTATAATTTCTGGCTATATGAAGCTAATTGGATCAAATTTTACCACACAAACTATATCTGCTACGGTTTAGGCGTATTTAAATAATTTCCCAGGGGGGTAAATTATGGACCGATGTTTACGAAATTTGACAGTGAGATTTCTTGTCAGTTAAAACTGTAATGTGCCAAATTTTATTACTTTAGAATCATTTGTTACAGTTTAAGTCGTACTAAACTGTTTTTTTAAAGTATTCTTTATATGGGGCCTGTGATAAATTTCAGACTGATTTTCACGAAATTTACCAAATGTTTTCTAGTCATATAGAAAGAATTTTTGCAAAATCTTATATCAATTTATATTTGGTTTTGTAACCAAATTATCAATTTTTTAGGGTGTTGGTTCCACATTTGGACTCATAACCTCATCCTACTGAACCGATTAATTAATAATAAAAAAGTTTCACACGGAATGACAAACTTTGTTTACCCTCATTCACCAGGAAGGCATAAAAAAGCAAACAAATTATTACAATAGTGATGTAAGTAAAAAAAATAGTAAAGTAAACAAACTGTTTATTCGAATGCTTTCTAATCGTATATAAAAAAAAACATTTTTTTTTATATAAAATTAATAATTTATTCAAGCTCGATGTCTGTCTTTGTTCTCTAAATTCCTTATTTTTCCATATTTCAACATCATATGGATGTCATCTGGAGGAATACCGAGCAACAATAGACCTACAAACTAATTTTTGTGTATTTTTGAAACTCGGCTTTCCTGAAGATATCGAAATATTAAGAAGTTAAAAAATTTAAAGAACAAAAACAAACCTCGAGCTTGAATAAATTATTTATTTCGAAAATTATAATAAATAAGGTCGAATAACTAAAAAACTTAAAAAAACATTTTAACCTTTTGGCAAAATGTAGTTTAGAAACTAAAATAATATGTAAATTAATTTTATAAAAATAATTTTTAAGATTTAAAATAACAAAAAATATATTAATTATAAAATATTGTTACGTTACTGCCGTTTCAATAACGTTTTTGGTTTATTTCCTTTATAATAAACTTCTTGAGTTCTTTTATTGCAACTTTAATAAAATAAATAAAACACTTTAAACACAGTACTTTGTAGCTGTACTATAAACTATTCACGCCACTTTATTAAGAACTTAGTCAATTTTACCACTTATAAATGCGATGTACACACTTAAATAATCGTACTAATACTGATTATCGATGCCAACCTTCGCGAGTATTTATACTCTGTTCGCTTACATCTAGATGTCTCTAGAGCATTCTACTCGACGAAATGTCTGTAACATTTTCGACATTTCTGGGCGAATCGAGATTTTATTATCTTACAGCGAATATGCATTAACACTGTGGCTGAATTTAAATTGATTTATACATCAATAAACTAAAGCATACTTTATGGGTTAAAAATAATCTTAACACTATTAGTTATCTATAACAATCATTTGTACTAGAAAACTCTGTACAGTGGGTTTACATTAGAAATATACAAAACTAATACTATAACATTTTAAACTAATAAAATTACTAATAAACTAAACTTATTATTAACTAAAGTTACATTCGTAACAATATTATGCAAAACGAATAGAAGTTTCGAACAGTTATTATCTGACCGGCTTTAACCGGTTATTTTAGCTATGCCCAATCCGGTTATTTTAAAATGCCCATGTTTCGAATAAACCGGTTATATTGGTATATTAAATCGTCTATTTTAATAATGTGTAATTTATTAAATGCACCAGTAATTTAATTTTCTAATTTATAAAAACGTGTGTTCTTTATACAGATGTCATCTCTGGAGACATTACGAACAGGACTTAAAGAACAAATGTGCTTTAGGTGCTCTAAAGTTATAAGTTGCAAAGGTTCTTCTGCTTCAAGACTTATTAATCACTTTTTTTTAGTTTTTATTTTTTTTTTCAATTCAATTCATTTATTATTACAGTTTGTTTACATTTTAAATTTTAATCTATTCCCGCGAAGCCATTCGGCTTGTCTGCAGGAGATGTAATTAAGTATTTAAATCATAATACAAAAATTTAATAAAAACAAAATAATAAGAAATAGATAAAAGTGTAATATATAGAATACTTGGTGTACAAGCTAAGTTTTATATTTTTCATTGAGTGGTAATAAAATATTCTTTTAAATAAGTTTTTCTTCTGTATGGATTGGTCATATTTAATAGTTGTATTGGTATACTGTTGAAGATATTTGGAAGCGTTGTTTTAAACGATTTTTTTCCATAGTTGTTGTTATGACGTTCCACATGATACCTTCCTTCTGCTCGTTGCCTAGTGTTGTAAGCGTGGTTTTTTGGCTTTAAGTATCTACGATCGTTATAAAACTCGTTAACAAGTGTATAGTAGTATATACTTTTAATGTTTAATATTTTTAGGTTGGTTGCAATATTGTTGGAGTTAGTGTTGTTTATGGTATTGCCAATGTTGCTGTTGTAATTGACTGCATTGGTGCTTGTGTTGTTTGTGTTCTGTAGTACATTATGTGAGTTGCTGATGTATGTGTTGGTTGTGTTAGTGTTTATGCTATTTCGGTTGATTTGCGTGCTGTTATTTATGTGCGAATTGTTGACGGAATACACGTTGTTGCTAGTGTATATGTTGTTGTTCGTGTTGTCATTCAAGATGTTGTAGGTGCTTGTGTTGTTGATATTGGTTTTTCTATAGCTGTTTATATTCAACATATTTTCAGTTGTATTATATGTGTTGTTTACGTATATATTGTTGTTGTGCATGTTGTTGTTAATATGTGTGCTATTGTTGAAGTGACCCTGTCGGATTTTTATTAGCTAGCTCAACATTTAGTTGACTTTTAGCTAACTTATTTACAACTGACTTGTAAACTAACTCATAATTGGTGCTGATTTGAGTCAGTTGTGTTTTGTGCGACTGACTTCTTCTCGATAACAATTGAACTAGCGTTTGGCTAACTCAAAGCTGATGCAGTGGACTTTGGCAAAAAAACGTTTTGCTTGTTTTGTGTACTTTTTCAAAGTTAAATAATAAGCAAAAGTTCCCATATTCTCTTTGTTAATATCATTTAGTTAAATACATCTCATTTTCAAAGTAGAATTATTATGAAAACCGGGTTTTTCCATATCGGGCAATGTAATAGTCTCTGTCTCTCTTTAAAAAATAAATAAAGCAAAATACGTAATTTTTTTTCCATTCTCTTATTAAAGTCAACATATTGTATGTACCACAAGCTAACTCATAATGAGCTAACTTATGGTTATCTTAAAGTTATGCAGTGTGAGTGAGTACTTACTCGTACTGCGGACATTGCGTGTAAAAAGTGAATAGCTTTAACCATGTAAATGAGTTAGCTTGTGAGTCACCTCTGACTAACTTCTGATTAACCATGAGTTAACTTTAAGCTAACTCATTTTCCGACAGGGAAGTGTTGTGTTTGTTGTTGTTTTGGACGTGAGTTATTGTTTTGATCGTTGTTTGCATGTGTGTTGTTGTTCACGTGTATATTGTTATTAACGTGTGTGTTGTTGCTACCCTGGGAATTGTTTACGAGTGTGTTATTGCCAACGTTTTGGTTGTTAGTTATGCCTGTATATAATATATTTTGAGTGTTGTAGCTAATCGTGTAGTAGCCGTTTGTATTATTTAATATGTTTTGTGTATTGATGATAGAGCTATTGTTGTAGGTGTATGCACTTCGTGTTGTTGCTCGTAACAACGTTTATGTAAGGGCTGTCGTTGGTGTAAGTATTACCGTTGGTATTGATATTTATGTGTTGTGTGTTGGTGTACGTGTTGTTGGTATTGATGTTTCTGTTGTTTCTTGAGTTTTCCAGAGGTAAATTGTTGTTTGACATATTTTGTGTGTTGTTTGTGTTAGTATATACGGATTCTATTTGAAGTTGTTGTTGGTTGTGATGTTTGCTTTTAAGTAGTATTTTAAGTATTTGGTTTTGTGTTTGTTGTAGGGATCTGCAATGTGTTGCGTTTCTCCATTCTGTAATCCCATGTCTAATATAAGATTCTGCTAACGAAAAGTATGCCTGTTTTATAACATCAAAGGTTGAACAGTTACTAAGATGATACAGACTGTAGGCTGATTTACGCAGTTTCTTTGAGAGATACTGAACGTGGGAGAGCCACTTAAAGTTGTCATCAACGTATACTCCTAATATTTATAAGTTTTAACCAATTCTATTGCGGTAGCGCAAGTATCTGTAGAGCTTTTGTTGTTATTGTTGTGAAGACAAAGGTAATCATGAAAAATAATGTTTTTATCTATTGAATTGAGATGAGGTGGTTTAATGTGCATAACCTTTGTTTTTACTGCATTTATAACAAGTCCATTATTATGGCACCATTTTGTGATTTGGTTTAGTTGATTTTGCATATTTACGTAAGCGATATCAATGTCTTTGTTGGATACTATTATGGCTGTATCATCAGCGTAAGCAAACGCAGAACATTCTTGGAGTACTTTTAATATCATTGGCATATATGAGATACAAGATCGGCCCAAGTTTTGAACCTTGGTGAACACCACTATTAGTGTTACTTTCATCACTAAGTGTCTGACATATTTTTACTCGAAAGGTTCTAAGATCTAAGTAATCCTTGAACCAGTCCAAGCATTTTCCTCTAACACCGTTTCGTTCTAGCATTCTTAATAAATTCGTATGCGAAAGAGTATCGAAAGCTTTACTAAAATCGACGAAAAGGGCCAAGCAGTGTAAATTTTCACCTAAGCAAGTGTTTATGTGGTGCGAGAAATCTCCTAATAATTTATTAATGTTTCTTCCTTTTTGAAAGCCATACTGGTTAGGATCAATGATTTTAAATTTTATGAGAAATTCATTTAATCTTTTTACTACTATTTCTTCCAGTACTTTTTCAATAGCTGGTAATATCGCTATAGGTCTGCAATTATTAATGTCGTTTTTAGTTCCACTTTTATAAATTGGACGTATTAACGATGTTTTTAAAATATTTGGTATAAAACTGTATGCTGTGCTTGAATTTATGAAGGTTGTTATTATGGGTGTTAAAATAGTAGCGTTATATTTTAGATCTTTTGGCCTAATTCCATCAGCTCCAGCTTCTTTTTGGGTTTTTAGGTGTATTAAAATGTTACATACCTCATCTTCAGTTGCGGGAGATAAGAACATGGAGTTTTGAATGGTCGTTGGACTTTTCAGACATGTTTTAATATTACACTTATCTAAAATTTTATTAACGTTTTCATTCAAATTTGTTGCAAGCTTGTTTGCGATAGTTTTAATATTATCATTCCGAATTTAGTAATGTAACGTCAATATTTGTTATCTCTCTACCGGTTATTTCATTTACCAATTGCCATGTAGCTCTAAAACTAGAATATCAGGCCATAAATTCGATCAACGCATTTTAAATATTTCGGCACAAAAAACTGCACTATCAGCCCATTGTGCTGGTACAAATCACTCGCCAAATTTTGATGATGTACGAATATTACAACAAGAACAAAATTACAAACGACGCTTTATGCTAGGAACACAACTGGGGCGAACGACGAATTTTTGGCCGCGAATATTCGTCGCCAAAAATAAAAGACGTTTGTGTATATAAAAATGCACACAATCCGGGCGCCGGCGAAAATTCGCAAGACGCGGCGAACTTTAAATAGATTTAGGCCCTAATCATGTACAACGCAGCGCAAAGCCAAACAATAACATTGAAAGCACAAACAATGTCATAAATATTTTGTAATTTTGTTGTTGCTTTCAACAGAAATTTATGTACCGTTTTAAAATTTTCAACGACACAAGCAATGGAGCGTTTGAAATTTTAAGACGCAATGTGAATTTCTGTAGAAAGCAACAACAAAATTACAAAATATTTATGACATTGTTTGTGCTTTCAATGTTATTATTTGGCTTTGCGTTAGTTCTGTGGCGTTGCGCTGCGTTGTACATGATTAGGGCCTTAATTCTATTTCATACGCCGGCGAACGACGAACAAATCAGTACTAGGTGACCATGTTTGGTTTTAGTTAAGAAGTAGTTTAGTAAATAAAGTTACTTTTTACTTTAATAATTGTTTTTTTTATATTGTATTACACATAAAACAAGTATACAAAGTATTTTGCTATAAAAATAGTTTTTAGTTGTGTTTTTGATTATGTTTTTATTTTTAAGCATTATTTTTTTGAATATGGTCACACTATTACTCTCTCTTTGCACAAACAGTAATCAACTTTCTCAATTATAAAAGCTGCCAGCTATTCGTCGATATTGTGCTTCATACGACGAATTTACTCAGCGAATTTTTACGGAAAAATTCGTCGTGTTGGGCGAAATTCGTCGTTCGTCCCAGTTGTGTTCCTAGCATTATGTTGGAGATGCTGAACATTATCAATATACCAACAACTATGAATTTTAAGAGCGATGTAGAGAGTGGCTGTGCAAAACAATATAGATATCTAGTTAATAAGACAAAGCAATATTCAAATTTAATACAATCATGACAACGGTAGTAAGTAAAACTACATTACATAGGCAATAAGAAAACATTTTTTGTGATTTTTATTAATAATTAAGTAATTTCTTGTTGTTATTGTTATAACTGTTTGAATTTTGTGTGATTTTTTGTGTTTGTATAATGTTTAATAAACTTATATGTAATTGTTTTTAGATTATCCCTGATGATGATATTCAAAGCATATCGAAATATTGGATTTATTTAAATAAATAAAAATTATTTAAAATACTTATGACCTCGAGCTTGAGTATTTATTTCTTTGAGATTTTATAAAGAAAAGGTCGAATAAAACAAAACTAAAGTTTATTAAAAAAAAATATGTAACAAAAATAATAACAATATTTAAAACTATATAATTACCTTTATTCCATTTAGCGTCATCAATACGAAACGATGTCGTTGCGTGTCGGTTGTTGTAAATCGGTATGCCCATTGTCAATATCAAGTCGATAAGCGTCGATGTATTTTTGGTATGCCTTACGCAACGTTAACGTCTGCATCGATATAAATTGACTCTGATTTTGTCGTCTTTTTGGTGTTGAAATAGTTTTATTCTTTTTAATTTTTCAATATTAATAATGTTGAATTGAAAAAAATGGAAAAAGAGCAACAAAGCTACGCGAAAATTACAAAAAAATTCGCAAAAATAACGAAAATTCGCGAAAATTTTTAATATTTAAAACAACTCATAAAACTATAAGAAATGGCAAAAATTCCATCATAATGGCTAAATTAGCGGAAATTCGCGAATCTAAGCCATGTGCGATAGAAGCAATTTTTCCTGTAAGTTTTATGATTCTTTACATTGCTGTTATAGAAAACAAGTTTTGTATCGAATTGATGACGACGTCGATAAACATTTATATTGATATTAAATCGATGACGGTGACGACTACGCTAAATGGAATAAGGGGGAATATAAATATTATCCAACGATAATAGCAGGCCTGATGTGATCTTGAATTCATTTGTAATCGTAGATTTTGGAACCTTTTAAGTGATCTTTCTAACAATTTAGTATATAGTTATATTCAAAATGTTGTTATTTGTATTCGTGTATATGCAAAATGTATGTAAGGGAATGTAAATGTGTAATCATGTATGTATGTATGTATTTGTGTAAGTGTGAAAAAGTGTATTTGTAAAAATAAGAAATTAGATATTTTTATCTAGTAATTTAAATGAAACTTTCATTAGCTTAACATTTATTTTAAACAAAAACCAATTTAAAAATTAAGTTTTGTAGGTAAGTTATGCGAACGAAGTTTTGTTTTGAAAAAATTTAAAAAAATAAAGTAAAGAATACAAAAAATTTTTATTTATTCGCCATATGAATTCTAAAAAAAAAATTAAATGGGATTATTTAATGCCGGATTATATAAAGCCGGTAAACGAAACTTGTGACACATACTATACAAGTAAACTGTGCAATATTTTGTTTTCAATATATAAGAACATGCTCAAATAAAAAAAAAACAAAATATTTTTTTTATTATTAACATTCTAACTTTCATGAGTCTATTGCTGGAAATACGCCATAATTAAGGCGATTCTTTGCATAATTCCAGGAACCCTTTCCAGAACATTTTTTCCGCGCTTTTTGTTGTTGTCATCTCTTAAAGAACCGAGACGAAACTGAACTGTGTAATCTATGAAAATGTAAAATGGAAAAGCGCCGTTATTTTCTTAATATTAGTTAAAAAACATATGATGCAATTCTTAAAAAACAACAGTATTGCAAGCAGTTGAGCAACGGTTAAAGTGTTCAATTTTATTATAAAGAAATCTTAAAAATACCGAATTCGATAGTTGTAAATAAATATCGATGTATCGATATATGGGTTTTTTTTAATATCAGCGATATATATCGATTATAATTTTTTTATATATCGATATTTTGATATATCGATATTCATTGCCCATCCCTAATCTCTACTAATAACAATAATCTCACTAACCTTACCACAAAATGTTAATCTTCCTTAATTAAATAATCCTGTGAGATTAAGTGCCAAGCAAAATCGTTATCTTTATATCAGAATCTTAGGCCCCTATACAAATTATTTTTGTAATTAATTTTTTTTTTTAAAAATTCTGGTACTTAGAAGTATATATTTTCGTCTTAAAATTTTAAAGTTGTAAAATTCCTTTCTTCATAAAAATAATTTAATGAAAATTAAATTCAATGAACTTTAGCCTGATTAAAATATCAAAATTTGGATTAAAAACCATTAACAGTTCAATAAAATAGCCACAATACTAATTATTGTTAACAGCTAAAGCGCGAGCTATATGCTTACATTTGTCCTTCAAGTTGTGCTGAATAATGTCAACAAGAAAAAAGAATGACAAAAACATGAAAAACAAAAAATGTACTTTGAATTTCAAGAATTCTTGAAAAAAGTACGAAAAACAAGAAGTAAGGAAGAACATGTAGATCAATTAAAAAGGTAATAATTCATTCAAAGAAAATTTCGATCTACCAAGGTAAAATACCATTTGGTTTAAAGATTGATGTTTGATTAATGACGTCATCCGTCGTCAATAGCGGTGAGAGCTAAACGGCAAACCCCACTGAAGAGATTGTGTGGTTACAATCGACACTAGTCTGGGCAACCTGTCCGTGAAAACCTCGGTTCAATTCCCAGCTCAGTCAAGAATGAAAAATTATCAATGAATTTTAATTCATTTGATGTTGTATAATTCAAAATTTGCATTATTCCATTAATATTTGTCAGATAGCCGGTCAAACTATAAAATGTTAAGAATAATGTCGATGTGAAATCCAAGGAAAATCCATAAATCAATAAAATGTATGTAAATATATAGATAAATATGTATATTCCAAAATTAACCCCACAATATATTTTTGTTATAAGAAAACCAGTATTAATATCGATCTAATGTAAACGATGTTTACTGAACAACATAATGGGCCGCCTGAATAAAATGGTAGCAAAAGCTAATACTTGAAATTTTAAAGTTAAAGCTAGCTTTGAGGTGAATAAAAATTTTAGTTAAAGCTAGTACTTTATACTGACTAGTAGAAACAAGTTTTTCCAGCGTTGACTCAAAAAAAGTGTGAATAAAAAGTAGTGACATGACTAGTTTATGCTTCAGTTTTTGTAAGCATATTAATCAGGTGCTTGAAATTGTGTTTTGCTTCGCCAAAAAAAGAATACCAGCCGCTTATTTCAATTTAAACCTATATATTTTTAAAATTTGAAAAAGTTTTATGAAACTTAACAATAACAAACGACATAAAATGATGTTTCCACTGTGTTTTTTGTGAATTACCCCATAAATGCACTCAATAAATTTTTGGCATGTCTTGTCAGTCATGCTTATGTTTTTTTAAATAAAAAAAACATTTTTCGTTAAAAAAAATGTATAAAAAATAGATAAATATACAAAAATTGCTTTATTTATGTTCGCATACAAACTAAACATTTACAGGAAAGTTTTTTTTTAAATGCCCCTTGCATACAAATGAAAGATATCCCCTAACGTGTAGTAATATCCCCAAAATCTCATATAAAAGAAAATAATAAAAGTAATTTTTTTAGTTTCTTCCTTTTGTAATTTTTGAGAAAATTGTTCTTATCATCCTAATGAAATTTTGGCGATATCTTCCAATTTTCTTATAAGTGGCTATCTGGCGATATTGCTAGTTTATCATCTAACATAAACCAATTTCGTAAGAAAGAGAAAATGAAAACGTTTTTATCTTCTCTAGAAAACGCAAAATGGTTTCGTTTTAAATTCGTTTTAAAATAGTGAGGTCTAATTACTAATTTAAGAGCACTAACACTGCATTTACACGTGAAAGTACTTTCATGAAATTTCTGTATACGTATTACAAATAAAAATTTCAATTAAATGGACGACTTTCTTGAAAATTTCTTGTGCGTTTGCACAGGAAAGTGAAAGTTCATTTTTAAAATGCCATCAAAGCGAAAAGTTGCAAAAATTATTTAACTTCTAGAATTAAAAAAACTAGAAATGGAAGGTATATGTATGATTTATTATACATATCCCATAAAATTGGGTATGCACATTATAAATTTATTAATTTAATTATACTTTGATGTTTTAATTTTTTCTTCATGCGTGTTGTTTTGATTACTACCTAATGAGGGTTACCAAAGTTATCACATTCACAAATTTATAGGGCAATAATTGGAAATAATTATTATGTTAACTTTTTAATAACATTTTTGTGTTTTATAACACGCAATGTCATTTTTTATGTATATTTGAAGAAAAATATTATAAATACATTCATACATACACACAAGAAAATACATAGGTTAAATTACCTAAAAATATGGTATAAAATTAAATAAGCGCAAGGAAAGCATGGAATTATCTAAGTTTCTTAGGGAATATAACTACATATTAAATTAGGTAATTTCTATGTTCGAAAAAGTAAGAAAATTTACCAATATTTGAAAAGTAATTTTATATTTGGAAAATTATCTAATGACGATTTATTTTCTGAGGAATATGTTGCATAAATGTTACATGTTCTACATTTTTGTATTCGTTTGTGTCTGTGGGAAACATTTTCAAGTTCTTTTGTGGATATGTTGGTGGAAAACATGCGAAACATGTTGCACATTTAACCCACACTTTTACTTTAGGTGTTTAAACTGCCCTGTTTTATAACTTTGGCACTTCTACTTTGTTCGCACAACCAAGGTTTTATTTTGTTTGTCATAACACAAACTGCTTAGAATTTTGTGAAAATATTGCTTAAAAACAATATATCAAAATGTTGACACATTAAATAAAAAATTGTATGTATATTATTATCGTTTTTAATGCTGGTTCACACTGTTCAAGTCTTAGCCGTCAAGTCTTGAGTTTTTAGGATAGAAAGGAAAAGAAATGGAATTCTCTTTGCCCTTATATCCTAAAAGCTCAAGAGCTGACGGCTGAAACTTTAACTGTTTGAACCAGCACTAACTTTTTCCAAGCCATTAGTAATGTCAATATTGGTTACAAAGCCGCAATAGCTTGCATAAACTGCTCAAATAGCTAATGACGAACATTAATAATAAAAGTTTAATAGTTTTAAATAAAAGCAACTAATTTTGTTCTATTGAAGTTGCACAACATGTAAAATTTTGTTGTAAAGTAAGCATATTTGAAAAGACTATATACTTCTTTCAGTTACACACTTTAAATAAAATTAACTTCCTTATTCATTTCATTGTAATATGCTATTTATCAATTCATAATGTATAACAATTAACTAAATTATCCACTGAAACATTTTACTTGATTGTCTTTCTAAATCTATATATCGCTCATTTGCTGCAACGTCGTAATTATTCAAAAAATACATTTCGAAATAAACGTGTTCAAAATTTTTGATTTGCTTGATCCACTTGGAAAAAAACGACACATTTTTTTTAAACGGAGAAAGTATAAAATATTTAAGATGCGACCATTATTATCAATTATGTATTTTTGCCTTGGTAAAATTACCTAGATTATTTTTTTGTGTGTACAAAATAAATTAAATTTAAAATTATTATTTTTTTGTGTGTACAAAATAAATTAAATTTACAATTATTATTTTAAGTCTGTTTAGTGGGCAACTTTGTTTACCGCTCTGTCATTTTACTTTCAGAAAGTGTCAAAAAATTACTTTCTTGAAAAAATCGTTGAAAGCTGAGTGGAAAGTAAAAAAATGGGAGTGTATTAGTGAAAAAGTGTGAGTGTATTGCGACTTTCATGAAATTACTTTCACGTGTAAATGATAGGTAACATAAAAGAAACGTTCAAGAAATATGTCAAATGATAGAGAATCCTGTTGTTTCTTAACCTGTGTCTTGAAAAATAGACAAAACCTGATAACAATTTTTTTATATTTTTTTTACACGATAAAAAAAATGTGAAAAAAGCATTGACATATCTTTTTGTTTTATTCTGTTTTCTATCGCTGCTGCAATTTTTGAAATACCGGACATTTTGATTAACAGCGATTGATTAAAGGATTAAATTTATTTTTTATCCAGTTTTTTACTTTATTTACGAAGTACCCATAGACAATTCTTTTGTTTATGTTTACAAAGCAGCTGTTTCATAATGATATGATATTTAACAACAAAAAACAATGTTTTGAATTTTTTCGGATTTATGAAAACGTACGAAAGCTGAAGAAGCAAACCAAAAACGGTACGAATTGATAAATGTGAAAATTTTCACTTTCGTACAAATAAATTCTGTGACATACCTGCATATTAACAATTTTTTTCGAATGTGCTTCTATGAGTCAAATTACAATATATAAAATTTTGTACATCATTTTTATTCCCTCAATATTTGACATGCTTTTTGCTTTAGCCAATCATTGGTTAACATTCAAGCTATAGACATGTAGTGTATATAGTCCAGGGGTTTCCATTTCTTTGCACAATTGTGCACACCACTACTAACACATATTTTTATACTCTTCAATTCAGTCGTCGATGTGACTTCGACAAGTGTGCATGTCTAGCTGATGCTTTATTATTTTGTTTCAGCTAACACTCTAAAAATATTGTGCGGTCAAAAATGCTTTTGGTAACATCCAATGCCTTGCGTGCAATTTTTATTTAGAGTTTAAATTTTAAGACTTAAATGTAGAATAATGTAACATTTCATAAGTTTACATGCAAAGCAAAGAACTTTGTAAAATGGTAATTATTTGAGATTTAAAAGCAATTTTTAATATTTCAGATAAAAAATTTCAAAATGTCTAACAGTCCTATGTGGAAGAAGCTGATAGTCACGTTTATTATAGGTTTTATTTTACATACGTATATGGATTCGGTTCTTATAATTTTACAGCACTTTTTTTATTTTTTCTTATGCAATACTAAAAATTATTATTATAAATTATTATCTGATCACTAGTTCCACTAGTTCCAAGCTGATAGTCACGTTTATTATAGGTTTTATTTTACATACGTATATGGATTCGGTTCTTATAATTTTACAGCACTTTTTTATTTTTTCTTATGCAATACTAAAAATTATTATTATAAATTATTATCTGATCACTAATTCCACTAACACCGTGGTAAAAGTTATAAAACAGATTACCCAGTTTTGGTGTTTAAAAATATTAATGTGTTCTTATAAAAAGAATTAAAAACTCTGCTAATTTTTTTCTTGAGTGTGATTACATTATGCTGTTAAAGAAATTATATATGTATGTATTTGATGATACGTCATTTTAAATTTGGTAAATAACTAAAAATTATATAAAAATACATATGTAACGTGAATCCTTATCAACAAAAATTTCAAATTTTCAAATAATATCTACATTGTTTTGCATTTAAGCTAACGATATGTGTTTTGTTTGTGAAAAAAATTCTTTGATGCCTGTAAAAGGGTCCCTTTTTCTTTCGTTAAAAAGACGTACCTAAATGCAGAAATTATTAAGAAAAAAATAGCCACAAGAATTTGTTGGTATTTTGTGCTTGTAAAAATATTTTTGTTTTGTGTACCAATCGCGTCGGTGGGTTTTTTTTTTTCTTTGAAAACACTTTTCTTAAGTAAGTAAAAATATTTAAAAAACAAGATAAAAAAAGTCTTGTTTTCCTACAATTTATGTGTAAACCTATACACGTAAAAGCAAATGTGACAGCAGGTAAAATTGTTGGGTAAGAAGATGTGTTTTATTGATGTATTAATGAAACTTTATTGTTTCGCACTATTTTTATTGCTACAATTATATGACCGAGTCCAAAGAGTTTACCTTACTAATTTATGGTATTTATTTAACGTAACTTTGACCTGTTATAATGACTTTATACATTTTTGCAGGCAAACTCAGGTGCGCATTTGGTATTTTGTAAAAAGTTACCATACCATTAGCTAGAATTAAAATGATGTTTGAAGTATGAGTAACCCAACAACGTGAATACCCTTTCTATTTTACTAACCACTATGAATACCCTAACTTTTTACTAAAATAACTTTTTCACGTTATAATTCTCATGTAATTTATTTTATTTTTGAATAAATAGACCAGGGAAATCCATTTCTATGCACAATTGTGCATACCACTACTAATACATATTTTTGTTTCAGGTTAACAGAAAAAACTTTTTAATGGCACTTAAAAAATATTGTGCGGTCAAAAACGCTTTTGGTAACATCCAATGCCTTATATGCTATGCAACATTTAAGGAAGGAACGGAATATGTTATTAAACGGCATTGGGATCGTTTTCATAATAATATAAATAATTTAAATGATAAGGAAAGAGAATACCTGTTTTATAAAAATAAAACTATTTTTTTTAGAAAAATTGAAAAAATTTTTATTAGAAGAGGAAGTTTATGAACCAAAATCAGTTCCCAAATTGAAAAAGGAGATTTTAAGTTTAGTAATATTGGTAATTGTTAAGAAAGGAAACCATTGTGGGATGGTGTTGTTATCAAGCAATTGCTGAAAAAAATTTGGGAAAGGCTTAATTATAATACTAAATTTATAGAGTCTCTTCCCCTGTTCAGTCAAACTGTAGGCCGTCGTACTGTTCAATTAGGAACATCTGTAGAATCTGCCATTAGGGAAAAAGTAATTAATTGCCAATTTTTTTCAATTTGTTTAGACAAAAGCACTGACAAAAATGATCTGTGTGTACTTGTAATTTGTATTCGATGCGTAGACAGCAAAAAAACTATTTTTGAGTCAATGTTTACTTTAGAAACATTTCATGGAAATGTAACTGGTACGTTGTTGTCACAGAAAAGCTTCTTTCCGTTGTAGACATAAATAAATTTGCTGGAGGCTGCACAGATGGAGCCAATGTAATGTTGGGCCAATTAAAAAAACACGAATTTGCAGTTCATAATTTTCACTGCATAATTCATCAGACCGCTCTTGCATCGAAATTCATAAATGATACCCCAGCTATGAAGACAGCAGAGGATATAATAAATAAAATTCGAGGCGGACATCAAGCGCGTACCCACTGAAAATTTGTAACCTTTTTAAAAAACAAAAATGCTGTGAATTGTGACCTGAAAATGTTTACAGAAGTTCGGCGGCTAAGTCGCGGTGATTGCCTGAATAGACTTTATGATTTAAGAGAAGAAGTTCTTCAGTTCCTAGAAACTGAGAAAATAGAAAAAGTTTTAATACGGTGTTTAAAAGACAATAATTTTATTTTAGACTTAGCTTTATTGGCAGATACGACAAGTATGTTAAATGAACTTTATTTGGAATTGCAAGGAAAGGAACGCAATATATGCGACTTGTCAAAAATCATTCACAATTTTAAAACAAAACTTTTTCTAATTTTTTTCCTAAATTAAAACTGGTGATTTTTCCAATTTTCCAAAAACTTCACTTGTTTATAGAAATCTCGAAATCGACAAAAGATATGAATATGCCGAAATATTTAAAACACTTTTCAATAATTTTCAAGACAGGTTTCAAGATTTTGTAATTTTACAACCGCTATTAGATCTTTTCGAAAACCCTTTTCGTTGCGATGTAAGCAACTACGAATTTGATATTCAATCAGAACTAGTCATACTATGAAGCGAAGTAAATGCTTCAGACGAAAATAATATTGTAGAGTTCTGGAAAGATTTGGATGGCGAGTTCTATCCTGAACTAAAAACAAATTCATTTAAGTGCCTCTCTTTATTCGGCACTACTTGCCTATGCGAACAAAGTTTTTCCGATATAAAATTTATTTGTTCCAAGCAACGTAATAAATTAAGATCATCCCATTTGAAAAGCATTCTACTATTACGAAACTGCCATAAAAGTATAAATTTAGAAGATTTTATTTTATAAGTTGTAAAACACAAGGGAACAAAATTAAACATTTTTTGTGTTGATAGAAAATTTGTAGCAGTTCTTTACCAACTCAATGTCGCTGATTTTAAAACTGCACTTTTTTTCTATCAGCTGTGATTTGCGTGCAATATTTATTTGTTATGAATTTTTAAAACATAAAAATCTTTAATTTTTTTACAATTGTTTGATAAGATATTTGAAACTGATTTAGAGTCAAAAAGCTTCCGAATAAAAAAAAAGTGCAATTTTAAAATCAGCGACATTGAATTTGTAAAGAGTTGCTACAAATTTTTTATCAACACAAAAAATTTTTAATTTTGTACCTTTGTGTTATACAACTTATAAAATATATTACTAACATTTATTTCGGCTGTAAATGAATGCATTCTCTCAATTTGTTTACTCTCTGGTACTCACTACTACACAACCAAAAAATTTTTGGAAATCCCTGATATAGTCATTCCTAAGAATAAGTACAATATTAACCAAAGGTTGGCTTAAGGGCCCTGGAGACTATCAAATATGCCCATCAATCAGTGCATATGTGTTTGCGTCGTTTATTTTAGGCTTTTTCGGAGACGTACAAATAAACGCGACAATCAACAATGGTATTTTGTAAAAAAAACAAAATATTTATATTTTTCATGACAGCAAACACAAAGCAAATAACATTTTTTTGCCAATCACAACAGGAGACTATCAAATAATCAGCCATCAAATAAAAAAATCAAAACTTTTGTTTTTCATCAAGCATTGCCGACAACGGGTATGTGAAGTCGAAAAAGAACGACTGCACGCACACAACTATGTGATTGATGTGTTTATTTGATAGTCTCCAGGGCGCTTTATACATACATATTTTTTAAAATAAGCTTAAAAAATACTTTAATTTTAGAAATTTTTGCACTTATTAATTAATGTTGTTATCGTATAAAATAGAAAATTAAAAAATGTGTACACAATCAATTCGTTTTATTAACACAAGTCCAACGAATTATGTTTCTGCAGAAGAAGTTGTAAAACTCCAAACGTAGAATTCCGGCAAAATTCAATACCGGGTTTTAAAAGTAAAATTGTGGCGACTTCAGAAATGATTTTTGGCAGCTGATTTAATTTAATTGTAGTTTAAACTTTTCAGCATAGCTAGTACTGAAAAGTTAAATCTAGTGCTAGTACTTAGTACTATGTAGTATAAAATACCATTTTATTCACTCGACCCAATATTTACATATATTCAGCCATGTCACAGAGTAAAATTCCGTCCGGAACTGAAGAAAACATATTTGTATATTGATAGAAAGTATATTTTGATAGTTTTTTGGCCTTAAGATACAGAAAACTCCCATTCCGTTCATGAAAATAAAAAGTGTTTCATTCCGCAAAGTTTTTTCGTAATTTTCTGAAGCACAAAAATACGGTATGAATTCCGTTTCCGAACGGAATTGTACTCTGTGACATGGCTGATGATTACACAAATTGCACTATGCTAGTTGAAAAAACAGACAAGCCGGGCACATGGCGTTTTAACATAATTCGGGTACGCTGAATCTAGTGGTGCCCACGGTTTTTTAAGATTGGCTCTGGTTTTCGAGATATACCGTTATTTCGAAAATGGAGGAGGTTGCACAACATATATTCACGTAACTCAAATACGGTTTAGTTTATTGAAATTACTGAAAAACCGAAATTCCGCAATAAAATTTCATTTTTTCTAATATGAGTAGTCGTTATTGAAACATAATTTTTTTTTTGAAAGAAAAATTAATTTTTTCATCAAAATTTCGAAATTTTTGTTTTTTAAAAATTCATAAAAAATTTAAAAATGCAGCTATGCTTCTAATTTTTTGCAGACGTATATAAATATTTAGATTAGGTTTTTGTTCTTAACATTTTTTCAAATTATACTTTCCCTTTATCACCATCCCTTAGGGGGGCTCCCATTCAAATATTGCGTTTTATGAAATTCTTAAATTAATTAAAATTTGTCGACTTTTGTGAATAAAATCAAAAGTTGCAAACAGATTTTAATCATTTATGGCTTGTTTTTTTTTTGGAATTTTGGCTGTGCAGAGAAGCTTTAGTTAGCGAAGCCGGTATTTGTTATACCATAGAGGAGAAAATCCTTGCGCCCAAAAGTGTTTTCGTTATATATTTAATATAAACACCCAGAGAAAAAGCAGCAAAACCATTTAAAATTTTTTTTTTTACCATATTATGATTCATTTAACCAAATCATTGTCACCGACAACCATATTATGGTTAAATAAGTTTCTTTAAAAATAGTTTTGTTGGTTTGGACCATAATGAAACATGTTTTTTGTTTGGAATTTTGAAGCATAGCTGCATTTTCCAATATTTTATGAATTTTTAAAAAACAAAAATTTCGAAATTTTGTTAAAAAAATTATTTTTTTTCCAAAAAAAAAATTATGTTTCTAAAACGACTGCGGATATTAGAAAGAAGTTTTACTTTTCTTTAAGGAAATTTTATTGCGGAATTTCGTTTTTAAGTTTTTTTAATTAGCTAAAGGGTTTTTGAGTTACGCGAGCATATGTTGTGCAACCTCCTCCATTTTCGAAATAACGGTATATCTCGAAAACCACAGTCAATCTTAAAAAACCGCGGGCACCACTGGATTCAGCGTACCCGAATTATGTTAAAACGCTAGTTGCCCTGCTTGTCACGAAAAAAAATTTCAATTTCTTGCACAGTGTTTTTATTACAGTCCCAATAAAAAATGGAGCTTCCAATGAAGCAGGTATGTATGGGAGAAACGTAAAAGTTTCGCTTAACGTATCGCTTACGGAAAACATGAATTTTATATGGCAGGTTCCCACTTGAAAGCAATACATTTTTGACACAGAAAGCGCTTTATTCAGCGCATATAAAAATTGGTGAGTGTAACGATCAGCTTTGCACACTGAATTTTTTGTTACCGTTATTCTTATATATGCTCCCTTACAAACCTGCTTCGTAGTAATGGAATGTCGTGGCTCTTTAAATTTTATAAATTTTTTTTAAATTTATTTAGAACTCGTCAACTTACCTAACTGCATATCTGTCTATCTTAAATGTGGGGTTCCTGTTTAAAATGTACCATTAGTGCTTCGAAAAATAAGAAAATCTTTTATAATGGTATAAGAGCTATAAATGACTTTGTGCAGCCAAAACATCCTTTATTAAATGTTTTCTTACGTTTCGAAAAATGTATTATTGTGTACACTTTTTCAACAAAAATTCCATAAGATTTCACATGCATATAAGAGCAGTTTTAATTATGTAGTGTGTTTTAACCTTTTGGAAAGTTAATTTTTAACTACTTATTTTTTGTCTCTTTTGGTAACTACATATTTTTTATGATAAAACTTTTAAGTATAAAATAGAGGTATTATTTTTTAGGTTGTAATTGGCAAAATTAAAAAGGATTACTTTTGGGACATCGCGAACAAAAATAAGTAGTTTCTCTGGTAGAAAAATAAGTAGTATTTTCGTCAAGTTCTCATTTATTTTAAAAGCAAAGTTTTTGCTGGGATGTAAAACAGACTCGTCGTTATTTTCTGGCTTCAAAATTTTTAAATTAGACCCTCTTAAATTGTTATTGTTAGTATAAAAACCATTACGATATTCAAGTCATGTGCTATTTATTTAAACGCAAGTAAATTACTTAGAAAAATCAAACATCTTTTTTCCAACTAGATCAATAAATGAGTATAAGTTTAGCTAATGCAATTTAGACTTTTGCCCGCACCTATAAGCAATATTCCAAAATAATTTATATTATAACACACTTTTATACTATTTAAGTAAAGTACTTAAATAAAACTCACATAAAATAAATTAAAATCTACTTAATCATGGTGATCTGCAAAATATTGTATCGCCAATTTTGAAGAATTTTTATTTTGGAAAATATTAGAAAATTTTTTATGGCGAGAAATTTTGGAGTCGTATCCGCGAGGTTTTGTGAGTATTTCGACGTTGGTACAAAAACCTTAACTCCGACTCCACAGCCCAGGTTAAGACTTAATACAATACTCACTATTTGGAAGAGATTTTCTTATATTCAGAATTCTTAATTAAACACACTGTTGAATATACTCTAATATATCTATATAGTATTTTAATATTACAAACAATACACGAACGTCCAAAAGAATGCGTTAAATATAATAAAAGCCAAAGGAAATACGAAGCGGGCTTTTCTATCTATCCACAACGAAACCTCCTGCGGCGCCATTGTCGACCAGGAAGTATTGGGAGGAAATTTCTCATTCTTTTCATTTTCGCTTTCATCTATACTAGTTGACTGGGTAATGATCGACTCAGTAGATTTAAATTTATTTGTAGTCTCCTCATCCACTGTTATGATAACAGGTGTCTCCACCACAGATAAGTACCGTTCGCATCCGCTTTTGGCGGAAGGATGGTTATCACAGTTAACATTATCCATAATTTTATGTCTTTTCATGCGTGGCGTTAGGGTTGATTTTAAAATATATTTGCTCTTTACCTTTTTTACTTCAACGCTGTGTTTTCGACGCCAAATTGTGTTGACAAAGGCAAACTCCATTAGGCTGCCAAATATAAAACAAGTGCAACCGAGAAACCAAACTTCCGAAATTTTTATATAACTAACTTTTGGTAAGTTATTTTCTTGAGATGAGGCCAGTGTTATAAATGATAGCAGGGTTGTACAGCCAAGGGTAGTACGAGCTGGAGTTTGATCAGCCTGAAGCCAAAACGTTACCCACGATATGGCAACGATCATTATGGAAGGCAGGAAATAATCCATTACATAATATCCAACTTCTCGTGTCAAGTGAACAGTAAACGACAGTGAGCTGTAATTGCCCGCAAATGCTCCGTGACGTAAATCATCTAAGTCGGCATTAATGATGGTTTCGTTGTTCCAAACATTTTGAAGGGCGTATTCAGTTAAGTGCATTTTTGGATTAAAGGCGACAGGTTCATTTTCTTCCCAATGCAATAGAAGTTCTGATGAGTTATACATCCAGCTTTCAAGAACCGTCGGACAATATTGTTCATCAAAAGGAAATTTTTGCAACTTCATCCAACAATATAAAGTTGCTTGAATGCGCGACGATATAATAACAGTGCCATCAGGACTAATAGCAGTTAGTATGTCTTTTTCGTTAGTGCCTAAAACATGAGAGTCGTGTTCGTTGGCCAGAAAAATATGTGGTACCCAAATAAGACTACTCAGTGACGACTCTCCCATTATAGATTGGCTTCGCTTTGGTGCATATTTTGAAAAATCTAGTCGTAAATCTTTAAAGCGCATCTGAAGGAGACCGTGCATTTTAAACTGCAGATCACTGGAATCCAAATTCTGCAGAACGTATATATAAATACGGACATATATATTTACGGGAAAAAAAGTGATGCTTCCATTTTCCACAACATATGGGCGCTCAAATCGATCATAACGACAAGGTGCCGTCAAACGATGTATTAACTGAGTTTGTGTCAATCCGTCGGCATCCTCCATAGAAGGACATGTGTCATCCGAAAATTTACTATCATTTAAATCAGACAAAACATTAACAGTGCTGCTATCATTTACCAATACCGAATTTAACTTTCCTGAGAGCGAGACATGACCGTCATATGTATTTCGCTTATTAACTTCCCCATTATCTGTCGACAATAAAGCTGCTGTTGCAGCCGTCACCACTGTAGCTCCTGCATTACTCACATTATTTTTAGTAAACCCGGCAGGCTGATGCAACGCCGATGCTAATGCAAACGACTTTTCAAAATAACTCATAATTAAACACGCAATTAAACAATTAATATTCATTATTTTTTCACTTTTTTAAATCTACTTCTGTCAGATGTTTTTGTAAAATTCTAATGTAAACGCCGCTATGCGTTTGACAATTGTTTTAAATCGTTGCTGGTGAATCGAAAAGATTTTTTAAACTGTTTTTGAATTTGCCACTCTTTTGTTCCTATCGTTAGACAATTTGCTTGAATGAATGTTTGATTTTTATTTACAATACAAAATAAAATTGTATTTCGTCTAAGCACGTAAATATTATTTAATTAAGTTGAATACGTAGCAAAGATACACAAATATTTGTACCCTGTGTGGGTGTGTGTGTACCTTATGCACAGGCAATGAATCTTCCTAAATATCTACGTATTGTTCTACTTTGTATAGACACTATTAAAATTATATTAGCATAATAGACCTGACTAAGCGTTTGAAACACAAATTTACTTTGTATACAAAACTATAAAATTGCTAAACGGTGTGCAATGATTCTAGCACTAATTTGGCCAATAAAAACGACTTATGTACAAAATACTTGCATACATATTCGTTTCTTCTTCTTTATTTACTCATCCGCTATTCGAATATCAGTTATATATATATGTATATATACTATTCATATTCATTTAATCAGGCTTTTGCTTTAATCGGTTAATCGCTCGATTAATTAACCGAGGTTTTGGCTTAATCGGTTCATTTTAGCTGATTTTTAAAGTGTTTTTTTATAAATTAAGTTGTTTCAATAAATAAACATGCATAAATTATTTATTATTTGGAGTGTATTAGTAAAAAAAAAAAACAATAACATAACAAAGATAACAATTCTTGAACTAAAACGAACAAACATAAAACATAATGAAATATGTAATACATATTTTTTAATTAATACATAAATATTTTGTATTAATGAAAAAATAAGCTGTAAGAAAAATTTTTTTTTTTTTTTTTATTTTTTTTTTTATTAACAATTCATGTACAATATAAATCAAAATTATTTTTTGGCCTCAGCGCCATGAAGGCATTGTTGAGGCAAGTTGGCAAATTTACGTGTACTTATAATAATTTAAATATTTACATATTAAAAAACAAGAAATATAATTTATAACAGATTTTAATAAATATTACAATAGAAGCGTTTCCAGATTTTCAAATATATATTTTTTAAGATCTGTTTTGAACAGCGATATTCTATTCTGTCTTTTTAACGTAACTGGTAAGCGATTATACATTAAGCTACCCATATATTCAATGCGTTGCTTAGTTTTCTCAAGTCTACATCTTGCTACTCTAAGGTTTTCTTGGTTTCTAGTATTGACCATGGTTTGGTTTTGCACAAATTCAATCGTATGATAACCTATGTTAGTTAAAGCTTTGTAAACATACATTACACTTTAAAACGATACAACCCAGGAATCGGCATAATAGGCATACAAACATTTCTATAGAGAGATAACGTTGAATATGTAATTGGTAACCTGAATATAATTTTTAAAGCCTTGTTTTGCATAGTTTGCAGGGTATCTAGAACATTCGTGTTATTATAACCATATAATACAACCATATAATTCACATGGCTTTGCACTAACGCCTGATATAGCAACATTTTAGTTTTAGTATTTAGTTCGTATTTCATCTTGTATAAAATACCAATTGCTGGAGCAATTTTACTTTTAACCTCCCTAATATACATATCCCAAGATAAATTACTCTGTAATGTTGTTCCTAAATAGTTCACAGAATGCGTCTCATAAATTAAATTACCATCAACAAAAATGCTGAAATCACTATTAATTGCATGCGAATGCGGCCTAAAGCGTATTAATTTGGTTTTGTTTGCGTTTAAAATCAATTTATTTAATCTAGCGAATTCAAAAATCAGTGAAACATCCCTTTCCATGCTTGTTTTCAGCGCTAAGTCATACTTGTATGGATAAAAGAGACATACATCATCAGCAAACATGTATAAACGACCAGTGAGATTTAAGTTATTCAAATCGTTAATGTAAAGAGAAAACAACAAAGGTCCTAGCCCACTACCTTGTGGAACACCAAACATAACATTCATAACATCACTTTTAACACTATTAATTTGTACATATTGCCTACGATTTTGTAAGTGATTCTTTTCATTAGTTTTGATAAAACTTGACTTAAAAAAAATTCTTTCACTTTTCGTAGATGTTGTAGAAATCGAAAGCAACTCGTAATACAGAATATCTAATTTCCAGACCTTTTCCTGAATTTCTCTGAACGTATACAATTTCTATATGCCATTAGAGTCCTGTTTTAATTATTTTAAATTTTTAACTCTTCTAATTGCTTCGGTTGATTCTGTTAAAAGATTAATATGAGGAGATAAGAGAAAAAAAAAACATATAACTAAACACAAACTCGTACATACATGTAAAGAGTATATGAAACAAAAAGCTGTTGACAGCAAATACCTATTTAAAAGATCTCTTCTTTGTTTGTATGAAAAAATATTTTCTAAACACATAAATTAAAAACCCAAAAAAATATGTTATAATTCTACAACAATTGAAAAATTTTGTTACATTGGTTAAGCGACTGAAATTAACCGATTAACGGTCAACCGAATGAATACCCTATTATATACATATACGAAAAATTTTTTATTTTGATATTAGGTGTGTTCATTTACTTTACTAGTAGAAACTTGCAACGAGAGAGTAAATTTAAAATTTACAAAATTTTTCTCAAAATTATTTAAAAAAAATAAAAAAGTAAATAAACTCTTTAGCAGCAAAAACTAGTAATTTGTAAGTAAGTATTACCAATATTCAGCTGGAAGATACGAGACTATTTCTTAATAAATTCAATTGATTTCAACTATTTGCGCAGGAATATTGTTCTTAAATTTTAGAAAAAAGAATCTCCTATTTTATTAAAAAACTATTAATTTAAAAATTGTGAAAATTATTTTTGTTTTGTAAACAAAAACATGAAACAGGTGGTTAATTAAATAATTCTTGCTAGTAAAAATTTATCTATCAGAAATTTTCAACAAAATTGGTGTCTCTCAAATTTTTATGCTCTTTTCACTCTCTCGTTGCGAGTTTTTCGAGTACATGAACACTTACTAGCAGTGTAGCCATTTTGGCATTTTTGCAGCTAAATTTAGCCTTAAAATTTTTTATTTATCTGCAAAATTTTCATTTAGCACTTGGCATTTTATTTAGCATTTTAATAAAATGTTTTTGCATTATTTTAAAAATTTTTACGAATAGTTTTATTGATTTTACTTAAATTATTTTAATGAATTATAATAAATTTTGACTAAAAATAGTTGTACCCAAAATGTAATTTCGCATGAAAGCAAAAAATTTTTATATTAAGAAATGGAATATTAGAAAAGCCCTCATCATATGGAATGTTAAAACTAGTTGCCCTTTGGTTTTCCGATATTAAAGTACAAGGAAAGTTCACTTAGTATGTATATAAAAATTTTATAGTGTAAATATTTGAAAAAAATGCTCTAAAATTATGAAAAAATAATAATTTTAAAACTTCAACTGTCTTAAACTATAAGAAATGAAATTATTAGCCATGTCACAGAGTACAATTCCGTTCGGAACCGAAATAAACATATATATTTATTTATAGAAAGTAGATTTTGATAGTTTTTTGGCCTTTAAGATACAGAAAACTCCCACACCGTTCATGAAAACAAAAATGGTCTGAAGCACCAAAATACAGAATGTACTCTGTGACATGGCTGTATATAAAAAATTTTGTAGAGCATGGAAATAAAATCGTTTCAATTTTGCATGTATCAGAGGTTTGCGGGTCCCCTAAATTTAAAATTTAATTTCTACTACCTGTGCAACATATTTTTATATATGTATCTGATGTTTTACTAAAATCTACCCATTTGTTTAAATGAATCATTTATTTCAATTTTGGAAAAAAATAAGTCACTACAATGTATTTATTTTCGAATAAAATGTTATACTCGTAATAAATTTTTAACAAAAATCTTTAAAAAGAAATTTAGCATTATTTTTAGCATATTTTAAAATCATTTTTAGCATTTTTGGCCATGTCTAATACCAGATTTAGCTGTAAAAATTTTTAAGATCTGGTCACACTGCTTACTAGTAACAATTATTGAAAATAAACAATAATTTTCTGTAAATGAACACACCTTTTATGATAAAATTGCCAGCACGCTGTTCTTAGCGGCGTGTAGGATTGTATTTTCATCACTATATCCTGTCCAGCTCTGGATGTTTTTCAACCAAGACTCCAAGATATTTAAAACATCGCACTCGTTCAACGTTGTATTGAGTTGGTGATTCATTTTACTTATAATCATATATTTCAACTTTTCCATATATTTCATACTTTTAGTCCATACATTGCGCTTGTAAGTGTAAGTGTTTCCTTTAGCTTCTGTAGACCGTATATACACCAGCGTTGTCGTATCGTCTGCATATCTTATATAAGAGTGGTGCACAAATGTTCAACTTTTTTCCATAACATCAAAAATTTCCGACAATCTTGAGAACCGATTTTTTTGAATACACAAATTTTACGCTGCTGCAAAGATATACTTTTCTTCTTTCAGCCCATATCTTTTTTGTGTTTATCGGATCATTTATACGCCCCTAAATATGAAAAAATTTTATTTGTTTACGTTTTCTCAAAATTAAACATTTAAGTCGCTCCATTCATTATTCTGAAAAAAATATATTAATCTTAAAAGTTAATAATAAAGAAATATCTCATTTTTGAGGTTCTATGTTTAAACCTGCCCATACAGCATGCACAACTGAATATGCATGTTCTGTGTGTATATTTGTAGGGCACAAGAGGCACTTGTGACTAATGATAATTTAGTAATATGTTTTAATATATAAATATACATAAATTTTATTTTATAATTATTTGTGGTGTTTAATTTAATTCAACTTAATATATATTGTTATCTGGTAGATAAATCAAGCAAAATGTTTAAATTTAAGCGTACCAGCAACAGGTAACCGATTTTAAAGTTGTTATCAAACTGTTGTTTTATTTATAAAATATCAATATTTACTTGTGTCTACAATTATGATAAAGCACCAGTTTTGATCGCAATTTAAAATTGGACACACATTCGTATATACGTAGAGTGAGTGATGTTATACGTAGGAAAAAATTCCTATTTGTAGGGACAGACTTTTGAAATCAATGGCAGAACTGCATACATTAGCCAACCTTTTCGATTTGTAATAGCTTAGTCTTCGTCTAGACTTCCAATTTATGTTGCTGCAATTTCAAGATCATAATCTTATTATAGTTTTGCAATTTTTATATTTTTATGTTGTCTTTCCTGTTCTTCTTTTTATATTTTATATATAAATACGAGTACACATAAAGCTAACTTCAAGTTAAAAAGTGTGAGAATAACAAAAAAAGGAATTGCAGAATACATGAAACTAAGTACCCCTCCCCAATCTTGTCACCCATCTCACCAATAAACTCAAGAATTGCTGCAACAAAACGATGACATACTTAAGGTATGTTAAGACCTAACAAATATTGATGAAAAATCCAAAAAGCATAACCAGCAAATTGATAAAACTTAAGCTTTATTTTTAACAATTTTTATTAACTTCCGTACACGGTGTTTACATTTGCCAGTACTGGCAAGACAGTTGCAATACATGCAAACTTTTTCACTAATACATGTACACTTTTCCAACTCTCTTGTCTACTGTCTTGCAAATTTTGCAGACAGTAAAATGGACAGTGATTTGACATTTGCTGACAGTAATTTGAAGTTTTGTTCGCAAAAGTAAAAAAAATCAACAATTTAAAGAAAATTAATAAATTATGCTTTGATTTTGTATGTTTTACTTAAGGATTGTCTATGTTCACAAAAAATAGTTGTTAAATGCTATTTTTAGTTGGTTAAGTTCGTACAAAACACGTTTAGCTAGAACTTGAACTGCGACATTCACGTAAGGAATTTTTTTTAAAGTGAACTGTCTTAACTACTGTCTGGATGCCTACGTCATAAAGACAGCAAATAGTGTTTTTGGCAATTAATATGTATATTCTTACTGTCTTGCCAGTACTGTCAAATTTAAACACTATGTTATCTTTATTTGTAAGAAGATAATTGTATAATTCAATTAAGCAACAGTTAAATGATGTTTGATCCAGAAAAAGTTTTGCAAAAGCAAACAATTTCTTAATAAAACTAGTGGTTACGTATAGGACGTCAAATATTTAATAGGTGTGAACATAGCTTAATAAAATGGTTGATACGGCAATATTACAAATTGTTGAACTTCTTTGTGTCATCGCATACCGTCTTTTTTGCTTTGATGGTAACGTTAATTTGTGAAAATCACTTTTACAAGAATGAAGATCTGTTGAACTTAATTTCCCAGAGCAAGAAATAGATAGTTCCTTAAAGATGAGTCCCGCTCTTTTTTTTCAAGACGACTGTAAAATTTGTTATATGTACCTTTCAGTGTTCTTATTAAAAAACAATTATCTTTATACTGTGTACGACTGTTAGGAAATCACCATTCAAAATAGATACGGACAAACAATTAGGCCCTTATCATGCAAAACGCAACGCTACGCCAAAGAAATTACATTGAAAACAAAAACAATGTCATAAATATTTTGTATTTTTTTTGTTACTTCCTACAGAAATTCATGTACCGTTTTAAAATTTTCAACGCCACAAGATATGCAGCGTTTGAAATTTTAAAACGAAATGTGAATTTCTGTAGGAAGCAACAACAAAATTACAAAATATTTTTTTTATTTTTTCAGTATTTATTTATTGAATCTTCGTATATTAAACATGAACTAACAATAATTAATCAAATCTTATCCTTTTATGTCCTGCCAGACAAAAAAGATTTAGTCATCACGGTTTCTGTTCACATATGTAGGTGTTTATCGTTCATCTGACTGGGTGAGTGCTGCAGTGTCTCTTCTTCTTAAGCGAGTGTGACCGCCATAATTTAAAATATTTCGAGCTAATGGGTTTGGGTGCAGTTCCAGCCTTTTTAAATATTTTACTGCATATTTCGTTATCATAGTTTTTACTAATGGCACATTGAGATCCTTGTGGATATTTGAGTTTTTGACGTTCCAGGGAGCGGCTGTGATTATTCGAAGAAGTTTATTTTGGCGCCTTTGAATTTTTTCGATGTTAGAAACCGAGGCAGTGCCCCATAACTGAATACCGTAGCACCAAATTGGCTTTAAGATAGAGTTGTAAAAAAGAAGTTTGCAATCGAGACTAAGAACAGAATTTCTTCCAATAAGCCAATTAATTTGAATCGCTTTTAGCTTCATTTGAGTTAATTTAGCTTCTATATGCCATTTCCATGTTAAACGCCGATCTAGATGTATACCGAGGTATTCTACATGCGAGTGTTGGGGTATTATTTGATTATTGATTTTAATAGGGGGACATGTTTCCCGACGCAATGTGAATGTTATATGTGCGCATTTTTGCTCATTGATCTTTATCCTCCATTTTTTTAACCACCTTTCTTGTTCAAATTTATGATCCTTTAAGTAACGGGATGCTTCTTGACAGTTTGCGTGTACGCTTAGAAAAGCTGTATCGTGCGCAAATGTTGAGGTATGGGTGTAGCTGTTTGTTGGCATGTCCGAAGTATAAATTAAGTATAATAGAGGGCCCAGGATGCTGCCTTGTGGGACTCCAGCGTTAATTGGCTGCGAAAAACTTAAAAAATCTCCTTCTTTAATAATAAATTGACGACCGACTAAGAAGCTTTTTAACAGCTTGTGCATGTTTGTTGGTCAGTTTTGCTGCAATTTCAGTAGTAATCCTTCATGCCAGACTTTATCAAAAGCTTGAGACACATCGATGAAGAGTGCTGAGCAATATTTTTTTCTTCAAAGGCTTTTCTTATTACATTTACTATTCGATGAGTTTGTTCAATTGTGCTGTGCTTTCTTCTAAACCCGAATTGATGATTAGTAATACATCTATTTTCATTTAAAATCGGCGTTAATTTTAACACTATTAGTTTCTCAAATAGCTTTTAGATATTGGATAATAAGCAAATAGGCCTGTATGACTCAACTTTTGTGTGATCCTTTCCTGGCTTTGGTATCTTGGTTACTAAAGAAACCTTCCATTCTTGAGGGTAGTATTGAAGGCGTAAAATAGCATTGAAAATAATAAGAATAATTTTTTTTTGCTATACTTGGTAGCTCCAAAAGCATTTTATTACTGATCTTATCAATACCGGGAGCCTTCTTGGTGTTTAAATCACAAATTACCTTTTCGATTTCTCTAAACTCGAATCTTAGGGGAATATCTGCTATAACATTCACAGGCGGTAACTCGACTGCTATATCGTGAGATATATTAAGGGCAGAGTTCGAAAAAAAAAACTGTACACTAACGTAGTGTGCTTGTCTTTCCACACAAACTCTAAATCTTATTTTTTTGTTTGTGAATTTGTACACAAACACTTAGATAACTTACCGAACTTTTTTTAGAGTCCGTGTTAAGTTCTTTTGAGGTACTTATTCTGTATTTTTTAGTGAACACGTAGTTAAATTTTAGCTAACATATGTTATTTTTAGTGTCTGCGTAGTTAACATTTATTGTTCTTACTTTTTTTAAAGGAAATATTTAAAATAATAAATCCTCTGTATGTATGGTTAAGAAAATAAGAAATATACAGCCATGTCACAGAGCTTAATTCCGTTCGGAAGTGGAATTGATTCCGTATTTTGCTTCTATGGAAAATGTAAAAGGAAAATTTTTTTGGGAATGATACCACTTTCATTTTTCAAAGTGGAATTCATATTTTAAGTATTTTTCAGGTGTACAAACTATCTAAAATACATTGTTATCAGTAAAGCACCCTGTCTTTTTCTTCCTTATCTAAAATAAATATAATTTTATGTGAATTAAATAAAAAAATTTTAATTTTTCTAAATGCTTTCCAAAAAAAAGAAAAATAAACGGAATTTGTCTATTTAATGTTGCCATACTTTAATTCTTTCAAGTTTCGTGAAAAAATATCCCTGTGGCTTAATTTTGGCTGGTTTTTAGGATCGGCTGTTTTCTTGTTCGTTTTGTTTTCTACATTCGTTGCAGTGTTGCCATATTTAATACACAAAAAGTGGTTTCATATTTTTTTGAGGTTTAATGAATCCGAACGGAATCTATAGAAGCTAAAACCATTCCGATCGGAACGGTAACTACGGAATCATTTCCATTCCGAACGGAATTCATGACATGCCTGATCATTTTAAGTGAATTAAATAAAAAAAATTTTATTTTTCTAAATGCTTTCCAAAAAAAAAAAAAATTAACGGAATTTGTCACAAATCACGAATTTTTTACTTTGATAGAAAAACTTAAATTTGGCTGGTTTTCAGAATCAGTTGTTTTCTTGTTTGTTTTGTTTTTTACATTCGCTGCAGTGTTGCCATATTTACAGGCCTGTCATAGAATTCCATTCCGATCGAAAGTGGTTTTAATTCCGTATTTTGCTTCTTCAGAAAACGAAAAACGAAAAATTTTTTCGGAATGGAACCACTTTTGGTTTTCTAAGTGGAATTGATTGTTTCAGTATTATATAACCGAAAAAACTACTTAAAACTATTTTTTATGGATAAATAAATGTTTTTTGTGATATAGATTGAAGAAATAACACACTTTTGATTTATTTATTTTACTTTATATTGATTTTATTAAAAACATAATAAATTCTTTACCGTTGCGTTGCCACCTTTTATTTCCTCACAAACCACTTTTTTCATTTCTACGCTGAACATTGCCATACTTAACACAAAAATCATATGGTTTTTATGTAAAGTTGCCATATCCAATTCTAAAACCAGAGTTGTTATAAAAAAAACACATTTAGCAAAATTGATCGGAATCTGAAGAAGCTATAACTAATTGATCGGAATTGAACATACGGAATTAAAACCATTCCGATCGGAATTTGTGACATGCCTGTTAATACACAAAAAGTGGTTTCATATTTTTTTGAGGTTTAATGAATCCAAACGGAATCTATAGACAATTATATATAATTACACCTACGCATACTCTTGACACTTTACAACTGATATTTACTTGCAATGTTCTTTTCTCTGCTGCATACCTGCGTTGACCAGCTATTACAATATCGCAATTGGTTTTTCTATTTTGAATACATCCATTCGCATCAACAATTTAATATACCAAAATCACAACAAAATACGTTATACACCTCTGATCAACACACCCACGCATAAAAATGTCTACCCTTATATTTACTGATGGCTTTAAATAAATTTCTCAAAACACAAACGCACTTGTTTTTTTTAATTCTATTTTTCAGCGACTGTTATAATCACCTATTTAGAGTTATTTTTTGATATAAATACTATATTTTATTAAAATATTTGTATACTTTTGCATGTTTCTTATATTTTTGCACTCCTGTTATAAAACTCAACTTCACATTATATTTTGGATTTTTTTTCAATAAATAAATAAGCCAATTAATTAAAAAATTATATTTCTTATTTTCTTTCCCATACATACAGAGGATTTATTATTTTAAATATTTCCTTTAAAAAAAGTAAGTACAATAAATGTTAACTACGCAGACACTTAAAAAACATATCATGTTAGATAAAAGTTAACTACGTGTTCACTAAAAAATACAGAATAAGTACCTCAAAAGAACTTAACACGGACTCTAAAATAAGTTCGGTAAGTTATCTAAGTGTTTCTGTTCGTCAGCTCATAACAGTTATGTACCATATATTGTTTGTGTACAAATTCACAAACAAAAATTAAAAAAACTGTATGGTACTTTAACTTGCTGTACTTTACTGTTTATTTTCGAACTCTGATTAAGCGTAAATACATTTTTAAGATGATTACCAAACATATTTCCCTTTTCAATATCACTTCTTGCCCAACTTCCATTCAAGGTTCTCAATGGTGGCTTAGATATAACTGGTCTATTGAGACTTCTAGCTGCACGCCATAATGAGTAGTCTGATTGTGGAGTTGCATCAAGTCCTTTAAGATATTTTTCCAGGCAAGCCGTTTTCTGAGACTGCAGTAACTTTCTTAGCCTTTTTGTGCACTTTTAATAAAGTTTTAAGTTGGGGGGATCTGTGCAATTGCCACTCTCTTCAAACTCTTCTTTTTTCAGTCAATAGCCGCTCGACATCTGTAGAATATATGTTATTGTTTTTGGTTTTTTTGAGGGTTATGTTGGAATGCTGAACAGCTAGTTTAGGATAACTATCAAAATTAACAATAGCGAGATCCACGCGCGGAATATTTTCTGTGCAATGGGCACTAAGATATTTTTTATATTTTAACCAATTTATTTGTGAGGCTGCTGTCGATAATTATCCATACGGAGATACGATTCTATTTGGATTCATTATAGTAACAATTATAGGTGTGTAATCGGAAGATAATTCTAAGGACGCTTCCACATGAATTGTGAATATGGGGCTGTTATTAACCACGCCAAAATCTATGACATCTGGATTTTTTGATGATCAGTAGGCCAATATGTTGGTTGTCCGCTCGCTACCACATTTAAATTAATTTTAGAGACTGTATTAAACAAAACACGACCCTTTGGTGTTATAAGTCGTAACCCCCAGAAAGTATGTTTAGCATTATAATCGCCAGCGGCAGGAAACAGGGTCCTAATGATTTGTAGTATTTATAATATTGGCTTTCTGATATCAAAAATCTAGGGGGAGAGTATAGAGATGAAAGTACTAAGTTTTGATTAAGCTCTTCAACACAAATGTTCGTTGCTTGCAGACAATCTTCACGATGATCACACATTAAGTAGTGTTTGCTGCGGGCTTTTATCAAAATAGTAGAACCTTCACAAGCTCTATCTCCAGGGTCCTTGGTATTATACAATATATATAACCATTAATTTTAAACGTATTTCTTGAGGTCAAATGAGTTTCAGAAACCATCATTACATCAATTTGTTTGCTTTTAAGAAAGTATTCTAGTTCATTTTTATATTGGCGAATGCCGTTTGCGTTCCAAAAACAAATTTGTAAACCATTCATGGCTTTTTAAGTACAGCTTGCAATAACATCGATGGCATTCTTAACATTTCCTGCATCATATTACCCATTGGGTTCATAAAGTTAGTTACTGTTTGCACTAGTGTTTCAATGTTTTTTTCTAGACGACTTAAATTATAAACAGGGGTTTCATCATTATTTGACAACTCACCTTGCATTGGCATATGGTTGGATTTTAGGACGTTAGCGTAGGATGTTCTGTTATTGCTAGGCTAAGGTACCTGAATGCCACTAGTGTTAACTAGATGTGTTGCCCGCATTTGAGGGGGATTAGGTTTCGGTCCAACCGAGCGCTTGACGATAGAGTATACAAGGCATCCTCTATAGTGCAGTGTGATTACCACCACAGTTGCTATATTTTTTTACATTGGGGTCGTTTTTAGAATTACCGCAGAGAGCTGTACCATGTAATTCTCCACATACGACGCAAACAGGGGTTAAATGGCAGTATGCCTTAGTATGACCAAATTCTTGGCAGTTTAAACATTGCACGGGACCATTCATTTTGTGCGGCTCCTATACAAGATATATTTCAGACTGTTAATGTAATGCGTTTCGTTTTTTTAAGCTTAACGTCGCCGGGTTCTAACTCCACTCGAAATAGTGGCAAAACTTTGGTTAACATTGAAGCTATGGATATGTACATATACTTAGAAATTATTGCATAGACTGTAGCTTCCTATTACATGTCTTACTTTAGCTATCATTTGGTTAAAAAAGAAAAAATTGTGTTTGCAGAAAATTGTACAATTATCCGACACCATTTTCTGGCCCGTTACGGCCTTCGTCAGCATTCTTTGTTTGAGTTAAATACATACAATTTATGAAGAATCGCTATCCTGTGGGATAAGGATAGCTAAAGGGAGACATATAACAGGGAGACACAAGATAGTCTGGTAGTGTATGGAATCATTCCTAAGTATATGTAAATATGTGTAGCGATAACTATCGCCATTCACAGTAAAGTGACGATCGTTATTGTCGACGAAGAAATATGGCCCAGTGACGCCGCGGGCATGCGAACCGCACGAAAGAGTTTTTTTTGTGAATGAAGTGTTGATTTATGAAGCACATGTGTATTTTCAACAAACCAAAAACGCATATTTTGCTTATTGACGAAGCCATTGCGCCAAAAATGAGCTTCGTCACTGAAGATGATTTTGCGATGAAATTAGTCATCTTGGCGCATCTTCTCCAGAGCCCAATCGGAGAACGTGTACTTTATCATGATGAAATTGTTGGGTTTACTGAAAAAAAGTAAAGTAACAGTTATATGATCAGTGAAATAGTGCATTCACAAATTAAATTCAAAGTTTTCCAGTACCTATTTCAAACCCCGATATTTGACCAAATAAGCATAGCCAATACTTTTGCTAATAGTTAGTGAGATTTAACATGGTCTTAATATCAAAAAATAAAACTGATTTTACTGCTAGTCATAGCAAAAAACAGTTTTTTGTAAAATCTGGTATTATAATCAAAATAAATATTAGAATTAAAGAATATTGGGTGGTATTATTGATTCCGTTCCGCGATTGTGCGGAAAGCAATATTTGTGCGGCAGCAAAATTTGCATTTATTCATTTCGCTTGCGCGGTATATTTCCGTTGTTGCGGTATCATTTCTACCATTACGGCCATATTATTGATAACGCAATGTAGATATTTTTCGCCATTTCCCTTACGTTAAAAATTTACAACGAGAAGCTAACAGAAGGAATTAAAAATGTAAGAAGAAATATAAAATTAAAAAAAAAAAAAAATTTTTTAGTTATTAAAAAAAAAAAAATGTATAGGAATAAAAGAGATAAATAAGCAAATTGCAATTAGAAGCATATGGTTGATTTAATTAAATTAAATCAAGATTTTGCTTGTGGTTTAATCAACGAAAGAAATAGACTCTTAATGGTTTCGGGCCACTCTTTAAATATGCCAGTGGTTAACGCTGTTTTACTTAAGTAAAATTTTGCAATTGCAAGCAATAATTTTCCTTGTATTTTTTTGGTAACTCCCTTCTGCAAAAAAATTTTACACAAGCAGAAAGTTTATCTTTGGTAGAAAGGGCTCCTTGTCGACTACTTCCTGAACTTGCGTTCTATAGGTCAGAAAAAATATATTAAAATGCTGCCTTATTTAGGCGAAAATTCTTTTGAAAGCTGTGAAAACCTAAACAAAATGTTTAATTCCGTTAACATGTATTAAATTTCTTATTCCAATTTACTCTCTATCATTCATCTGTATTACGTTTTCAGACTTATACTTTTATATTCTAGCCGCCCCAAGGTCTAAGCCATTGTCATCACTGCTATCTTCAAAAAATGCGATTGTTTCCATATTTCAATTATATATTTTCTTCGTTTGTATATTTTACCTTAATTTATCTTGTAAAAAATTCTTACTCTCAAAAATTTTAACTTGCTTTTAATGTTTTTTTTTTACCAACAGTTAACACAATATCAACTCAAAAATTATTAAAACAGAGATGTTAAAAAATTTTGCGGAAAGTTTACCGCGGGAATGAATAATTGCAATTTGCATATCGATCGATATTTATATCCGTTAAACTTTCTTTTCCGTGCGGAATCAATAATACCACCCATTATATTTTAGTTTTCCTGTTGGTCCCGCTTTTTTCGTCAAATAATTGCCAAGTGTGACCGTAGCTTAAGACACCATAAAGTATATATATTCTGGCACCTTGAGTAATTCTAAGTCGAATTAGCCATGTCCGTCTGTCTGTCGGTCTGTTGAGAACACGCTCCCTTTCGCAAGACTCAAAAGAAAATAAACAATTTGTGTAAAACTTGGTGTAAAATTGCGTGCTCTGAATTAGTTTAAAACGAAGCAAATTTCTTTACACTCGTACATATGGTTATTGCAATGCTGTATCATAAAATACAGGAAATGACGATAAGAAAATGAAATTTTTTTAACTTCGACGAAGTTTTTTCATTTTCTTTTTACCGAAATTAGGCATACTAATTGTATTATTAAACTTTTTTTTATGTGATCTCCATAAGTTTAAAAGCTATTCAAATTTATGTATGCGCATATCCCACTGAGTATGATTTAAGGCGGGTGTTTATGTAGGCTGGGTAGTTAAGTTTCTATATTTATACAATTATTATACGTCTCTCATAAATACATACATATGTTTTATATTTTCAACTTTAAATTTTTGAGTCCCACCCTTATACAATTTAAATTAAATAAAATATCACATTTAATATATTGTATACTTAAATATAAGTATATGGGGAATTTGATGTTTTCTTGTATTTTCTTTCTTAATTATTTTATTAATCAAGTTATTATAAAACCATTATCTTCATAAGCAAATAAATGTATAGGGGATTTCATGTCAAGTGACCCAACTTTGGAAATCGATGTCTTCCGATTTGGATGAGTTACTCCTACTGGATAGTAGTTTAGACACAAATTTTCGACAAGATCGGTCAAAAAATTTCTGACTTAGAGGGGGTCAGAATTTAACATTTTGGCCAAACAGGTGTTCTTTCTCATCGATGTAACTTATAACCTATTGGTGTTAGCAAAATTTGTCCCAAACAAATTAGATAGCTAGTTATTTCTTCAATCTTTCTATTCAAAAACTTTGTCTCTGGAGTACCCGATATTTTGACAATAAAAATCACATTAAGTACTACGTGCGCTCAAAACTACTTATAAGATTTCAAAAGTTGGGTCACTTGACATGAAATCCCCCATATATGTATATATACATACACATTCTTAGCAAATAGACTTTTTGTTTTTATTTTTTTATTCTCGGTGTTGTTCTTAAACAATAAATAATAATAAAAGCACAATTTAATAAACAGAAACGTTATATGAAATGCCCTTCCCTTTTTAACACCTGACAAAAAGTTTGTTCTTCATTATTATAGCTCATTTTTTAATGCTTTTAATGACATTTTCCCACATTTTCTTTTTATATTTTTACTGATTAAGCGATTTCAAATAAATTTTAAGGTTTATTTCCAATTTCACAATTGTTCGCGAATTTTAGCCATGTCCGGAATAGAAGCGATTTTTTCGCTTTAGTTAGTCCGTTTCCAATTAACTTAAAAACAGTTTTTAAATAATTTGCATTTCATCCTGAAATATTATTCCCTTTTAAAAATACGCATGCTACTCTATTAGTTTTTGCACAAATTGAGTCACAAAAAAAAAAAAAACGATAGAACTTTTTTGCTTAACGATGAGGTACATGATTTTGGGACAACGTGATTCTAAGTACCAAATAGAACTTTGTGCTACGGTAAGAAATCATTTTTGTAGATAGAACTATAGACAAAAAACTAAACGTTAGTGCTATTTCCAATAAAGGTCAACAAGTGGCACAAAATAATTAAAAATTATACAAAAGGGTTATTAAAAAAAGGGTCGTAAGGAGTATCAAGACCCTCGAAAAAGGGTAATTTAGTATCACAGCGGTAACGCTGACAGAAACTGGCAGTACTGACCAGGCTGCCAGATGTGGCGATTTCTTGCAAAACTTGGCGATTTATAAACCTATTTGGAGATGGAATTTTGTGTTTGGCGACATGGCGAATTTTTTGGATTTCTAAAAAGCATTTAAGCCTCTTTCTTTTTGAAATTTTAAATTAATTGGAATGTGCATTCAAAGTCTAAGTCTGATAGTGCATAGAAAAATATTCCTTAAAATATTGAAGGAATGATACTATTATAGTGTGAAAGATATATATTATAAATTGTTAATTGACTTAAAATACACATTCGAATTAATATAAAAATTTATAATAAATGCTACTCATCATGAGAACTAAATTCCCAGATTCTTTCATTTTCGTATTTATATGAACAATGTATGAGAAATTTAAAATCACATTACACCTAATCCATAACACTTGCATGCATAAAATTAGCACTAATATGATGTAAGTGTTAAGAATAGACCAGGGACCGTAACGGTCATATGTGATATCAAAAAATTTATTTTATAACAGTTATTTCGAGCCATAACCGCAAAAAAGCACAAGCGACATAAACAAAATTTTTATTTATCATAAAAATGTTGTAGGAAAGTTGGCGCTTAAACTAAAATTGTTTTTGCTATAAAATCGTAACGTTACCTTTTGTGACCATGAGATTTTAGGAGATGATGCAAGTGTAGCCAATAAATTCATTTATTAAAAAAAACGAAAATTGAAAATGTTGTCGCTTAAGCCTTTTTTGCGGTTATGGCTCGATTTTGTTAATTTAAAAAAAAAATCCATCTACATCTAAAACAGTAATTTTTCTACGTAAAAATAAAAGGTCGAAACAAACTCTTAAAAAACAGTTTTATCTCACCGTCATAAAATAAAACTCTTTTGAGGAGTTTTATTTCGCTGTCATAAAATAAAACTCTTGGAGGAGTTTTAAAAGTTTGAAAAAGTACTGTTTTATATGGAATTTTTTTTTAAATTCAAAAAACTAAGAATCTCAGTTCATATTTTTTAATTTTAAAATTAATTATGTCTATTTCGTTGGTGGCGAAAAGTTAGTTTATGAAGTACTCCTAAGAAGAAGGATAGTATTTAAATCTATATATTAGAAACGCCAATTTCTAGCCGCGCGGTTGTGTTTTGATCCGATTCTAAAAAACTGTGAGAATAATTGTGTTTAATAGCTGTGGAAATCCTCCAAGGTTTTCGAGAAACTTTTGATCGAATGGTGTTGTACTCCAGTAGTGTCAAGTACATGGTGTTAGTCCACGTCATTGTTTGTAAACATTAGTTAAAATTGTTTACCAAAAATCAATTACTTAATTATAAATAGCCACTCAAAATATAGCAAAAAGAAATAAGTGATACATAAATCGAAAATAACTTGAAATTGTAAACATTACCATCTGTTCTTGTCAAACAAATACTGGTTATTATTAAATAGTTGAAAGAATATAGCACAGTATTGCCATATCGAATGCAGCTTATTACTTTTTAAATATAAAAACTTATAAACTAAATAAAATACAAATAAAATAATAATATTTCTTGAACTGATATGAGTTCAAATTAAAATAAAAATAATATGGCATCGAAAACAAATGATCAGGCACGTTCCATACGCGCACCTAAACGTTTTCGTGATCTTTCATCCAAATCGCGTATTGAGCAGGATATAAAAACTCCTCGTCTAAGATGGAGATTAAAGTTTTCTTGTTGCTCTCGTACGTGAAAGTGATACTTTATGGCCGATTTCATCAAGGAGTCTATAGAAGTCAGTGAAAAAAGCACTTTGAGTGCATAAAAGAGCTCATTTCTGAAAGTGAAAATCGAATTCGGTGTTTGGTCAATCACCATACGAGAAAAATGTTGTACTTAAGTCCCTTGCCAAATATAGACGGGTCCAAAAAACAACCTTAACCTTGCGTCATGTCGGCATTGAAAGTGATCAGACAATATATCTCAATGAAAACCTAACTCCGCACAATCACAAAATACTCACAGCTGCACTGCGCATGAAAAAAGAGTACAACATTTACTCTGCATACACTCTACGTGGGTTAGTCTATATAAAAAAACGTAACACTAATGACAATGGTGTTCTACTGTTCTTATTCTTATGTAAACTATGATAACAAATATAAGCTTTACCTGCTCACAGTTCAAATGAACTTACAGCATCTTTATAATATATTATTACATACTGATAACCACAAAAGCAAAACTATATTATCCATTACCCACTACTAAACGAAGAATACTTTGTACTTCTACTTTTTTAAATGTTGTTGCGTTGCCTTTATGTCTGATGACAGGCATATGAACTGATCTTGTTGGTTCCAGAGAAGGCAACTATAATATAATTCGTATTTTAACAAATCAAAATCGCGTTTTAAAGTTTGTTACATCAATGCCCAGAGCCTTCATTGCAAAATTAATGAGTTTCGTTACCTGTTTGAAGATTCTGGTGTAGAAGCTGTATGTGTCTCCGAAACGTGGCTTAACGACGCACACAATGATAATGATTAAATGGGTACAAACTTTACAGATCGGATCGTAAGGGTAATGCTGGAGGAGTGGCGATCTATATAAAAAACAATGTCTCATGAAAGCTTTTATGCACTTATAACGCGGAAAATAATGTTCAATTCATAAAAGTTGAACTAAACTCTTGCCTACATATAGACCAAAGAAGTATATAAAATTAAATTCGCTCATTTCTGAATTGGAATCTCGAAATGTAAGCTATTCAAATATTATCATATCTGGCGACTTCAACTCAACCCTGTTCACAAGCTTAGGATCGAGCATTCGTTTTGCTATGATGGCTCTCAATTTATTCACTGTTTATAACTCCAGACCGACACATTACACTGCAACTAACGCAACCTTGCTAGATCTGTTCTTTGTAGCTGAAAATCCACTATGATCAGTTAGCAGTACCGATTTTTTCAAAACACGATCTTATATTCCTGAACTACGATTTTAAAGTTGTACAAGAAACTGAAGAATTCACTTTCGGTGATTTTAAAAATATAAATTATATGTCGTTGAAAGAAGACCTAACAAATGTAAATTTTGATGAAATATATTTTACACGTTCAACTATTGAGAAAGTACATTTTCTAAATCGTGAAATTCTTTATTTGTTTAACAAACATGTAGCTTTGAAAACCAAAAGAGTTAAAGGCAGGAGAACTCCATTGTTCACTTCAGAAACAAAATTATTAATTGAACGTCGTGATATATTATAAAAAAAAAAATTATTTCCGAGTGGCTAGAAGAGCTGTCGTATAAAAAATAAGACACGATAAATTATCTTACTTTGGAAAAAATTTCGCACTGCAGTGAACACCAAGCAAACGTGAAAACTAATTCGCGATATAGGCATAGTTACATCTCAAAGAAGTACAGCTACAAATGTTATAGATGTTGATAAACTAAATCAACTTGACTTCTATAAACTCTTTTCGTGTTCGTGTTTCTGCAAGCAAATTTGGATTTCAATGCTTCACTATTTGCGAAACTGTTGAAGGGTTCCGAGCTGTAAAGTCCAATGCAGTTGGTCTTGACTATATTCAAATATCCATATATAATACATTATATTAACCACATATTCAACTCTCTTGTTACTACCAGCACTTATCCAACTGCTTGGAAACTTTCAAAAGTTATACCAGCGCCCAAAAATGATAATGAGTATCGCCCAATATCCATTCTTCCAAACCTGTCAAAGGTTTTTGAACGTCTTGTATCGTACCAGACTTATAAGTATGCTCTTGACAACAATATCCTTACCGATCGCCAATCTGGCTTCAGACGAGGCCATAGCTGCACTACAGCCTTATCTGAAGTGAGCGAAAATATTCGAAAGAGCATGAATGAAGGTAAAATTACCTTCCAGCTTTTACTTGACCACTCAAACGCCTTCGATACGGTAAATCACCAAATACTGAAAATTTTCAACTTTTCTGACACCGCACCGCGAGATGGCAAGTTTTTAGCAAACAATGGACCTGTATCCAGCCCTTTGTCCATGCCGAGAGGCGTTCTTTAGGGGTCGATACTTGGTCCACTTCTATACTCGATGTTTGCCAACGACCTACCTTCTCAGATCAAGCACTCAAACATGCATATATATGCCGATGATGTCCAGCTATACTTTGACTGCTCCAAAACATCGGTGAGTCATAAAGTTGGAAATTTTAACTACGACCTCAACAAGATTTATAACTGGGCCACGGCAAATGGCCTATGCCTTAATCCAAAAAAATGAAATACCTTATCATTTCCAAGAATAGCATGAAAATCGTTGATGACGTAGGTATATATCTTAGTGGAAAGAAAATTGAGTTGGTCAACTCGGCTAAAAATCTGGGTGTCGTTTTCAATAGCACACTTATGTGGTCTGACCACATTACCCAAACGAGCAGCAGATTATATGGTATGCTCAAAAATCTATGGTATAGTCAACCGTTCACACCACCGAAAATAAGTATGATGATAGGAAGGACATACCTAATACCAAACCTTATTTATTCTTCTCAAGTTTTTGCCGGGTGCAATGCTAATGACAAGCGAAAGCTTAATACTACGTTACATAATACGTTACATTCTTGCTATACCCAGGTTTGCGAGTGTAAAATAATACTCCAGACGAATCCTTGGAAGTTTAAGAATTTACTTTTTCTACACAAAATTATTACTACTAAAGATCCCAGCTGCCTATACAAAAAGCTAACATTTAGTGCGTCTGCAAGAAATAATAGCATTATCACCTTTACATAAAGAAACAGCGCATCTTTTAAACAAATTTTCGTTTACACAATACATCTCTGGAACCATCTTCCTACAAATATTCAACTCACCAGCAACGCAATGAGAATAAAAAAATGTTAATGATTTACTACGCATAAAGTTGTTATTATACATAATCTTCTTTTTATTTTATACTACTTTGTACTCCAAATTTAAAATGTTTAACATGTTATTAATGTTTAATCTTTATTTAAGTCAAATTAAACTAGATTAGCTTCAACAAATGTTATTTTACCAATATTATATCTTATAACTCATCTGATTCTAGAGCTGTTATTCATAAGATTTTATATCTTTTTGCTTTAGAAAGGTAATTATTAATAATAAATACAAATACAAATATTATGTTAAATACAAACACAAGTAGACGCTTTCAGTAATGAGAAAAGTCAGATAAATTAGGAATTTAGTTCTTTTAGTTATTTTATTAAATACTGAACAAATACAGAACATTTAAAACTTTTTCACTAGAAAATAATTGGCAGATAATATTATTATGTGCTATTTAAGAAATGTAGATGAAAACATTCTACTCTGTTTTTTCATATAGAAAAAGAATTCTTATAGCTAAAATTTAAGGTACTCAGGAATTTTCAAAGAGTTTTTTAAGTGTTTATTTGTATAACTTTTGATAATATTTTACTTTATCTTTAATATTATATTATTTTACTTTGCCTGAAATATCAGAAAAAAACTATGTTAAATTTAATAACACTGGTCGGCAAGAAACCAAAAAAAGTCAGTGGCAAAAACTTTGTTAGAGATTTAAATTGACTTGAGCGTGCTGAATCCAAATCGGTTCACATTTTTATTCTACCACATGCAGTAAATATTTTGTCCACTGATTATCATAATATATGTCGGATTTTATTCGTAATATGTGACCTTCTCCGAGAAAAGGGACCTAGTGTGTGAAAATAAAGTTTTGAGAAAAACGCATTTTAATTTTTCAAATTTTAATGTTTTTTCATTTTTATCGATTTTCCCAAGTTCGTTTTGTACGTTTTTGTGGGGTAAATAAGTTTTTTAAGAAATCTAAATCATTTCATCTTATTCTACACCCTTTTAGGTACCAGAATCCACTCTTAAGTCCAAACCCGTTTTTTGACACACTAGGTCCCTTTTCTCGCGCAAAATAGAAAGGGACCTAAGGGTTTTGTTCAAGAGAGCCATTTTAAAGATTTAAATACGTGTATCTTTGGTGTATGATCACTGAGCGTGTTGGTATTGGTCTCATTTGAAAGCGACACATCTCATGACGTCAGGAACGTGTTAGTCAACCTTGAAAACGCGCGTAGGTCGTCCCTACCTTTTGTTTTTTTTTTGTGTAGTTGGTTTTTACTGTTCCCTTTACCTTACTGGTTCCTTTCTCTATGCGCTGTCACATATACTGTTTAATGTTAAAAATGTAAAATTTTTTCCTAATAATTTTTTTGGAATTTTTGAAAATAAAAAATAGAACATACCCTTTTTGCATAAAAAAAAAATAATCGCCACAAATTGTTGAACTACTCCGAAACAGTTAAAAATATATCGGGAAAATCGTTCTCAAGTTATGATAAATTGTATTAATATTCGTACAGACGATGGTCAGATCTTACAATAATGTAAGGTCTGGCAATGTGCTAACAAAATTGCCACCAAAAGTAAATTGTCAATTCAGATGATTGTAAGAAACCCATACAATTTCATTACCAGACAACTGTCTGACAATAAACTCATCTGCAAACAAAAATTGTTGGTTCACACAGTCGCCAGATAATTCGGATCTAGAGCTGCCAGATCTGATTCTATTCATTGAATGAAAATTAAAATTGGGTTTTTTTTTATAAATTGGAGAGGTGGAAACATTGTTATTGAAGGAAAAAAGCAATAGAGAACTTTTCGTTTGTAGTCATAACCTTTTTTAGTCACATTTGAGATATTGTCCATTTTATCTGTATTTTCTGCCACTATAAGTTTATTTAATAGAAAGTATTAGGCACATATTTACAGTCATTAGTTAACTATTAGTAAACTAAAATGGAAACTTTTGTTTAACTAGCATTTCATATTTTAAGTATATTGGTGAACTAAAATTTTTTATCAGAGCAAAAAATGGTAGTGTTTTTTTTTACAAAAAATTTAACAGTGTGACTGCTAAACAAAAAGAATGTGCGTGTCAGCGTCTTTGTCCCAATTTACATTATACGATTTTTGTCGTTGCGATTATTGTCGTTTCTTCTTTGAAGTCGGTCTTATATTTACATTGTACGATTTTTGTCGTTACAACTTCTTGTGTATACATATAATTTGACACTACGAATGAAAGAACAAAACGAATCGATGAGTACACTCGCTTGTGTACCCCTTTTAATACCTCTCACCTCTCTCGCCTATAAGATAAGAATCGCAACGACAAAAATCGTTTAATGTAAATTGGGTCTTTGTATAATTTATTTTTGTAATTTTCTACAAAAAGAAAAACAAATGTAAATAATAATTTTCAACGGAAGAGCTGTTGGCTATCTTGTAGTTAACTAATAACATTGTTTAACCAATGGTTAACAAAAAACTAGATATAATATTTTATTGGTTAAACAATTGCTATTAGCTAACTAATGACTGTAAATTTGGGCCTTAAAATTATAGTCCATTAAGCGATAAGAGCACATTTGCCATATATAACATTTATCAGCGGAAAGCAAAGCATATTTTTAATCAGGCTAAAGTTCAACTATAGCCTGATTAAAACATGAAATCTTATTATTGTTTTAACTATTTTTGTTTTTAGTATGCAACTCTGTACCAAAACCATGAGCCTCTCATGATGTTTTTTTTTTATATACTATATTCACATAAATTGATTATATTCGAATTCGGTTATATGCCGCTTTTATGTGAATAAGGCTTATATCAGTGTTGTCATATTGTAAGAATTATCTTTTTTGCGAGTTTTTTGAGAAGCAAAAACGTTTTTAAGTTTTTTTTCTAAAAAAAAATGTTTTTTGAAATTTAAGTTGCTTACATAAATTTAGTTACAATTTGTAAAAATTAATTTTCACTTAGTTTAGTTCATTTCAAAATACAAAAATTTAATACGTGATATAAAACAAATGGAAAAGAAAGAATTCCCAGATTCTATTTGTTAATTTTTTTGATATATTTCATATATATTTATAAATTCATACATAGTTATGTATGTATATTTATTATCGGGTGTGTTCTAGAATCCGAATTCATTCGAAAGTGCATTACGTTGTTTTGAAATTCACATCCATATGTTTTCATTCGTTTTCAATTAGAGTAGTAAGGGGTAGGTGAAAGTAAAACGAATCGACTTCTATTCTTTTGTGTGAATATAAGCAAAAGCTAAAATTTTGGTTTTTAGTTTAAAATATTCTTTCTCCAATTTAATATAAAAAAAACCATATATATATTTTCACACAAATTTTAATACACAAAAAGCTTTTTTAACTTATCCAAAAATTTTAAGTTGTTGTTATCAGTTGTTTAAAAAAACAAAAGTTGCTGTCATTTTTATGTACAAATTTTATTTTTTAGGAATAATTTTTGTACAATCAAGAAAACAAAATATAATTTTTTGGAACAGCTGATAACAAGCTGTTTTTTAAAATTGTAATGCAATTATAGTTTTAAAATGGTTTTCAGTAGGCCACTTAATATAAAACCTAAGGCTAATTATGGACCAATTATCACAAAACTGCATGATATTGCATAGTAAATTGGGCCAAATTTTACCACAATATTTATATCTGCTACGATTTTAGGCTTCAGTTTACTTTTCTTAATAAGCTAATAAGAACTTAATATAAATAAAAAACCATTTTATTACATTTCACCCGACGCTTCGTAACTTTTTTGGTGACTTTTTCAAGGCTCGTCTTTTTAAATCAAAGTAATAAAAGCACAATGTTAATAATACAAAACGGGTTTCACAACAATTGAGCACAACTTATGAGAATTTTAGACGTATTTTAATAATTTCCGAGAATGGACCCTATATAAGCCCTATGGTAAATTAGGGGCCGATCTTCCGAAAAATGTACAGTGTGATTTTTAGACCTATAAGACTTTGGCGTACAAAATTGTTTCACAGTAGGGCGTTTGTTACGGTTTTAGGCGTACTTTACTTTTTTCCGAGAGTAGGCTTTATATGGGGCATATGCTTAATTATGGACCGCTATTCATGAGATTTTACAGTGTGATTACGAGTACTATAAACTCTGGCATGCAAAATATTATTACAGTTGCTTTATTATTTACGGTTTTAGGCGTACCTACTAAACTGTTTTCCGAGAGCTGGCTTTACATGGTGCCTATGGAAAATGTTGGAAATTTAACACTACGATTTTTGGTTATATTGTTAGGTTAGTGGCTCTACATTTTGATTCATAACTCTTATTCTACGGATTTTGCTGAATTTCAATCCCAAACTGCTTAGGATAACTAAAAGCAATTTGACACCAACATTTCACCAGACGGACAGATAGACAGACGGACATGGGTTAATCGACTTATATTATGTTCACACGGACACCAATATTCGTGTTTCGCTTTCCCATTCCTCTCTCGCACCACAAACATGATTGAAACAACATGTTTTGCCATACAAAATTTTGAGAGCGAAGCAGCTTGTTTCATTTTGAATTTCCAATTTTGATAAAAATTATCGTTAGTTTATCTGAACTAGTTCTCAAAAAAATCAAAACAAAAAAATTAAAAACAAAATAAAAGTTCATGTTAAATAAAATAAAGTGATAATTATGAAATCGTAATATTAATAAAAGTATTAAATAATATATTTTTAATTTTTACTTACATTTTAATCTATTTTTAATAAAATCTCACTAACAGCACACAAAAAAATGTCTAAATGAAACAAGAATGAATCGTATGAACAGCATGTTTGACAATCTAGTTTCAGAAAGCGAAACGATATAAACCACTATCGTCGTATGAACATAGCTTTAGAATTACTCAAGGACCCAGCAAAAATTGCAAGTCTGGATGATGACTTAGTATACCCTCATTCTCCACTAGTGGTGGAGGGTATAGCAAGCTTTCATCAGAACATGTATGTTTTTAATTTTTATATGTGCACACACAATCAAACAATTTTGATTTGCCAGATCAAACGAATTAATTATCAATTCAGCAATTTGTTTTACCACATCAGCAAAGTAAAATTTTTTTCCTGCTTTTTTTTCTTAAAATACCGATTAATACGATAATGATTTTTTGTTTTTGTGATGCACTTAAAAATAATATTTTATATACTATATTAAAAAATAATCATTGTTGACCTAAAATCGAATGCTGTTATCCACAATATGCAGTAAAGCAAAATGCACTAACAAAATTAAGCCAACATATAAGTTAATTTTATCGGTTACCCGAAAAAAAACACAAGTTTTATTTTTAAATTTTCAATCGCTACTGAAACTTTATTTGCAAAAATTGACATTAAGTATTCTTAATTCTAAAAAAATTCCAAAAAAAATATGCTTATTCGACAATTTTACAGGTAGGTATTCTTATTTTATTGTTATTTTTTTCTTACAAAAATAGCACTGCAACCGGATATGAAAATAAATAAATGCTGACTACTGGTCTGCATTAAAAGAATAAAAAAAAAGAAAAGAAGAGGGAACGAGTGGCGAAATATGCGCGTGTTACAAAAAAATGATTACCCCAATGGTATGTAGAAAATAAATAAATGCTGACTATTGGTCTGCATTAAAATAAAGAATAAAAAAAAGAAAAGAAGAAGGAAAGAGTGGCGAAATATTATGCGCTTGTTAACTCCCCCCTTCCTTAGAAGCAGGCGTCCCGACTGCCTTTAGGTTACATACCAATTTATTGATTTCTGAACGCTTTTTGTAGCGTCCGTAGGACAGATAGGATATGAGTAACATTACTGCTATAAATATTACTGATGAAAAAAATACGAATGCTTTTCTACGCTCCGCCTCATACTTCCAATCGTATCTAAGTTCTTGAGGTGAAGTTCATGGAGATATGGCAAGGATAGGGCTTGCGAGTGACCCGTAACATTTACCTTATGAGCAGATGGCATATTTGGGCCAACGAAAACCTTGCTTTTCTTGTTGCTGAACAAGGTATTGTTCACCTCAACGGAATCTTTAAATGTTATTAAAAATTAACCATTTACAAATATTGGCGGTTTGCCAAGTTCTTTGATTCGTGCAAATCCCTCATATATGAGCAGCACACCATCACTAATTTCTGTTATTTGTTCTATTTGGTGTGACGAAGAAGACTTACACGAAGCTGAAATATTATTCAAAAGACTTCCCAGACAAGAACTATGTTCAAAAGTTTCCCTACAAAAGGTGGGATCCATATCCGAGTTGCATTTTACTATCTTATAATTACCGTTTCATTTGGCAACGAGGTTACTTTCTAGTGTTAGTATATTCTTATTATGGACTACGGGAAAAATCCAGATCTTGTTACAGGTCTCATAAATAATTGGATACTTTATTAAGATTTCTATGATATTATTATTTTGTCTAATTCGAAACTTGGAGTTTGTTATGATTTCGTTTATGCTACATTCATTCATTTTTTCTGCCCTAAGTACTGATTCTACTTCCTCTGAATTCAGTATTATTGGGTTAATAATACCCAGTTTACCGAGTTTCATGGACTTAGACAAATTGTCAAGTTCACCAATCATAACCTTATTCCTATTATTAAGTAGATTGAAAAGGTAAGCATTTTTTTCTCCGGAGTGTCTAACACTATTCTGTATGTCATTAATTGCCTTAGTGAGTTTGTTTATTTTTTCCTCTATTTGTTGATTTATTATTACCTGTTTGTCGTTGTTAGTCTGTAATGTTTGTTGGCGAACTTAAGTTCCTCGAAATCGTCAAAGTCTGGAGTCCCAGTTATTACCTTCAATGCTGACCCCAACATATTTATGCTGCGCGCCTGTCTGTGGTGTGTCCTAATATTGAGTATTTGTCTCGTTATTGTACTAAGGTCGTCTATTACTATCTGCCGCATCTGGAAGTGTGTCCGCAGCTTTAGCTTTATCAGTCAAAATGTCTTCGTAGTTCGTGATATTAGTGTAATGTCAATATAACCGATTATTATTATTATTATTATTATTATTATTATTATTATTATTATTATTATTATTATTATTATTATTATTATTATTATTATTATTATTATTATTATTATTATTATTATTATTATTATTATTATTATTATTATTATTATTATTATTATTATTATTATTATTATTATTATTATTATTATGACATGTTCTTATTTACAATTCATGAAATTCGAACTTAGTCTAATCACAAATAAATATTTTTTACAAAACTTCTCCATTCCGTTCTATTCCTAGCTATGTACCGCAACTGGTTAAATGATTTTCTAGTTTCAGCTGCAACTGTTCTCCTCCAGGTCGTTTTAGGTCTACCAACATCGCGCCGTCCTTGTGGGTTCCATTCCAAGGCAGAATGTGTTATTTCGTCAATTCCTTTTCTGAGAGTGTGCCCCAGCCAACCATATTTACGTTTCTGTATTTCGTTTTTAATTGGTAGCTGTCTGGTTCTATTAAGAAAATCCTCGTTTGACACAGTTTGCGGCCACCACATTCTTAGGATACTGCGTAAACATCTATTGATGAACGTTTGCAACTTCCTGCTGAGTGCTTCGGTTAGGAACCAGGTTTCGCAACCGAACAACAGTGTAGATTTAACACATGAGTCAAATATGCGAATTTTCGTTGAATTGGTGATTGTGTTGGATCTCCATACCTTGCTTAACATTACAAAACTGCCCTTGGCTTTTTTTAATCGGTTTTGTACATCTAGCAACGTCCCGCCATCTGTGCTAATTATGCTGCCAAGATATTCAAAACTGGTAACATCATCGATTTCTGGAGCGTTAACTGCGAATTTGTCGGAATTTGTTGTGTTAACTCTCATTGCCTTCGTCTTTGATATGTTTGCCTTTAGACCTACTTTCATTGATTCAGTTGTAAGAGATGTTATAAGGGTTTGCATGTCGGTCTGTTTGTTGCTTAACAGAACCACATCATCTGCGTATTCAAGATGACCTAATCTTTGGTACATTCTCCAATTTAAACCCACAGGCAATTCGTCTATAGCATCAAAAACGATATCCATTACTGTGATAAATAGTAGTGGTGATAACGCACATCCTTGTCTTACGCCGCTGATTGTTGTAAAAGTATCACTAAGAGCACCATCATGTAACACCCTACATGTTGAATTTTCGTAACTGCTTTTTAAGATGTTTATTATTTTTTGGGGGATTCCCCTTGCGTCCAATGCCATCCATATGTACTCTCTTTTTAGGGCATCAAAGGCTTTCTCGTAGTCTATAAAAACAAGGTACATTGTCGAATTAAATTCTGCTGCTTGCTCAATCAAGATACGCACAGTACTGATTTGGTCTGTGCACGATCTTCCAGGGCGGAAACCTGCCTGTGTGTTACGTATACTATCATTAAGTGTTTCTGCAATTCTTTCAAGGACGACTTTATTAAATATTTTAAAAACCACAGGGAGTAAGGAAATTCCCCTCCAGTTATTGCATTTTTTCTTATCACCCTTTTTGGGAAGCTTGACGATTATTGATTCTTTCCATTCTATTGGAAAACTTTCAGTACTCCAAATTCGACTGAAGAGGGGGTACAAAATTTCTGCCATCACGTATGGTTCAGCTTTGAAACACTCTATTGGCAGACCGTCATTACCTGCAGCCTTCCCACATTTCATGCTCTTAATTGCCGCACATATCTCATTTACATCGGGAGAATTAACGTTAATTCGAATATCTTGTCTTAGTCGCCTTCTTATTTGAAATCTATCTTCTTCACTATGTACAATGTTAAGGGTCTTTTCGAAGTGCTTTTTCCAAACTTGTAGTTGTTCTTGTTTAGCTGTCACTAAAACGCCGTTTACATCATCTAAAACAGGAGAGCACCCACTGAAGTTGCTTCCAGCAAGTTTTCTTGTTATTTTAAAAAGCTCCTTCATATCACCTTTTTCTGCCGCTGTCTGAGCTTCAGTACCCATGTTATCATAAAACGTTTTCTTGTCTTGTTTTATTTGTCGTTTAATAAGTTTACTTAATCTGCTGTACTCTACGTTGTGTCTCTCTTTTGCTTGCGGGTCGTTCTCTCCTAGCATTGTTATTTTGAGAATTCTTCTCTGTTCAATCAAATCCCACGAATCTACAGATATCCACTCCTTCTGTTCTGATTGTCGGTAACCTAAAGTTTCTTTGCACAGATCTTGTAGATTTTTCTTTATGGATAACCATGTATCTTCAGTAGCAACAACTTCGTTGGTTTGGGTGTTGATGTTGTGTAGACCTTCAATAAATCTTTCTTTAACAGAAGTAGATTTTAGTTTTTGTATATTGTAAGGTCTATGATTTTGTAACGTATTATGCCTTTTTGGCCATAACTTGAGTTTCATTTCGGCAACCACTAAGTAGTGATCACTACCAATTTCACCACTCTTTTTATTTCTGACATCGAAAAGGAGGTTACACCACTCTCGAGAGATGCAGATGTGGTCAATTTGTGTCTCGTATACATTTCCCGGTGACTTCCAAGTTGTCTTGTGGGATTTCTTGTGAGGGAATATGGACCCTCCTACTTTAAGATCATTATTCAAACATAACTCCAAAAACAGCTCACCATTTTCATTGCACTTCCCCAAAGCATGCGTCCCCATTATCGTCTCGTAACCAGTATTATCGGCACCTATTTGTGCATTAAAGTCTCCCATGAGTATTTTGACGTCGTTCCTCGGTATATCTTGTAAAGTCTTCTCAAGCATGTTGTAAAATATTTCTTTATCATCTAAATGGCTTTCTTCCGTGGGGGCATAGCATTGAATTATTGAAATGTTGGAGGCTTTTGAGCGGAAACGTAAGATTATGATGCGTTCGGATATGGCTTTCCAACTAATAATCGATTTTTGGAGTCTTTTTCTTACGTATATGGCTACGACCCGTACATGGGGGTCCCCTTCATTGGGCATACCCGAGTACATTAACACTCCGCCCTTGTTGTTCTTAAACTCGCCACAACCATTCCACCTCACCTCGCTTAAGCCTATAACATCTAATGTAGATGTCCACATGAAGGATTTCCCCTAAAGCAGTTGGTATGGGTGTCTTTGATATTTGATACGAAGCCTATCGCACTCCTTTTCTAATATTGCTAGTTTACCAGGTTGATACATAGTCCTAACATTCCATTGCGCAAATCGTGTCCTTTTTACATTGCCTAAGTCGTCATCTAAGTTTCGAGATCGTTTAGTTTTATTATTATTACCATTTGTGAAAACGCGAATCATATTGAGTTCGGGTAACCGCAGGTGATTAGCCTACAGTCCCTAGTTTGGTGATAGGGCTGCTACCTTAAGTTATTTATGTTGATGGATCCGTTGGTATCCAAACATGCCACGGATTTGATATATTTGTTGTCGGCATTTACTCCAGACACTAAGATGTTAAACTCAGTTATACCGCTGAGCGGTCGGATTCGAGCTGATTCTACTTAGTGAGAATGTTACACACCTACCCCCCGAGACGTCATATTTACATATGGACCAGTCGGACTAGAATCAGCAGTACGGTAAAAATTTTATAGAGGATCAGACCACTCCTTTGCCTCGCCAATTTGTCCGGGCTTATAACCGAAGTCTTGGTAAATCCCTATGGTCCAGTCCTCTATTGGTACGTAATATGAGTGTGAGTAGTCGTTCAATTTTCCTGTCAAGATGTGGCAGCACGTCACAAGGATTCTGGAAGAAATAAAATGCGAAAAGTCAGCGTATATTGTCTTTGTGAACTATTCTATCGTCAATCCTAAGGGCATTTCCTAAATCTTCTTGGACAATTTTCTCGACAAAAATCTTGCTAAATTTATTTCCCAAGCGATTGTTAACCCTAACATAAACCTTATCGCCTGTATTATATCTCCTATTAACTCTACCCCTATTATGGTAGTTCAAATCGGATTCCTGCTTAGCGGCAATCCTCGAAGATATTTTCCTCTTCAGGTCCTCTGGAATAGTCTAAACAATATCAATTGGTCTCATTCCGGTTGTAGTGTGAACGGTTCTATTGTATTTCGATGTAGCAAGTAGCATAAGGTCCAGTGGATCCAATGAGGCATTGTCCACTTTTAGACATCTTGCAATTTCTGTCAAAGTGCTATGAAAGCGTTCCACTTGCCCGTTCGATGAGCTGTGGAGAGGTGGGATCGCATAAATATCCAAAGCTACCTTTTATGAGTGTTTTTATTGTCTCTGAGTTAAGTGCTTTTTCGTTATCGCACACTACTATTTTGGTGTTTCCGAAAAAATTGAGCATCTCGAGGAGAACTGGTCTAATATCAACGATAGCCCTTGAAGCTATCGGCTTTACCACAGCAAACTTCGAAAATTTGTCCAAGCACGTCAAGAAAAATTGTTTATTCGTATTGTAGATGTCCACATGAAGGATTTCCCCTAAAGCAGTTGGTATGGGTGTCTTTGATATTTGATGTTTTCGTGGATGTCTAGAGTATTTGGCCTCTCGACATGTTCTGCACGAGGAAATTATATGTTCCAATTGCTTCCGCATATTGGGAAAGTAATAATCTAAAAGAATTTGTTGCATATTCTCCTTCAGAGAACGGTGTGCCCTATTATGTTCATTGTGAATTATTGCGAGTTGGTCATCCGCATTGTGAACATCAATCACCAATTCCTTTGAGTGCACAAATTTAACAGCCGGAAATGCTTTTTTCAACTCGTTTTGTAACTGGGCCAAGGTGTGGTTACTGCATAGTATGCAATTTACCCTTTGACAATCAACGACTTTACTTATTAGTCTCAGAGCCTCAGGTGGATTCGCGAAGCCTATTGAGTATCGCAGTTGGTTTTTAAAAATAGTTTTTGTGGACAGGCCTGAAGCATCATTCTCGTTTAAGACAATTTGGTTTTTAAATCAGTTTACCGGGTTCTGCACGGTGCGTATGAAGTCCGTCGAGGATTCTTCGCTGTGCACGGTAGACATTCCCTCTGATGCGGTGCATGTATCTGCAGTTCCTTCGCTTGCGGTCTCTGTCCTCGAACCGTTTTCCCCACCTGTTGTATCAACGCTTGATCCTTCCCAAACGGTGTCAATGTGGTGTAGGTGTTGCCTAGACAGTGCGTCTGCGACTACGTTCTCTTTCCCGGGTTTATAAAAAACTTGGGTGAAAACTCTTCGATGAATGCTCTTAAGTCGTCTATTGTGGCCTGAAAACTCTGACGCGTCTGTTCGGTTGCCTGGGCTATCGCCGTGGTCAACAGACTTTGAATTACTGTCGGGTCCATTTTCTCCTGTTGTAAGCTGTCTGTCTTACTACCTTCCCTCTTTCGATTATTTTCTGAAGAAATTCTAACTAACTCCAAGCTCGCTACCAATTCGTCTATACTCATCCGAATATTTCTCACAATTTTATGGATACCTACTTATCCCAAAAAAAATTCTTTACAATCGAATCAATTCCGTTAATATAAAAAAGGTATTAAAATAATTTATTAAACTCTTTCGATAATAATTAATATCTATTTATAGCAGAATTTATAAAAAAAATTCAATGACAATTCACTTAAATTTCAACGGAAAGAAAAAAAAAATTATTCAAATATTCGTTTATAGCAAAATTCAAAATTTAATTTCAACGAGTTAAAAATTATTAATTAAATATTTATGCATAGCAAATTCAAAACTTAAATCCACAACGAAACAAAAATTATTAATTAAATGTTTTCACGATTTATTTTCAAAGGATAATTTACATATTTTCACTTCCTAGTTCTCGGCATAAATGCAATTTAATTAATTTATTTAAGTTTATATATATTTTTTTAAATTTATTTTATTTGAAAATATCATAGAACAAATGAAACTTCTTACAGCATCAAAACAGCCTTCATTCTTCCCTCTCTTAGCAGCCTTTTCTCTTGGCAATCCTCTGGCAGCTTTCACAACTTCACTATTTATACCCCTTCTTGTTGCTATGTTCAATTATATTCTATTTGGTGTGTTGTCGTCTTCTTAAGGTGTTGGTTTTATTTGCAAATTATTTATAGGCAAAAATCTATGTTGCGTTGATTCGTTGTTTCGTAATATTTGTCCAGATTTTTATTTTATTCTGTTGTATTTTCACTTTATTTCTTATTTTTGATTGCTCTTAATCACAATTTTTCTTTTTAAATTTAATCTTTCACAGGAATTTATTATTTTAGCTCAATAAATCACAACTTTATTTTTAATTCATCCTTTACAAGGATTTTTTTATTGTTAACTAAATTTCACTTCCGAGTTCGTAATCCTTTAAAAGGATTTTTTATTTTTAATTTATCCTTTGCAAGGATTTTTTATTCGTAACTTAATTTTAATTTTGAGTTCGTTATCTTTTATAAGGAATTTTAATTTTTAATTTATCCTTTACAAGGATTTTTTCTGCGTTACTTAATTTTAATTTTGAGTTCGTTATCCTTTATAAGGATATTTTATTTTTAATTAATCCTTTGCAAGGATTTTTTATTCGTAACTTAATTTTAATTTTGAGTTCGTTATTTTTTATAAGGAATTTTAATTTTTAATTTATCCTTTACAAGGATTTTTTCCTGCGTTACTTAATTTTAATTTTGAGTTCGTTATCCTTTACAAGGATTTTTTCTGCGTTACTTAATTTTGATTTTGAGCTCGTTATCCTTTACAAGAATTTTTTACTGCGTTACTTAATTTTCATTTTGAGTTCGTTATCCTTTACAAGGATTTTTTACTGCGTTGGGCGCCAGTTAATTTTATCGGTTACCCGAAAAAAACACAAGTTTTATTTTTAAATTTTCAATCACTACTGAAACTTTATTTGCAAAAATTGACATTAAGTATTCTTAATTCTAAAAAAATTCCAAAAAAAATATGCTTATTCGACAATTTTACAGGTAGGTATTCTTATTTTATTGTTATTTTTTTCTTACAAAAATAGCACTGCAACCGGATATGAAAATAAATAAATGCTGACTACTGGTCTGCATTAAAAGAATAAAAAAAAAGAAAAGAAGAGGGAACGAGTGGCGAAATATGCGCGTGTTACAAAAAAATGATTACCCCAATGGTATGTAGAAAATAAATAAATGCTGACTATTGGTCTGCATTAAAATAAAGAATAAAAAAAAGAAAAGAAGAAGGAAAGAGTGGCGAAATATTATGCGCGTGTTAACTTATACAATACTTTGTAGTTTGTGCAGATACGCAAGAAATGAAGTTAAGGGAAATGCAGCTAAACGAAAAGTAATTTACACTGAAAAGACAAAACAATTCATCCGTACTTAAATCAATAGTACGGTAAGTACGGATTTCCTTAAATCAAGTACTAAATGCTTGTTTCAATTACGCATTATTCAAGTGCCCCATACCTAAAATAATCCGAAAATGGGATTGACTCAATTTAAAGTGAGATAAAATTAATCTCAAGCCGTACTTGATTCAAGAATTTCTTAGTTGTTTAAATCCCGATTCGTACTTTAAATAATTTGAAGGTGAGATTAGTTTCTAACCAAAAAACTTACCCCAGACAACCAGCGATGGAGAGAATATTTTTATTACTTACCCAAATTACACATGTTTTATTTCACTTTTGTTATATTGCGCCCTTTGTTTACAGAAAAAGTATAAAATATCCGCTATGGTTTTCGTAATCATTCTACTTTGAAAATTTGATATATTTAACTAAATAATTTTAACAAATAGAATATGGGAATTATTGCTTCTTATTTTACTTTTTAAATATGAAAATAATCTTTATATTTCTTCTTGTAGATTTGTTGTTGTTTCTACAAAATTTTTCCAAATACATGCGTATGCACGCATAATGGTTTTCAAAAGTTATCCCATTTTTAATTGTTTTAAGTTTAAGTACTTTTTAGGGTTATTCGTACTTAATTTTTTTAGCACGAGTTTTTTCTTTCTGTGTATGTAGTCTAGTAATTTTTTTTTAGCTTGAGGAAGCTTTTAAGGAAATGAAATAAGTATTACCATACTTCATTAACACAGTAATATTCAAATTTTAATCTTATAAAAATTTTTCTGGTATTTCAAGGTTTGTAATATTCTTTTGTTTTAGAATTTTTTTATTTTTGCAATATAAATAATTGGACTTCAAAATATCTCTTGTGTGTATTAACGAAGACATACTTTCCAATTGTAATCTATTTTTACTTTGGTTTTTAATAAATTTTGCACAGAAAAAATCTTTTCCATACTTGCGGAACAATGAGCTATACGAAAATTTTAAAAAAAAAAATGGTGCATTAAAACTATTTATCACTTCTCCGACCTCTTTCCCACACTTACTCAAAGTATGATATTTTAATATTTTAAATTCCTCGAATTCCGATATAGATCTAAAGCAGGGGCTTCCATTTCTTTGCACAACTGTGCACACCACCAAGAATGATAAAATAAAGATTACGCCAACAAGCTTAAAATTTTAAAATGTTCTGCGCATGTTGGCCCTGTGACGTCACACATTATGTGTTTCTATTGGCTAATAATTTTCGGCTGTCGAACTGTAATGTTTATGAGTAAACACAACAGTGGGACAATTTATAATTTTTCTCTTCAAATTATTTTGTAGTTAAAAATTAATTTTTCTTTTTATTTATATTTATTCCATTTAATAAAAATTATCTATGTAACAATAAAAGACAAAACAATTAAAGACCATTTTTCTTTATGTTGTTATTTTATTCATTTTTAAACATGTTATATAATATTATACCTTTTTGAAATGGTAACAGTGTATTTCTGCCGATCACACGAATTCCTGACATCATTTTCGTCATATTATTTAAGATACCATTTTGTATTTCTGGTGCCAAACCATATGCGTGGAATCGCTCTCTTTTATCTTGTCTCGGCACCCTTGAATTCATGACATCAAACCAGTCGTTGGTCTAGTAAAAGAAAATCACAAAAATAATTTTGGTATTATTAAAAAAAAAAGTAATTACTAGTTTGAACAATTGATGACATTCGCTCCAATTTTGATTTGTCAAATGTCCTAAACTTGCAGCTCGCGTTAAAGATTGTGCAATTGTGTGTGAGAAAAGTTTGGTAGCCAGTTTAACCTTTTGCCTCTCAGCACCAACCACACTTAAATTTTGTGCTGATATTTTATGTGTGATCTTTAAATCATTTGATTGGAGAGACAGAAGATTCAAAATGATATCTTTTTTAACTTCTTTGTTATCAATGATGAATCCACTATCGATAAAATGATTTCTCAACAGTTTGATTAGATGTGGAACATCATTGAAAACAAATATTTTTATGTCGTCAAACAAAAACCTGGAAATTTAAAAATATAATAGTAAAAAGCAGATAGATGCGTATTTTTATTAAACGTACCAAGGCTTATTAAAATCAACTTCAAGTTCATTGTAGAGTTTTCTATTCCCACCACCTAAATCGCATACAATTGCCACAATTGTAAAGCCACTCTGCTTCATTGTCTTCAATATATTAAATAAAAGTGTTTTTGACATTTGACAGTCATAATCATAATATATTGGTTGCTTCCAATTTCCAATCAAACCTATTATCAAATAGACAAACAATTAACAAAAAAAAAGTTTTTGTAAATAACTCACCTCTCAATAAAGCTGGATATAATTGGCTGGTGCAAGCATATAATCTGTTTGCTTGTCGTAACAGTACTTTTTTTTTGCTTTCATTTCGTCAAAACTTAATACACACAGTTTTTCATTTTCAGACATTTGGTTAGCCGCAGATAAAATTTTTACAACAGGGTCCAAAATACCTGTTGACATATCTAATTTTTGTGACCATCTTTGTAATGTTCTCACTGAAGGAAGTGGGAAATGTTTTTTCCTTAAAAACTTATAAGCCTTGGCATTTGTGGAATATAAAGTGATTGATTGAGCAATATCTGCTTCAGTAAAGTTTTGTTTTTTATCGCCGTTTTTAAGTTTTTTTATTTGGCCTTTAGTAAATAAACTTCTCAATGCTTTTTCGTAATTTAAGTTTGCAAAATTTAAGCTCTGAACTTTACGAGACAAATTTTTTATTGTAATCGCAGATTGACTTTGTGCAGTTTTAAGGATACCATTCTTCTGGCGCAATGCATCGCTAGAAAAGATTTTAAATAAGTATTTCTTCACTTTTTTTAAAACATACATACATTTTACTTTTCAAAGTATTTATGTACTGTTCTCGACTATCTTCCTTAATGTCAGTCGTCTTTGGAGTGTTTAAAACTTTATTTGGAATTTCAATTTCATTTGAAATTTTAATTTCATTTGAAATTTCAATTTCATTTTGAATTTCAAATTGAGTTGGAATTTCATTTTCAATACTGCTGTCAATGGTCGGAACTGCTCCCGGTTTCAACTTTGGTGCACGCCGATTGCTAAATCCTATTCATAATTATGAAGCAGCGAACTGCAACAATTAAATATATGTTGACTTACCCATTTCAAATATCAAATTTCTTTCAAAATCCTCCTCTTTGAAATGTAAGGCACAAATTCTATCATTTTTAACATCTATGGGTTTGCATCGATTGCAAAACATAACCCAAAGCTTTCTTTGTCCTGCATCTTTGGGAAATTTGTAAAACGATACATCTATAGCAAAAAATATATTAGTTCCATTAAAAATATCCAAAATTTAATTTTTTTCTCACTTGTTTTTTTACTGCTGCTTTGCTTACATTTGCCCACTGCACACTTCATGTTTATATTTGTTGTTGTTTTTTTTTTGTTCGTTTTTCTTTTTTCAACAGCTTTTATTTATACTTTTTAACACGACAATGAACGTTATTAATTAATTAAATATTATTTATCACCAAATACAATATCAAATTTATTTATTTTATCAAAACCCGATGTAATATTTTTTTAGAACTGTCAATGTGATTTCAATTACAAGGTTACCAACTATCACATAAAACATACATTTTTTCGCAAGAAATTTTAAATTTAACACATGAAATATTCTTGGTAACCCTTAGAATGGCCCTTCTACGTCACATAACGGGAAATCATGCGCATGTCGTAATCTTTATTTTATCATTCTTGCAGTGAAATATCATAAATTTGTATATGTAACAAAATACTAAAAGAACGACTTAGAAAGTACCTGTTACTTGACAAATTTGGTCACAACTGTGATTCGTGATTTTTCAGTAACAGTGATTAAATCACAGGTACAGAAATATCGCTCATCTCTAGTGACGTCCCTTAGTACTCTGTTCTATATTTGCACCTTTTGGAATGCATGAAATCGTTGAATTCTTATAAGCGTTGTGCATAAAAGCGCCAACTACTGTACCAGATATTTAAGACTTACATCAGCGAGTTTATAGTCATCAGTTATTTTAAATTCAAATCTATATCATACAATTGAACTGCATTTAACAAAATTTTGACTAGATAGGCATTTTAAGAAAATAAAGTTCTTTTTAAGTTCTTTATTATAGTTTAAATTAAAAACAATACCCTTAAGACACTACTCATCAAAATATAAAAATTGTCAATTGTCAAGTATGTTATTATTGCAATGGACAATATAAGATTCGATAGTATTTATTTTTTTTTTTTTTATTTAAGCTTCTACTTACTGATTTTAATAATTAAATGTTAATGGTTCATAATATCAGTAAATATTTTTGAAATTAAATAAAAAATATATGTATTGTTCATGTGTTTAACATTGCAAAAATCAAATATTTTAATCAATAAATAAAACATTTTTGATTGGTGTGATTAAATTGGCTTTTATTTTAAATTAATTATTTCCAAAATTAAACCCTGTATAAAATATTGTAGAACAAATAATTTAAACAAATGTCAATACTACAAATTGAACATTTAAGTATATGTTTTTTCGAGAGTTTTAAGTTGTTTGGAAAAAATTTTATATTATCTTTGTATCTACTTTGAGATTTATATAACATACAGTACTTGACAGATAAATGCGTTCCTAAAAAATACCTTAAATCAAACGCTTTTAAGCGAGAAACGCATGTAATTTAATAATCTCGGTTAAAAGAATTTAAAAGAATATCGGGTTATTGCGTTACTAACGAATTAACAAGAATTCTCTCTTAAATGAAAATTTACTTTAAATGGTTAAATCGATCTTTTACTGCAACAACGTGATAAGTCTATAATAGCAAATTTTTTTTAATATCACTAACGCATAGCAAATCAGGTGTTTTATGAAGTGTTAATTATATCATGTGAAAATATTGTAAACCCAACTCTTGAGAGAAGCATAATTTTTTTTGGTTGATGTTGTGTTTATATTTAAGACTTTTTCTGTAAGTCTAATATTTTTGACTTTCGCAGTAAATGAGGGGTATGTGCTCTATTTATTTACTGAAAATAAACCGTAATAAGCAGCACAATTGCGTAAATATATTAGAGATAATTGTTTTATTCAATTAAATTTTTTTGACTTAAAATAATACTTGAAAATAGTTGACCTGTTCTCAAAGCGTTGTGAAGGGCTAAGTAGTAAGATACCATTTAAGTCTAAACAGCACTTTGTTGAACAGCCTGTTGTATTATGGTAAGAAATTAGTGTAAATATTAAAATAAGTTGACAATAAATATAAAAATCTATTTTTTTCAAGTGAATAAATTAATAATTAAAACAAATATTAAGTACTTAAAATTGTAAACAAAATCCAGCTGAAAAAAGTACACTAAAAATACATATATAACAAGCTTGTATTGTCATAATCAGGGCAAGTTTGAATATGCACAAAATGTTTTAAATATTCATGCAAATATTCCCAAAATAAAAAAATAACATATTTTAATTATGGTACTTTTCGCTTTCAAGTTATGTGAATATAAAAAATTCATTTAAATTACATCGACAGCAGGCTTATGGTTTTGTAACAGAGTTGCATACTGTATAAAAATTAGTTAAATTAATCATAAGATATTTAATAGCTGATACCAACGAAAATAACTAATTTTTTTACGAGTAGAGAGTTGATGATAAAAATTAAGAATACATTTTTAGTTCTTTAGATGGATTGTGGTTTCGAAAATCACGCTAAAAATTTGCTTTACTTTTGCATTTGATAGCTGCTTATAGATGGTATATATGGCTAAAGAACTTATATCACTAACTGGACTATAACGTTTTAAGAATTTACTTATAGCGGCAGAATAAATAGATAACATGGACAAAAGCGGTAACTAAAACACGGTAGTGACTATAAACGAAAAAAGTACATTAGTTTTATTTAATTATTTATCATATTTTTTTCAAGTTTTCAAATTTAAGTGATCTTCAACTGTTACACAAACCCGTAGAATATATTGGAAACATCAATATCAAGTCGATGTAACAAGCACATACTTAAATAATATACTAGTTTACATAGAGATACTGGCCCATATCCATATTCATAAACTATACATATTTTAGCCCCCGTTTTCACGACTTACCGATAGCTAAAGCTAGGATTTTATCGGCGGCATAAAAAGTGTTCCCTTATTAAAACTTTACTTTAGCCTATCAGGTAGTATGAACCTTCCTTCAACTAATCGCTCACTTTAGGTAAAAGTAAAGTTGGAATATTGGAACACTTGTTATACGGCCGATAAAATCCTACCTTGAGCTATCGGTAAGTCGTGAAAACGGGCCTAAGAGTTCTTAAGTAAGCTTTAATTAAAAATATGCTTTTGATTAACTATAGACAAGCAAAAGCATAACACGTTAAAACCGGGTTTCCCTTTAAAACTAGGTGAAATTGTTTTTAAAGGCAGAAGTACAAAACACGCGTTAGTGCCAGAGCTCTCTATAGACTTATGTCAAAAACTAGTGTTTCTTCATAGAACAAGTTACACAAAAAAAATTTTGACGCGTTTGCGGCAGAAAGTTGGTTAACTTTGAACCTTTTAACGCGTTATGTATTTTTTACAGGTAATCAGCTGATAATAAAAAAGAATAATTTAACAAAGCATGGAGGAAAACTTATTGAAGAGTTTAAAAAACATACAGTATTGTATAAAAAAGAGCTGAGGCTTGAAATTCATAAACACATAAAAAAACAGCTGAAAGAAAAGGCTTTTATAACGCGCGTTGTGTAACATGCAATTTTTAATGCGCTAATGTTTTTAAACGCACGATACTCGTCTGCGATTAAACGCGTGCTATGTACTTCTACCTTAACTTATTAAACAACACTTTACATCGGCTGTTTATTTAAAGAAATAAAAGTGTCATTGTTATTTGTATATTAAGCACAAAATTAAATAATAAAACAAATTAAAAATATGCAAATTTATGCAAAATATATATATCAAAAATTATATTTTTGGGGAAAACTTATGAAATATGCAAAAGCATATTTTTCATGCAAATATGATAAAAAAAAACTTGCCCTTTGTCATAATAGGTACATTTTAATATGACAAATAAAGTAAAATTTTTAAGGCAGTCATAGAATTATAGCAAATACATGCAATATAACACAATAGAACACTTTTTGAATTAGCTATTTATTTTAAAATGTCACGATCCGACCACACCAAAATCCTCATTTCTAAAAAAGTGTTTTTATCTCGGACTTGTCCTCCTTACCGCACACTGGCTACTGGTCAATTTGTGCTCGGCTATGGCTCGCGGGCCTGGGCGGTGGTTCGTTGCGATACGGATGGACAAACGGACTTAAGAAACTGAACCAGTGTTCACAGGACTAGCACTGAGGTCCCTATGCTCGAGCGGCTTACAATACTCCTAACTTAGATTCTAGTGTTTCAGAATTTTTTCTTGGTTTTTTTGTTTTTATTAAAGTTGCAGAGGTTTTGCCCTGCAATCTTCTCACACTCATTTAAGTTTTTTTTAAATTCTCAAAATTTCTTTTTTTTTTCTCTAATTTGTTTTTATTTTTATTCACAATTTTCGTTTCGCAAGGGGCTTTTTTGCCCCTTTTATGGTCATACCATATATTTCAAATTTCGGTATATTTTTGCCTATATTTAATTTTAATTCACCTGGTGGGGTTTTTTTTTGATTTATTCTTCTTTTTTTTCTAATAAAAATTGTGGAATTTTGTTTTTGTAACCTTAAGACAGGTTTAAATTTTTGTTTATTTTTACACTTTTTTTCTTCTTCAAAGGCATCGTTAGTTTTAATAAACTTTTGTTAAAGTTTTTTTTTTATTAATTATAAAATTTGTTCAAAAGTATTATAATTAAAAATTTGCTGCGCAAATTATGGCAATACTTAACCTTGAACTTAATGTTTACAATAACATTCCAATTTCATTCTTATTTCGTTTGGGGGTTTTTTATATATTAGACTGGGCCTTTTAGCCCTCTTCACAATTTCCTATAAATTTTATGTACTTTTAATTTTCCTTCCGCACTTCTTATCTAATCTTACTACTTCACACAATCTGGTTCCTGTTTATTTAATCTGCTTTCTTTCTTTTTGTGGTTTTCATTTCCTACCCTCACTATGATTCCTTAGATTTTCGTTTCCTCTATTCTCTACTACTTTCTGTCCCTATATCTCCTATAACCCGGTCAGGTTGCCACGAAAATTGAAGCAATATCGATAATAATATGACTAAACTACCAGTATACTTATCTGGTGGAATTACAGATTCGGTTGTTTGGCTGTTTGAAGGTGGTTGGTGGTGAAATGTTGACAAGATACATCGGGACTCATGGGCGTAACGCCTGGAACTGCTGTTGGAAACCAAAACTGAATGAATCCAGGGCTAGGTTGGCACTAATTTTCCACTCGTCTAAAAACCGATATCCGGGCACGTTGCTGAAGAATTTGTTTAGCCCCGGCGCACACTGGTTCATATTTTGAGAAGGCGGCCAAAACTATTTGTTTTTATGTTCTCCGATTTTGAAATTTTTTTATTCATGTGAAAGTAAATACTAGTGAAGCTCGGGAGCCAAAAAATTTTAACCCTATTTCAACTATTTCATTGAGAACAGGGTGGTCCCAAATGGACTTTCTCAGTATTTGGTTATAATTTTGAATTTCTGAGTAAACTTTTGAAGTTGAAATGCTCATAATGCTTATAAAGATTTTTTGACAGAATAAGTTTTGTGTATTAGTTTATCTTATTAGCTATACGTGGTTTAAAGCATTAAACTCTGCGACCTGTAGAACTATTTAATTTTCCTTTTTTGTTTAATGTCAAAATTTCCTGGAAATTTCCTATTTTATAGAACATAAGTCCTGCCCGTCAAAACGCTTAAAGAAAAAATCTATACTCTCTTGTAGTCCAGAATCTAACCTGCATTTCTATATCCCATTGTACACACATCTGGATACGGTCTTGCGAACTACAGCAATTTCTGTGACCCAAGGTAAGATATTCGGTTCAAAAAAAAGTCCTGCAAGGAAACATTATTGAAATTAAAGAAGGTGAATCTTAAAGAATTTTCGACAAATAAAGCAGTTCAGGCCACATAAATTATCTAGCACGTCAAGTTATCAATTAATTTGGATAAGGTAAAGGTATTGCCATTGTTATGAACTTATTGTGGGTGAACGGATGCTGCAAAACGAATAGGCGACATAAATAGACTAACACGTTAGATTTTTGAGTAAGTTAAAAGGTTAAACATTAGTAAATAGCCGCAACATAAACTACATAGTTTAATTACCTGAAAATTGCAACTTAATTTAAAAAAATGGAAGAGCAGTTATATTTTACGTGAAAATTACCTACATGTTACCTGTTAATTTATTGCCGGTATGTTATCCTTTTAAAAAGTGTGAAAACAGGGGTTTTTTATGTTTCAAAGAAATGGTAATAAAAGATTAAATTTGTATTTAAAAAAGGGTTTTTATGTTTCCAAGAAGTGGTAACAAAAGATCATTTAAAAAAACTTCTATCAAGAGTATAAAAATGCATGCATTCATAATTTTACCTTCATTATTTTTTTAACATTGGCTAAGTTCAGTTATAAAGTTCTCGCAGATATATATTTTCAACAGAAAGATGAAAAAGATTTTGTGTTACACATAATGAACAATCCATTCTTTAAATTATGCAACGAACAAGAAATCAAAATTCATAAGATAAAAATTAAAAATTTTTCATTTACATTAAGAAAACGGTACCTTTAATGTTCTAGAAACAAGAAAACGTTTCACTTACGCAACGAAAAATGGCTAACAAATGATCTGATTTTTAAGAAGCTGTCAATAACCGCAAAACAAATTAACAATTGCAGTGAAAGATCACGAAGACGCAAGCTTGCAAATATCAATGAAGAAATTTCTCATAGTATGATATAATAAATTGTTTATAGATTATAATTTGTTTTTGATTTAAATATATATTTGTATTAATATATAAAAATAAAATACACATACATCTCAAACCAAAAATAAAAGTTGAATTACCTAAAATGTTATCGATAGTCAAGAATGCTATTTGGGCATTTTTCAAAATATTCCTTTTCAGTTTTATCCTAATAACAACTCGTCTCGTCCCAAAAAAGCCAACCTTTGGCCCCTGTGAATATTGGGACTAAAAAATTTACAGGGGCCAACTATTGGCATTTTCTGACAGGATCTATAAAAAATAAGTATTAGTTGAGAGAAATAATGATAAATTATAAATAAATTCATATTTGAAATATTCAACTTTTACACCGAAACTCAACAAAAAAATGAAAATGCATTTTGAACTCCCTATAACTTTTGCTCCTATCTTTTTTTTTTCATTATTTATTTATTGAATCTTCATATATTAAATATGAACTAACAATAATTAATCAAATCTTATACTAATACTTTATTTTTGTCCTGCCAATGCTAGACGAAAATTGTTTCTCTTCACGGTTTCTATTCACATATGTAGATTTTTAGCGGTCTTCTCGTCGGATGAGTCCTGCAGTATCTCTTCTCCTTAATCTAGAGTGGCCGCTGTCATTTAAAATATTTCGAGCTAGTGGATTTGGGTGCGACTCAAGCCTTTTTAAATATTTTGCTGCGTACTTCGTAATAATAGTTTTTACTAATGGCACATTGAGATCCTTGTGAATATTAGAGTTTTTAACATACCAGGGAGCGACTGTGATTATTCGAAGGAGTTTATTTTGGCGCCGATATTTCGATATTTGAGGCCGAGGCAGTGCCCCATAGCTGAATACCGTAGCACCAGATTGGCTTTAATATAGAGTTGTAGAGTAGGAGTTTGCAATCGAGGCTAAGAACAGAATTTCTCACAATAAGCCAATTAATTTGAATTGCTTTTAGTTTCATTTGTGTTAGTTTTGCTTCTATATGGCATTTCCATGTTAAGCGCCGATCTAGATGAATACCAAGATATTTTACATGCGATTGTTGGGGCACTAATTGATTATTGATTTTAATAGGGGGACATGACTCCCGACGCAAGGTGAATGTTATATGTACGCATTTTTGCTCATTGACCTTTATCCTCCATTGTTTTAACCACTTTTCCAATTCAAATATATGATTCTGCAAGTAGCGAGATGCTTCATGACAGTTTTCGTGTACGCTTAAAAAAGCTGTATCATCAGCAAATGTTGAAGTAAGGGTGTGGTTATTTGTTGGCATGTCTGAGGTATGTATATATTAAGTATAACAGTGGGCCCATGATGCTTCCCTGAGGGACTCCAGCGTCAATTGGCTGAGGAGAACTTATAAAATCACCTTCTTTAATTATAAACCTTCGACCGATTAAGTAGTTTTCTAACAGCTTGTGTGTGTTTACTGGTAAGTTTAACTTCAATTTATGTAATAACCCTTCATGCCAGACTTTATCAAAAGCTTGAGAAACATCGATAAAGAGGGCGGAACAATATTTTTTTTCTTCAAAGGCTTTTCTTATGACGTTTACGATGGGTTTGTTCAATTGTGCTATGTTCTCTTCTAAAGCCGAATTGATGGTTAGGAATACATCTATTTACATTTAAAATTGGGGCTAATTTTGACACTAACAGCTTTTCAAACAGCTTTGATATATTAGACAATAAGCTTATAGGTCTATATGACTCAACTTTTGTAGGATCCTTCCCTGGCTTAGGTATCATTGTAACTAAGGATACTTTCCATTCTTGTGGGTAGTATTCAAGGCGTAAAATAGCATTAAAAATCAAGAGAATAATTTTCTTTGCTATGCTGGGTAGCTCTAAAAGCATTTTGTTGCTGATCTTATCAAACCCAGGGGCTTTCTTGGGGTTTAAATCATGAATAGCCTTTTCGATTTCTTTTATCTCAAATCTAAGGGGAACAGCAGCTCTAACAGCAACTGGTGGCAACTCGACTACAATATCGGGAGATGTATGCGGGGTAAATACGTTTTTCAAATGATTAACAAAAAGATTTCTTTTTTCTATGTCATTTCGTGCCCAACTTCCATTTAAGTTTCTTAATGGCGGTTTAGTGATAACTGGTCTATTAAGATTTCTAGCTGCACGCCATAAAGAGTAGTCTGATTGAGAAGTTGCATCAAGTTCATTAAGATATTTTTCCAGGGAAGCCGTTTTCTGAGACTGCAGTAACTTTCTTAGCCTTTTTGTGCACTCTTTTAGTAAATTCTTAAGCTGAAGGGATTTATGCAATTGCCATTCTCTTCGAGCTCTCCTTTTTTCAGTCAAGAGACGCTTGACATCTGCAGAATATATTTTACTATTTTTGGTTTTTTTGAGGGTTATACTAGAATGTCGAACAGCTAGTTTCAGATAACTGTCAAAATTTACAATAGAAATATCCACATTCTCCGGTGTACTAAGCGGAATATTTTCAGTGCAGTGGGTACTGAGATATTTTTTATATTTTAACCAATTTATTTGAGAGGCTGACGTCACTAAGTTATCAGACGGAGATACAATTCGATTAGGATTTGTTATTGTAAGAATTGTAGGTGTGTGATCAGAAGATAGTTCTAAGGAAGCTTCAACATAAATCGTTTCTGCGGGGATGTTTTTAACCACTCCAAAATCGATAACATCTGGAACTTTTTGCTGATCAGTAGGCCAATATGTTGGTTGTCCGCTCGCGACCACATTTAGATCCATTTTACAAATTGTGTTAAACAAAACACGACCCTTAGGTGTAATAAGTCGTGAACCCCAGAAAGTGTGTTTAGGGTTATAATCGCCAGCAGCCAGGAAGCAAGGTCCTAATGATTTGAAATATTTATGATATTGGCTTTCTGATATAGAAAATCTAGGTGGGGAGTATAATGATGAAATTACTATGTTTCGATTTAATTCCTCAACGCAAATGTTCGTTGCTTGGAGAAAGTCTTCACGATGATCACTCATTAAGTAGTGTTTTACTCGGTTCTTTATCAAAATGGCAGAACCGCCACAAGCTCTGTCTCGAGGGTCCTTGGTATCATATAATATATAACCATTGATTTTAAACGTATTTCTTGAGGTCAGATGAGTTTAAGAAACCATCATAACATCAATTTGTTTATTTTTAAGGAAGTATTCTAGTTCATTTTTGTGTTGGCGGATGCCGTTTGCGTTCCAAAAGCAAATTTTTAAACAGTTCATGGCTTGGTTAGTACAGCTTGCAATAACATCGATTGCATTCTTAACATTTCTTGCATCATGTTACCCATTGTGTTAGTGAAATTGTTAACTGTTTGCACTAATGTTTCCATGGTTTTTTCTAGCCGGGTTAAATTAGAAATGGGAATTTCGTCATTATTTGGTACATCACCTTGCAGTGGCATAGGATTAGATTTTAAGACATTAGCGTACGAGGTTCTGTTAGTATTTGGCTGTGGTATCTGGACACCGTACGTGTTTTCTTGATTAGTTGCCTGCGTTTGAGGGGGGTTAAGTTTCTGTCCAACAGAACGCTTGACAATCGAATATACCGGGCATCCTCTATAGTTGGCAGTGTGGTTACCACCACAGTTGCTACATTTTTTTACATTAGGATCATTTTTGGACTTGTCGCACCGGACGGTACCATGTAATTCTCCACATATGACGCAAACAGGGGGTAAATGGCAGTATGCCCTAGTATGACCAAATTCTTGGCAGTTTAAACACTGAACGGGTCCATTTCTTTTGTGCGGCTCTTCGATCGTGATTTTTCTGTACAAGATGTATTTTAAACTGTAAATGGGATGCGTTTCATTTTTTTTTAGCTTAACATCGCCGGGCTCTAACTCCACTCGAAATAGGGGTTGGGGATTTTTTTTCCCTATTTTTAATATTTGTAAAGTTTTTTATTTTGAAGCCTTTTTCTTCTAAAAATGTTTTTATTTCGTCGGGGTCCACGCATGAGTCAATGCCCTTAATCACAACTTGAAGACCTTTACTGCTTTTCAGTTGGTACGTATAGAAGCTTTTTTTAAGTGCTTCAAACTTATTAATTATTTTACGAAAATCATTCTCATGATTAATCTGTATTTTTGTCTCGTTTATATTTCCACGCTTGATTGCAGCAACGTAAAACGAATTTTAACCTATCACCTAGATTAAACTTTTTATAAGCTCACTTGAGTTTTGCTCTCTAAGATATATCGGGGGTGGCTTCGACGATTTAATGACGTTAGGTGCTTCAGAAGATTCATCCTCCAGAATTGCAAAACGATTTTGCGAATTTATTCTATCAAAAGATAGAACTTTAGAGGCCGAGGCTACAGCTGAAGAGGCTGGGCTGCGACCCCGTTTGAGAACTGTTATATACCTGTCCATACCAACTTGCACTTGTGGTTTTTGAAAATTTTTTACTTGTGTGTTTTCCGTTGCGTTTGTGTTTGAGTTCATGGTATCATTTCCTACTAGGAATGTCTTTGAAATGGTAACACTTGATGGTTTTGCCGTTAGGTTGTTGTTATTGTTTTCTGTTGTTATGTTTATTTCCACATTGCTTTCGCTAGCATGAATATTATTTATTTTTGTTATTGATTCATTGTTATTACTCATATAGAGAGTTGTTTTTGGTTTTTTTTCACCGTTGTTTTTATTTTTTTTTTTTTTGTTGACTGTGCCCTTCTTATTATGTATTATGTTTTTGTAACACCAAAAGAATAAATAATTTTTTGCACAGATTATTTGTATTATGTATGTATGTATGTACGTTCATACGTATACTTTTTTTCATGTATTTTTTTACTTATTATTTTTTTTGTTTGTTTTTTACTTGTTCTATTGTTCACTTTAATTTTGAGCGTCCAAATTCGCTTGTTAAATATTATTAACAAATTTATGTTAAAAAAAAGAATCGTATGCGGAGTTAAAAAAAAAAATACGTCTGTTGACAACGAGCACGACTGCTCCTATCAGTCGAATTTTACGTTTTATAGCGCAAATTAAAGCCTAATATCGCACCTATCGAGCAAAACAAATCGCATACCGATCCAGTCAAAAGTTATGGAATTTTGACCGCCTTCTCGTAAAATTTCCCACTGTGCGGCGATGAGAAATGATGGGCGGTATTACTTCTAAGCCTCAGGTTGGCGTGTTTTGGCTCACGTATATTAAACGGATACTCGAAGTGTAACAATTTTAGCCTTGGGCCTCAGTTAGAGCAATTGGGCTTTAAAATTTGGTGATGTATAGCTGGGTATTGACAAGTTTTGGCTGTAATGCTGTGTGGCGAAACTTTGTGGCAAATATTCTCTCTGCACCGTTAGTATTTTGCAGCGAGCTTTTCGGGGGTCAACGGTTCAAGTAATCCAAAATACGAGTATTTTCCTTGCTTGGTATCAAATATGGCAGGTGTTTTCCCTGGTGTCATTCTTAGGGTGTCTTAAAGCCGGGTGTTGAAAATGTGGTTATGTGAAAAGGGGTACGGTTAATTGGCTATAGTAGCGCTGGCCATGGAATTATTACGGTAGAGTGGGGTCCTTGTGGCTGTCGGTGTACTCCTACCGGAGCCACGATGTAAATTCAGCTTCACACCCGTCTTCTTACACCCGGTGAAATGCGATGATGCCAGTGGGGGTTTTCTAATTGGTGAGCCTAAACTACACCGAAGTTAAGTGCGAAATCTCTACCATTCACAAATAACCCTACTTACCCAATATTCCACAAATCTTTTCTCCAGTAGAGGATTTTTCCCGCTGCTAAATATTTTCCCCAATCTTTACTCGGTGACGTCCAGGTTAGAAAGGCCGGATACAGCAAATTTCTGCCGCACTATACTTTGCCACCTACTTCATTACACCACCTCGAACTGCAGCCAACTTTATTTCTCATCGTTCATTAAAATAGTAGTCTGACAAACATAACTTTAGTCCAATAAGTGATTTTAGTGATCTGGCAACGATCGAACTCAACTCGTGTTTTAAGCAACAGCTGATAGTGGAAGAGTTGCCCCTATCAGACCAGTGTTGACCACTCGCGCGTTTTGGGTTTCGCATGTGGGTACAGGCAACATATGCCGACAGTGTTGACACGGGCGATACGGCACACATCTCCTTTCGTCGGTTGAGCTCACTTTATCATATTAGCAAATCATATTTGCTAATATGATAAAGATCATTCCTCACACCCGGGTCTGAATGCTCTTCATTCGCCCCGCCCTATGCCTTAAGATCTTTTGCGTGGAAGATTCCGAGCCTCCTTCCTTGTAAGTCCTCTATTTCATAGAGGCTACTTCCTATTGGCTTGACAATTCGACATTTTACAAACTTTCTACAGAGTTTCGCGGAGATTTGTCGGGAAAAATCCGACAACTGAAAATTTCGGCGATACACTTCTACACTTCTAGCGGTTTTCATGTGACTAACTCCAAGCGTTGTAAGAAAATCTGTAAATTCCTTCGCGGTGAATTGCTTACCATTGTCCGACACAAAGGTTTCAGGCCCCCCAAAGTTGTAAAATACCTCCTTTATTAAGAACTCAATGACGTTCTTCGAATTGGCTTTCGGCATCGCCTTCAACAAAACGTACTTGAAAAATGATCCAGTACAATAAAAATGAAAGAATTTCCCCTTTTCGAACGAACATACGGTCCTAGAAAATCAACATAGATACGCTGAAATGGTCGGCCAACATCTGCCTCTTGTCCCATGGCCGGTCGAAGTACCTGGTTGGCTGGTTTGCTTTCTTTACAAATGTCACACACGTTAGTCTCTAACGTAAATATTCAAGTGTGGCCAATAAAAGTGTTCTCGCAATCTATTTATAGTTTTGGCAATGCCTCCGTGAGCGGTTGTAGGTGGTTCATGCGCTTGCCTTATTAGTTGTTGTGTCAAACGGCTCGGTACCCATAACTTCCATGAATGTTCCTCGCGAATCGTATTCCCATCGTATGGTATCGTACGCTTATAAATCAATCCATCAACAATCTTGATATCTGGTAAACTATCTTGATGGCTTTCAATGGCATTAACTAATTCTCTATAGTCCTCCGATTGAAATTCTGCAGAATTCAGATCGATTAGTGGCACTACGTCGATTCCATCCATGTCGTATCGGGAAAGTGTATCTGGTACGATATTCTGAGAACCTTTTCGATGTTGAATTTGAAAAGAAAATGATTGCAGGTTGAGGCTCCATCTAGCTAAACGTCCACTTAGATCACGTTGCCCCATTAACCATTTTAGGCTGGAGTGATCTGTAATAACGACGAAATTCATAAGTTCCACGTATGGACGGAAACGTTTGACAGCCATGACCACAGCAAGACACTCGCGTTCTGTCACCGGGTAATTCCTTTGTGCGGTTGAAAATTTCCCATCAAGATCCTCTTGAAAAAGCACCGCCCCTATCCCGACATCTGAGGCGTCACATTGTATGAAAAAGGTTTTATTGAAATCCGGCTGTATCAAGACGGGACTATTAGTGAGGACCTCCTTGAGGTGGTCGAAGGCATTCTTGGCTTCCTCGCTATATACAAATTTCTTACTTTTCTTGCGGGTTTCCGTTATGGGTGCAGTCAGCGTAGCATAGTCATGGATGCATCTGCGATACCATCCGGTAGTTCCCATGAAACTCCTCGCTTGCTTAATTGTCCTCTGGTAGTCTAGTTTTACAATCGACATGATTTTCTCTGGGTCAGGTCTCAACCGGTCTTCCCCTACAATGTAACGCAAGTATCGTAATTCGCGGCAACACAATTTTGATTTCTCCACATTTATTGTAAGACCCGCCATGTCTAAGCAAAAAGACACCTCCCTCAAAAGATTAACATGTTCCACAAAATCGGCCGACACCACCAGCAAATCGGCCAAATAAACGAAGACTTTTTCTCTTAACCGTGCCGGAGTAACCTTGTCCATTAAACGGCATAACCTTTGGGCCGCATTGCACAACCCGAAAGGCATGACCGTAAAATGGTACAAGGGTCTTCCTGGCACTGTAAAAGCAGTCTTTTCTCTGCACGATTTGGCTAGGGGTATTTGCCAGAAGGCGTCCTTCAAGTCAATACTCGATATGAAGTGCGTGTCCCCCAAGCGACTCAACAGACCCTCTATATGAGGAAGTGGATAAGCGTCCTTCACTGTCAGTTTATTAAGTCTGCGAGCGTCCAAGCAAATCCGGACCATGGTCACTCTGTTACTCCACGGACTTTCGCTGGGCTCAATAACCCCCAATGAAAGCATTCTGTCCAGTTCTCCGTACATAAGCCTTTGAACCGCCGGTGACACCGGGTTAAACTTCTCTTTTATTGGAACTGCTCCCCCGTCTCTATGAAATGTTGCTCTAGTTTCGTTTTGCCTAGACCTCTTCGTATAAAGCATGGAAATAATTCGATTACTTTATCCAAACTCTTCCGCTGTTGATTTATCAAAACATGCAACTATTTATATTTAATTTTTACCCAATTTATGAAATTAAGGAGTACCATAATTATGGTGGAAACCCCATGAAACTGTTTTTGCATTCAAATATAGAAACACTTTTTTTCTCACAAATCAAGAAACGATGGAATTCTTTGTTTCGCACTACATGTGAGAATTCAAATCTGTTCATATATGGATTCCATAACATCTAGTTTCTTTTATGGGCTGGACTTATATTTCGCCCGCATTTAGGCGGTTATACTAATATAATCATAACTTAAGAAGTATTTGTCCCATTTTGATCAAGAGAGAATAGAGTTACAGGCATATTAATTTAGCTAAACTAATTAATATAAATTTTTTTATTAATACGAATGTGTATTCTAAGTCAAATTACAATTTAACAAGTTAGAATGATACATTCGAATCTTTGACACCCTCCCCCGACATATATATTATTAACTAAGCTTCACAAAAACGAACGTCAGTTTAGACCTATATTAAATTATTGACCGACAATAAGAAAGTTTTATGTGTTTCTTGTTAGAACTTTGAACTGGCTTGGATAAAATATCATGATTCGAAACAGTTTTAGCCGAACTAAAATTATATTTAGGAGGGTAATTTTTATTAGACCTATGGTAAATTATGGACCAATCATCCCAAAATTCAGAAGACTGATTTCTGTTATTACGAAAAATAAATTTCAATACAGCAGTGTAATTAGCTTAAGCGTTAAAAGTGAATTCCACAAAATTGCATGATATTTTTTCTGGCCATATGAATCTAAGTTGGAAGAAATTTTACCGTAATAAATATATCTGTTATGGTTTTAGGCAAATTTAATTATTTTCCCAAAGTGGGCTTTAATTGGTTTTGGGCGTACTAAACGGTTTTCCGAGAGTAGGGTTTATGGCCTAGGGTAAATTATGGACCGATCTTCACGAAATTTGGCAGTGCGATTTCTCGTCCTATAAAACTGTGATGTATCGAATTTCATTATGGTAGCATTATTGATTACGGTTTTATGCGTACTAACCTGCTTTCGGGAGTAGGGTTTATAAGGGTCTAGAGTAAATTATGGACCGATCTTCTCGAAATTTTAAAGTGTGTTTGGCAGGCACATAAAACTGTGACGTACTAAATTTTATTATGATAGCGTTATTTATTACGGTTTTTGCCGTACTAAACTGTATTCCGCGAGTAGGATTTATATGGGGCCTATGGTCAATTATAGACTGATCTTCACGAAATTTAACAGTATCATTTGCAGTCGTATAAAGCAAATTTTTATTATGTAAGTTTTTGTATCAAAATTATAAAAATTTTTAGGGTGGTGGTTCCACATTTTGATTCATAGTTCTGATCCTACTGCACCGATGCTGCTGAATTTCAATCCCAAAGTGCTAAGGATAACTATAAGCAATTTGAGACCAAGTTTGTTCTTTTCTATTGCGTTTGTCGGAAGTGAGCGTGTTTTCAACAGACGGACATGACTAAATCGACTTAGAATTGTTCAAGGAGCGAGTAGTTATGTACTTTTTGGGGTCTTAGATGTATAATAAAAATGTTTCATACGGAATGACAAACTTAGTATACCCTCATTCACCACTAGTGGTGTTGGAGGGTATAAAAAGCTTTCATACTTTAATAGTCTTATTCCTTCAAATAATAGTCTTATTCCTTCAATATTTTCCAGGAATATTTTCTATGCGATATCACAATTCTGTTTATTTGTATATTTCTATTACGAGGCTTACTTTAGCTATCCGTTGGCTAGCAATGAAGTAAATTATGCAGAAAATGTATACTACTATTAGATACCAGCAGAACGTAATGGATTTTCTGGCCCGCTACGGCCTTCGACAGCATTCTTTGTATCTTATAATTGGAAAGTACTTATTGTAAATTTTATGTACATATTCTTGGATTCTATTTGTAAACTAATTAATTTTAATAGTTTCATTTGTAACGCTTTTATTTTTTTCAATTCTTTACATTTATTAGCTGTTATTTTTTACATTTTATTCAACTTGCCATTACTAAAACGTAAATGTTGGGCTCAACTGCAACAATTGTCTGGAACGTGCCCATTGTTAATACTTTGTAAATACATATTGCTTGAAATATTAACCAGCAAAAACGTTTAAAAATTATAAAAAGGTCATCATATATTAACCATATATAAATATAGTGTAAGACTTTAAGTCGATTGTCTTACATTTAATTTCCTTAATCCATCACGATTTTTTCATTAATCTGGACTACGGTCTAAAATTATTAGTATCATTGCGCAATCTAGACAAATGTGCACTTAAATATTCTACATTTACCAATGATGCAAAAAAATTTAGACCAAATGTCTGATAGATTCAAGATTCAAGCAATACAAATCTCTTAATTTTATTTGAATATTAAAAACACATTCTGCACCTTAAAAAAGCACACAACTCCCGTTGTGGTACCATGTTACACCGTCCTCCAAGGGTCCTATTTTACCTGGCTGCTAATATTCTCACTCATCCACCCAGTCGATTCAATAAAGTGGATCCTGTTAAAATCAATATTAGAAAGAGACACGTTTTGTGTGCAAGGGTTCTTCGAGCAAACAGTTTAAGATCTCCGAAGGCCGGACAATAACACAGGAGATGCTCCGTTGACTCTTTCTACTCCTCGTCACCGCAACTTTTACATAGGTAATTGTAAGAGAGCCCTAGTGTTTGGGCGTGCCTCCCAATGGGTCAGTGGCCCATTATAACCGCAATAAGGTTCCTGAGGTGGTGTCTGGACAGCTGTAATGCCAGCCTAGTCATTTTTCTAGTTTCCCCACAGGTGGTTTCATCAAGCCATTTCTGAGCGGCAATGAGATGAAACTTGTGTGAAATAGGTTGCTTACTTCTTGGGAGTGAAACACCTATATCATATGGTAAATCGTTTTGATTTAAAGGGGTGCCTGAATGCGCTAACGAGTCCGCCATACAGATTCCATGTATGTCCCTGTTAAGAGTAACTACTGAATGTCTCGCTATATCCTCCAGAGACATCCGGTATTCTTGGACAATTCTCGATGTGATGAACACATTCTCCTGGGATCTTATGGCCACCTTGCTATCGCAAATAATGTGAATATCCCTGCCAGATATTTCACAGTACCGAATTTGTCTCGCGGCTGTGTAGATGGCCATTATTTCGGCCTGAATGACACTGCAGTGATCCGGCAGGCTTATAGAAATGCTCCAGTTTAGCTGCTCGGAGTATATGAAAGAACCAACACCATGAAGAGTCTTAGACCCGTCAGTGAATATCTGAATCGTATTCGCGGAAATTTGTGGGTCATCATAGTTAACCACGTTATCCAAAATGCTTGTGGTGCAGCAAGGAATAAAGATTGGCTCAGGTGTGACATAATCAACGTCCCTGTGCCAATTTATTTCTACAGGATTTTAGCATGTCCGATTTTGCTCTAGTGGCCCTTACATTTTTTAAAACCCCTCTGACACCATTTTGTTAGGATATCCAGTGCGGACTCCATAAGTTCAGACAATAGTCCAGGATCCTTACCCATAGCCACAACTGCATCGTCATCCTCATACACAATCGTCCTGCAGCACTTCCCTTCCATGGCTCTGAGTAGGGTATTGATATTCAGATTCCAAAGTAATGGTGACAGTACAACCCCTTGCGGGGTGCCCCTAGTCGCAACCTTGGAAATATTCGAGGCGCCCAAGTTAGATTCGACACGCGGTAATTGCAAAATACTGATGACAAATTTAATGATCGCCGGCTCGATCTTCAAAAGTCTCATAGCGTTAATAACCGATTCAGGCTTAACTTTGTTGAAAGCTCCCTCAATATCCAGGAATGCAACTAAAGCAAATTTCTTGTAGTGCAGGGATCTCTCTATGTGGACCAGCAATGAGTGAAGCGCAGTTTCAGTGGACCTTCCCTATATATAGGCGTGTTGAGCCCCCCATAAGGAATTATGTCCCAACGATGATATTATAGGAATATCCATTTTCCTCTCCAGTGTTTTCAGTAGAAGGGAGGATAGACTAATTGGCCTTAAGTTTTTAGCCTTAGTGTGTGATTTTTTTTTCCCCCTTGGGGATGAAGACAATCTTATATGATGTCCAGATTTTTGGGACATGTGAGGCTCAGGCAGGCTTTAAATATTACCAGGAGCCATGGCATCAATATCTCCAGGTTCTTTTGTAGATCCGCTAGGATAATCCCATCCGGGCCTGGAGATTTAAAGGGATGGAAGCTTTTGACTGCCCATTCCACGCGCTGGCAAATTATTGGGATATTAGAAATATCCCGAGCGCCGATAAGTGTTCCCTTCCTCGGCACCTCATCAGTTCAGCCTGGGAAATGTGTATCGATCAGAACCTCAAGGGTATCCCGACTATTTGTGGTCCATGATCCTTCTATCTTGTGTATATACGATAGAATAGCTGGTCTAGAGGATAACATCTTACGTAGCCGACTTGTCTCCGAGAAGTTCTCCACATGACTGCCTTTTGGCCCTCCTAACTGCCTTTTGGCCCTCCTAATTAGATTCTTAAGTCCATTCACTGATGACTTCTTATTGTTCCACACCCCATTACGTTTTGCCTCATTAAATAGTTTTCTGCTTTCCTTCCATTTTTCAGCAATTTCTGCATTCCACCATATGGGCTTAGCCTTGCCCTTCCTGTCGATTCTTTCACAAGATTTGTTTGTTGCCTCAATTAAGACACTAGTCAGTGACTCCACTACGGAGTCAAGCGTGGACACACTGACTATTAGCCGCGGGCACACCAGCGGTTTGTCCTCGAGTACACTAGCATAGACAGACCAGTCGGTCCTTCTTCTATACGTATGTGGTTTCACTGAGTCGATTCTGAGGAAAAGATGGAAATCAAGGTACATGTGATCAGAGAAGGAACAGTCCTTTGACACGATCCAATCGCTAATCATATCTGAGAACCTATCGCTAATAAGTGTAACATCAAGAACTTCCCTTCTGTTAGTCAACAAAGGTGGGCTCATTACCCCTTTTAAATACTGTTAGTTCATTTTCTACTATGAAGTTCAAAAGCGAGTCACCTCGTAGATTGACATCCGAGCTTCCTCAGACAGTGTGATGTGCATAAGCGTCAGCACGTATTATTAGAGGGATGTTGCGACTGTTGGCGTACGACATCGCCGTCCTGGTTACGGAGTTTGGAGGACTAGCACCCTGGTCATGTGCCATGTAGCAACTCATAAGCCACACTGTACGGTTTTATTTTCTACTGAGACAGTGCAGGTGTCCTTATCGCTAAAATGGAAGCTTTAAGGGTGTTTTTGGCCATAACACAAGCTCTGTTCTTACCTTGATCGGCTGCGTACAAAGAAATATATCCGCCTAAAAGAAGTCCACAAACCCTGTCTTTATACAACACTAACATTTTTTAGCACGACAAGTCGCAAATATGTGATGCGTAAACATTTTAGTACAAATTTGCTTCCCTGGAACTATTTAATATGTCATCTGTGCGCAAGCAAATGTCAAAAGCAGTCACTTGTAATTTTGTTGTCGACATAAAAAATATTTTTGTTTTGTGTATAGATCTTCTTAATTTTTAGACTAAAGTTCATATATTTTAAAAAGAAATAAGAAATATAAACTAAAAAATGGAAAGTAAATGGTGAGTATAAAATGCACATATGTACATACATATATTATTATTAAAATATTTGTAATGCTTTTTGTAAATACCAAAATTCATATTTCAGCATAAAGAAATCAACTTTGCAACAGCTACAGAAGCTTGTCGAATTTATGAAAGAAAATGCGGAGTTCGCCAGAGGGTCTATAGTTTTTGGAAGCACAAAATTGTCTGTGGAGGAGCAAGCAGTTGAATTCGCTGGGACCGCCTCACAGTGGGAAATTTTACGAGAAGGCGGTCAAAATTCCATAACTTTTGACTGGATCGGTATTTTTTTATGCGATTTTTTTGCTCGATAGGTGCGATATTAGGCTTTAATTTGCGCTATAAAACGTATGCATTTTCATTTTTTTGTTGAGTTTCGGTGTAAAATTTGAATATTTCAAATATGAATTTATTTATAATTTATCATTATTTCTCTCAACTGATACTTACTTTTTATTGTCGAACTTAGATCCTGTCAGAAAATGCCAATATTTGGCCCCTGTAAATTTTTTAGTCCCAATATTCACAGGGCTCAAAGGTTGGCTTTTTTGGGACGAGACGAGTTGTTATTAGGATAAAACTGAAAAGGAATATTTTGAAAAATGCCCAAATAGCATTCTTGACTATCGATAACATTTTAGGTAATTCAACTTTTATTTTTGGTTTGAGATGTATGTGTATTTTATTTTTATATATTAATACAAATATATATTTAAATCAAAAACAAATTATAATCTATAAACAATTTATTATATCATACTATGAGAAATTTCTTCATTGATATTTGCAAGCTTGCGTCTTCGTGATCTTTCACTGCAATTGTTAATTTGTTTTGCGGGCCGACCCACTTTTCCAGTTTCCGCGGTTATTGACAGCTTCTTAAAAATCAGATCATTTGTTAGCCATTTTTCGTTGCGTAAGTGAAACGTTTTCTTGTTTCTAGAACATTAAAGGTACCGTTTTCTTAATGTAAATGAAAAATTTTTAATTTTTATCTTATGAATTTTGATTTCTTGTTCGTTGCATAATTTAAAGAATGGATTATTCATTATGTGTAACACAAAATCTTTTTCATCTTTCTGTTGAAAATATATATCTGCGAGAACTTTATAACTGAACTTAGCCAATGTTAAAAAAATAATGAAGGTAAAATTATGAATGCATGCATTTTTATACTCTTGATAGAAGTTTTTTTAAATGATCTTTTGTTACCACTTCTTGGAAACATAAAAACCCTTTTTTAAATACAAATTTAATCTTTTATTACCATTTCTTTGAAACATAAAAAACCCCTGTTTTCACACTTTTTAAAAGGATAACATACCGGCAATAAATTAACAGGTAACATGTAGGTAATTTTCACGTAAAATATAACTGCTCTTCCATTTTTTTAAATTAAGTTGCAATTTTCAGGTAATTAAACTATGTAGTTTATGTTGCGGCTATTTACTAATGTTTAACCTTTTAACTTACTCAAAAATCTAACGTGTTAGTCTATTTATGTCGCCTATTCGTTTTGCAGCATCCGTTCACCCACAATAAGTTCATAACAATGGCAATACCTTTACCTTATCCAAATTAATTAATAACTTGACGTGCTAGATAATTTATGTGGCCTGAACTGCTTTATTTGTCGAAAATTCTTTAAGATTCACCTTCTTTAATTTCAATAATGTTTCCTTGCAGGACTTTTTTTTGAACCGAATATCTTACCTTGGGTCACAGAAATTGCTGTAGTTCGCAAGACCGTTTCCAGATGTGTGTACAATGTGATATAGAAATGCAGGTTAGATTCTGGACTAAAAGAGAGTATGGGTTTTTTTTTGACGCGTTTTGACGGGCAGGACTTATGTTCTATTAAATAGGAAATTTCCGGGAAATTTTGACATTAAACAAAAAAGGAAAATTAAATAGTTCTACAGGTCGCAGAGTTTAATGCTTTAAACCACGTATAGCTAATAAGATAAACTAATACACAAAATTTATTCTGTCAAAAATCTTGAAAAACAAAAAAGTTATGAGCATTTCAACTTCAATAGTTTACTCAGAAATTCAAAACTATAACCAAATACTGAGAAAGTCCATTTGGGACCACCCTGTTCTCAATGAAATAGTTGAAATAGGGTTGAAATTTTTTGGCTCCCGAGGTTCACTAGTATTTACTTTCACATGAATAAAAAAATTTCAAAATCGGAGAACATAAAAAAAAAATAGTTTTGGCCGCCTTCTCAAAATATGAACCAGTGTGCGCCTGTTCGTACGGTTGCAGAATGGAAAAAGGTATTTAGTATTGTTTGCACAGACGAATATACAACTCTTACTTGTTAGCTTTAAAGTCGCGTCCGATTTATAGTCGCATACAAAAAAAAAATTGCGGAAAACAAAAAAAGTTTAAGCGAAACTGGTGGTGGGGCTTATCTAGGGTTGCCAGTCGGGCTTGTTTTGGCAGGATTGTCCAGCTTTTTAATGGCCTGCCCAGTTTCAAGCTAAAAAGAAATTTGTCTAGCTAAAAAAATTTTCCACAAAATGCTCTTAAAATTCATTGCTTTAAAATAATTATTATAAATTTCCTTATTGGAACATAATGCATCTGCAATAGCAATTGAAGTTTTCAATTTGCAAAGAAGTAAGTCAATGGGAAAATTATATTTCTCTCAAGAGCTTAATATGCAACATTTTTATATCAATTTTTTACTTAATATAAATATAGGAGCGATAATTAATTCTACATTAAAATAAGAGACTAATTTTTATGAGTTATGACGTTGTTCCAGCAAATGAGAGGTATGTAGATATATAGTACATATGAATGAACTGAAAAAATTTAAGTTTAGTTATATTTTGTTATGTTAGTATTGTAGTAAAGTATTTAAAAAAAAAACAATGTAATAATATTAATGTCATACTCGTACATATGGGTATTTTTTAAGAAAATTGTTTGTACAATAAACAAGTAACTTTTCGTGAAAATTTTACTTCAAAATGTCCAGCTTTTTTTTAATATCCAGCTTTTTTAATTCACATGTCCAGCTTTTTTATAATCTGGGTCTGGCAAGCCTAGGCTTATCGCATGAACACTCCGGAGTTGGAGCAAGCCGGAAAAGTGTTCGGGTTTTCTGCGGCTCCACAAACAGATCCAACCGAAATTATTGTCAACTGCTTCATTGTGTTATCTGACACACCACCAAGAAGCAGCAAATCCGTCGCAGTTGTCACTCCATCCAGGCAGATTGAAAAGGAGAAGCTAGTACAGCAGGTGAGCCAACAAAGCTGCGAAAAAGCTACCCAACAAAAAGAAAACTTATATAAGGTCAATGAGGATGATATTCCTGGCTGCTCTTCAGCAAAGAAAAAAAAACTATTGCTGATGAACAAATCAGCCTCATACGGCGCCAATTACGAAAGTAAGTGAATGAACATGCGTTAGCTAAAGAACAAGGCGATTCGACAAAGGCACTGGCAGATGCAACAAGCGCTCTTGTAGAAGCTGCCAAGAGGATAGCTGATGCCGCTGAAATGCAAGCTGAAGGAGCCAGAAAAAATGCCGAAACCCAAATAAAAATTTTAAACGCTATTGATGCTGTTACACAAATTCTCGCACAGCATTTTAAAAGTAATAATTAAATATCCACCTCAGTTTTATTCATATCGTATTGATATGATTCGTACTGATATACGTGAAAACAATTTCTTGAAAACAAAATTCTAAAGTTTCTTTTATTTTCAATCTTATTTTTTAGTTTTAATTATTTGTATTTTTTCTTTTATGTAAATACATATATATATATATATCAGACCTGTAAAGAATTGCAATCAATTTATTATAAATTTTAATATAATTTACTGCATTTCATTTAAATTAATTAAATAACTATTTTGATCTCTTAATGTAAATATGTAATGTATGTAATTTTAGTTGTAAGTTTTTTAAAATAAAATATAAAAAATACGTTTATATAATTAAACTTGGCTTTTAAAGCTTTTGTTTGCAAAGTTACATTGTAAAACCCCATACACATACATACATACATATCTGTGCTAATATGGAGAAGTAACTTATGTCGAATATTGTAGTTTGCATATATTTTCATTCTTGCTGAAGTTTTATTTGAGAGTTTTTTGCTTTAAATCCCTATGTACATTATCTTATAAGTAACAACTTTAATAGAGGCTTAACATAAATGTTAAAAAAGTGGTTTTTATATTTAAAAGTTTTTGAACTTTTTCTTATTGTAACAACTCAACTTTGAATTGTAACAATAACCAAAAAACGTCTTTATAGCAAATTTTTTCATAAAAAAATTCTCTTTGTATTTTTTGGGACTTTTTGCCGTTTTAAAAAACCAAAATTTCGAAATATTTCTAATAATTTTTTTTGGTTTCTAAAACGCGCAGTCGTTAGATACGAAAAAATTTTTAATAAAAGGTAATTTCATTGCGGAATTTCGTTTTTTTAGGTTATTCAATAATCTAAACCGTTTTTGAGTTAAGCGAATACATATATGTTGTACAACCTCCTCCATTTTAGAAATAAGAGCTGAGTTAAAAAAGCGGTTAGCACCACTGAATTCAGTGTATGCGAATTAGATTACCCCGCCAGGTGCCCCGCTTGAAAGAAAAAACTACCAACTTCGAGTACAGTGTAAACTTTTGTTAATACTACCAAGATTATTACCAATTCTATTTAAATATAGTTTTTTATATAATTTCTTTTTATTTGGCATGAAAAACGAATTTATAAATTGATATTTAAATGAAATTGATAAAATTAGCCTTTAATTTTAAAAATCATCTTTAACAGAAACTTCATTTAATTGAATATTATTTTCATCAGTAACGTGTTCATTCATAAAATAATTACAGCAATGGTTACGAAGCACAAATTAATTAAAAAAAAAATTTGTTCATTTTAATTTTAAACTAACAAGGTACATTTGTACATTTACAGAAATAAATAAACATACAAAAAAATGTTTCAAAGAAAGTCTAAAAATTAATGGCAATAGTTCTTCTAATTGCAACTGCCGCACCTTTTTCTTCGTTGGAAATGTTTTCCGACAAGTTATCATCTTCTTCTTCCAATAACTAAATGTCATTATCCATGCGTTTGTATTTTAAACACATGTTGTGAACGGCACAGCAAGCATTAATTGTTTGTGTGTGTTTTCTGGACTGTAGTGAAGACCTCTAGAACCAAGAATGCATCGAAATCTATTTTTAAGCACACCAAAGCATCGTTCAACTACATTTCGAGTGCTAGCATGATTCTTATTATAACGCCTTTCAAAAATGTCCGTAAGATTTCTAAAAGGCGTCATCAAAAATGGGCTTAACTTGTAGCCACCATCACCTGCAATAGAAAACGAATTTAAAAATATAAAAATGGTTTTAACAAAGTTGTATTACCAAGAATATAACTATTTCTTTTGCCGGCATCAAAATCGCTTTGTAGGTTTTCATTTACAGCACTGTGTTCCCATATAAACGCATCATGATTGGAGCGGGGATGCCTAGCGTCAACAAACATGATGGTCAAATTATGGTCACATATCTTAAATAAATTCCATTTAAATATCTAAAATTAAAAATATTGTAATAAAATTTACCATCATTGCATTTATACTACAGAAACCTTTTCGGTTATAGTATAAACGCTTAACGTTGGCGCCTGGGGACTTTATGCGGATATGAGTTCCATCCACACATCCAACCACTCCCGGAAATCCAGTGCTCTCAAAAAACGCTTGTTTTATATGGATTTCTTCTTCTTTAGTGGGCATTTGTATCTATTGACTGATGACTTTGCTGTTGAAGACACACTTTCATTACCAATAGTTCTTTGGTAGCTTCCCGTTGCTAGGAAGCGCAAAAATGTTGCCAGCTTAACATCGGGACTAATTTTGGAGGCCCGGAATGCTGGTGCCGTTTTCAAGTGGAGCGTTTCCATCATATTTATAAAAATTTCCTTGGAAACACGAAAGTTTGCTAGAAATATGTTGTTTATATTATCAAATATACATACTATACACATACAGTCGCTCAAAGGTATAATTGGACACTATGTATGCGATTATTCAAAAACTGATTTTTTTACTGTAATGAAAATAATTTTAAAAAACTTTGATACAGAGTTATAGATTATTAAATTTATTATAATTAAAAAATATCTAAATTTGGATTAAAAACCATTAACAGTTCAATAAAATAACCACAATACTAAAGTTGATTATTAAAAACCCTTCAAAATAATGTATAATACTTAACATGTTTTATTCAAAAACATTTTTAAAATAAGAAAGAAAACACAACCAACAAATTTCATGTCAAACGTATAATTGGACAGTCTATAGTTTTAGTACTTGGTAGCAACACCTTTTGCTTTTATCACTGCTTCCAACCGCCTGGGTATCGACTGCACGAGATTGGCGCAAAATTCCGGAGATATGTTTTCCACTCACGCCTTATTCCCTGCTTCAACTTTTCCACTGTGTTGAAAGTGGACTTATAGAACTTAGGGGCAAGTTCTTCGCAAACATGCTCAATAATGTTGAGATCTGGGGGCTGTGCCGGTGTTTGCAGTAATTTTGGACAATTATGTATGAGCCACATTTTCGCAAAATGTGGATCGTTGTCCTGATAGAAAGCAAATGTGTCCAATATGTTCAATTTATCGGCACTTTGCTTCACATTTGTTTTAAAATGTCCAAATATTGGAAACGATTCATTTTACCCTCTATAAAATAAATGTTCCCTACTCCTGCACTGGAAACACTTCCCCACACCATCACCGACCCTCCCCCATGCTTGACCGTAGCCCGAGTGTTAGTAGGCAAAAACTCAGTATTTGGCTAACGCCAAACGTATTGTTTTCCATCTGAGCCATGCAGGTTAAATTTACTCTCATCAGTAAAGAGTACCTATAAAATAATTAACAAGGTTAAAAATAATTAAATTAAGCAAGTTTTTGTAAAATTACCGTTCTCCAAAAGTCAGAATCTTTTAGCAAGTACTCCTTACAAAATTTCACCCGTGCAATTTTATTTTTTTTTTTTGACATATATAGGGGTTTTTTCTGCCTATTCGCCCATGGAAATCATTCTTCCTTAACACGTTCCGAATAGTCTCGGCACAAACGTCTTTTTTCAAATCCGTTTGCACCATATTCTTTAATTCATTCGCCGTCGTGAATGGTTTTGTTTTTATTTCCACCAAAATCCGCCGCTCATCATTATCATTTAATTTTTTTCCTTGACCAACACGACTTTTATTTTCGACTTGAAACTTTTGTTTATACCTTTTAATGATATCATAAACTGTAGACGGGCATCGATCAACAATTTTACCGATTTCACGCACTGATTTACCCTCTCCATGTAGTTTTATAACTAAGTGCCGTGTTTCCAAAGTTGTTTGTTTTTTTTTTCTTTGGTCCATTGCAAATTTGATATGCACTGTTAATACTACACTTGCATAATGATTCATCATTTGCATTAGAATAAACATGAACCAACTCAGCAGAAAAAAATAACGGTCCAAAGAACCGTTTTACAACAATAACTCGTTATCTAAATTACGTGTCTAATTATACGTTAGACATGAAATTTGTTGGTTTTGTTTTCTTTCTTATTTTAAAAAATGTTTTTGAATAAAACATGTTAAGTATTACACAATGGTTTAAAGGTTTTTTAATAATATATAACTCTGTATCAAAGTTTTTTAGAATTATTGTCATTGAATTGAAAAAATTGGCATTTGAATAATTGCATACCTAGTGTCCAATTATACGTTTGAACCACTGTATAGTTTGAAATGCATTTTATTGAAATATGATTACATATTTACTTACTCGTTTGGGTTCATGCTGAGTACATTCGAACTATCCCGCAGCTGCCTCCGGGAAACTCTAACTTCTTCATCCATTTCCTCCAAGAAATGTACACTTATGGTTAAACTCATATTATAATATATAAATACTTATAAAAAACTTTGGTTAAATTCACCCCTTATATTTTTTTCTTTTTTAAAAATTTTTTTGTTTTTATTTTGTTGTTTACACATTTACTGTCAATTGATTTTTGTTTGTAAGTAAAGAGTTACCTTTTTTAATGGGCAAATTATTTGTTTAAGTGTTTTTAAACAGAATGATGATCTGGCAACAATACAAATTGAACAGCTTGTAAATTGCATATGTAGAAGACGTAATGTCATGCGCACGACAAGTCGAACATTATTGGGACACTCAAGAGCATGAAAGTGGGTGACTTATATTCTTAAGAGAACGTTAACGTGCGACGTCGTGGGATTGGCTATGAATTTGTTGTTGTACTGTTATTCTTTAATATGCTCCCTTACAAACATGCTTCGTAGTAAGAACATGTCGTGGTTCTACAAATGTTATATTTTTTTTAAATTGGCTAAAAATTCGATTACTTACCTTACTGCGTCTCTGTATGTCTTATTGCTTAGCGCGTAAATGTGCGATTACTTTTTAAAATTTACTATTTGTGTTTCGCAAAACAAGAAAACTTTTTATCAAAAGTTGTTTTCGGGAATACAAATTATTAATTCATTTATTAATGACGTGCTAAATTCCCAATTTTATTTTTGATAAAAACACTGAAATTTATTGTTGTAGGTAAGCTTGTTTCTATGTGCATTTAGCTGGTTACGTAGGCCAGCTCAGCAAACTTTTTTCCAAAGACTTTAGAAAAGCTAAAAATATTATATTTACAAATAAAACCATAAAGTGAATATGAATTTTGAAAACTGAGGTCTTACCTGTAACAATTACAAAGCTTCAACAAAGCCACAACAATAAACAGTGAATTTATCTTTTCTTATATTCCCCTACAATTGGCTGGTTTTCTCCAACTCGAATTGTAGTTGTAAAAGGGCAAAAAGAAAGAAACAAAATTGGGATAAAAGAACAATTTTGTATGTTTCCGGGACCAAAAAATTTAGGGAATTTAAAAGCCTCACTATGTAATTTTAATTTGAAAAGGCACCCTATATCTCGATTTCTAAAGGCATTTTGTAAACAATTTCGATTTTAGCGATATTTTTAAAATATTTTTTTTTTCAATCTGTCTTCTTTTTTTACGTTCACTGAGAACTGAGAACGCGGAAAATTGTTCGCGGGAGTTTCACGATAGCATTTTTCCTTGCGATAGGGGTGATTAATTATACCTTATGACAGAACATAAAAAGTTTCAGGAAAAAATTAAAACGTATTAATATTTTGCAAACGTTTTTCCAACATGTCAAAATTTTTTTTAGAATTTCTCTAGCTAATTTTTCAGAGTTCATACAGAACCCCTATACTTTTTGGCAAAGATTTTAGAATTTCCTTAGGCATTGCCTGTCTATGTTTCGGGACTATGCTCGGGGGACTATAGAATAAATTTTTTTGTATCTTTTTATTAATAAATGCATTAAAACTTAAAACTAAATGTTTCCCATGTAAACTAAAAACAATCGAGTTACGCCTTTTTTATATTAAGCCATCTATATTTTATAAGTCGCCAAAAACAATCGCCGTGAAGCTAAATCGAAAATTAGGAAGCCAATTATGTTTTAAAATCGCCAATTTTAGCGAGAAATCGACACATCTGACCAACCTGATTGTATCAACAAAATATTTAAAACAATGTGGCAATGTGCTAGAAGAAACAAGTATACCTGGGGGAAATTTTTATCAATTGTTTCAACAGAACTAGTCTTGGGCATGGTGGAATAAGTAGGTGGCAGCGCTACGGCAACAAATACAACATTACAACAAAAATGAAAAATAAGTCTCCGTATACGTCAAAAATTATATTAAACTAAAATCTAATTTTGCCGCCGAACGCAATGAAATAAATTATTTTTTAGCCAATTTTTATTTCACTATGGTTACTATCTTATTTAATTTTAATTTAAATAATCACAAACATTAATACAATACAATAATTACAGTACAAAACGTGGACTTTTTGTAAACATAAATAATACTTTGACATAAGACTAGACAAACAATGCAAGAGCAAAAAATCGTCATCTGGCGTAGTAATGCCACCTGTTTATTTCATCATGGTCTTGGGGTTTGTGAAAATAGAATTAGGAAAAAAATAAATAGAACTCATTATTAGTGAAGGAATAACTAATTACTAAACTGGTATATTAAAAACAAAAAGGTAATAAACTTAATTGAAAGTGATTTTCTATTTATTTAAAAGGACTGATTTTCACGTTCATAAAGATTTGGTGTGTGACTTGTCAAATTATAGCTCTTAGGTGTCAATTAACCCCCTCCAAAGACAACCCGATGTAAAAGTTAGTGGTCCCATTCATATAAACTGTTGTAACTAGTACCGGTCTCTACCACTAAATAACCTATCACGGGACTGCTTAAGAGTCAGTTCGCTTCCCTCTAGGGATAGTATACTGTAGCTCGTTTCTATATTTCTCGCATCGTAAAATTTCTCACATGCAGTGTAAAACAAAATGTATTGCCCCAGTTCTATACCCAAGATAAATATATCAGAAATTTGGCAATAAAGTCGGCAGAATAACGGAGCAATATTTTTGTTATTGCTCAGCTTATGTTAAAGACATGGGAAAACGTATTTATGTTAACTCATAATTTGTAAAAAATCAAGGAAGAAGATGCAGTGTAAAAAGTGACGCTATCTTGCAAAAATTATTTTTGTTGATATATATTTTCTTTTTATTCGATCTTTATTATTTAAATGTATATTAATTTTTTTAAGCTTGAGGTCTTTTTTTATATTAAAATTATTAATCATTTTTTCGAATGTGCTTATATGAGTTTAATTTAAATTTATAAAGCTTTTTACAATAGTCTTATTCCCTCAATACTTCACATAGTTTTTTGCCTAACCTTTGGTTAACATTGAAGCTATAGATATGTACTTATACTTAGGAAGGCTGTTATGTGTACAGCGTCTCCAAATTGTTAAGCTGTGTTAAACAATATTGCCATATTTGGGCTGATGAGCAATCCGAAGAGTACCAAGAGCTACCATTACATCTATTACAAGCAACGTGGACTATGAGCTGGTGGAATCATTAGTCCATATATCTTAAAAAGTGAGCAAAATCAGAATGCCGCAACATGTTAACGGACTATGTGCTTTCTGAAATTCAAGCCAATGGTCTCGGTGAGCTCCAGTTTCAACAAGGCGGCGCTCAAGTCACACAGCGCATGAAAAAAATTACCTTGTTGAGAAATTATTTTGGTGAGCACTTAATTTTACGTTTAGCCATGGTAAATTGGCCAGATACATCGTGCGTTATAACAACTTTGGACTATTTTCTCTGGCAATATGTAAAGTCTGAGGTCTTTAGGAATAAGCCAGCTACGGTTGCTGCTTTGGAAGCCAACATTACTCGTGTTATTCGCGAGATACCAGTCGCTATGCTCGAACGAGTCGCCCAAAATAAGACCTTCAGAATGGGCCACCAAAGACGTAGCCTTAATTTACATGTTCTTCCTAACTTCTGTTTTTTCGTACTTTTCGTAAATGTACTTTGGATATCAAGAAGAATTCTTGACAAAAAGTACGAAAAAACAGAAGTTAGGAAGAACATGTAAATTAATAAAAATAGATAATCATTCATTCAAAAGCAAATTTCGATCTACCAAAGTGAAATACCATTTGGTTTAAGGATTGATGTTTGACTATTGACGTCATCCGGCTGCAATAGCCGAGTGAGTAAAACGGCAAAACCCACCGACGAGATTGTGTGGTTACAATCGAAACTAGTCTGGGTTCAAATCTAGGCGCAGTCAAGAATGAAAAATTATTTTATTTATTTTATTTATTTATTTTATTTTAATTTCCTGTACAATAAGACAGTATCTTATAATTACAGTACAGGAACGTAAAATGTTACAAGAATATTTAATTACATATAATTATTACAAAATGGTTCATAGTATTCAAACAAACATAAAAATACAATTATTAAAAAAGAATAAAGTCATATAAAACATTTTCAATCAAGAAACAATTATGAAAAAAAGTTATATAAAAACATTTTAAAACTGTTAGCATTACGATTTAGTTGTTGATTTAGTGGAAGAAGGTTCCAAAGACGAGCGGCATGAATAAAAAACTGCCATTCGGAGACTAAGGTTTGATGCCGTGGAATAATAATATTTTGGTTACTTTGAGATTGAAAAAAACGTATCTTCTCAAATAAATATTTGGGGGTTTTAGTGTTTATCACTCTGTGTAAAAAAGTAAGTGTTCGGATTTTCAAAAGATTTTCGAAATAGACTCCATACAGACTGTTTGAAACAGATGAAACATGATCGAAACGTCTTAGACCGTACACATATCTCAAAATATTGTTGATTAAAGTATTTAATTTTCTTTTGCTAATTGAATCACAGTTTGCAAACAGTTCACATCCATAAATTAAACTAGGAATCAGATATGCCTTGGCAAGTAAAAGTCTTATCCTCAAAGGGGTAAAGTATTGTGTCAACCATAGGGCCCGTAACTTAATATAGGACTGACCAACTAAACAGTTCACATGATCGTTCCAAGTGAGACTATTGTTAAAAATTATTCCCAAATTTTTCACTTCTTTCACAATCTCAATCTTCTCACCATTTATGACAATGTTATCAGCAATGGTGTTAACAATGGTATGAGCAATACTTTTTCTACATATAATAATACACTTAGATTTCCGAGGATTCAAACAGAGCCCGTTTGCAGAAGCCCACAGGTATATTTTGTTCATTTCAGTATTTACAGATGATATACCCAAAGCAATACTATTCACAGGGCTACTTAAATAAAGTTGTACATCATCCGCATACAAGTGGACTTTGCAATTGGATAATTGTTCAGGTAAATCATTTACATATATCGAAAAAAGAAGTGGCCCCAAAATAGAGACCTGTGGCACTCCTTTAATTAGAGATAAAGAGTTTGACCAAGAGTCGTTCATAAATACCGATTGTGTGCGCGCCGAAAGGTAAGAAAAAATGAGATTGGTAGATGTATTGGCAAATCGAAAAAAGTGTCTCAGTTTACTAATAAGCATCTGATGATCAACTGTGTCAAATGCCTTCGAATGATCAAGAAGCCCTAAAAAGTTAATGTCCCCATTATCGAGTCTCTTTCGTATATTCTCACATACCTCCGCAAGAGCTGTAATACAGCTATGACCCCGGCGAAACCCAGATTGCATATTAGAAAGCAAATTATGTTCATTAATATATCCCAACATTTGACTATTCAATAGTTTTTTCCAAAACTTTAGATAGATAGCACAAGATGGCTATTGGTCGGTATTCACCATTTGACTTAGGTAATGGAATAACTTTCGCATGTTTCCATCTTAACGGATACGTGCTAGACATTATAATAGTATTAAACAAATGAGTAATATAAGGTAAAATCAAAGGCAAAATTATCTTTACAAATTTCCCACTGCGTTGGATTTCATCAAATGGATGGTCGAGATAACATCATATTGAGAAACATAGGAAAATCTGAAAAACTGGTTTTCAATATTAATATTCGACGAATGTGAGGAAAAATCATAGAAGTCGAGGTTCGCTTGTATCGAAGGAGTGCTTGTAAAAGATTCGTTAAGAGTATTTGCATCAATTTGGCAATCATTATTCATGTCAGTTTTGCCAATACCTATTTCACGGATAGCTTTCCAAGTTTGCTTAGAGTCTATTGCCGAGCTAAACCGTTGGGAATAATATTCGGTTTTGGCATGTTTAATTCGTCTATTGACAACATTTCTCGCTAGAGAAAACTGAAGTTTTAGTTCCGGAGTTCTAAGTTTTTTCCACCTTGCATAAGCCACATCTCTTATGCGTATGGCATCCCTGACAGCTTCCGTACACCAGGGTTTTTGTTTTTGAGTATTTTTTTATATTTAAGTGGTACAGTTACGCTGTAAAGGTACTGAATATTGTGCTCCAAGAATGAAGATTGATCATCGACTGAAGGCATATAATAAATATCACACCAGGTGATGTGTGAAAAATGTTCGTACAAAAGATTATAGTCAATACTATTAAAGTCACGGAAACTAAAACACCGATTAACTGGTAGCACCCGAAAGTTGTAGGTCAAGAATATCAAATCATGTTTAGAAAAACAAGGAGCCGATATCTGATCATAACACATTATATTAGAAATGTTGGACACAAAAAAAAGGTCAATCAAAGTACTTGTTGTAGCGGTATGATGTGTTGGACTTGCCGTATTGACTGAAAAAAGACCAAGGGATAATATATTATCAGGAAGTGTGGCATCTACTAAAATATTTGAATTTAAATCTCCAGTTATTACTATGTCATTATACTCCGTTGTGAGAGTTTCGAGAGTGGAATATAAAACTGCCAAAGGTACTCTCTTATTTGGCCTGTAAACACATCCAACCAACATCTTCCCACTAGATGATGAAACCTCAACAAAAATAAATTCAACTCTTCGGGCATCCTGTGGAAATAAGCAATTTTCCAGAAACGATATATGGAATATCCTACAAGAAATACCGTTTTTCACAAACGGTCTGCCCTAAAAACTTTATACCCATCAAGACAAATAAGGCGTTCAGGAGTCGTTGTTGCAAACCACGTTTCAGAAACACAAATGATATCGATGTTTGAATTCTCAAAAACAAATCTAAATTCGTCAATTTTATTATTTAAGCTTTGAGCATTTATGTGCACGATTTTAAAGAATTTCTTATATTTGGCCAAAATCTTGACCATATTCATCGTTATATCTTTGGATCTTCCACCATTATCTATATTAAAAATCATAAAAAAATATTTTAAAACCCGCAATGCTAAAAGTTTCAAACAAAAGATTAAGGAAAACTATTTTAATAAAAACATTTTTGACAAAAATACATATTGTAATAAAATTAATACTATAAGGTGTAGAAACAATTTTGAACTTATTTAAAGAAGAAAATAAATTTAAAAAAGAGATAAACTGGCATAAATTATCAATAAAATTTTAATTAATTTCATGTTGTAAAATTCCTGTGTCTTCATAAAAATAATTAAATGAAAATTAAATTCAATGAACTTAAGCCTAATTTAAATATTGTTACGCGTCGTGTCCGAAAGAATAACAAAAATAATTGAATATTTATCCTGAAAAAAAATTTGTTTATTTTCGAAATAAAACTTGGTTAAGCGCAAAGTACTGGTGTTTAGCTAGCTCAATAGTTTATACGGCTCTTAACCCGGTTTTATGACGCAAACATATAATACACTCTTTTGCTTTATAATACCACCGAGTGCATTTAAAAGGAAAAAAAAAATGCTTTAACAATTAAAATTTTAAATCTATTAGTGCCAGGTATTAAGCACATAGGGGTACAATTTTCCCACTCTTCTGACTACAAGTATGTCAGACGCCTTGACAGAATTTATATACCCTGAATTTTTTCCTGTGTCCCTAAAGATGACATTATTATCTACTTACAAAAGATACATTTTGTATGGTCTCTCTTTCCCTTTTAAATAAATTACAACTGCATATTTGGTATTTTACAAAATCAAATTAATAGTAAAATTTATTGAAATAAAGAGAAAAAAAATTATCATAATAAAAGGAAAAGATACTAAAAATAAGACAAAATCAATATGAATGAAAAAAAAACATAAAAAAATAAAAAAAGGTGAATGGAAAGACAAAAAAAGTCGGACTATCGGACAAAAAGAAATTTTGAGAATATACTTATAGTACACTATTTTTTTAATAATTACAAAAACCATGTACATACAAAGGTACGTACATACATTGTTTTACACTTTACTCACAACAAGAATATGATGTTTCTCTTCAATATTCTCCGATCGAAGGGCCCAGCAATCAAATCATACTTATGACGTCGTTGTTGTTGTTGTTGCTTTAAAAAAAACTTATTTTTGTAATTAATGTGTTTAGAAGAAATTATAAAATAAAACAAATATGCTTTAGAGTACACTAGAAAAATTTAGTTAGTTAATTTAAATATAAGTTTAAGATTTCCAAAAGTATTAAATAATTTTTATTCTAAAGTTTAGAATCTAAACTACATAGTTGCCTTAATTTACTTGTTTTACTTCATTTTGTAAGTAATTTTGGTGCTTTTTTTTCTATTTTGTTTTAAGAAAGGGGAAAAAGGTGGTTTAACATTTTAGGTGAAAGATTAGTTTTGATGTTATAGCATATCTGTAGTTATTAAGAAATATGAATACATCTTTTCATTCATAAGAAACTTCAATTAGATCTGATTAGTATATTAAGGTTAGAATTTTGATAGTAGCTTTTTGAGTAAAATATTCGAATTATTTTATTCCTTTTTTTGAAAATGTTTGTATTAAAATTACGTGATTGCGTGTACTTTACGGGAGATCTGTCAAATCTCCCAAATCTGTCAAATCTGTCAGGTGATGAAAATTTAGTTTTGGCTAGGAACTAACCTCTCTGAGGGTTTTCCAAAATGCCGTGGGTCGAGGAAAATTCCACGACCAAATTTTGAATGGACTTCCTCTTTTTTTTATTACCTATCACTTTTATTTCACTTGAAACTTTGATTAGATATTGGCCTGTAATATATGTAGATGAATGACTTTCGTTTATAATGCTAATTACCACTATATTATTATATTCAAAAATATATGAGTTAAACTTTCAGCTTTATATGGTTGATGCGTTAAATTTCAGCAAAATTAAGGCCCTAATCATGTACAACGCAGCGCAACGCCACAGAACTAACGCAACGCCAAAGAATAACATTGAAAGCACAAACAATGTCATAAATATTTTGTAATTTTGTTGTTGCTTTCTACAGAAATTCACATTGCGTCTTAAAATTTCAAACGCTCCATTGCTTGTGTCGTTGAAAATTTTAAAACGGTACATGAATTTCTGTTGAAAGCAACAACAAAATTACAAAATATTTATGACATTGTTTGTGCATTCAATGTTATTGTTTGGCGTTGAGCTGCGTTGTACATGATTAGGGCCTAAGTATTTTATTTGTTAAAAAAAAATAAGGAAACTGTTCGGGATTAAGAATTTTGTTTTCTTTTTTTTTTTGACTTATTTTCACTACGGTCACTTTAATAATGAATTTTTACTTTTTGGTAGATCATTAAGTGCGTTTTTAAATTACTAATTGCATAGTAAAAAAAAGGAAAATTATTACTAACCATTATGTGCATTTAATTGTCCATACGTGAAAAAAGGACAAAAAAAAATCTAAATTTACAAAATCAGAAGTATTACCAAATATGGTAATGAATTTGGTGATCTTAATGAGCGCAATTTAAATATTACAAACTTATGCACATACACATGTTTTCGCACTAATTGAGTGGGAGAATCAAAGGAATTGACAATGGCAAAAAAAGAATATATTGCATGCGAGAGGGTGAGAGTAACGCCAGAAACCTTGAGTTGTTTTGTCATCCAACAGTATGTTTCACAAGTTTTTTTTCTAAATAAATATTTAAATAAAATTACATAAATCGTAAAATTTGAAAAAAAACGACAAAACATTTTAATGTGAACAACAAAAAAATTTAGGCAAAAATCGCAACAATATCTAAATTATAAATTTTATTTTATAAACCTCAAGATAAATCACCCGTTAAAATCAAATGGAGCTAAACTCAAAAAAAATTTAAGCACATTCGAGTTTCTAGAAATAGCACTTCGATGCTACACTATTCCCTTGACGGGTGTTACCTAGAGTTAGTTGGAGAATTTCTGGATCTTGGTATTCTACTTGATCATAAATTAGATTTCCACAAGCATATTACAGTGACGACAAATAAAGCTCGCGGTGTGCTTGCTTATATTTAACGATGGTGAAAAGATATTCCTAGTTAGACCAATTTTTTATTATGGTTCTATTGTCTGGGATCGTGAAAATAATATGCACATAGACAGAATAGAATCTGTTGAAAAGCACCTCCTCTTATTCTACCTGAGAGGCTCATTTAATCACTATGCTGGGGATCTTCCTTCAAATACAGCGATGTTATCATTAATTGAGTTATATACTTTGGAAAGCGGACTTCCTTCTTCGTAACATAAATTGTAATATTCCACGACGTTTCACCCGATACCAAATATCTCTACATCTTCCTGTTTTTCAAACAAATTATACTGATGCTGATCCTTTGAGGAGAATATGCAAAAATGTCAATGAATTGTAATATCTCTAATCTTCTTAAATTTAATTAAATAAAAAAATTATTAGCAATTTTTCTATTGTACATTTTATAAAATAATCTATTAATAGCCGCTTTACACTATCACACAAGCCTCACTTATTTTGAATAAAAATACAACCCTGTCATAATAAGTTGTTTTTTTGAAAGTAGTCAAGCAATATTAGATTAGAGGTGCATTTTCGTCAATATACGTAAGACTTGTGTGATAGTGCCGTTGAGCATTACAAATCTAAAATATTTTAATAAAATCTTTATGTTTGTTTTTTATTTTTTCGATTAGGATTTTAACATCGAGGCCTTAAAAATTGATTAATTTCAATGAACCAGATCAGTTTTTACTTAATTACAAAGAATATACTATATGGATAAAATTCGTACCAAAAAATAAAAGACTACTTTAAAGCACCAAATGAAAACATCTTCTTTCAGCATTCTAATTATTTTCACCACGCCAAAAAATGTCCAACAGATGGTAATCGTTCTGGAAAATTGTGCTAAACTGCATCATTGGCAGCAAAAGTACAAATTATTGGATTTCATGTTTATGCCACAATGAAACTAAGTGTAAGCGCGTATCGCGCACATGCATCAGCACACAAAAAGATACTCTCAAGCGGATATCACTCTCAACTTAATTACGGCAGTACTGGAGCAGTCGCCACAGCCTCTTCAAGCTCATCAGCAGGATTATATGCGGTTAGTATAATGAAAAAAATAAATTTGCCCCTAGCCTTAAAGCCTAGCTCAAGAGTTCTAAAGTATGCCTTTGACCTAAAAATTAGAGCAAAAAAGATTACGTCATGAGCATGATTTTCCGTTAGATGACGTAGTTTGTCCCTTACAAGGGCTCCCAAGTCTAAAAGAACCTAGGATTCGTGAAGTTTTTTATAACTAATGTTTGCACTTTGTAAGAGTTGGCAACGCAGCAAATAAACAAAATTTATCCTACATTTGCCAGCTTGAAATTATTAGCCAATGGGAATGCAGTTTTCAAGCTTTTAAAATTCCTTATGCCCATACAATTTGTATGTAGTAAGCCTCTGCACAAATGCATTTAAAAGCCGTTTCAAGACATTCGTTTGTTTTTTAAATACTGATTGACGCTCACTCTTTGCTAACGAATCAAATGCTATGTTGTGAAAAACACATATAACAAAAAATAAATAAAAACACAAAATTGCAAATTAAATGTATGCCCCTATTGCGGTTCTCCACTCAACTCAGTTTGGTCGTGTGAGAGTCAACCCAACTTATGCACAACCAAACTCATTTTAGGTATTGTGATAGCCAACGGTTTTTAGTTGAGTTTGCTATAAAGTTGCCAACTTAAAATATCGATTTTCCAACTTTAAATATAACGTTTGACAAGTGAAAATTTTATAAAATTAAATAATTTTTTAAACTAAAAGTATTTTTAATTGTGTATTGAATAAAAAGTATTTACAATGGATATTAGTGTCGATTTATTTTATGATGATGAAAATGAAAACTCTTGTACAGATGTGCTACGTATAAGAAGAAAAATTCCTGCTGATTCCAACCCTCTTGAACTACCCAATGCCAAGTAAAGGGCATAATAAACCACACAAATAGCTTGGCAAACATGTCAAAATTTTACGTTTGTACAAATATTTTGTGTTGTTAATTAGGGTGTTTGCTGTTTGGACAAACATTTGAAGCAATGTTTGCAGAAATATTAAACATTTTTAATATTTGGCAGACATGTTGGATATTTGTCAAACTTTTTGTGGTGTATAGTGCTAAAAGTTATCATTTCAGCGAAAACTTTGCAGAGTAAAGACGTAGAAGAAGAAGAAAAACATAATTTTCTGCCTTAAATTACAATTTGTTTTAGCAGAATAATTTCCCTCAAAACAGCTCGTTGTTTAGAGCACCCTTTTCTCTAAATCCTTTTCTGTTTTTTATATTTTTTTCCTTTTTAAACAAATAGCGAGCAAAATTTCCGTAGCACAATCGTCGGCTACATTCATTGAAAACAAAACAAAAATGAAAAATTAATGTTTGTACAAAATATGATTGTGTTGTCTATTGGAAAACAGAATCAAAATTAAACTGCATGTTTGCCAAGCAATTTGTGTGGTTTATTATGCCCTTAAGAACTTATAATTAGTAACGTAACTAAATAATAGATATTGGGAATTATTTCTTTTTCATAAGCAACTTTATTATATTCAACATTTTTTTATTTTTCGAATTTATTCTATGAGTTAAATTTCAGTTATGTATTTTATAAAGCTTTTTGTAATAGCTCTATTCCTTAAATTTTTTTTAGAAATGACTTTATACACTACCAGACTATTATATTGTATTTTCTTGTTACATTTTACCTTAGCTTTCCGTTGGATAGCAATGAAGTATATTTATGTACAGAAAAATTTACAATTATTTAAATTTAACTCATAGAATAAATTCGAAAAATAAAAAAATGTAACTTAATAATAATTTTAAATTTGTAGATTTAAAAGTTATTTCCGACTAAACAAGGAAGCGTTTTGCTATTTGCTGGATGAAATCAAAGATCATTTAAAAACCACCTGTTCGCGTAGTGGCTATTCCTCCTATATTAAAGTAATTTGTTAAAGTCCCATATATCTTTACACCGGTTTTTGGTCATACTAAATTTTGGTTTTCCACGTGCAATCTCTGGGTTTTTTTTTCATTAGATTAACAAGCCTCTCAAATTGTGCTTTAGTTGTAATTTTCAAAGATCTACGAATGTATTAAATGCTGTGAAATTCTAATATACAGTTTTTAAAGATGAAAGTCAACTGAAACTGAAAACAACTCAACAACTAATAAACAGTTGTGTATTTATAACGTTTCTGTCGACCAAACTTTTACAAAGTTGAAAACGGCAATACCACGAAAAAACAGATACACAACTGAAAAGCCAACTGCCAGTCGAGTTGAGAATGGCAATGCAAATTTACCAAAGACAACCAAACTGTTACAAAAGTGGAGAACCGCAATAGGGGCAGTAATTAGTGTGTTATAAACGACCAAATACGAAGTGTAAAGAGTACGGAATTTACACCAAACAGCAACAAAGCAAAACAAATCACACTAACTAAACCAAATCACACGAATCACACGAAAGAACTGTAGCAAAAAAGGTGATAATTATGAATTATCTTGTTTTTTTTCTTCAATTATTAGGTATGACTAGCTAGATTTGTATGAAGCAAAAAACAATTAAAGATGAAAAATATTTTTATAGAATATTTAAGTTTTTATTTTAAATTATTTTATTATTACCAAAACATATTATCAAATATTTAATTAAAAGAAAAAAAAATTAAAAGGTAATTCTATTAGTTGCAAAATTAATATAAAAATAATTATTTTAATTAATAATTATATAATTATTATAATACATACAACGATCAAAATATGAGAAACAATCAAGATCACACACTGTGAATTGAAAAGTTTACCGTACATAACTGTATTATAGACACACAATTGTTGTGTGTTGTTTTTTCGTTCAAAACAAATTATGGATTGAGTTGGTTTATTTAAATCCAACTACTGCTTTACACTGATTTGTTTGCAACGAACTACTGTTTTAACATTGATTTGGTTTTTCATAATGGATCATTCGAGCTGATTTAAAAAAAGATTACAGTAGTTGACACAACAATAATTTGGTGTTGACAACTGTGTACAAGAAACAAATGCATTCGTGTAGGGGTTTAGTATGTAGCATACCGAAACAACACGGCGGCAACGCAGCGGAAGCGCTTTGCAATTGGAAAGTCCAATTTTGACAGCACGTTAAAATAAGTAGGGTTACTTTATCTGTTGTTTTGGCAACCCTGTTTTTATCGTGTAGACATACGGTTATGTATAAATACTGATTGTGAACATCCAGATAGGAACGAAGACATAAGTTTAGCTGAGGTGATACTGAAATTAAGCATTTGTTTCAGCTTTTCAAATTAAATAAAGTGATCTGCCGTATCAAATGCTTTGGTCTGATCGAGCAATACCAAGTCAACCACTCTTCTACTATCAATTTGTCTCCTTATTTCTTCAGAAACACTCAACACAGAGTTGTGACACAGCTATGCTTTATTCTGTTCCAGGCTTTAAGCCACTGGAATTAACGAAGATCATATGCATTACAATTGAATTTCTTGTATTTTTGTTGTGCATTGTTGGAGATCATCCATCGATGTTGTAAATCATTTGGGTGATTTACAAGGTAGTCATAAAGTTGTAAAGTCATATGTCTTAAAATAATTACAAGAAATATATGTATATGACTGCTGTGGGCAACCGCTTATAATTTAGATTTCTACTGTACAGTAATGCCGAACCAATGGACACAGCATTAAAATTTTTATTTGGTTTGAGACACAACAATATTTTTTTTTAAACAATTGTAAAATATTATTAAGGACATTATGACGATATGGCTCGATAGCACACCTTGTGAAACACCCAATCATATATTTCATCTATGCTAAAGAGATTGTTATTACCTTTCATACACTCAGCATATGATTGAGAATTTCGATGAGTTGGATGAGTATTGATATTGTTTTGGTTGTGAGTGCGTAAGTTTTTACTAGTTGATCTGGTATTCAAATACAGAGAGCGCAGAGGGCAATTAATGTCATTTGCAGCTTGATCTGCACGTTCCTTATCATGCCGTTTACAATTAAATCAACAAAATACTGCTGGTATTTTATCTTTGTTCCTGAGCGGGCAATCATCAGTGTGGTGTGCCTTTGCGAATATCATACATGCAGGAAGACGATTACAGTGATCACCTCCATGGCCATAAATGAGACATTTCTAGCATTGGGTTGGATTGTCATTTTTCCTTGGTTTGTACTTCTTCCATGAAACAATTACATTGATTATATCAGTTACATTAATAAGAGATTTTGGATTAAAGTTTTTCCTAGCAAATTGTACTTTATATAATGCATTGTCGACGGAACTGAATCTTGTATTGATTTAACTAATTCTTGATGGTGTTAATTTATAAGCTTTAATGTGCTGTTTTATATCTTCAGTACTGATTTTAGGAAGTCCATATCTATAGAAATACTGTGTGCAGACATTTTATAAATCTCAGTGTTTCGCGGAAAGATTTTTGTTCCGATGGATGTACGTTTACAAAATGAATCTTTGCCTAATAGTTCTTGAAGATCTTTTAGGGAAGTTATTTGATAGACAACAAGTGGTGGCGGTGTAACTATTTTTACATTGGACACTGGGTCCAGATCCATATCATTGCGATCGGCTAGGTCAGAAAACCGATTTCTCGAAATTGACTGTAATGACCGTAATTTCTACAAATAGATATCTAGCTGTGTATAGATATCTATGGTGTAACGAATTATTCATAATTTTAACACGTTTGTCTTACCTGCTGGTTAAACTGTAGTGTATTTTACACCATCGATTTTTGACAGTTAATGGGTTGAAATGTAATTGATACACGAGAGTTCAATAAAAACAACAAACGACAATTTCAAACATAACAACAGATTGTTTGCACTTCTTTTAAACTTTGAATCGCCTTGATAACAGCTATCCGCTTCTTATTAAGAGACGTCGGTTCTCTATGAAATTAAGTATCGAACTCGCTAGAAGGAAATTGAGCATCTAGTTGAAATGACTGAAAAAGTTTTCTTGAGTCCCTATGCTCCTTATAGGAGCGAAAGGAAACACAAAATCCAATGACTTTTCTGAAAACCTTTTTCATTTAATTTTGCGTCTACACTGACACACTTCAAAAAAATTTTTATTTATTTTGACTTATACTAAAACGTTTTGGCTAACTATTTAAAGACAAATTGCTCCACAGTTTATCACAAGAGCATAATTAGCATAGATGCTAATGCACTAATTTTGCTGTTTGAACTCACACTTAGTGCTAGTGCAAAATGATTGCAATCATTTTGTTGATGTTGAGTGATGCATTGAAAATAAGCAATCCCACTAAAAATGCATGATAGGGATGTTAAAAATCATAATTGCATATGCATGTCATCACAAAAAATCAAAAAAAAAACATCGCATGCATCTACTGAAAATTTTTAACTAATATAGTATTGTTGAACAAGTGCGACATACAAAATTACATTTTTTAGTGAGAGTTTGTTTATCTTAAGCTTTTTTGATTGCAAGTTCAAATTTTGCACTATTTGAACTGAGTTCAGATTTTATGCAATCAATCGCCGATAGTGATAATGAAAAAATTTGCAATATCACTCAATTTTTTTAGTGCTAGTAAAAAAATACCAATCATCACTAAAGCTGGTAGAAAATAGTTTTTTTTTGGAGTTTTATTTAGTGAGAGTGCAATGTTGATTTAAATCAATAACACTGTGCAAGAAATTGACACTTTTTTTTCGTGACAAGCTGGGCACCTGGCGTGTTTTAACATAATTCGGGTACACTAAATTCAGTGGTGCCCGCGGTTTTTTAAGATTGGCTCTGGTTTTTGAGATATACCGTTATTTCGAAAATGAAGGAGGTGGCACAACACATGTTCGCGTAACTCAAAAACGCTTTAGCTTATTGAAAAAACTTAAAAACCGAAATTCCGCAATAAAATTTCCTTTAAGAAAAGTAAAACTTCATTCTAATAAAAAAAAATAATTTTTTTTACAAAATTTCGAAATTTTTGTTTTTTAAAAATTCATAAAAAATTGGAAAATGCAGCTATGCTTCTACCGACCTCCAATGTTTATTGTTCTTAACATTTTCTTAAAACATTGCCATATATCTCCACCCCTTAGGGGGGCTCCCATACAAATATGGCCGTTTAATGAAATTCTTAAATTTGGCGCCTGCAGCGCCTAGGATGCTCCTAGATTGGTCAAATGTATGACCAACCCCACTTTATTTTTCATCTCAATCATTTATTTCTAACATACCCACCCGCTATCTCCATTCCTTAAAAGGGCTTCCATACAAAATGTTCAATGCAGACTAGAAATATATTGAAGAAAAAGTCCCATAAATTCCCATAATCGCCCCTAGTGGTATATAATGTATGACCGACCTCAATTAATTTTTTGTCCTTAACATTTTCTCGAGACATACTTGCCCCTTATCTTCACTTCTTAGGGGGCTCCCATACAAATATTGTGTTTTATGAAATTCTTAAATTAATTAAAATTTGTCGACTTTTGTGAATAAAATCAAAAGTTGCAAACAGATTTTTATTTATATGTCTGCAAAAAATTAGAAGCCCAGCTGCATTTTTAAATTTTTTATGAATTTTTAAAAAACAAAAATTTCGAAATTTTGTTAAAAAAATTATTTTTTTTTCCAAAAAAAAAAATTATGTTTCTAAAACGACTGCGGATATTAGAATGAAGTTTTTTTTTTCTGAAAGGAAATTTTATTGCGGAATTTCGTTTTTGAGTTACGCGAACATGTTTTGTGCAACCTCCTCCATTTTCGAAATAACGGTATATCTCGAAAACCAGAGCCAATCTTAAAAAACCGCGGGCACCACTGGATTCAGCGTACCCGAATTATGTTGAAACGCTATGTGCCCGTATTGTCTGTTTTTTCAACTAGCATAGTGTAATTAGTGCACTACCCTATGATAACATGATAACACTGTGCTAGTTGAAAAACAGACAAGCCGGGGAGCCGCAATTAGTTTGTTGTCCCTAACATTTTCTCAAAGCATAATTGCCCTTTATCTCCATCCCTTAAGGGAGCTTCCATACAAATATTGCGGTTTATTGAAATTCTTAAATTTGGACCCTGCAGTGCCTAGGATTCCCCTAGATGGGTCCAGGAGTCGCCTCTAGTGGGATATAATGCATGACCAACATCAATTAGTTTTTTGTCCTTAATATTTTCTGGAGACATACTTGTCCTTTATCACCACTTCTTAGGGGGGCTCCCATACAAATATTGCGTTGTATGAAATGCTTAAAATAATTAAAATTGTTCGTCTTTTGTGAATAAGAGCCAACGTTGTTAGCAGATTTTAATCGTTTATGGCTTGTTTTGTTTGCAACGTTTTTTATATGTCTGGAAAAAATTAGAAGCAACGCTGCACTTTCCCATTTTTGTTGAATTTCTAAAAAACAAAATTTTCTTGTGGAATTTCGGTTTTTTGAGTTTGTTCAATAAACTAAACCGTTTTTGAGTTACGCGAACATATGTTGTGCAACATCCTCCATTTTCGAAATAACTGTATATCTCTTAAACAAGAACTAACCTTAAAAATAAACGGTTATCACCACTGGATTCAGCGTAATATTTGAGTACCCAAATTATGTTAAAACGTCAGGTGCCCAGCTTTTCTAAAAAAGTGTCGATTTCTAGCACTAGTATTTTTATCCCGCGACATATTTCCCGGAAATTCTGTTCATTTTTTGTTTCCCAATTTCCGTTTAAATCAATAAAAATCATATGACAAGCTTCTTGCTCCCGCCCTTTTTTATTTTGCCGACCAGTGTACCTAATTAGCAAGTCAACTACAAAACTACAAATAATTTTTGCTAGCTGAAAAAAATTTGACAGAAAAACAATTAATCATAATCAAAAAATCTATACAATCTGTTTAAATAACGTTGTAAATGTTTTTATAGCGGAAACGACTTCAATTTCGACAATCAAAATTTTTTTTTGCACTTTATAAATTCAATTGAAAAAAAATTCAAATCTCGGATTTAAAAACAAAATATTAAAATTTTCAAATACCTAGAACAAAAATTTTATATTCTATTGTTATTAAAAACCGCTGGAATTCCCGCTAACCGTCAAAGCGGAAATTTTACCGCGATGGGGACATAAAAACCGCTAGAATCGCAGTAAAACCATCAAATTGGCAACAGTGGTAGGAAGGTGGGTATTCTATGACAGTAAAATTATCCCCTATTGTTATCCCTCTTAGATAAGATTTTCTATTTAACACAACTATCATGATTAAACGAATAGTTAATTTTAAAATTCACGATTTAAACTGTGCTGAGTTTATGTTTCACAAATTTCAGAAGTTATATAAAGTTAATGGACAAAAACAACAGATTTATCAACTAATTAAATCACAGATGTATAATTTAAATAATTTTATTTCTGTTAATTTTCAGATTGAAACTAACGAAAGCTCCATTACGTTTCCGCAAGAAATGAATAAAACTGAATACAACAATAGCGACACCGATGTGATCAGTCCTACTGGAACGAGTAGTTCCGGCCAAGATCAAAACCACCCAGTTTCTAAACGAAGGGCACAACGAAAAGCTGATGATCAAATCAGTAATGCTCACTCATCACACTCTGATAATAAGAGTCCAAGTCAGAGGTAACATTTGTTATTATTTTTAAAACATATTTAAATTAAATTACCTATAATACAACAATAACTTCTATTCGATCGGTGTTAAATTGTGAACTGGACAACTTTATTTTTAAATTAAAAAGTTTATTAATATCCAATATTCGATTTTATACATATTGATGGATGTATATGTATTTACTCGCATTGTCGAATGTTTTTATTCATGTGCCCATATTTGCTATGGGTACTTTTACTATATATACATACATATATCTCAGAGCTGTAAACACTGCAATCAGTTGGCATTGAAATAACATAGATTTCAACCAAAATGATTTCAGACTTCAAAATCAAATCTTGGAAAAACTGCAATATTCTCAATCAATTCCTCTGAAATCAGGTCCACCGAAATAATCTAACTTGAAATCAAGCGGTTGTATAGAGAAATTTACATTGTTGGCAATTCAGAATTATCAGTGTCAGCTTTATTTCTAGAAGAAGGAGTATCATTTTTAGAGAACAATTCTAATTTAGGGGCTAACTTTGTAAATCTCTTAACCTTGAGTTGAAAAATTTGTCCAATAAAATGTTTTGAATTTTTAAAAATTTTTATGAAAATATTTTTTCAAGTGAGGGGAAGTGTTTTACAAAATAAAACCCTTTATTTTGATTGATTCAGTCTTTTTTATCGTATTTTTTCTATTATTTCATATCAAATCATAAAATCAGATCGATTGCAATCCTTTAAAGCTCTGATATCTATGTATAATATGTGATGTTGAGGAACGGATGTATCAATAATATAAATTGTTTTCTAACTATTGTGATTTTTTAATTTAACTGTTGGTTTTTAATTGAAGTTCTTAATTAAGCTTAAGTTCATCAAATTTAATTGTTCTTTAATTCTTTTAGTGAAGGAAGGAATATGAAATAAAAATATTTTTTTTAATAATTTTTTTCTTAACTGAACAAGGGATTGAACTCGGTTTGCATTTGCATGTTTTGAGAATAACCACATTCCCATCATCAGAATTCTTCGCTGTTCTACCGTTTGCGCAACTGCGGCGTCCTGATGATGTGAATGTGGTTATTCTCGAAACGTGTTAATTCGACCCAACTTCAATCCCGTGTTCAGTCAAAAATAAAATTATCAAAACAAAATTTAACTCATTTTATGTTGTAAATTTCTTCCTTCACTAGAAATAATTTAATAAAAATTATTTTGATGAACTCAAGCCTTATTTTAAAATATCAAAAACTTCAATTGTTTTCTAACTCTATTTTATTTTATTCCTACAAATGTATGTGTGTGTATATATGTACATACAATAATTACTTTTTATCGCAATTTTGAATTTCCGAGAAAGCGGGAAATAAAAATCATATTTCCGAGATCCCAGGATTCCCGCCCAAATTTTTTTTTTTTATTTATTTACTTATTTCTCCAATTAAACTAATATTTCTTACTGGCTAGTATGCTTAAAATGATTAAATCTAGTGTCTATTATGTATAACGTATACGGAATAAATATGGACTGACATATTACCAGTAATAAAAAATGTTGATCATGTATTAAAAAATCAAAATTAATATATAATTGTTAAAGTACCCAACTTAAACTTCCCACTAAAAAATGGAGCTTCCAACGAAGCTGGTTTGTAAGGGAGAAACGTAAAAGTTTCGCTTACTATATCGCTTACGGAAGAAATGAATTTTATATGGCTTTTGCAACAGAAAGCGCTCTATTCAGCGCATAAAAAAATTGGTGAATGTAACGATCAGCTTTGCACACTGAATTTTTTGTTACGAATATTCTTTTATATACTCCCTGGCAAACCTGCTTCGTAGTAAGGGAATGTCGCAGCTCTTCAGATTTTTTATATATTTTTTTAATTTATTAAGAATTCATTCACTTACCTTACTGCATCTATGTATGTCGTATTGTGTAGAGCATATATGTGTGCTTACTTTTTAAAATGTACCATTGGTCCTTCGCAAAATAGGAGAATTTTTTATTGGGTTATTTTACAAACAGATATCTAGCCACATCGATGGTCTTTTTTCATATATTGAGGCACCCTACGCAAAGCCTCTTCAATCCTCTTTGTGTGTATTTTCTACAAGATCATTTAAGTTGAATGATAAAACAGTCTAGGTTTCTTGGTTCCTTTACCTTTTTATAGATATTTCTTTAAAAATTGGCCTAAAAAGTTTCAATTGGTGTCCATTCCATACCTTCCATTGTAAAGAAGATCGAATCATCCATGATAAAATTCATGGCGAACATACAGCAAAAAAAATTTGTAACAAAGCCCGTATTAGATGTATGATGCAACTGACCGGTTTTCTGATATAGCTATTAGAACTAAGTTATCCAAAAAAACTGGATTAAATTATTGCTGATTGTAGGTGTAAAATATTGCTGCGGGAAACAAATAAGTTATGTTGTTTTAGAAAAGATTTAAATTTTGTAAATTTGATTAGAACTAAATTATGATTTCTCGCAAACTGTTAAAAATAATGGGTCGAAATTGTTTTGTTATATTATAGGATAGTTAAGAAATGGTTCGCTGTGTTACTGCACCATTTTCTATATTTTATTAAATCCGAGTTTCAGAGAAGTAGAACTTGTTAGGGTCAAAAGGGGTCAAAGAGATTTTGCTACCATTCGAAAGCTTATTGTACTCTTTAACCCGATATATACTTTTGCAACGGTATGGAACTGTCTGTAGAACAATTTTTTCATTTGAATGAAATTACTCGCAACATTTTTTTGCTCTTTTTATTTTACTGAAACATAACACAATGGCTTACGAACGTTTTGTTTTGAAAAATAATTATGAAACTGATGTAATCCTTAAAACTGTCATAGCCGGGCAACTTTTGATTTGATTTGAAACAACACGGGACCATAGAGGATCTGGAGAGTGACTTGTGCAACTCTAAAATTGGTAACCTCGGATATTCAAACTTTTAAAAAATTCGCCAAAAATATGTTTATTTATGGATTGCAAAAAAATTTGACTTAAGCTGGCTTACAAAAATTATGCTTAAATATTAAGGTTATCCTATAGATATTATATCGTAATAATTTAAAACATTTTAAAAATAATTTGTGATGAGATTGTGTGTGGTTGTGTTTGTTTCTGGTTATGGTTGTGTTTGTTTCTGGTTAGATACAATACGGTAGTTTAATTGCTTGGTTTGCAAAAAAATTCTCAAATTATTTTTCTCTTTAATTATTGCTTTAAATACATATAATTTTCGAAGCATTATAAACCAGTAGAATGGAAATGAATTAAATGTAATTTGCTTTACTGTCGATTAAAACAAAAGCCTTAAAAGTGGGAGCAATAATATGTAAAATACGAAATCAAAAATTAAACTTGACGTAAGAAAATTGAAAAAATGGCTAAAATTACCATATAATATGGTTAATATAGACCATATTATCGTGGAATCTCACCATAATATGGTTACTTGTGATCCAATTATGGATATTTTTTTTACCATATTATATATATTTTTGAACAAGTTATGGTTAATTTTGAACTAATTATAGTTAACTTCGATCAACTTATAATTAATATATTTCAAATTATGGTTAATTTAAATCATATAATAGTCATATTTAAACATAATATAGTTACCTGCAAATATTAACATTATTAAAATCCAACCAAATTATGTTGCTCATGGAATATGGTTACCTGCGTCTAGAGGTGTCAGACGAACTGTTTTTAGCAGTACATGTACTGATTTTATTTAATTGTACTGTTGTTTTGTTTCAGCCTACAGAAAACAAATATATTAAGGAAAACTCTCTTATAAATAAATAAGGTAATGCACATTTGGGACTTCAAATGGTATGCTATCAAGCAAGGCGAAATCATGTAAACGGTGGTGGCAATACTACAACAAATTACGACACCCAAACAACACCATTGAATTTTTTGTTGCTTTCGTTGGCCCATATGCCAAAAACACAAGCAACTTTTGACATTCCTCTCTCAATTTATTAAATGCTGGCTGCATTTATTAAGTTTTAAAAACAATGTTTGCAAAATTTTTATTCTGCAATATCGGAAAATATTTAAATAATTTATGATTTCAAATATTATTTGCATACCACAAAATGCTTCTCTGCTGGCTTTAATAATAGTAACAACTGAAAAAAATTAATGTCAAATAAATTTATTTAAAATTTTTTAGTTAGTGAAAAATAAAAAGATTTTGCAAAAGCAAATGAGCAAAATGGAAATACCAATATTTACTCAAGCAAAACGAGATTTCCATCGATTTCGCTTTTATCATTTTGTAAGTTAATTTTCTCAGCTGTTTCGGTATTGACAATTTCGCACAATTGGAGAAAGAATAAGAAAGACAACCATAAAAAGTTGAATGAGATTAAAAAATTTTACGTCAAAATGTCATTGAAAATAAATGTTCTGCATTGGCACATTCTCCATATCGCCCCTTTGATGCAATAGAGTCATAACTCAAATTTGAATTTCTAGCATCTAAAAATTAATTTCGTCTCTCTAGAGTTGAATATAGAAGATATTACATAGTTGCAATATAAATCCACCCCTTAGGGGAGCTCCCATACAAATATGGCCGTTTAATGATATTCTAAAAATTTGGCCCTTGCAGCGCCTAGGATGCCCCTAGATGGGTCAAATGTATAACCAACCTCACTTTACTCTTCATCTCAATCATTTATTTCTAACATACCCACCCGCTGTCTCCATTGCTCAAGGGGGCTTCCATACAAAATGTTCAATACAGACTAGAAATATATTGAAGAAAAAGTACCATAATTGCCCAAGAGTCACCCCTAGGGGGATAAAATGTATGACTGACCTCCATTAGTTTTTTGTTCCTAACATTTTCTCAAATTATAGTTTCCCTTTATCACCATCCCTTAGGGGTGCTCCCATACAAATATTGCGTTTTATGAAATTCTTAAATTAATTAAAATTTGTCGACTTTTATGAATAAAATCAAAAGTTGCAAACAGATTTTAATCATTTATGGCTTGTTTTGTTTAGAATTTCGTTTTTTATACGTTTTTATGAATTTTTAAAAAACAAAAATTTCGAAATTTTGATAAAAAAAATTAATTTTTTTTTTTCAAAAAAAAAATTATGTTTCAATAACGACTACTCATATTAGAAAAAAGTTTTATTTTTCTTAAATGAAATTTTATTGCGGAATTTTTTTTAAGTTTTTTCAATAAACTAAACCGTTTTTGAGTTACGCGAACATATGTTGTGCAACCTCCTCCATTTTCGAAATAACGGTATATCTCGAAAACCAGAGCCAATCTTAAAAAACCGGCACCACTGGATTCAGCGTACCCGAATTATGTTAAAACGCCATGTGCCCGGCTTGTCTGTTTTTTCAACTGGCATAGTGTTATTATCCCCACAATGCTTATATAAAAAAAATGATAACGAAAGTTGTATTTATTTCAGAAATATTTATTAAAAACAACTATAAACTCAATTGTTTCTTAAGGCGACTTAGGCGGTTATCGCTGTGTGTGTTGAAATGGGGCTTCCGAAGACCCCAGATATGATGGACCTATGTTGTTATATATTTATGTCACATATAGCCTTCATTTGTATGCTATTGAAATTCAGCCAGATCGGTCCATAAATGACTGAGAAATGAGCAAAAAACCACGACTGCCTCTAATTCTGTTTTTAAGTCCCAACGAAAGTAACAAGGGGCCAAATTATGGCATTCGATATCGAGCGAAATTCCCATTTAAATTGGATTGTAATTTCGATCGATGTCGAGAGCCGTAATTTGGCCCAAGGTCGTTGATATAATTTGGTTTTTTTATTTTTTAGACTTTTTTTGCGTTTTATACAGACAACAAATACATATATGTACAGCACAGTTGACTTAACAATGTCCGTCTGTCTTCTGTATATCTGGAGAACGGCAAGAGCCAAAGTATCCAAATCCACATCCGACACCATGTAGGCGGAATTGAAGAAGTGGGCGTAGCACAAATGAAGTTTATTTTTATCAAAAGAACGGTATTTATATAACTCTCTGTTCTTATCGCACCATGGTATATAATTTTCGGTATAGCCGAATATAGCACCCTTACTTGTTAATATAAGGTGTCCCAGTAAGAATGCACTTTTTCATTTTATAATTTTCACAATTATACCGCGTTGTTCTTTCGTAAAGCACTCCATTTTTAATAAAAGCCATGTCCGCCCGTCTATTGATAGCACGAGATCGCAATAAAAGACAGAGAAAAAAATTGTTAAAAATGATTTTTGGACGACAGATTGAAAATGGGTGAAGTCGGTTCATTATTTCACCTAACAACATAAACAAAAAGCCAACCCAGCATAAAACTTTTGATGTTATAACAATAAGCTTACGCAACAAAAGTTAGCCAAATGGGCCAAATTCGGTGCTCTATTTCATCTAATCTCCCTTTCTTAATTTTTGTTTACTAACGGTTAAATAAATATTTCCTTTATGTTTTATAATCAGAGTGGGTATTATAGATTCGGCGCGGCTGAATATACCTTTCTTATTTGTTAAATATTTGAAAGTATTTTAAATAAATTATAAATATCATACTAAAAAACAATAAAAGAATAACTGCCGTATTCATAAAAAACTAAAATTGATATGAAATCTGTTTTAAGAAAAATTTGTATGGAAATTTTGTTTTAAAATACGTTTGAAATCTATTTTATTTTTTATGAATACGGGAGTAAGTGTTTGATTTCATTCTATCCATGATAGCAAAATGAAATTAAAACAATTATGTTTTTTAATAAATTTTTAATTTTGATATAATATAAAATCTATTATGTGTACTTTTGTGTGTGTAAATTAATCCATTTAAAATAATTATATATACATATCGTCAGCTCATTATTGGTTTGACCTACCGACCATTGTCAAAAATGTTGAGTTAAGTATGAGGTATATATATTTTGAATACCCCTTGCGAAATTTGTCATGGTTTCTGATATATTAAGCATTGATGTTGCTCCATATCAACCATTTTACAGTGGTTTAAGTGTGTTTTGCTCTACACACCACTGTATGGCGATTACACAAAATTCTTCGTACAAAAACAAAATAAATTTCACTCTTGCTTGCTGACCCAATCAGCCGGTCTACGCAAAACGTCTGCTGTTTTTTTGCAGAGTTGTGTTTTTTCATGCAATTGTTTATGACATCTTTATCATGTTATACATCAACAAAATGCGTGTTTTTTTCTATTGTTGTATTTCTGCATAGGCCTAATAATTGGACCATGAGCAAAAACAAAAAAAAAATAACTAGAAAATAATTTTGTCAAATGATAAACACGTGTTAATAAATAGTAAAAATTTATGAAAAAGTATTTAAATGGAACTGTTTTTGTAAAATAAAATTAAATAAAAGAAAACAAAATTCAAATATTTAGACTTTTTATTGGATTTTGCATATAGAAACTTTCATCTTAACAACAAGTTACACAATACACAGCAATACGTTTACGTATGCAACACAAAAAGCTACTTTCAAATTTTGTTTAGAAAATTGGCGTATACAGCATAAATCAATATATTTCACTTCCAATAAAATACTATTAACTTCTAACTTTATGCATTAAAGTTCACATTTTTCTTCAACACATATGCCGGAATCAGAGGTGAAAATGTAAAAATAATTCTATCAGGTATATTTTGAGAAATCTTCATGTAAACCTTCTTTGTCGTTTTTCTCCACTCCGACTTTTTGGTATAAGCGCTAAACCAATAATTATCTGACGATTTGTATCTAAAATGAAGAGACTTATGTAAATGTGTATGAGCGAGTGTAAATGTTATTTGATAGATTTTTAATTTATTAATGTTTCACATCTTTTTGTTAAATACGAATTTTAAATGTTTACCATTCCTTAAGATCGCCATCCTCTTCATCCACTACATGTTCCCACAGTTATACCAATAATATTAATGCAGCTAATGGCAAAAAATTTAAGGAATCCAGACAGGAATCACGCACATCTAGAATAAAAAATTATACAGAGAGAGATAGACTTACATTGTCAGATCATTCATCGTTCGATTACAACCGACACCATGTTGAATTATTACCAAACAGCCCCTCTTCGGAAGTACTGGGCAGCATCGTCCATTCTGGCACTAGCAATTCCCTCAAATGTTATCATCAGACTAAAATTGCGACACCTGCCATTATCCGCCAGCAAATTTTGCACGATGATGACGATAAAAAGAGTTCAGCAACAACTACGAAAAATGGTACAACCCAAAAGTGGAAAAGCGTTAAAGCAGTTATGGCATATTATTGTACATTAAGACGCATCAAAAGGAACGGTCCATTTTTAAATATATAGCACTTGCATATATCTATTTTGTATTCCTAAATATAATTATATAAAAGTAAAGACATGTTGTTTAAATATTTAGCTCTCCAGTCAAATTAAATATTTTCTAACTTTTTTCCACTAAAAGTAGTAGAAGTAGGTTAAATATTCCTCTGTCTCTATCTTTATTAATATTTATACATATACTCTTATATACTTACTTACATACTTAATACATTTATTTGGTGTAACGAATGTAGTCCTACTAAAATTATAATAGTTATTCTAACTTTTAGTAAACATTTTACTCATTTCCTTGTAGCCAATTTACAATTATTAAAAAATCCTATAAAACACTCTAAAGGGGTCTGTACATGGTCAAAATGATTGTCATGCAGGCGAATTCACTCGTGGACGTGTGCTGGACGTAATATTAGCCGTCATATATAAATTTTTTGATTTTCCAACCATCATCGTCGGTGTAATACATACCATAACATTTTCACCAATACTACCATAGCGCTTGCTGAGAAATGCTTGACCGTGTACAGACCCCTTAAATCAAAAACTGTCTACAGCTAATCAAATTTATTTTTCAATGTTCCTACAAATCAAACATACATATGTATATAAATGTCGCTTTCTTTTTTTTCCTTGATTGAGAGTGTTTAGTTCAATTATTGGATTAAAGACGATGGCGCGCGCGGCTTCTTTCTTCTCCAAAAAAATCTTAAAAGTTTGTTCAACTCAGAAGTGGCAACTTTATTGTCTTTTTTTATTTTAACTTACTACTAAAAGTTTTTGGCTAACTATTCATAGTTATATCACCAGGGTATCACACAATTTTGGAGCCTTATCCACAAATCTTCCTTCGAAGTTTATCTCAGTATAGGATGGCAAGAGCTCTCAGAATCCGCTCCAGAATATTTTGGCTCTCCACCAGACAGCACTTTAAAATAAGTGGGATTGAAAACGATTGCATATGGTTAATTTTGAAAACCGCAAAATCCGTAACTCGATACAGTTTAACGACGCCAAGCCATTAACCAATGCAAGATACGCACAAAAAGCAGACAAATTCGGCCTGGTTACATTTAAAGGTCCAACCATAATATGCATAAGTTAGCTTAAAGTACTGTCAAAAATTAACGAAAAGTCTGTCAAATGCATGAGAAAATTAAAAGAGACTTTAAGGTGGCCATAATGTACCTACATAAACTTAAGATCCATGTTGCATATTTGTGCAATATTTGGTTTTCTTGCGAGTACTTCAAATAAAGAAGTACCAAAAATTACAGCCCTGTATTTGTTTACATTAAGTTTTATTTCATTTGCCAGCAACGTTTTTAAAACAAAAAAAAGTCGCGATTGTTTTACATTTTATAAAGAAGTATAAAACAATTTATACAAAATTAATATATGTGACAGCGCATAGAGAAAGGAAACAGTAAAAACCAACTACACAAAACAAGAGGTAGGGACGACCTACGCGCGTTTTCAAGGTTGACCAACACGTTCCTGACTTCATGAGATGTGTCGCTTTCAAATGAGACCAATACCAACACGCTCAGTGATGGTACACCAAAGATACACGTATTTAAATCTTTAAAATGGCTCTCCTGAACAAAACCCTTAGGGGCCTTTCTATTTTGCGCGTCACATATGTAAAATTCCTCTTTTTTTATATCCTTGTTTCTCTTTTTCCATTTCAATTTATTTTATTTTTTGTAACAACACACAAACAGCTGATTCCGTACGGAATGTGCGTTCAGTTTGGCACTTTGCTTAAGCAAGTGACATTTGACGAAACTTAACGAAAAGTTTCATTAAGTACATTATAGTTGGCCACATATGTTTTATATGTATTCGCGCAGTTGCTTAAGTTGACTTAAGCGGCCTCATGCATATTATGGTTGGGCCTTAAGAAATAACGACAAAGGCGCGCGAGTTGCATCCCAGAGCAGTTTTACGAAAATAATAAGGGTGCTCAGAAACAAAAGAGAAAGTCGTTTTCGTTTATTCCAAAATGGTTATTCCCAACATTTTCTCAATATAACGTAATAGACCTTTTACATTACAACAAAATCTAATAGATTTTATTTTAAATCTTTTTCAAAATCTAATGCGTTTACATTGTACTTTTTGACATAAGCGAATTTTTTTTTCCATAACAAAATAAGCTAACTGAAAGTTTTCTGTGTAACACATACTTACATACATATAAAGAAAAAGGCATTTAAAAATTTCCATTACATTTTATTGTAATCGACTGCATTTATTTTATCAATATTATTTGTCCTTTCTATTTTTACTATTTTATCAACATTTTTGTAGTATTTTAACAGTTTTAGCCAGCCGCCATTATTGTTTTTGTTTTTTTTTATTAATATTTAATTTTTTTCTTGAGCAAAAAATAATTGTTAGACTATATGGAAAAACGATTGTTGCATCACTGCGAACTTCTAGATTTTGGTTAGATTTCGTCAAAATCTAGTAGATTTTGTTTTGTGAGGGAATTATAGTCAAAAACAACTAGATTTTGCTCGAAATCTCGTAAGTACTAGATTTGTTGTTGTGCAAGTGGGCTATAAATTTTAAACAAAATTTTATTAATTATTATGCGAATAATTTTTTCATTTTTTGGCGGAAACTTCCATTGAATTCAATAAGCCCATCTCTTTTAAACAAATAAATAAACCGTTTTTTAAAAAATACTCGTATGTTCCAAAGTAAACCCCCTACAATCGCTTATTAAACATTTTCCTTGGCTCTAAAATTGATTTGCATAATTTTCACAACTTTTGCTTATCTTTTGTAGCCCCTCACGCGCTAGCACAAATTTGTCTCGCAAATTTTGTAAAAAAATCGGATTGCTTAAGCCCTTTTTTACCAACGAACTTTTTTAATTTCAAATAATTTTTCTTTTGTGCACATAATTGTTTATTATCAAAAGCTTTTCTAGGGGAAATCATTTTTCTAGAGGCCTTAACAAAGGTCTTATTTCGAGAGGCTAAATAATGCTTTATTTATGATCCGTGCCTTTGGTGCTTTTTTATCATTAAGACAGTTTGCTTAAGGAATTTTCCAAGGATACACAATACAGTAATCCTTTGATTTACGTTGCCTCGATTTACGTTCTTTCTGTTAACGTGGTCATTTGTGTTTTTTTCTTATAAATTTGATTGTAATTTGAATTTTATTTAAAGCATAATTAATGCTACATTACTACGGCAGCAAATACAGCGTTACAACAAAAATATTTAGGCCAGACCAAAAAGTATAGGTCTGCACAATTCCATTTGAACACACATTCAGATCATTAAGCAATTTTCAAACTCTATACCATGAAACAAAGAAGACAAGATAGTGCATTTAAATTTAAAAAATATTATTTTTATGCGCATGTTCGTCATAGTAGTAAATTAGCACAAACATGATCACACAAACACGTGTATGTGGTTGTTCAAATAATCCTGGAACATGAATTTAAATAGTGGATAAGGAATAAAATACATTTAATCTACAGTTAATAATTTAAGCCTAAGTAAACAAACATTAATGTTTTTCCCACTATTGATTTAGGGAGAAAACATTAATGTTTGTTTACTACTTATGATGTTAGTAAACAAAACTTCATGTACTTTCCACTGATTACTTAAGACCGGTATTCAATATCCTACTTAATCGTACGATTCATTCACACCAAAATTTGACGGAATTCTATCCGACATAAAAAATGTCTACAAAATCTGCTGTCAATGCCACACTATCCCACAAAAAAGATGCAATTTCAAATGACTCATCTACTTTACAAGAAAATGCAACTCTGATCGCATATAATCTATAATTTTATGAAAATTTTCATAAACATTTGCAAGTCGGACAGACTTGTCAAAAAAATCAGTCACTCAAGTCGTTTTTAAGCCACACTATCATACATTATGAGCACACACGTTTGTTTTTGACATATCGTGCGACTAAATAGGATAGTGAATACCGGCCTTTAATAAGTAAAGAAGCAAACATAATTACCAACATCTGCAGTAATGATGTTGGTTTTCCCAAATTGTAATAGATATTTAGGGTTTCAGTTTAAATGTGTGATAAAACATACGCATGTGCGTTGACACACGCAGGTAACCAACCCTTATTATTTCTTCCTACATTAGTTTAAGATTTGTTAAGTTAGCTCTTAAGGTTTTTAATTTGTAAATAATTTGTTAAATATTAAAGCAGTTTGTACAGTGGAATGCTGAATGTATGTCTACATTTAAATATCTTTACTACAGTTACGTAAAAATACGTCAAAATGAGAGTAAAAAGGTAATGGACGGTCAATGCGCTATCTTGTATTCTTTGTTTCATTCTCTATTGCTAAATTTTCATTTAGCATTTGGCATTTTTAGAAAATGTTTTTTAGCTTTATTTAGCATTATTTAATAAATAGTGTTATCAATTTTACTTAAATTTTTTTTATAAATTATAATAAATTTTGACTAAAAATAGTTGTATCGAAAATGAAATTTCGAATGAAAATGAATAAGGCCTTAATTAATGCATGTGTTATCAAATGAAAAAAAACCAATTTATAAAATCCTATAGATTAAAAACTGACTTAAAGTTTATAAAGCTGTCTGGTAAAAAAACTATTAGAAATGCCCTTGTCATGTTGATTATAAATATTATTTGCCCTTTGATATTACGATATAAGAGTACAAGGAAATTTCACTTTGAATTTTATTGAAAATTAATAGTGTAAATGTTTGAAAAAATTGTTTCCTCTAAACTGCTGAAAAAATAATTATTTTAAAGCTTCAACTTTTCTAAAACTAAAAAATAAAATGATCTAAAAAATTTTGTATATTATAGAAATAAATCGTTTAAATTTAGCATATATCAGAGGTTTGTAGGCCCCTTAAATTTAACATTTAATCTACTACCTGTGCTACATTTTTATATGTATCAGAAGCTTTACCAAAATATACCCCCTTGTTAAAATATACCCATTAATTTCAATTTCGTTAACAAATAAGTCACTAAAATGTGTTTAGTTTCGAAAAAAATTTCATACTGGTAATACATTTTTAACTAAAATCTTTAGAAAATTTTAGCATTTTTTAAAATTTTTTGGCCATGTCTAAGGCCAGATTTAGCTGTAAATTTTTTTTTAGACCTGACCACACTACTAGTAATACAAATAATGTAAAAATGTATGTCGATCAAGCCAGACCCTATTTCATAGTATTTGGGACCAATAGGCGATCATGTTTCCACAAAAAAAAAATTTATTTATATATATATATATATATATATATATGTTTAAGATATACATGAGAGATTTGTGTGCCAAATATTATCTTAATATCTTCTAAGATAAATATCTACTACAATTACTATGACTACTACTATAAGATAACATAAAAGCTATTATAAAGGTTATTTATTAGAACATAAGAAACACAATAAAGACAAAAAAAAACACTTGTTTTGCTTACAAACCAAATAGAACGATCAACACAATTTTTACAAGAACAAAAACACCCATCGACAAACAACAAATAAGTAACGTTGTATACGAAATACAATGTAAAGGTAATAATGACGAACCATGCGACCTCATATACATTGGTACAACAAAACGAAGTTTACAGACGAGAATGGGAGAACACAAAACAGACATAACAAAAAACAAAGAAACAACAGCACTAGCACAACATATTTTACACCATGGCCATACTGCTGATTTTGAAAACGTTAAAATATTGGATAGAGAGAATGTTGAAAAAAAGAGATATACGATTGAAAGTTTACGAATCCAACAGAAAATAAATAAGACGATGAATCTGAAAGAAGACACAGACAACATCAACATTAATTACAGGGTTGTTTTAAATTGATAAACAAATTTAAAAAGTTTTTTCACTGTGATACTAGAATAGGATGTGGTTGAAAATTATTATTGTTAATTGTTTTTTGTTTTTACAAAAAAATTTCCATAACAAGATAAAATATTTAAAAATGTAATATAATCAAAACATTTGTAAGTTATACCTATTCATGGATTAAAAAATATTGTATTATAATGTACGTTTTTACACATATTTAAATAGACACCCCCTGAAGAAGTAGAAAAATACTCTACAAAACGTTGGGAAAAACTGTAATAAAATTTATGTTTTATTTACATTGAAGCTTCGGGCCTAACAAGCTTAAAAATAGGAAAATGATTTAAAAATTTTAATATTGGCCAATTTAAGTAATAACAAAAATAAAAGTTGTTTTTTTTAGTGTCTCTTAAGGCCGGTATTCACTATCCTACGATTATGTTGGATAGTGAATACCGGCCTTTAGAAACAACTTTCGAAATTTGCATGCGTTCCGAACAATATTTTTGTCCGAATAATAAGTTTTTTACTCAGATCGTTCTTCAGAACGACTTACCTATTTCGGAAAATTTGCCCGGAAAAACAAAGCTACAGTATGGTTTACAGATGTAAACAATTATACAAACTGGCAGCACAACCAGCAAACTACTTATATTGAATTGTTTTCTAAAAGTGTGTTAAGAAAATGGACGAAAAAAGGAAAGGTAATTTATTATTTTTAATTGTATTTATTTTTTTATGTAATTATTCACCAAAAAAAAAAAAAAACAATTGTTGCACAATAGCACTATATGATGTGGCAGCTCAATTCAGCTTTTATGTACAAATAGAAAAAAAGTGGAATCGCAGTTCATTTTGTTGTAAACAAGAATTAAAATTTAACCATTAATTTTTTAATTAAAGCCAATAAACATAGAAATAAATACAAATTATCCATAAAATACAAATTTGTTTCTTTTCGAAATTCAAACATTCAAAAATGTTACCTATTTTTGGTACTTTCTTAACAAAACATTTTTCTCTATTCTTTACAATATACGTTCTCAATTATGGGCTTACACTACAATAAATAATTTTTTTTATATTTCAATGGGGAGAAACTATAAAAAATGGTGAAATGCGAGAAATTAAATGTCTTTTTTTTAATTTGCTATAATAGATAGTAGAAACATAAAATTATAGGTGCAGGGTCCTGGGAGAATGAGGAGAACCTATCGTCGATTGATAATTTAAATGTCGTATGTGGATTTTTTGAGGTTTTGAGTTAAGATCGATTCCTTAGGTTTTCTGACCTGATCTTTAATTTAGCGTTTTTTTTTAGCAGTTTTTCGATACCTCATACGGTTTTCGATATATGGAGTGTTGAGTTTGTCGTATTTGCTGAAGCAATTTTCAAAATAAATGTGTTCAAACTCAATTTACTCGAAACTATCGGAATCCACATACGACAATTAAATTATCAGCCGACGCTATAACGTTGGAATTATTTTTAAAACTTAGAAACATAAGCTTTGGCATTTAAATAGGACCACGAAAGAAATGTAACGAGGTAGCGCGTTAAATTATTATCAATTATAAAATAATTTTAGATATTCTCATTACCTACATTATGGCTGTTTTATTTGGTCCAAATGCGTTTCTTTGGTGTTTGTTTCATAATAAACAAGACGGTTATAAAGTAAGCAATGAGAATACCTCAAATTATTTTATAATTAATAAGATTCTATAATTTTGTAAATAATTTAATTTGCAAACAAATTGTTTAACTTGTAACGCAGGTTATTTTTCCAGCTGAGGTATGACTCAGTCTGTCCAGGGTCAATTCGAAGGTCTGCTTCCTTTGAAATGAAACACAGGTTGTTTTCGTGTATGTTCGCTTACAATAATTTTAACAAAGCTTTATCTACGAAATCTTAATCTACGTTAAATACTTAGAACTAACGACGGTCCTCGATGAGTCGGTGCAGCTGCTGACGGGAAGGGCTACGGGGCTGAGAGGCGGCGTCCGGGGGTGCGCTGGAGTCAGGCTGCAAGGCGAGCTGGTAAAGAGACTAGTAACGGCTTCGGTTATTATGGGTTGTGAAAAACGGTGGTTTGATCTACTCGGACACCTACGGAATTCGCGAGCGAGGTGTTCGGGTAAAACGACTGACTACTGGTTAAACTACTCGGACACCAACGGAATTCCAGAGCGAGGTGTTCGGGTAAAATACGACTAAATACTGGTTCGGTTTACTCGGGCACCAACGGAATGCGAAAGCGAGGTGCTCGGGTAAAACGACTAACTACTGGTTAAACTACTCGGACACCAACGGAATTCGAGAGCGAGGTGTTCGGGTAAAATACGACTAAATACTGGTTCGGTTTACTCGGGCACCAACGGAATGCGAGAGCAAGGTGTTCGGATAAAACGACTAACTACTGGTTAAACTACTCGGACACCAACGGAATTCGAGAGCGAGGTGTTCGGGTAAAATACGACTAAATACTGGTTCGGTTTACTCGGGCACCAACGGAATGCGAGAGCGAGGTGTTCGGGTAAAACGACTAACTACTGGTAAAACTACTCGGACACCAACGGAATTCGAGAGCGAGGTGTTCGGGTAAAATACGACTAAATACTGGTTCGGTTTACTTGAGCACCAACGGAATGCGAGAGCGAGGTGTTCGGGTAAAACGACTAACTACTGGTTAAACTACTCGGACACCAACGGAATTCGAGGGCGAGGTGTTCGGGTAAAATACGACTAAATACTGGTTCGGTTTACTCGGGAACCAACGGAATGAGAGAGCGAGGTGGTCGGGTAAAACGACTAACTACTAGGACACCAACGGAATTCGAGAGCGAGGTGTTCGGGTAAAATACGACTAAATACTGGTTCGGTTTACTCGGGCACCAACGGAATGCGAGAGCGAGGTGTTCGCGTAAAACGACTAACTACTGGTTAAACTACTCGGACACCAACGGAATTCGAGAGCGAGGTGTTCGGGTAAAATACTACTAAATACTGGTTAAGCTACGAAGAGTAAATACTGGGGTTAGTATCAATATCTACTCTGTTTATTCTGAGGCAAACCTTGTCTATTTATTCAAAAATAACATGAACTAAATGAGAATTATACGGTGAAAAGGTTATGTAGGTAAATAGTAAGGGTATTCATAGTTGAAGGTGTTGGGTTACTTATACTTTATGATGTTAGTATTAAATGTATATGTAGGGCTAGGTTGTAACGTCACGTTACAAACTAATGGGGTATTATACTGCAATAGTGTTAAGTATCGGGTATCTAGGTAACCATTATACTCACAGTACTAATAGCAACACCTGATCGGTTAAAAGCAAAACAAAATACATAAGGTATTTTGTTAACAAGTTCGTTATTTTCAATAATTTTAACTTATACATTTTGCAAAATAACCTTATTTAAAACTTCTTTTGAAAAGTTTGTTTTGTAAACAAAAACATGAAACAGCTGTTTCAAAAATTCTTGCAAGTAAAAATTTTACCAGTAAAAATTTGCAAGAATTCTTTTGTCGCTCAATTTTTTTTCCCACTTTTGACGCTCTCAACTTGCAAATTTTTTGGGTTAATGCACCTTTTCCAGTAACAATTGTTACAAATTCGTAAAAATTATTAGTAAATGAACACAGCTATTGTTATTTACTAGAAGACGAATTCTTAACAAAATGTATGGAAAAACAGCAGTTAAAGAAAAACATGTAAATCAATTGAAAATAGATAATCATTCACAACAACAAGTTTCGATTCACCAGCAAAAATACAATTTGGTTTAATGATTGATGTTGGCAACGCTTCAGTACACTGAAAGCGGGAGAGCCAAATAAAATTAACATCAGTGATAGGATTCATGGTACAATTGTGTCATTTTTGGCGCTATTGAATGTTACCAGGCCCTATGGACCTTTCGCTTTATTTGGGCCTTTTTTAGATTTACATATATTTTTTGGTTGTTATGCCTTTTTGCATTTCAGAAGAAGAATGTTAGCCATGTAGCATTACAAATTACCTCAGTTGCAACAAAACCCATGAACGAAAAAAGATTAAACAATAAAAAATTAATGTATCCAGTATGTTATTGGCACGTAGGAAATGTTGTCAATGTTTAAAAAAAATATAGCCACTCTGGATTTCTATACAAGAAGGCATAACCAGAAAACAGTACTAAAACTGAAGTGGGGGAACCACGGTATTTTTTTAAAAGAAAAGGTACTGAAAATAGTACATAATTACTGAATTTTCCATCACTGTTCAGTTCACCAGATAAGGCCCAATTTATATTATACGATTTTTGTCGTTTAGATTATTGTCGTTTCTTCTTTGAAGTCGTTCCTATGCTTACATTGTACGATTTTTTTTCGTTACAACTTCTTGTGTGTACATATAATTTCACACTACGAAAGAATGAACAAAACGAATCGAAGATTACAGGCGCTTGTGTAAGGTAAGAATCGCAACGACAAAAATCGTATAAATTAAATTGGAACTAACAATTGTTACTTTTGTTACATGCCGTCTTGATTAGCCATCGATCGCTATGTTAAAACTACAAACAATTTATTGTGCATACATTAATTTAGATATTGAAGACTGTTTTTACGCTGTGTTGTTCTTTTGTTCTTTATATGAAAAGAACTCAAAAGCAGAGTGCGTTTCATATAAATTTAGCTACACATTTACGCCCATATTCATAAAAATTATTTTTGATTAATAAAAGGTTTATGAAACGAATTTTCTATGAAAATATAAACATAAAATATTTTTTATGAATATGGGGGTTAGTCATTTGTATCGTGGAAACTGCACATTAATAAATTTCAGTGACTAATTATTAAGCAAATTGAAATAATTGGTAATATGTATATTAACAAGTGTTTAAATTAGGCGACCCGCAAACCTCTGATATAAGCAAAATACAAACAATTTTACTTCTATGCTTTGCTCCGATTTTGAAGACTATAAAAAAATTTTACACCAGTTTACTTCTTATAGTTTAAGAAAATTTATAATTTTTCAGCAGTTTGGAGCAAAATTCTTTTTTAGATATTTTGTTGCATTAAATGTCTAAACATTGATATTAAAGAATTATCTTGGGATCAAAAATATATTTTTTGTATAAAGGTAACTATATAAATTTAGTTTTCACATAACAATGTAAAATATTGTAACGAAACTTCAGGTCGGAGTCTGTGATGGTATAACTTGGAAACGGGCCGTGCTCGTCGTTGGGGGGGGGGGGGGGGGGGCGTTTGCTCCCAAATAAAAAAACAATTCAGTCGCTTTTTAAAGATTTTAAATATTGAATCATATAAACAGATTGATATAAGAACAGTAATAGAACACAAAAATATCAATCGTTTGACATGAAAAAGTCAAAACCGTATTTTTTAAGATACGAGGTTGAGAAAGTAAGGCATAGATATGTAAATTTTATATTGTATTTTATTCGACCTTTATAATATATAATAAAAGAACTTATTTTGAGCTCGAGGTCTTTTTTAATTATTTTTAAATACATAATTTATTACATTTTGCCCATATTTCGTTTTTCATTGAAAAACATCCTCTGGGCTATAATCTAGAAATTACAAGTACCAAAAATAAACAAACAAATGTATAAATACAAAATTCAAACGCGTAAGTATATAAAAACAACAAAACTCTTACATTTAAAAAAATTATTAAACAGAAAAAACTTAACTATTATTATGTTGTGTTAACATCGTCTAATTGTGCACTGAGCTTAAACAAGAAAAAATTCCACTATGTTCGTTTGTTGAAAAAATGTCTGTACACTCTCGCAGAATTCTCATCGACATCGGCTTTAAAACTCATCCTAGTTTTTGTTTTAGTTATGTGTTACATTTCCAATGTGAATCGTGTTTTTTAGTTATTTTCACTCTGTAACCAGCGTTACCGTTGGATATTTTCAAAAAGTACTAAAAAAAAGGGGAATTTTTACAAAAAAAAAGTGGCACCAAAAAGGTGATTTAAGAAAAAAAAGGCGGAAGATGTTTTAAAATAGGAAGAATTACACAAAAAATGTTTTTGCACGTGTTTCGTTTCATTTATTTAAAATTTCCAATAACATTTTTATATGTTAAAAAAATCGAGAAAAGTTTATATCAGATGTAAGGAAAAACTTTTTTATGTGATTTTAATTGACCTAAGCTTGCTGAATCCAAATCTGTTCAATTATTGGTTCTATCAAGTCTAGTTTTTTACGAGCGTTTGAGTCATCCATATAAATTTTTTTATATTTTCAACTGTTTCGAAGTTATTCAGAAATAAGTGGCAATATATTTTTTGCAAAATTAGTACCATTTTTATTTTCAAAAATTCATACAAAAGTTATAAGGACAAAAATTTCATCATTAATCTAAAATTCACGAGTATGGATAAAATGCGGCATATTTCATGGAAATCGTAGGACAAATGTTAATATTATGTATTATTCATTGTTGGGGGCATGATGCTAATATGTATATTTCATTATGACTTAGGAGCGAGATGTATGCTATTACTAGCGAATGATTTGGAATTAAATTCCTTTTTAGACATCTTACCAATAGTTTTTTTTAAATTCAACTGTTTCGGAGATTCTAAAAAAAATAATGGGTAAATTTTTCAAAAAATTACAAAAGCAAACATTTTGAATTTTTATAAATTATCGAAGCGAGGTATATAACGAATAAAATAAGCCATAAACCATGAAAATGCTTATTTAAATCTTATATTAAAAATCAAATATTGCTATTTGTGGCGAATTTTTCATAACACAAATCTTAAGAAATTTAAATTTGTCGAATTTTGGCGATTTTCGGTGTATAATTGGTCACGATGGTGAAAAAATCTGACAACCCTGATTTATACAGGCATAAGTATACACCATGGTGTAAGTATTTATTTCATCATGGTATACCGCATACGCACAAAAGCAAGTGGTACTTGCCATGAGCACTTACTTGCGAATAATTAATATGTACACATATTACAAAATATATTCGCAATTAATGCATAAGCTTATTACGATAGACAAAAAATTATTTCAGATAAGCTTGCTTACATATATATTAAAACAATTGCAATTTATATTAAAGCTGGGAGTTGTACTAAAACAGAAAGTTCAAAAAGTATCCCATCATTTAGTAAAAAGTACCAAAAAGTGGCAAGAATAACAAAAAGTATGACATTTGGGTGCATTTTGTAAAAGTAGCAAAATAGTATCCAAGCAGTCGAAAAAGTGGCAAATTGCTACTTTAGTAGCACCAACGGTAACGCTGTCTGTAACACTTGTACATTGTCAAAATCAGGAGAATGTTTTCTTTGGGATAACAATGCCGTTTTTTTTTTTGTAGGAATATTATTCTGTAATTTTTGATCCGATTTGTGTGATGAAATTCTTGTTTTTACTTTGTTTTTTGTGGTACCTATGTAAACTTTAATACATATCCAAAATTCTTTGCCATTGCATGGTATTTTATAAGTTATATTGGATTGTCTTATTTATCTTTTTTATCATTGGTTTTACTGTACAATTTTGTCAACGTTTTTTTTTTTTTTCTTTCATTATTTATTTATTGAATCTTCATATATTAAATATGAACTAACAATAATTAATCAAATCTTATCCTAATATTTGCTTTATGTCCTGCCAGTGCCAAACACAAAAGATTTAGTCATCACGGTTTCTGTTTACATATATAGGTGTTTATCGCTCATCTGATTGGGTGAGTGCTGCAGTGTCTCTTCTTCTTAAGCGAGTGTGGCCGCCATAATTTAAAATATTTCGTGCTAATGGATTTGGGTGCAGTTCCAGCCTTTTTAAATATTTTACTGCATATTTCGTTATCATAGTTTTTACTAATGGCACATTGAGATCCTTGTGGATATTTGAGTTTTTGACGTACCAGGGAGCGGCTGTGATTATTCGAAGAAGTTTATTTTGGCGCCTTTGAATTTTTTCGATGTTAGAAGCCGAGGCAGTGCCCCATAACTGAATACCGTAGCACCAAATTGGCTTTAAGATAGAGTTGTAGAGTAGAAGTTTGCAATCGAGACTAAGAACAGAATTTCTTCCAATGAGCCAATTAATTTGAATTGCTTTTAGTTTCATTTGAGTTAACTTCGCTTCTATATGCCATTTCCACGTTAAACGCCGATCTAGATGTATACCGAGGTATTTTACATGCGAGTGTTGGGGTATTATTTGATTATTTATTTTAATAGGGGGGCATGTTTCCCGACGCAATGTGAATGTTATATGTGCGCATTTTTGCTCATTGATCTTTATCCTCCATTTTTTTAACCACCTTTCTAGTTCAAATATATGATCCTGTAGATAACGAGATGCTTCTTGACAGTTTGCGTGTACGCTTAGAAAAGCTGTGTCGTCCGCAAATGTTGAGGTATGGGTGTAGCTGTTTGTTGGCAAGTCCGAAGTATAAATTAAGTATAATAGAGGGCCCAGGATGCTGCCTTGTGGGACTCCAGCGCTAATTGGCTGTGGAGGACTTAAAAATTCGCCTTCTTTTATAATAAATTGACGACCGACTAAGTAGCTTTGTAACAGCTTGTGTATATTTGCTGGTAAGTTTTGCTGCAATTTCAGTAGTAAACCTTCATGCCAGACTTTATCAAAAGCTTGAGACACATCGATGAAGAGTGCTGAGCAATATTTTTTTTCTTCAAAGGCTTTTCTTATGACATTTACTATTCGATGAGTTTGTTCAATTGTGCTGTGTTTTCTTCTAAAACCGAATTGATGATTGGGAATACATCTGTTACCATTTAAAATCGGCGTTAATTTAGACACTAGAAGTTTCTCAAAAAGCTTTGATAAATTAGACAATAAGCTTATAGGTCTATATGACTCAACTTTTGTGGGATCCTTTCCTGGTTTAGGTATCATGGTAACTAAGGATACTTTCCACTCTTGTGGGTAGTATTCAAGGCGTAAAATAGCATTAAAAATTAGTAGAATAATTTTCTTAGCTATGCTGGGTAGCTCCAAAAGCAGTTTGTTACTGATCTTATCAAAACCAGGGGCTTTCTTGGGGTTTAAATCATGAATAGCCTTCTCGATTTCTCTTACTTCAAACCTTAGTGGAACAGCTGATCTAACAGCAACAGGTGGTAACTCGACCGCAGTATCGAAAGATGTATGAGGGGTAAATACGGTTTTCAAATGATTAACGAAAATATTACCTTTTTCTATGTCATTTCGTGCCCAACGTCCATTTAAGTTTCTTAATGGTGGTTTAGTGATAACTGGTCTTTTAAGATTTCTAGCTGCACGCCATAATGAGTAATCAGATTGAGGAGTTGCATCAAGTTCCTTAAGATATTTTTCCAGAGAAGCCGTTTTTTGAGACTGCAGTAAGTTTCTTAGCCTTTTTGTGCACTCTTTTAGTAAATTTTTAAGTTGAGGGGATCTGTGCAATTGCCACTCTCTTCGAACTCTCCTTTTTTCAGTCAAGAGACGCTCGACATCAGTAGAATATATTTTACTATTTTTGATATTTTTGCGGGCTATGCTAGAATGTTGAACAGCTAGTTTGAGATAATTGTCAAAATTTACAATAGAAAGATTCACATTCTCCGGTGTTCTAAGCGGAATATTTTCAGTGCAGTGGGTATTGAGATATTTTTTATATTTTAACCAATTTATTTGTGTGGCTGACGTCACTAAGTAACCAGACGGTGATACAATTCTATAAGGGTTTGATATGGTAAGAATTGTAGGTGTGTGATCAGAAGATAATTCTAAAGAAGCTTCAACGTGAATCGTTTCTGCGGGGATGTTTTTAACCACGCCAAAATCGATGACATCTGGAATTTTTTGCTGATCAGTAGGCCAATAAGTTGGTTGTCCACTCGCGACCACATTTAAATCCATTTTAGACATTGTATTATACAAAACACGTCCCTTTGGTGTAATGAGCCGTGAACCCCAGAAGGTATGTTTAGCGTTGTAATCGCCAGCGGCTAGGAAACAGGGTCCTAATGATTTAAAATATTTATAATATTGGCTTTCTGATATTGAAAATCTAGGTGGAGAGTATAAAGATGAAAGTACAACGTTTCGATTTAGCTCTTCAACACAAATATTCGTTGCTTGCAGATAATCTTCACGATGATCACACATTAAGTAGTGTTTGATTCGGGTTTTTATCAAAATAGCAGAACCTCCACAAGCTCTATCTCGAGGGTCCTTGGTATCATATAATATATAACCATTAATTTTAAACGAATTTCTTGAGGTCAAATGAGTTTCAGAAACCATCATTACATCAATTTGTTTACTTTTAAGAAAATATTCTAGTTCATTTTTATGTTGGCGAATGCCGTTTGCGTTCCAAAAACAAATTTTTAAACAATTCATGGCTTGTTAAGTACAGCTTGCAATAACATCGATTGCATTCTTAACATTTCCTGCATCATATTACCCATTGTATTCGTAAAGTTTGTTACTGTTTGTACTAGTGTTTCCATGGTTTTTTCTAGACGACTTAAATTAGAAACTGGGGTCTCATCATTATTTGGCAAATCACCTTGCATTGGCATATGGTTTGATTTTAGGACGTTAGCGTAGGATGTTCTGTTATTACTAGGCTGCGGTACATGAATGTCATTAGTATTATTTTGATGTGTTTCCTGAATTTGAGGTGGATTAGGTTTCGGTCCAACCGAGCGCTTGACGATAGAGTATACAGGGCATCCTCTATAGTTGGCAGTGTGATTACCACCACAGTTGCTGCATTTTTTTACATTGGGGTCGTTTTTAGACTTATCGCAGAGAGCTGTACCATGCAATTCTCCACATACAACGCAAACAGGTGTTAAATGGCAGTATGCCTTAGTGTGACCAAATTCTTGGCAGTTTAAACATTGCACGGGTCCGTTCCTTTTATGCGGCTCCTCTATTGTTATTTTCCTATACAGGATATATCTCAGACTGTAAATGGGATGAGTTTCATTTTTTTTAAGCTTAACGTCGCCGGGTTCTAACTCCACACGAAATAGTGGCTGGGGATTTTTTTCTCTATTTTTAATATTAACTACATTTTTAATTTTAAAGCCCTTCTCTTCTAAAAACGTTTTTATTTCACCTGGGTCTACGCATGAATCAATGCCCTTTATCACTACCTGAAGACCTTTACTGCTCTTCAGTTGGTATGTATAAAAGTTTTTTTTTAGTGCTTCCAATTTAGTTATTACTTTACGAAAATCATCTTCACGATTAACTTGTATTTTAGTTTCATTTATACTACCACGTTTTATTGCAGCTACATAAAAAGAATTTTCACCTATTACCGAGATCAAATTCTTTATTAAATCACTTGAGTTTTGCTCTCTAAGATATATCGGGGGTGGCTTAGAAGATTTTGTAACGTTTTGTGCTTCCGAGGATTCCTCTTCCAAAATTGCAAACCGATTTTGAGAACTCATTCTATCAGCTGTACCCTCTTTTAAAACTTTTGGGACAGAAGCAACTGCAGAAGAAGTTGGGCTGCGACCCCGTTTTAGCACTGTTATGTACCTATCCATTCCAACTTGTACTTGAGGCTTTTGACCGCTTTTCACCTGTGATACTGAGTTTTCCATCATGCCTGATTTGGGGGTAATCTTTTCATCACTTGTTAAAATCGTTTCTGCCACTGAGGCACCGCTTGCAGGTTTTATATTTTTTATTGTATTCGAATCAACCGTATTATTAGACACCGAAGGTGATACAGAGTTTTCTATTGTGCCTGATTGAGGGTTAATATTTTTATCACTTATTAAAATTGTTTTTGCCGTTGAGGCAATGCTTGAAGGTTTTATATTTGTTAGTGTATCAACCGTATTATTAAAAACAGATGGTGAGAGGGATCGCGTACGAGTAATAGGTTTAGCTGTTAGGTATTTGCTATCATCGACTCTTTTTTTTATTTCTGCATTTGTTTCGTTAACACTCACTGTGATATATGCATTTCTATCATTCTGCTTAATTGTTTTTGCACTGTTTGCACTCATAAGAGTTTTTTTTTTTTTTTTACTGTTTACAGTTGTGCTCTTCTTATTTGTTATTGTTTATCAACACCGAGAATAAAAAGTGTGTATGTTTATGTATGTATGTACATACATGTATTTTTTTCTTTTCTTTTATTTACTTTTTTTTTTTTTATACTTTATTTGTTCACGTAAAAAAATAAACCGTTTGTCAACGTGTTGATAGATTTATAGGACATGGCATACATTTCATTATTAAATAATCTAGATTTTTCAAATCTCTCAGGTAATACCTGAGACTTATATAAGATCAGAGACTTATATATTTTGGTTGTTGTTCACCATCTAAATTCTTTGTTTTATATTCATAATAATTAGAGAGTAATTTATTAATCAGATTAACTGGAAAATTGTTGTCGCTAAGTATCTTTTTGATTTTATTGATATTATTTCTGAAATCTGCGTCACTTATAGTTAGCACCCTTCTTATTTAATTGTTCGACTTGAGGCACTAGGTTTGATACTAGTAAATTTTGAGTGTATCATTTCTCCTTATCACAATTGTGTCCAGATATGGTGACTTTTTATTGCACTCAGACTCCATAGTAAACTTAATACTAGGGTGAAAATCGTTCAGACTCGTCATAATTTCTTCTATTGCACTCTCCTTTACAATTCCAAAAAGATGGTATTCATACTTAAATAGAAACTTAGGCTTAGTTTTTAATTTTCCAATACAGGTGTCAAGTAGTTTTTCCATAACAATGTCCACCACAATTAGGGATGCTTGTGAACCCATGGAAAGTCCATTCTTTTGTGTATATATTATGTCCTTGAATTTAAAATAGCGGTTGTCCTTTATGCAGAATTTTAAAATTCTCAAAAATAAGCCCTTTGTCATGTTGGTGTGTGTTGTAATACCTTCCCATCTATCCTCTATAATTATTAATGCTAAATTGACAGGTACGTTTGGAAACAGAGACACTACATCAAACGAGATTAATCTTTCATCGTCGCTTATAGTCAAGTCCTTAATCCCATTTCTAAATTGAACTGAATCTTTTACATTATATACCGAGTTCTCCGTAATACTCCTTAAAATCCAGATAAATAAAATAATAAAATAAATGAATAAAAACGAAAAAAAGAATCTAAATAACAATAAGGAAAAATAATTTATTAAACAAACAATAAACAAAAGCATTTAATAAGACAACCAAAATAACAAACATACAATACAAATTAAATTAAAAAATATATATAAAAAAAAAAAACTACAGTTTGCAACATACAGATTAGGAAAAACAATAACAACATAAAGAAAACGAATGAAATAACAAAATAAACAAACAACAATAATAACAATCTGCCAGTCATTGGTCTTTTTCGGCGTTGACCAGATCAGGGCTTTTATAGTCCTTTTATGGCATTGTCCATTGTGTACCCCCTATAACCGTCTATCATATTCGTGTTAGTACGGATGTATTTGTGTTAATCGTTGTTGAACTGTTTTTTTGATGAAGGTATAACATTGATCACCACACAGTTTCTAAACGGCTTTTAGCATAGAGATATCCGTATTTTGCATTTTATTTCAATTTTTTGGTGTTGTGATGAGAGGTCGATTTCGAATCGACTTCTGTAACATACGTGGGCTGAGAACGAATTTTTTTCTGTATACGCTCACCTTTGTCTTCATCGGCCAGATGTTTTCGCCTTATGTGAAACACAGGTATCTGAAAATTCTGATCCACTGGATTTTCAGATTCCTGGGTATTACCTTCTATCCCTATTTTATCTTCATCGGGGTCCTGCTATAAATATACGCAATGAAGTTGTGTATCAATGCCAGCAACCAGTGGGCATGTTTGATGCGGAATTTAAGTGCCTTTGGGTTAAATTCAAAATCAATACGCACTTTTTGCATTTCGGGTGTCTTTAAAGAAGTCCAAACGCGGGAAGGGATATAACTTTATCGCGCTTCGACTCCCTTTCCGACTCAATATCGAAGATTCTTGAGAATTGTCCGGACAGTGAAATCGTTATTGCTGGTGATTTCAATGTCCACAATTCTTCTTGGCTTCACCACTCGGGCCGTAAACCTATGAAGGCTAATATGTTGAGCTATTTGTTGCACATAATCACCTCGTGCAACTGGTGAATGAACCAACACATATTCCATGTGTTGATGGGCACCAACACAATACCCTTGACCTTTTCCTCTCTTCGCACCCTCAACAGTACGAAGTTGAAGCTCTAGCACCTCTCGGTAACTCGGATCATTGCATCATTTCTGCCTCTTTTCCGTTCTTCGAACTTCGGAATGTTTCACGACAGGCTATGAAACGATCAAAATTTGTTTACGGAAAAGCACGTTGGGTTAAACTCAACGACTTTTTTCGGCATTTTAATTGGAAACTTTGTTTCCTTGACAATGACGTCAATACCATGGCGAAAATGGTTGAAAATGTTATTATGCTAGGAATGAAAATGTTCATTCCAGTTAAAAATGCTTCCAATAAACCTAGGTCTAAATCTTGGTTTAATCAGACGTGCAAATCAGCAGTCAGATCCAGAGAGGAAGCATTCAGAAATTGGCGTGACAATAAAACCGCTGATACTGAATTGCTACGCAAAATGGCAAGGTCGTCGTGTGCCAAAGTTCTAAGACGGGAAAAACTCTTCACGAGCAACGTCTTCGCGCTGAAGTTCTTGCTGCTCCCCGGGGCAATAAAAGCTTCTGGTCATTCGTTAAAAGAGTAAGGGTTAATGCTAGTTCTTCAATACCAACTCTCTTAAAGGATAGCCAAACATTCACGGACCCGGTTGATAAGGCTAATTGTTTTGCCGAATTATTTGCTAATAATTCTCATTAACCGGCTAATAATCAACCACTAACCGAAATCGAAAAAGTATCGGTTACTATGCCAAAGATATTTTTTCAAGCTCGAGCTGTTAAAAAGGTTCTTGCGGATCTCGACATGAACAAGTCTCCTGGGCCGGATGGTATACATGCACTGGTCTTGAAGCAGTGCTCTTCGACGATAGCTCGTCCCTTAGCAATTCTTTTCAGCACCTAATACCATGCTGGTGAATTTCCCATCTGCTGGAAAGTTGCTAATGTAACGCCAATTCCTAAAAAAGGAGTGGCTAATAACCCTGAAAATTACCGCCCAACTGCAATTTGTTCGGCACTTTCCAAAGTTATGGAGAGTATGGTAAATCACCATCTTGTAAAATTTTTAGAGTCAAATTACCTACTAAGCGACCGCCAGTATGGCTTTCGTAGAAGTCGTTCTACTGGAGACCTACTGGCCCTGTTATCAGAAAAATGGTGTCGTTCCATACACCATTTTGGCGAAAGTAAGGTAATTGCTTTAGATATTTCCAAGGCGTTTGACAGAGTCTGGCATGGTGCACTCTTGTCTAAACTTGTTGCATTTGGTGTCGGTGATAATTTCTCTCGATTTATATCGAGCTTTCTCAGAGATCGCACTATACGGGTTGTTATAGATGGGGTTTCATCAAACGAGTTCAAGATTCATTCAGGGGTACCGCAAGGCTCCGTTCTTACTCCTACTCTATTTCTTATTTTTCTAAATGACCACTTATGTCAAACTTCCAACCCTATCTATTCTTTTGCAGATGACAGCAACCTTTGCCATTCGTATTCTTTTGATTACAGACCAAGCGTGTCCGATGTTTGTGCTATGAGACAGAACGTGAATGATACGCTTGGCCGCGACCTAGACATAATATCAGAATGGAATCATGCGAAAAGGGTTGAATTCAATGCCCGAAAGATCCAATGTTGCGTGCTGACGCATAAACGCGCGACGAATCAAGATGCTTCGTCTGTATATATGGGTGGTATAAGTATTGAGGAAACAGAATCTCTTAATGTTCTGGGCATGAGGATACAATGTGATGTCCGATGGACAGAACATATATTTAAGGTGTCGAAAGAAGCATTCAATTGCCTCGGTTTTTTGAAACGGTGTAAGATTTACTTCACTCCATCTGATCTCCTTACTATTTATACCACCTACATCCGACCGCGAATGGAATACAACTCTCATGTGTGGGCCAGTGCTTCAAAGTATATTTTGGAGCTTCTCGACCGCGTGCAGGAGAGGGCAAAGGTCCTCATTGGTGACAGTAAGGTATCCAATTCTATTGACTTCCTTGAGCACCGTCGCAATGTGGGTTGTATTTGCATATTTTTTCGTTACTACAACGGGATGTGTTCTGATGAAATTAGGGATTTGGTTCCCGAAACCCATAGCTTTGTTCGTAATACACGTTTTTCCTCAAGAGCCCATCCTTTTGTGGTCGATTGGCCGGTGGATCGTACAACGCATTACAGGGAATATTCGTTTTTTGGCCGGACTGTTTGTATGTAAAATAACCTTCCTGTTGAAGTCTTCCCTCTCACTTTCAACATGAATAAGTTCAAGTCGAATGTTCAGAAGCACTACTCCTTCTTACCACGGCCGCGTCAGTTTTTAGTTTTTTCCTTTCAATTTCGGAAATAACTTTGGTATTGAAAAGCTCCTCAACCAATACATGCTTTTTCCTTTGAAGAACGGCAGTGCGGTCTCTATTACATCTTTGGTATGTCATCATGTCACCTATTAAGCTCCCCATCTTTGCGTCATAGTCAACCTTTTCCATTGCCACCGTAATATTGCCCTTATCAGCGTTTAAAATTAAAATGTTCTTGTTTTTTCTAAAAACTTTTTGATTTTTGGACTGCATAAACTTGTCTCTGTAGTTCAGTTCATGTCGTTGTCAATAATCGTAGTAAATTTTGTTCTGGCCATTTCCTGTTCTTCTTTGCCTTGTATTGTTTGAACAAAATCCTCACCGTCGGTTATAAATTTGAGCATTGGGAATTCATGTTTGGTTACAGGTAGGCCATGCTTTTTGCCCAGAGATAAAACCAATTGAACTTCCTCCGGAACGTCCACATTAGTTTTATTAACAAACAATTTTTGTTAATTTTAATCCTAAGTTTTTCTTCCAAATTTCTTTCTATGTATATCTTTAATTTTCATGTATGTCGATTTAGTCAAAACGTCCTCGCTGTACCACAGTTCCCCAGCTTCTTCTTCCGTTAATTGTTTTTCTATTTCGCTTTTTATTACGTCTTTCCTTCCATCATTGTGTTTCAGTAGTTCATATACAGTATTTTTCGTTTAGCTCCACATTAAATTTTGCACGAAAATTCGTGCAGTTACGCAAAATATTCAGTTACGCAGTATTCACTTAGCTGCATTAATAACGCTGCTGAGTGAATTCACTTACATGTATGTATATATGTGCTCTTATGTAAAAGTTTTTGTTCTTATTACAAAAATAGATTTAGTCTTGCAATATCATTTAATCATTGATTTAAGCAAAAACAATTGATTTAAAAAATAAGTAAGAGCGCTACATTCGGCTATGCCGAATCTTTGATACCCTCCACCGACAGTTAGAATGTTTAAGGCGTGTTTCTTCTATGAGATCTATAAATAAATAATTAACCTTTATAAAAATGGAAGTCAGTTGTAAAATTCGTTGCGACTAAGACCTACTGTGTTACACTATTGATCAGCAATCAGAAAGCTTTATGCTTTTATTTCTAGTCATTTAAAACTTTACTTGAAAAAGTTTGAGTTAAGCATCAGGATTCGTAACAATTTTAGCAGAACTAAAATTATTTTCGATAGGGGAATTTATATGGGACCCATGGTAAATTATGGAAAAATTATCACTCATTCTGAAGTGTTTTCTAGTATTTAAAAGCCTAAATAAGAACAAATTTCGGTATAGTAATGCAATTTGTATTAGCGTATTATAGTTTTAAAGTGGTTTTCAGTGGGCTACTTAATATGAAACCTAAGGTTAATTATGGACCGATTATCACAAAATTGCATGGTAAATTGGACCAAATTTTGCCACAATTTCTTTATCTGCTACGGTTTTACTCGAATTTAAATAATTTCTCAGAAGGGGCCCTATATGGGGCCTATGGTAAATTATAGGGCTATCTTCACAAAATTTTACACTACGATTTCTGGTCATATAGTTAGGTTGGTGGCTCTACATTTGTATTCATAACTCTTATCCTACCGATTTTGCTGAATTTCAATTCCTTAGGATAACTAGAAGCAATTTGACACCAACATTGTTCTTTCCTTTTAAGTTTTTCGAAAGTGATCGTATTTTCAACAGACGGACGGACAGACAAACGGACATGGCTAAATCGACTTAGAATTACTCAAGGAGCCAGAATATATATCGCAATGGTTCATCTAAAGAGAGGCAGCTCAAAATTTTTCACTTTATGCAAGAAATTATATAGATTTAGATCATTTTCTCTAGTATTTTGTAAAAAAAAAAAAAAAAAAAATGCAATTGTGTCCCCCTTTGTGATACAAGAGTACATATAAAAACAAAACAGTTTTTTGTCTCTACTGAAAAATTTATAAATTTTGAGTTAACCCCTTTTAGAGGAGTGCGATATGTATACTTTAAGGGGTCTGAGATGAATAATGAACAAGTTTCACACGTAATGATAAACTTAGTCATCGTCCAGACTTGCAATTTTTGGTGCAGCAATTCTTTATAGTAATTTATAGCAATTCTTTAAAGTTGAGAGGGGTGAAAAGATTGGGGAGGGGTACTCAGTTTCATGTACTCTCCAATTCTGTTTTGTTTTGTTATTCTCACAGTTTTTAATTTGAAGTTGGATGTAGGTGTATTTGTATTTATGTATATACAAAATATACCTATATAGCCTATTTCAAATGTGCGAAAGAATTCTTTTGTTCGCATAACTACATTGAAAACAAAAACAAAGTCTAAAAATTTGTTTTTGTTTTCAATGTAGTTATACGAATGAAATTACTCTTTCGCACGTCGGAAATAGAAGAGGAAAGACAAGATAAAAAAACAAAAATCTGGCCACAATTTAAAAGCAGAACATTTACAAATTCTAGCAACAAAAACTGCAAGTCTGGACGATGACTTAGCATACCCTCTTTTACCTTTAGTGGTGGAGGGTATAACAAGCTTTTAGCAGAACATGTATGTTTTTAATGTTTATATGTGCACACACAATTACACAACTTTTGGCAGATCAAACGAATAAATTTTTCATCCAGCGACTGTTTTTCCTATTTTTTTTTTTTCTTAAAATAGCGATTGACACAATCATGATTTTTTGTTTTTGTGATGCACTCAAAAATAATATTTTGTATTAAAAATAAATATTGTTGACCAAAAACCAAATGCTGTTATCCACAATATGCACTTAAGCAAAATGCACGTACACGATTTTTTTTCTAACAAACTTAAGCTACGAGTATCATACACAATTATTTGTATTTTGTGCAGACACGCAAGAAATGCAGCTAAACGAAAAATACTGTATATATTTTAAATTATTTTAAAACAAATTACTCTCCTTCCCCGTAAAAAAAATCTTTTCATTTCTACAAGACTTTCCTTAATGAAATTTTTATTTGATGAAAGTTTTCGATAAATTGTGAAGGCTTAAACAAAAAGTTTCTAGGTTAATACAAAGTAAATTTCTAATACAAACTATACTCTGTATATTAATTTACCCCTATACGTAAAGTTGATAAAATTTGGTTTTTATCACAATTACCTTCTACTTTTATATTGTGAAATTGAATTGTAAACAATTTCTAAAATCACTATGATTAGATAATTTCTAGGATTTCTTTAATGTTCTATTTTTATACAAAACAGGTAAGCCGTTTTTTAGATAAGAAATATCCATTTTCATGCAAAATTTCTTTTTGAGTAAAACTGTTTTAAGTCAAATTAATTTATAAAAAAGTTCAAGATTTAAAGGTATGTTCAAACCTAACAAATATTTGACGAGAAAATCCAAAAAAGCATGACCAGCAAATCGATCGAACTTTAGCTTTGTTTAAAAAAATTTTGTTGACTGCATTATCTTTATTTGTAAAATAATGTTTGATCCAGCAAACGTTTTGCAAAAGCAAACAATTTTTTAATGAAACTAGTGGTTACGTGCAGAACGTTAAATATTTAATAGGTGTAAACATATCTTAACAATAAAACTATTCCTCCAAATTCTAAAAATAAGGCCAAAATTATTTTAAAATAATAACTAAAATACCAAATGCTAAATTAAAATTTTGCAGCTCAATTAAAATTAAAATTTAACTGCAACAATTATAGACTGGTCATCGTCTAATATAATAAAATTCAATAATATTGACGTTCTAACCCAGTAAATAATGGAGCTTACTGGTAAGAAGTTTTGTAAAGGAAAGAAGCACAATACCCCTTACAAACCTGCTTCCAAGAGGCATGATATGTATATGACGAATTCCCACTTGGAAGCAGTACTTTTTTCCTCTCTGCTAAAAAAAACAATTTGATGACTGATGGAATAATAAAACAAATTTATTTCTATTTTCAGTAATATTTCGGGAATATCGTAAACACATTTTAAAATCATTGCAATACAACCTGTTTCCTTGTAAGGGATTAACAGAAGCACTTAAAACTGTTTGTGAATTTTTTCTTTAAAATAATCACCCCTATCGTGAATAAAATTTCCCTCGCAATTTGTTCCCTTTCACCTAAAAAATTTATTGGGAATAGTAATTCAGCGCTCATGTACTTTCCTTCCTTCCGGAAACCTTAAAGTTTTTACTGGGAATTATAACATTTATTCGGGAAGCTCGACATATGTATGAATGTAAATTAGGATATACATTTTATTACTTCATTTTTGTTTACAAAAAAAAAAAAAAAATTCTAATGTTTGAATCAAAATTTTTTTTTTATAAATCTGTGCCCACAAGCATTTTTAAATTTATAAACCCTCGCCTAAAGTCGGTGAATTAAGATTAGGATTATATTTGAAGTCTCTCTGCTAGCATTTTTTTTTTAATTTTTTAAATATTAATTAAATTTTTAATGAAACAGCAATTAAAATAGGAGAAGTAAAAGGAAATAAGTCATATTTGTCATAACTCGACTTTAGCTGTTATTCCTTGTGGGCACAGAAATAAAGCTCAGTAGCCCGTTTCTGTATTTCTCGCATCGTAAAATTTCCCGCATGAAACAAGTGAATTATGACAAAAACAGTGCAATATGAAACAAAAAATGGATTTTCTCACATAAGTGTTTCTGAATCTTTATTTTGGGAGAATTATCTGTCATTTAAGTAATTTTCCAGCAATTATTGGAAGGATGTGAGAAAAAGTGTTTCTGTATCAATAATTTGCAAAAAGTTTCTCACAAGAACTGTCAAAATAAATCATATTTAAAATTGATGCGAGAAAAATAAAATTTCAACAAATGGAGCACAAATTATGTATGTATGTACACAAGATTGTGTATTATTTTTTTTTTTTTTTATTTGAAGAGAACGAATTTAAATTTTAAATGCTGAAAATAAATAAAACACAATTGTTATATTTTGTTATTTTAATTTTTTTAAGCCGTTCTTTGTTTTCGTTTTATGCAGGGCTACCAGTTAAATTTGTGAAAAAATCGTTAATTTCCTAAGAAAAAATAAAAAAAATCGCCTATTTTGTTTTAAAAAATCGGACAATTTAAAATTAATTTTGACAAATTTTGTTCGATTTTTATTAAAACATAATAAAAAAAATTTAAAGATTTAAAGTTCATGGGTAAAATACATATCTTATACATACATACTTAAGCTTGAGGTCTATTTAAGTAAAATTATTTATTTTATTTTTTCTTTAATTCGATAACAATTTAAAATTTCAGATTGTTTTCTTTCCTAAAAAAATCACTTAAAAGCGTGACAAAATATCATATAGAAGTGAAAGTAACACTTTTGGCAAAAAAAGGCAATAATTTTCGTATGAAAAATGTTTTGTTTTAATCACAAAAACAAATGTATTAAATAATCTAAGGAAATAAAAATTAATAAGTTTTCCTTCGAAATTTTGATTTTCCTATAGATTTTTTAGCTACCTTGTTTTTAAAGATATCGGTTTTCTGTGGTGCCGAATATGCAAACATATTAAACTATTTAAAATTCACTAGAAAAAAATCAGCAAATCGGCTCTTTGCCAATTTTGGAACAAATAATCGTCAAAATGACGATAAATCATCAAATCTGGCAGCCCTATTTTTATTATATCTATTTCTTTCGTTGACGTTTCGCTTGCATTTGACACTTAAGACCATGTCAGATAAAACTTTTGCATCGCGTTGCGTTACCGATTCGCTTTGACATCTAAGATAAAATATACATACTTATACGAAACATGTCACATAAAGCACTTTCAAAGCGGAGCGAAGAAAAAAGTTAGCCAACTCTCATCTTTTTGCGCGCTTTGACAATTAGCTAGTAAAATGTTCTTTTTTATTTAATTTTTTTTTGCGAAATTCAATACCAAAAAACCGTCCAAATAAATTTTTAACTCTTATTTTTATAACAAATAATTAAATGTACAAATTACCAACCGCTTTTATAAGTAAACAAACAATGCGTGAGTGTTGTCAAAGTTTTCATTGTGTCATACACCTTTTGCTTTGCGTTTTTCTGCCAAAGGTAGAAACGTCACGCAATGCGACAAAGTTGTATCTGACACGGCCTTTAATTACTGGAAGTATTCCAGTTAAAACAGAATCTGTGTTCTCTGTTCTCGCATTCAAATACAGAAGCACTTTTTTCTCACAAATCGAGAAACGATCGAATTTTTTGTTTCACACTAAATGTGAGAAATTTTGCAGTGCGAGAAATACAGAAACGAGCTACAGGTGTTGACAATTCCCACCATAAATTTTACAGGTTTGAATTATTTTATTTTAAACAAAAAAAGCAATTAAAATATTTTTGTATATAATTAGTTTTATACAATTTAAATGTTATTTAAATCAAAAATATATTTTTAATTTTTGTTCAGTTAAAAAAATATTTGATTCAATTTACACACTAATTTAATTAAAATACTTTTCAAACAATATTTTTATTTGATTAAAAGTTTTATATACCTACATACTGTAAGAATTATATACATACTCCCATAATCATAGTCAAAAATAGAGTCGACTTTTTCTAAAGTATACTTTAGAACACTGGTGTTCACATGCATTTAAAGCCGGCTTTAGTTTAAAGTATACATTATTTTGACTATGAGTATGGGCCACTGAATTTAAAACAAAGTCCCAATTTACACTAGGGACATTTCTTGCCGGACAGACGAAGTTTGATGGCGAGGGGTCGAAAAGGTAGAGTGTGTAGTACATGACTATCTGTACTGGACATTTTTTCATTTCTCTTTCTTACTTTTCGTAGTTTACATCTTGTTGCTTTATATTATTTTTCTCAATTTGTCGTCAGTTTGGCTTGTATTGTGTTATGTTTGTGGTGTTGTTAACTTGCCTTGTGCTTTCTAAATAAATAAACTAATAAATTAAAGTAAAAACAAAAAATTAATTAATAAAAATAAATTTTTGTGGTAAATGAATATAATACTCGGGTTTTAATTTTACAAAAATGTTTGGCAATTTAAATTTGCAAAATAATACCACAGACTATTATAATAAACACTACAAGAAAAAGCCGCCAAACTTTACGAATGAAGAAAAGAAAGAAACAAGTATAAAATTTCTGTCTGACTTCTAATGTTTCATATGTAAACGCTACAGGTAAGATTAAAAGAGAATTCAAAAAATGTCCGGCAAGAAATGTCCCTAGTGTAAATTGGGACAAAGTAATAATGATCGCATAAATAAAAAAAGGTATACAACATTTTAACTATATAGCTCATTCTTCGCCACCCTGTATGCATAAATATTGTTTTTGGTCTACGCTATAGTTTTCTTTTATTGTTGCATGAAAACAACCTTTACGCATTTATACTATTTTTATCTATTTAGAGTAACAAGAAATACCAATAGTTATCGGCTAAAGTAACAAAAGAACCAACTGTTATCTGCCAAAGTAACTAGAAAAACCTATAGTTGTTTGCATACACACAATTGATCTGTCTGAGTAACAAATGTAACAAGAAAAACCAACTGTAGGCAAACAGATATACTTCACACATTATCTAAGTAACAACACAAGCTCGAAAAATTTCAGAATTGAAAAAAAAAGAACTTGTAACAGGAACCAAAATTACGCATCTATACCTACTCCAAAGAATGAACACATACAAACTGTTACTAGCAGTTGTAATAGCGCAGGGGTCTATTCAGTGCATTCGATATCGAGTACGCTACCGTATCTAGTGAACCATCGAATCTGCATACGATAGACACTGACGTATCGTATGAAAACTCGAGAGATGTTATATCTGGTTTTTCAATATCGAAGGCTATCATCTCAAATTACGACACATTTCATTCGATGTCGTGTGTTATGATACCAAAATAAAAAATTTCGATACATTTTGCTCGATATCCTATGCGGTGATTAGACCCCAGGTCTTCAATTCGTATATCAACTTACGTCTTCGAGGGATTACTGTATAGAATATATGAGGCCCTTAAGGATTTTTCGACGTTTTGTTGGTAGTAAACACAACAATTTATAACACGCCCTAGTAATGAATTGTTTTTTGTTATATTCCTAATGTGTACTATCTTAAACTGAAAATATTGTTCTAGACTTCAGTTGCCATAAAAGATTTGGACAATACTTAATTCTTATTATATCCTTAATTTTCTTACTATAATCGATTTTTATTATTATTTAATTGAATTTTTTCATACGTGATAATAATTAAAACATATTTATCAAATCTTTCACATATTCCGATGTATGACGTGCATTACATACCTGAACACAACTTTCACCAACAGTACATTAACAATGTAAATCTGTGCGTAGAATTGATGTGAATATTGTGGTTTTTGGAAATTTAAAATATTTATATAAACAAACTTGTTTAAAATTAATTGTCGAACTTCCAAGATAAAAGTTATATTTTTTCTATTTTTTTTTTTTGTGAGATAAATATTTAAACAGTGCAGCCTCGATTATCCGTGATACGATTAACCGGCAACATCAATTACACAGGTGTACGTTAAAAAAAAGTGTTTAACCTAATTTTATTTAAGATATGTTGATGTATAAACTTCATTTAGTTGTACCACATTTATTAGATAACGGTACATTTGTATACATAAGTATTCTGGAAGAACATTTGAATACACCTTTCAACAAAATGGGGCACTAGCCCAGACCTCTAAAATATCAAAGGAATGGTTTTGAGATAATAAAATAAACGTTGAAGTGGCCATTGTCCAGTCAGGACCTAAATCCGATAGGGTCTGTATGGATTATTATGAAAATACGCCTCAGAAGTGAAACCCGAAGGACTATTCCAGAGCTAAGGGCAGAAATAAAAAATACTGGGACTCAATTATACCTAATCAATTAAAAACATTAATAGAAACGATGACTTAAAGAATAAAAGCAGTAACTGGCGTAAAAGGCGATGTTACAATTAATTAGATTTAAATAAGCCATACGAACTTAATGTGGTCAATTTCACTTAAGGCTACTTTACACTATCACATAAGTCTTACGTACTTTGAAGAAAAGGCAGAGCTGATCTAATTATTGTTTGAAAATGTTCAAAAAATAAAAACAACTCAATATGACAGGGTTGTATTATGCTCAAAATACGTAAGACTTGTGTGATAGTATAAAGAACGCATTACACACATTTGTAAGGACGTAAAGGGGTAAACTTTTTGGATACCCTACTTACTCTTTGAAATGATGATTTTGGTTCTGTAAACAAAATATATTTTCAAATGAATGTTATTTTTTTTAATATGATTAATTTTATAGGAATTGTAGACCCCTAAACTTCCAAAACTACATTGTGACACTGCCGTACGAACTAATTATGGTGAGAGTAGTACATACATACATGTGCGATGCTTCAAACACAACGGCAATCTGACAGTGAGCAATAAAACCCTACAGCGTGCGAAAACACCACAATGTGACTATACCCGAGCTGATGTTTCTGGTATTTTCATTTACAGTTGCTATGTTCCACCAAGATGCTCGAGAGATGAGTTTGAGGATATTGTTGACGACATTGTTTCTGATGCTGCAATACAAGACGCCCCGTGCTAATAGCAGGGGACTTTAACGCATGAGCAGCTGAGAGGGGCTGTCCAAGTACGAATTTAAGAGGCAGAACCCTACTTCAATCATTTTCTGCGCACGACGACACCATACAGCGGTAAATATACGGACAGCGGAGATATCTGGCTGGAAAGTCAATACCCTATACAAGGAAGTTTTTAGAGTATCTATGGAGGGTATGATTCTAAATGGCTTATTCGAAGTTATGGCAGAACAATTGGTGCAGAAGATCTCTAAAGCTTGCTATGCATCTATGGTTAAAAGAAAGAAACAACCTATATATCGGTGGAATGATGGAATTGCCAAACTGCGGTCGGAATGTGTGCATTCCAGATGACAATATGCTAGAACAAGAGGCAGAACGGATAACAATGTCTATCACAAGGAATTCAAAGCTAAGAGGATATCTCTTAAGCGGGGAATTCGCATCAGCAAGAGGAAGTGATTCCTTGATATATACGATGAAGTGGACTGGTGTACAAACTTGTTACGAAGAAATTGAAATGCTTAAATCCATCACCACGTAGCGAAGAGGAGTTCCACGGATTTGTGGAACACCTCTTTCCCTGACAAGAGGCGCTTATATGGGAGTAGAATGTTCCAGGGGTGGGTTTTGAATACCCCCCGTTACTAACTCTGAGGTACAGTCTGCGATTGAAAATTCAAAGACAAGAAGGCTCCAGGAGTAGACTGCATCCCTAATCAGGTATTAAAGGAGGCTTTTAAGTGTTGCACTGACCAATTCGTAATACTAATATGTACATTGTGGAAGAGGCAAAAGCTGGTTCTAATTCCTCATACCGACTGCTTTGTATGATAGAAACTACTGTGCGTGGCAAAGAAACTGTCGGAGGAAGGGGCGGTTACGAATACATGTATACAGATTATACGCTCTTGGCTTACATCGGTGGGCCTTAAATTGGCCGATCATAAAACCGAAGCGGTGTTGATAAGTAGTAGAAGAAAGATAGAGACAATAAGCTTAAACATTGGCACCTATCGTGTGGATACAAAACCGTCTCTTAAATACCTTGGTGTGATAATTGATCGTCGTCTCTCATTTAAAGACCACCTAAAATATATAAGTGAGAAATCTTCCAGAATTTGTACAGCCTTATCTCGACTAATGCCGAATACAAGGGGCCCGAAGTACCTACAGAGGAAACTCTTGAGTGATGTAATGAGAAATGTCATGTTATATGCATCACCTATTTCGTCGGGAGCATTGGAACTCCAATCCTACAGAACGCTAATTACACCAGTGTATAGGCTGGCTGCGCTTCGTGTGTGTAGTGCTTTTCGGACTGTTTCGGATGTAGCAGCGTTTGTCTTTGCCGGTATGATACCTGTAGTCCTGCGGGCAGGGGAATCAGAGTATATTCCAACTCATGGTATTGCAGGGGGAGAAGTGGCCATTCTGAATGACGCAAGGAATGTGAGTCTGCTAAAATGGCAGGCACGTTGGTCGAATTCCAGCAAGGGAGGATGGACTTTTACACTAATCCCAGATGTGTGTGTGTGGTTTGGACGAGGACATGGTGACCTGGACTTTTACCTAACCGTAGTCCGCTTTGTCCGAGTTGTGATGTGGTGGAAAACGCCGAACATATTTGGCTTTGGGCCTGAGAGGGCGAATTCGGAGGAGTTATTAGGGCGCAGCATTAGTCCTGGGAACATGGTCAGCGTGATGTTATCCTCGTTGAATTGTTTGTCGAATGTGTGTAACTTTGCCAAGTTGGTCTTGGTTGAACTTCGTAGATTAGAACGGTTCCAAAATCGAAACGATGCTAGCTAGAGCGGGTTAATATACCTTCCCCATCCTGCGACGGAGAGCTTTCGCGGCAGTTCCGCAGGGTCTGTTTGGGGCTGTGTATCGAGGTGTTTTAGTGTGTTAAAGTCTTGCACTCCTGGCATTCCTCAGGGGCCGGGGTCTTTTGATGATTTCACATCGTTAAATAAAAAAAAAACATTCATACATTCAAACATACATACATACATTGATTATCCAGAATTCTTCTGGTAACGTCCATTACAGACAATCTAGGTCTCACTGTAATTGTATATAAAGATAAAAAAAATCCAATAAAATTATGGATAGAAACTAGAATTGTTGGCCTGTTTATATTGCACAGAGCTTTCAAAACAAATACCCTGTTTTCTATTTCGTTTCGAAGTTAAATTTATATACATTTGAAAATGAAATAGTTTTCTTTTGTACTTGTTTTTAATTTATTGGAAACATTTTTTTTAAATTAATATTGAAAAACGCCTTATAGATATGTTAACGGGATGTTTTAGCTTCGCAATAATTTTCGTTTTGTATAGAATTGAAAATAAACAGAATGTTTTGAAAAATTAAAAAAAGGGAAATTATTTCCACTATTTGAGAACATCGTATATAATTATAAAAATAATTTTTTTTTGTAAATATTTATATTTATTAAGTTTAGCTTATTGACTATGACGTAAATATAAAATATTTTTCAAATATTTGTAAAGGTAAATAACGTTACCTAAAATTCAAAGGGCCGTAAGCGACAAAAGTTCAAAAGCAACTTTTTGATTGATTATGATGTTTTTTTTTTTAATAACGTCTTTAATCAAAAAGTCGATTTTTAATTTTTTTGTTGGTTACGGCCTTTTGATTTTAGGCGACGATATTTGCTTTTGATCGAAGTCGTGCTGACCAGAATTTATTTTGACTATAAAATAAAAAGACAAAAAAATAATTTTTAATAAACTGTTATTTGAGTAATTTTATGAAAGAAATTTAAATTCATTTAGGAAATCACGTATCGGAGATGGAACTTCGGATCCAGATTCCGATTGGTAAGTTCAAATTTAACTTCATAACAAAAAGTAAATAATTGAAAAAAATAAAATAAAAAGCTTAAAAATGGGTTGGCTAATCGGCATGTACGCTTTTATTAAAGAAATAATTATTCGAAAAGTCATATTGTTATTAAATAGAAAATTAAAGAAAATTTTCAAATAAGTAAATATATTATTAATTAGTTCATGCTTTTAATTGAGAATTACAAGTTAAATAGTTACTTTTATTATTACATATTGTTTTGTTAATTAATTGCTAATAAAATAGTTTGAAATACGAGTAGATATGACGCAATAGGCTACATAATTACATAGTTGCTGCTTTATAAATAAAAACTATTAACCTGCAATATTTTTTTTAATTCGACACGTTTATCTTAATCATCAATAGCTCATAATGGCAACTTGTAAATACGTTATTTTGATTGATAACTTAATTATTGAAGTAAGTCATACAGTGTAGGTATAATTCAATTGATCAATGATTAGAACTACAAACGAAATTAGAACCTGGAATGAAATTCTTTGGATGGTAGTTGTATGATTTTTCAACACTTGTCACAAAACACTGTATTGTGTTTTTGTTTGCTCTTATTTTTGTAATTTTTTTCTTTTTTTAGTCTTAATTACCATCTGCTTCCAAATTTTATATATCTACTCTACCAAACACCACACACAAAGGTTTCAAAGTTCTTTTTTTTTTAGAAATAATGGCAAACAAAATTTTAAGCGGTTTATGTTTAATTATAGCTAAATTGGTTATTCATATGCCGGCATATTTCTAAAGTCCGTGTTGCCAGAAGTAAGCAAAAGCTCCCTAATGCAGGTTCTTATCGTCTTTAGAATAGTACGGTGAAAAAACCCGGATATGTTTGTTTTAATTCTGGTGCATGTTTAAAACTATAAAATGCTAAAAAAAAAAAAAAATAGACGTTATTGACCTTTTTAGAGAAAGAACCTCTTAATTTTGTGTATGCGCCTGATATTCCCTTTAAGATCGTCAAATTCAATCAATATTTAGAATTTTTCAAAAAATGTTTGTCTTCAAATCTTCATATTTTGGGGAAAAGATTTTTAATATATTTCATCCAGAGAACCGTATGGCCCATTGTGACGCGTAAATTATTAAAAAATATTAGGAAGAATAAAAAAAGCATAAGAAATAATGGAAGTTAATAACGGAGGAGAAAGAAAAACAACCTTAGCCACCTGTAATACAGGTCATGCCAATAACAAATCCCGTCAGAATCTCAAGCCCACAGCCCGAGACATCTCCCAATTCGCCTATGAACCTATTACCGAGCCATCTCAGGCTGCTGTACCTTAGAACTTCGTTTCTTCGCAAAGCCTACATAGATTTGACGAGTCAGATCCCAGTAAAACTAATACGTAATAATACCTGTAATGGTTCTAACGCAGACCTTGCTCCTACCTAGTAGTGAATGAGAAACGGACTTCCTAAGCACCGGTCATAACGTCCGTGATACTCTGCAATCCGTTCTATTTCTCCACGCAAGATTAATCCCGGTTAGCGCCCAATCAATAATCTTCCACAAATAAAAGCCCATTAAAGATCTGCCTGTCTGCATACAGTCAGGATCCTCCATTTGCTAGCCCAGTCTCGCCAACTCATCGACCATTTCAAACCCATACTTCATACTACCCTAAGATTTTCCTGTGAGCTCTTCTACAATAATTCACTAAATTTGGATTTCATAAAACAGCCCATCAAGGCCCATAGAGCCGTCTGGCTGTCTACATATATAGTGACCTCCGAGCCCCCAGCAATGTTACCCCTTCTTATTGATTTAAATTTGTATCTTTAATTTAGTGAAAAACGTTTAAGAGTGTTGGGATTGCTTAAGTTTTATTTAACAAAAAAGAAATAAAATGGCAAAAATTACTGAAGTACATAAGAAGCCTTAAAAACACCTTTTCGACACGCAAGGTTTACTTCGACAAAGGCTCTTGAATTTTTTTTTTACTTTGACAAATTTTGCGTTCATGTGTTGTTTGTCAAATTAAACATGCAACCAAATACAACTTTGTATAAACGACGCACGAAGAAGAAGCAACTTTGCGAGTACATCAAAGTCTGTACTTAGCTCCATTCTACTTTCCCTTCTCTCCTACAAACTCAAGACTTTGCAAAGAAAAATTTGCGAGTGGAAAAGGTGTCTTAAAGATCAGAAGATAAACCACTTGAAGCTTTTTTTTAGACTTGGCACAGACTTTGTATACATTTGTTTAAATATGATTGCAATTAAATTTTTTTCCAAGTTTTGTTTTTTATTTTCATACCTGATGTAATAACCAACATTAGAAGCTCCCCCACAAAGTCCAAACGTTATGTGGTCTAAATATAAGAAATTTGCAAAGTGTCCATAATACACAGAGTCACATCCAACAAAAATGTTTTAGAACCACTGTGCAGCATTATCCTAGATTGATTAAATTCTAAGTGTATGTTTATGTTAATCGAATTGTAGTTCTGTGTTTGAACTTTAATGTATATCAAGTAGTTTTACATACAATGTGAAACAATTTTTTTATTTTACTCATCTTAAGTAATTTACCTTTAACGTACGTAAATCATTCATTAATTAATTTCTATTTTCTTGTTTGTTTTTTTTTTTTCATATTTATTATAGTTCTATTTTAGAGAATTCAGATTCAATGTCTAGAGAAATGAAATAAAAGAACGAAATGCATGTGACTAGTATGATACTTAGATGTTCAAAGTGTGTTCATTGAATTGTGATTAATTTTGTTAATTAATGCGAAAGATCTAACTGAGATAAACGTGCATACTCATACGTGTTGTAAATGTTAATACGCAAATGCACAAATGTATGCTAAGCTATTAATGTCAACATAAAATAGCATATTCAATAAAAGTACGTATTCATACGTCTGTATGTATGTATACATACACCTTCATCTACCCTGCAGCTAAAATCAATAATAGTAAGGTTTTGGACTAGTTTATTACTACTTGTTAGTTATCGAAATGAGAAAGTTTATTAAATTTCGGCTGCGCAGCTTAATACGTGAAGCCGTTTGTTGTAGAAACAAAAACAACTCTACAAGAGTTGATAAAAAAAATTATTTAATACTTGTTTGTTGTAGGAACAACAACAAATCTACAAAAGTAAAAAAAAAAAAATAAACTATGTATTTACTTGTCTGTTGTAGAGACAACAACAAAACTACAAGAAGAAAAACGTCCATTTTCGGTTGACAAATTATTTTCATATATAAAAAATGTATATAGAGAAGGAAAATTCCCCTGTTCTTTTCGTTCAAATTATTTAGTTCAATACATCAAATTATTCAATGTAGTATGATGACGAAAACCATATCAGGGCATTCTGCTTGTTTGTTATAATTCTGTTAAAAGGGGGAATTCAACAAAATGAAAACTTGGTGTAACAGGAAAATAAATAAATACAATATTCTTTATCGCTCTGATTCCAGAGGTAACTGCTAAGAATTATTCTAAAATAAATACATACACTGTAAAACAATAATTAAGTGTGAAAAGCATATTGAGGAGAATTGTCATGTCAAATTTATTATTGCTTTTATTAGTCCCTATGTCATGAATAAAGCAGTAGTTTAAAACTATAATAAAAATGCATAAAAATGAACTAGTTGGGCTCTTATGACAACCCAACGTTAAACTTGTTAAATACGATAGTTTGATGTTTGAAAAAAATCCAAAGTGCAACTTAACAGTTTAAAGTGAATACCAAATATATTTCGAGCTAAATACATACTAGTTACTTTGTCTGCAGGGTACATAATATATACATACATATTTGAATGTACAAACATGTATTGATTTTCTTATGCTACTTTATGTTTAAAATTCTGACAAATAAAAAAGCACATGCAAATTATATGTGCCTGTCTATTTGTACGTGTGTGCGTTCGCCATTTCGGATTTCGTATGTATGTATATGATGCCATCATCACTTTTGTAAGTAGACCATTTTGTGTGTGTGTTTGTAAGTATTTTTTTTTTGTACGTATGTAGTAGTTGTATTAATATTATCATTGTTGTTATATTTGTATGCTAATTATCGTATAATGCTATTCATTTTTATTTGGTATTCAAATTATATACATAATTAAGTCTTATTTTGTTTTTTTTATATTTTATTTGGTTTAAATATTATAATAATACAACAATTAGATGCAATATTATCTAATTGGTGAAATTGCCCTTTTTTGAAAAAACTACAGGACGCGATCTAATCAACGCTGGATGAAACTGCGAACTACTGTACAAATATCATCAGCTATACAAAAGAAACCACCGCTAAAGAGGGAAGACTCATTTCTTAAAAGATTTTCAACACGACAAATACCAGAAGCTCAAGTAAGTTTGTTAAATTTTACATACTGTCATTTATAATTGGGGAGAGGGTCGGGTCCTTAATTTCTTGTCCTTATGTATGAAGCGAAATTAGGACTTAATTATATACTTATGATGTACCGTCAAAATCGATTGCCCTGACTTTATTTTAATTATTTTTAAAGGTTATCATGATGTAAATCATTTTACTATTTTGGTACTATTTGATCTCCCATTTCTAGTGGACTTAACTGATTGCCTTGATATTAAACATTTGGATAGCAGAGAAGTTTTTTTTATAACTTATTTATTGGATCTTCATATATTAAAATATGAACTAGCAAAAATTAATCAAATCTTATTCTAATTGTTCAGTTTGCGTCTTGCCGACGCACAGTGGCGCCATTTGAGTTTTTTCGTTGCAAAAATCATATCTTTTGAACCGAATAAGATAATTGAACAGTTTAAACAGCATATGATAGATAACTGTTCAGCCTATGAAATGAGCGTTTGGAAAGGGTGCTACGCTTTGTAGGGGCCTACTTATGGGTTATCAAAGTTAAAATTAGTAGAAAAATCAATTTTATGGTAACTAAAAAAAAATTATTTTTACATTTTTAGATTGTTTTTATTTTTTTTCTTAAGGGTTTTATGTTTTAAATTATTACCCAACAAATTAAAAAAAAAAATTATTTATTTTTTAAATTTATTTTTTCAATTTTCTGTAAAATATTCATCACAATTCGTAAGAGAAGGTATATCTAAAAGACTAACAATTTCTAAACTATAATTATTTTGTAACTCTATTCGTGACTTCACATGCCGCAGGGAAGAAATAAGTGGATCGGAAGATGCTGCCAACATGTTGAAGAGGTCCTTATTTTGCCTTACCCTTGATGCTTTGAATGTGTTCTGCAATCTATATTTTTTATAAAATTTGTTAAGAGACTCCTGTGCTTCTTCAGAAAGCTCTCCAATTAGCAAAGACTGGTACTCAATTATATCTTTGCCATGCGCCAATATTTTATGGACGGTCGGGGTCAACTTCTTCTGTGGATACATTTCTGCTAAAAGAGATGCAGTTTTCGACGCATATTCTCCATATTTTGTAGAATTGACATTTTCTTTGCAGTTTAAAACATCCAAGATCGTTCCCAATCTTTTCACGATTTGATTGTCAATTCCAATGATTCTAGTTACTGCCTCATCATGTTCAAAAAATCTCCTAGAAGTGTTTCCATCGTTAGAGTTACCGTATCCGTGCTTGGGACAGTCTACTTTTAGTCCAACTTGTTTCAAAAAAACCATCCTGTATTTGCTTCTTTCTGATCTTTTCCTTATCCTTTATTGATGTATTTTCATCGAAGTTTTCCTCCTCTTGTGGTAGGGTATATGCCAGTTTTAGCAAGAATTCCATACACCTTATCCTTGCGTGCAATGGTGACATTCCATATTCGTAATTCTCCTCATTTGTAGAATCGTTTAAATTACCAAAGTTCTTCTGACAAATAATAATATAAAATCGATAAAAAAAATATAAAAATAATACGAAAAAAGGGGTTTAGATAGGTTTTTGCTAAATTTTTACCTCCAATATAATTCTGTCTATGATAACTAATTGAAATATATTATAATTAAGCAGAAAAAGATACTAATCTTAAACTCTTTACAACTAATTATATAAAATTGAGATGTAACATATTATATATGAAATAAATTGAATTGAATTGAAAAAAGTTCTTCTGACTCTTTTTGCAAATCGGGCATGACATTGTTGAGGTTGTTCCTGTCAGTTCGTTTACGACTTTTCCGTCAACCATGGTCAGGTGGAACTCGTAATTACATTCAATATATTTTCCTTCTCCAATTTGCAGCTTTGTAGGCTTAATCTTGCTTATTTGTTCTTCAATGTCCTTTACCGTAGTCCTTATGAGTTCTGCCGATTCCCTTGCAAACTGAAACATTATTGGTCGGCAATAATGCACTGATGACGGACGTGGATTTTTCCAGTGTAGGGAATCATCCGATTTTAGCCGCAAAGGAACATAAGATGCCATAAACATATTTCCGTCCGATATTGTAGCGTCATCGAAAGATATCCTTTGCTTATAAACGCTTTGTCCGGATGATCCATCGCAGCCCCATTTGCTGATCAATGTCAACTTCTCAGGAAGAATTTTCACTTCCGTGAAAAACTTTGGTGTGGTTGACTTTCTAAACAGTTCAAATAATTTTAAATTGTTCAACGCCATGTTTTCAGTACTTAAATTGTTTAATGGTTTCAGTAATTGTTGCGCCAACTTTCAGGCGTAGACTAATCCAGGCATTATGCTTATTTTGCAATATATAGGCTTATGCTACCATGCCTAAAAATTTACCTGTTCCCTGCATACATATGGATTTAGGCTAAATAATGCAATTTTGATATTATGCACGTGTCCAAATAAGATTTGTGCCTACCTGTAGGGACCATAAGTCAATATTGTTCCTGACCATTTGTACGCCAAAGTATTGTTTATGTGAGGTACGTACCTGCTAATTTCAATGAGTAGTTTTTTTCAAACTGTTAGATCAAACTACTGTCAGTCAAAACATATAAGGGATGGACGCCATACAATTTCTGCAACCATGTCTTTTTGAACTTTTTTACCTCTAGAAGCCAAACGGGCACGTACGGGCAGATAAAACCTTTTGAATTATGTAAAGAAATAATCAAAGAACAGGTTTTGCACGTATGGCAAATATAGAAAAATATAGTTTTTTTTTATTTTCCGTCAAAGTTGAAAAATAGTGAAAAAACGGATAGTTTTTAAATAGTGATTTACCAGGAGAAACACAAAGCAAACAGTTAATTTTTTTTTATCATTATACATTTAATAAATACATCAATCAATACAAATAAAAAATAAGGCGATTCGTTACCTATTTTTCGTGATATTACACCTGAAATCGCAACAAATTGACTAAAAATTGTGTGTTTTTTTGAAAACCGAAAGTCGGTCAACTTTGAACGGTTATATCTTCTAAACTAAAAATGTGATATTATTAAGAGTGGCATATTTGAAATCGTTGAAAAGTTTCCTATAACATGGGTTTATTCAAAACTTCGTCGGCACTCATGAAAATTTTGATTTTTGCAACCTCGCTTGCTCTACGGGCGCCACTGTGCGACGCCGGACGAAAGTTCTACTAATCACGGTTCCCGTTCACATCGGCGTTTAGCGTTCTTCTGATCGGATATGGGGTGCACCGGTAGGCTAGTTGGAAGTGAGGTAATCTATCAGTTCGGGGACTGCGGGTTCAATTCCCGCCAGAGACTGTGGTCTCCTATAGACAAGCGTAGAGCTTTGCGGGATAAGCATAAGAAAAAAGAAAAAAATATGTGCTGCCGCATTTCTTCTCCGTAATAATATGGGGCCGCCATTACTTAAAATATTTCAAACTAGTGAATTTGGGTGCATTTCAAGCCTTTTTAGATATTTTATTGAGTATTATGTGATTTTAGTTTTACTGATGGCACATTGAGATCTGATGTGATGATTCGATGAATTTTGTTTTACCGTCGTTAGATTTTTTTCTATAATGGATGCCCTGCTCCAGATTGGCTTTTATCGGAGAAGGATTTGAGTAAAGGGGTTGCTAATAGACTTAACATACTCCCATTTTTTTGTACTTAAGTATGTAAAGCAATTGCTTGGCTGAGCTTCTGCTTGGAATCTTTTCGTCAATTGCGTACAATTTTAATTAATTTTCAGTTAAAAAAACGAACATTTGAACGATCTAAAAGATGAACTTTTTATTATTATTTTTTTGAAAAAAGTTACTCTAAGCCTTTGTACTTTCAAATTGAAACCATTTGATAGCTAAGGTTCAATTGGCAGTCGCCAACCGGTCGATTCAAAGAAGAAGAGAATTTCAGTTAAATCGGTACTAAGAATACTAGTTTTGTCCCAAAGGATTTCTAGAACAAGAAATTTTAATATTAAGTCTACAAGTGCCGGACAATGACTGTAAAGGTGTTCGGTAGATTCTTCTTCGTTATTTCTTCTTCTCAGAGATCATTGTGAGGTCATGTTTTCCAATAGGACAATGGACAGTACCTACCGCAATTAGGTTTCTAAGGTGAAGTATTAACAATAATTTTATAGCACAACTAGCTGACCCGATCCGCGTTGCTGGCCCTAAGCAAACATTAGTGTTGTATTACCAGACGATTTAAATTGATCTTTAAACGAAATTTACGGCCTTTAAAAAAAAACCAATAAATACCTATCATAAAGTCTTTTTACAGAATAACTTACATATGGTGTAGATATGGGTTCAATGAAAAAAGAAACACATGTATTTAAGGCAAATTGGAAATTATATTTATTGATTACTTCATCTTAATGCTAGCGGATGGACAATGGTTTTTGTTTTTTTATTTGGTGTGAAAACGTATAAATTTTTTGTGGTGCCAACTCGGGAGCAAGCCACATACAACTGGCCGTGTGAAAAACATGAATTTTCCAAAATTAAGCCAGCAATAGTCAATGATTGGTCCTCAAAATAAAATTGATTTTATTTCACGACCCCATTCTCTGGCAAAATTTCATGTCAAACTGCATGTAAAACATCGTCCCCAGTTCTGTTTCATCATTATAATATTATAAATTTAAATGTTGTGTCGCACTTAATCAACAAGAGGGTATTATCTCAAAATTTTTATTTTTCCACTTTTTCGAAAAAATCTACACGCTATATTCATATCTGCCCGCTGTAAAAATATCTTGCTATTTTGTATACTTTTTGGTAATGAAACGGTTGGTTTAAAAATTCATTTCCATATGCCTTCAATGTTAAATTAAAAATTGTTTTGCTTCTACTGAAAATGTTTAAATTTTGAGTTAATACCCTCTTGTTGATTAAGTGCGATATGTTTGATTTACATTTGATTTGAAAATACATATGGTTGTATGTATGTATATATATGATGTGAATTACGAAAAAAGTGAGCGTAAAAGTGGGCGGGGCAACATTTTCTTTCCGCAAAACCTAAGTTAGACCATGGCGATAATTTTAAAGAAAAAATCGACCAAATCGGTCAAGCCGTTCTCCAGTTTTGCGCTTAATAGAAAAAGTGGGCGTAAAAGTAGGCGTGGTAAATTTTTCTTTCGATGAAAACTTAAAGTTGATTAATACGAACATTTGAAAGAAAAATTAGTCAACTGGATGGAGCCATTTTCTGATTTTAGGTAAATCGAAAAAAGTGGGCGGGCGAAATTTTCTTTCCGTAAAAACCTAAGTTGGACTATGGCGATCATTTTTAAGAAAAAATCGTTCAAATCGGTCAAGCCGTTCTCAAGTTATGGATTTTCCCACGCCCCTCCGCTCCCAGACCGAAAATCAGAAATCACAGTGTCACCCGGCTGAATATTCTGAAGATTCCCTGAAAATTTCATCAAAATCGGCCCAGCCGTTTTGGAGTCAATACGTTACATACATACATACACACATCCTATATTATATATATAGATGTTCTTATTAAAATCTTAAAGCAATTTTCCCAAAAGGGAATTATATATATGAGAACAGTTTGTAAAGTGAACAATTCGTATTAACCTTTTGCCAGCCCTGTGCCCATGTTCTGAAACTTCCGCGGCGAGAAACTTTTCGATTGAAATGTGAGAAATGAAACAAAAATGCCATAAATTGAAACAAACAGCTGTTTTTCTCACTTAACTGCGTCTGTAAAATTTTTGGTGAGTAATAACTGTCACGCAAGGAAATTTCTCGCCAATATATTGAAAAAGTGTGTCTGTAAAATTGTTGTGAGAAAGTTCCCACTTGAACTGTCAAATGAACTCTCGCATTAAAACGGGATAAGAAAAAATTTTAACACTAAAAATAAATTCAAAAATGCGAGAAGTTCTCACCAAAGTTACAGAACATGGGCAGTGGCTTAAAAATAAACAATTTTTAATATAGAATTAAGGTTTAACCCCCATATTCATAAAAAATATTTTTGATTTTTTAAAGGTTAATTAAAAAAATTTTCATAGAAAATGCGTATCATAAACCTGCTATAAGCCTTAAATATTTTTTATGAATATGGGGATAAATATATAACAATTAGACAAATATAAACAGCTTAGCTATCTCTACTTATGTATGCTGCTCTAGCAGCTAAGGAAGCAATGTGCTAAATTTTTTTTTTTTTAATTTTTTGCCATGCCTCTGGATAGCGCTCTTGTAGTTTTTTGTTTACTGCGCCACCATTTAAAGTCCGATCATAACATATTGCATATCGTTATTCATGGCTTGTTGTTTTCTTTTGGGGACTTATTAATTCGACATGAAATTCTGGGCGCCACTGATGCCATCTCGGATCGTACCCCCTAATGTCCAATTTTTTGCACGTGAAAATAAAGCCTTTTTAGAATTATATACTTCTATATATTATTGTACCCACTTTTATGCCACGCCCCGCAATTAGGCCCATTTTTTCTATACATACATATTACATTTCACTTTTTGCTTTTTTTTATATAATACAGCCATTTCATGTCCGCTTTCATCGCTTCGCATATCATTATTAATGGCCTCACTACGGCTTAATTTTTTTCTCCGATGACTTTTTAATCCGATATCGAGTTCTGGGCGTCATTTATGCTTCTTCCCCCTAATGTTCAATTTTTTGCACGTTTTAAGCAAGCCCTTCTTGTACTTATGGCGTTTTCTTTCCTACAAAAAATGTGACATTTTATTTAACAAAAATTCAATTTGGTGTTCGTTTCTTAAAAATGCTTCGCTTTCTAAAAGGGTGGCTTGTCTTATTCTAAAAAATGCACTCTTACTAATGACATAAGACATTGCACTTTACGCCCCGTATAAATCAACAGTGTTGATAAGGGCCTGTAAAAAGATGGCTTCTGTTTATATATAGGGTTAACAGACGAAGTTGGGAAAAAATCGCCTCTAATCAGAAGATCGGTTCTGTATTTCACGCAACCCAAAATTTCTCACATTTAGTGTGAAACAAAAAATTCCATCGTTTCTCGATTTGTGAGAAAAAAGTGTTTCTGTATATAAATGCGAGAACAGACAACACAGATTCTGTTTTAACTGGAATACTTCCAGTAATAAGGTGTCAAATGCAAGCGAAACGTCAACGAAAGAAATATATATAATAAAAATAAGGCTGCCAGATTTAATGATTTATCGACATTGTGACGATTTTTTTTTTGTTCCAAAATTGGCAAAGTGACAATTTGCGGATTTTTACAAGGGACGATTCAGTCTTCGAAATAAAATAGTTTTATATGTTTGTGTATAAGGCACCACAGAAAATCGATATCTTTAAAAACACGACAGGTTAAAAAATGTATCGGCAAAAGCAAAATTTCGAACGAATACTGTTTAATTTTTATTTGCTTGGATTATTTAATACATTTGTTTATGTGATCAAAAGATTAAACTATTACCCCATTTTGCAGTCAATGCACTTTAGGAAATTTTTGCCTTTTATTTTGTCTAAAAGTGTTTATTTTATTTCAATATGATATTTTGTCACTCCTTTGTGTGATTTCTGCAGGGAAAAATAACAATCTAAAATTTTAAATTGTTATCGGATTAAGGAAAAATAAAATAAATAATTTTATTTAAATAGACCTCAAGCTTATGTATGTATAAAATATGTATTTTACCCATGAAATTAATGTTTTTTTTTTTTTTTTTTTTTTTTTTTTTTTTTTTTTTTATTATGTGTTTATATGATAAAAATTTGTGATTATATTATAAAAATCTAACCAAAATTTGTCAAATTTAATTTTAAATTGTCTGAACATAATAGACGATTTTTTTTATTTTTTTCTTAGGATATTAACGTTTTTTTCAAAAATTTATCTGGCATTTTTATCATCTTTTAAATTCTTTGTTTTCAAATAAAAAAAATAATACACATTCTTGTGTACATACATACATAATTTGGGCTCCATTTTTTTGCAAAATATTGTTACAGAAACACTTTTTCTCACATCCTTTCAATAATTGCTAGAAAATTATTTAAATGACTGATATTTCTCGCAAAGTAAAAATACAGAAACACTTATGTGAGAAAAACCATTTTTTGTTTCATATTGCACTGTTTTTGTCATAATTCACTTGATTCATGCGGGAAATTTTACGATGCGAGAAATACAGGACAGTAAAAATTTTAAATATTAAAAGTTATTTTTTTTTTTCATTATTTAATAGTAAAAACATAAGAAAGCATTACATTGTTAATGATAGGTTGTCAGTGATATAAAATTTAAGTGGATTCGGTGTCATAAAATTTTTTTTTTAAAAAACGTCAAATCAAGAAATCTGAAAAACTTTGTGTTAATAAAGCAGCAATATGGCAAAGGAATTTTCTTGTTTACATATTTTATAAAAAACAAACTAAAGAAATTGGAATTTCGTCATTCATTTTGTTCATTTATTTATTTATGTAATAAAAATCTTTTAACAGATTTTGGTTTATGTATATTTTTTTTATATTTTGAAGAACAAACTTTTTGTCAACTGTTAAAAAGCGGGCGGTCCAATTTTGTGTTTTGTTTTCGTCAAATAAAAAATTGCATTATTACAGGGTCGGCCAGACATTTTATACATGTTCCTTTTAACTAGGTGGTATTTTTTTTGTAGAAAAGATAACACCATTAGTATGTCTAGGTTTTAATATGTTCACTTTAATCCTACACCTTAAAAGTACGCCCCATTTTTCTTCTACACATACATATATATTAGACCAGGTGGATGAACATACAAAACAAAGAAACTTGCATCATTCAGAATGAAATTGTATATCAATGAAGTATCTAGAATTGTGAAAAAACTCTTGTTGTTTTTTATATAAGCCCTCTTTTAAAGTCCGTATCGTATATCACTGTTTATGGTTTAACTGTTACTTAATTCTTGCTTCTGCTGGCTACTGAATCCAACATCAAATTTGGGGCAAAACTTAAGCCATAAATTCACCGTAAGATTACAATAACAATTTTTGATGTTATTTGAATTTGTTTTTTCTTTTTGCTAAATAATTAATTAATTGTGTTTTTTGTATGTTTTTTCTTATTTTTAACAAAAGGGAGTTTTTATTAGGAAAATTTTCTCAATTTTTTAAAATATGTATGAGAATAAAGGAAATTTTTCCAAAATTCAAACTATGCTAAAGCGAGTTAACGTAAATCCACATACCAAAAACTGGCCTATGAATTTCATAAAATCAAGAAATTTAGTTTAAAGTTTATGCATAAAGGGTCAACCTTTTAATAAAGTATATGCATAAAAACAACAAAAACTAGACTGATTTTTTATATACATATGTATATAAGAATAAAAGGGAAAAAAATATTTTTTGGAAAAACTGGCTAACTCCATTTTTTCGTAAAAAGCAGATAAATTAAAGTGGTGATTTAATTTCTTAATGTTTTTCCAAAAATGATTACTTAAGTTGCCTTAATTCCGTAAAATATAAAAATAAATTTAAAAAATAGTGTTTTTTTTGAGAAACTAGGCAACTCCATTTTGACATTGATTTTCGGTTTAAATGTCCAAAAATGAGTGCGATGAAACCAGAAATCTTTAACATTATTTAAAATTATGTTTTGTTTAATGCGCATGCATAATAACATAAATTCATATCATATAATTAGAGAAATATGTTTAAAACTTTAAGGCCCGTTTTCACGTCTTACCAATAGCTAAAGGTAGGATTTTATCGGCCTTGTTATACGGTGTTCCATTATTCCAACTTTACCTAAAACCTAAAGTGAGCGATTAGTTAAACGAAGGTTCATACTACCTGATAGGTTAAAGTAAAGTTTTTATAAGGGAACACTTTTTATACCGCCGATAAAATCATACCTTTAGCTATCGGTGAGTCGTGAAAACGGGGGTTAGTGTGGTTTTCTCGTGTTTTAAAAAATGCAGTTACCTAGTTTTTTCATACGGCCACAAAAATATTGATTTTATAGAGAGTAATCCACAGTTTTTTACTTTATAACTTGAGACAAATTCGTCCAATTTTTTTTAGAAATTAATTTAAATGATAAGAATTTTATTCGTCTTTAAGATACTTTAAAGTTACTGTTTATAAGCTGATAGGTTTCCAAGTTATTTTCGAAGAAATAAAAAAAAGGAAAACAAATTTTTGAAATCAAAAATTTTGTACAGTTTTGAATTAAAAAAAAAAAATTACAAACAATAAAGGGCAAAAACTTAATAATTTTATTACTGGCTCGTGAATATGCCTTTATTGAACTCTTCTATATTCCATTAAAATCGATTAACATAAAGTGATTTTGTTCCGAATTAAGTGATGTTACCTGTCTTCTGCAAAAATTGTGAATAAATTTTATATTGTATTTTATTCGACCTTTATAATATATAAGTAAAAAAACTTATTTTGAGCTCGAGGTCTTCTGGGCTATAATCTAGAAATTACAAGTACCAAAAATAAACAAACAAAGGTACGAGTATAAATACAAAATTCAAACGCGTATGTATATAAAAACAACAAATCGCTTACATTGAAGAAATTATTAAACAGAAACAACTTAACTATTATTATGTTGTGTTAACATCGTCTAATTGTGAACTGAGCTTAAACAAGAAAAAATTGCACATGTTCGTTTGTCGACGAGATGTCTGTACACCTGTGATCGGCAATCTATACTATTACATTTTGCGAATGTGTGCTTTGTATGAATTTTACATATGATGTTGTTAATCCCTCCAAGCAATTGGTAGTGTTTTTCGATTGTCTACGAATTTTAACTACTTCGTCACATTTGGTAGTTAAACAGTAGATTTTTCGGAATTTAACAACAACAAAATACGGTAGAGTCGCATTATGAGTTCTTAAATTATACTTTTTCGACACTTTAAAGAGTTGTTCAGATAATTGTAACAGTTATGTAATTACAACAATAGCACTATTGAACATTTCCCATATTATATTGACTTCTTCGCAACAATTTGCTGTGAATATTACAAAAGCAAAATGCGTAAAAGAGCACAGTTTGTATTTAAGTTGCCATGTGATCGGTGCTACGTGCGTGTAAAATAATATAAATATATAATATTATGTAAAATAGAGTGAAATTTTTAATATTTGAAAAATAAAATAGTTATAGTATTGTACTTAAAATTAGGACCCGCGGAATCCAAATGTTACGGTTAGATTGGTTAAAGTTTTAATAATTTCTCATGCATATTTTTTTTTAGAGCAAATAAAAATGAAATTAAAAATAATAATTTGATAATTATCTTTTTTTAAAGGATATTAGTGATTTTTTTAAACTGTCTGTTTATTTATTGACTTTAAAAATTTTAGTGGGAAAATTAGTGTTTTTGTTAAATTTTTCTAGTGAAGATCAACAATAACGTTGAGTGAAGAAAATTTGTAAAATAAGTTTTGTAAAGCAATTAAAATATATGCTAGTTATAATATGATGAAAGTTTACAAAGTTAGTGTTTGAACAAATTTGTGATTTTGTGTAGTTTTCTTTAAAAAAATTTGTCCACATTAGGTTTTTAACTTTAAAACATTAACAGCTATTTTGATTAAATGTATCGTAGATTTTTTAATATTTGTTTAACTTTAAGATCATTTATTTTATATTTAACTTAGATTTCCCTTACAAAATCAAACAAAGATAAACAGTAAAATGACCCACTTTTTATTATAAAGAACAATAAGAAAAAATGTAACATCAAAAGAGTGCTTTTTGGAGCCAACAGCGATACTACTAAATTTAATATATATCAAACTTCCAAAGCGCTCTAATTCGTCATATAATATAGACACTAAGTGGATTCTTAAAGTAAATATTACCATAGTGGGACACTTCTTCCCGAACGATGTAACTACATCAATAAGAATTGAATAGCAAAAGCGATAGATTTTTGCTAAATGGGGAAACTATTTAGATTATTTTTCGATCGAAATTGTTTGCAGGGATGTTATTAGATTCTCTTCAATGTGTGTGCACACGGACGTAATAAAAGAGAAAAGAGAAAACGCGGCGCCCTGATCTTGCCGATCGCAGCTGTACACTCTCGCAGAATTCTCATCGACATCGGCTTTAAAATTCATCCTAGTTGTGAATCGTCTTTTGTAGTTACCCTGCCGTCAAATGAGTAGCTAACTACAAAAAAACCAACTTTAAGTTAGCTTGTATAGACTAACTTAAAGCCAACTACTACGCAATGCAAAATTTACATTAACTAAAGTGTATAAAAACACTGTGTAGTATATTTTAAGTAGAACGAGCAAAGTCGATTGGCAAACAAACGGCTCCAAGACCGACAAAAGATTTAAATTATTTAGGGCCATTAGTACAATATACGGAGTAGAAATTGGTTGTCGGTTATGGCCAGGTTATGGTTAGAATGGCCGGTCACATAGACCAAATAGGTCCCTAGCGTTACCACGTTGTACGATAACCCGCAGAAGAAAGGTATTTCTGATGTGATGGAAGTCCGAGTACCCCACACTCTCTTGACGAATGCCAGGAGTCTCATTAACCCAATTTCAGAGATTTCCCCGGACCTTGGAAGTAATGATCTCCCAGACAGTTCGCCCTGGAGCGCACGACTGCCGGACAGTAGCAGAGTATATTCTCCACTGTCTCCTTTTCCCCTGGTACCCACATAATCTGCTATTGTCACTATTCAGCCGCCCCGCTCTCTGGACGTATACATCAGTCCAACAGTGACCTGTTATAAAACCTACCAGAAGTCTGCAGTCCCTTCTCGATTGCGACAGAAGAATTTTCGTCGACTCCGGTCCCCACATTACCTTGGAAACCCTGCACGTTCCGGTGTTTTCCCAAACCGTATAGCAGAGTCCGTATCTCTCCTAATATTCCGACCACCCTATCGTATCGTAAATGGAACCCCGTTTCGCCAAATCGTCCGCCTCCTCGTTTCCCACTATGCCCTGGTGGCCGCGAACCCAGTAGATGTGTACCCTCCTATTGGCACAGAGTCTATCTATCGAGTCCCTACACTCCTGGGCGATAGCAGAGTATGAATATTCAGCGGATATCGCCCTGATCGCCGCCTGACTATCGATGAAAAAGTGCGAGTTCCTAGTACTGGAGCTACGCACCAAATCATCAGCCATCCTGGCCATCAGCCATCCGCCTGGACTATGCTGCAATAATCGGGAAGCTTATAAGATTCCCGAATACCTCGTTCCCGGCAGTAGACTGCAGCTCCACTGCGCCCTCCATTTTGGAGCCGTCAGTGTAGAAACTGAAGGTCCTATGGCCAGATCAGAGCCCTGCTAAACAGCCGTCCTCCTACAAGGTAACTCGCGGTTTCCTTCCAAATGACAGTCTCGGAATGGTGTAGTCACTGCTACAATCGTTTCCCCTTATAATACTGCCGTGACCATAAGGTCTGTGTACAAATTGTCCCGTCGCCTTTAAGCGGATCGTATACTTTCTCGCAGTTCCTTCTGCCACTAGATGAATCGGTTGCAAGTCCAGGATCACATCCAGTGCCGCAGTCGGTGTACTACGCAAAGCACCGGTGATGCTAAGTTCGGCGAGTCTGCGCGCCCATTAGCATTTTCCGGTACGATATCTTATCCAATGCCGTGCACTACACAAGTATATCGTAGAGTAAGATTGGTCTCGCTACTGCCGCTTACACCCCATGTGTAAGAGCAGGGGTTAGACCCCAAGCGTTGCCCAGCATTTTCTTACATGCGTAGAGGGCATTCGTTGCCTTTTTCACCCTTTCTTCCACATTCAATCTCCACGATAGTTTGCTATCCAGTATTACTCCCAGGTACTTTGTGTGGTGCTTAAGTTCCAGGCTAGTACCCCCTAGTTTAAGCTTCCTTCATGGGCCAATTTTGTACCTATTCGTAAATAGTATTAGGTCCGTCTTCTCGGGATTAATCCGCAGTCCTACTCCGGCCGCCCACTGGCAGACCAAGGCCAGTGTAGCCTCCATTACAGAACTAATAGTACTCAGATCCTTGCCAGCAACAATTACCGCCACGTCATCTGCGTATGCAGTTATCTTTGCTGCCCCGTCCTGAAGTCCATTGAGAAGTTCGTTAACGACAAGCGTCCAAAGCATTGGTGAGAGCACCCCTCCCTGGGGAGTTCCCCGGTATGCCCTCCTCGTTATCCTGGAGTAACTCCACGCCGCAGATATAGTTCTGCACCTTAGCAGGTTACGGATCCAGTTTTTAGCATGTGAATGTGCCCCCGTGCGAGACAAACTAGCCAAAATTGCCTCTGTGGACACATTTTTTAATTCTCCCGCGATGTCCAGAAACACGCCCATAGCGAAATCCTTATAGCTCAGGGGCCTCTCAATCAGTGAGACAACTGAATGGAGTGCCGTCTCAGTTTATTTGCGCCTCGTGTAAGCGTGTTGATTCACAGAGAGAATGGTCGGCCCCATGTTTCCATTGACATGATAATCCAAAATTCTCTCCAACGTTTTCAGCTGGAATGATGTGAGGCTGGAATGATGTGATTTCGGAAGAGATACCCTCCAAAGTTTAGGCACATAGTTTATTCTCAGACATCCCTTAAAGATTTTCACCAGCCATGGTACTATCCGTTGCCTACCCCGCTGTAGATGTGCCGGGATGATTCCGTCAAGACCAGGCAACTTGTATGGCTGACACGAGTCGATGGCCCATTCCACCCCCTCGTAGGAGATAATACCGTTATCACCATTTGCTATAAAAGAAGTTTCATCAGTTGGAATAGGAACCTCAGAACAGCCCGGAAAGTGTGTATCAATGAGTACATCCAGCGTCTGCATAGTGCTCTTTATCCATTCTCCGTTTTCCCTACAAACTGTACTTGGCATTACTGGACTGCCCACTAGCATCCTCCACAGTCTCCTCTATATTATCGCAGAAACGCTTCCACGAAGTTCGTTTGGCCCTTCGCACGTTGCGCTTATACACCCTAAGAGCGTCTCTATACTCCCCACAGCCCAGCTGTCTATTTCACCAGGTGGTCTTACGCCTAGCTCATGTGGGAGGGCACGACTTTTCATAGGATCTAATAACGCCCGATACCAATGTGTCTATAGCAGAATCTATGTCCTCTTAACTAACCAGTAGGTAGGTATATAGTAATTTAACACAAAGGATATATAGGAGTGATCAGAGAAGAATGGATGCATAAGCAGCTTTCAATCATCTATCACTGTTTTATAATAAAGCGTCACATAAAGCACATTTTCCGAAGTGGGACCCTTATACGTCGGGACCTCACCTCTATTCGCAATTTGTATATTTTGGAACGCAAACGGCATCCGCCAACATAAAAATTAAATAGAATACTTCCTTAAAAATAAACAAATTGATGTTATGATGGTTTCTGAAACTCATCTGACCTCAAGAAACACGTTTAAAGTCAATGGTTATATATTATATGATACCAAGGACCCTCGACGTAGAGCTTGTGGAGGTTCTGCTATTTTGATAAAAAACCGAGTAAAACACTACTTAATGTGTGATCATCGTGAAGATTATCTCCAAGCAACGAGCATTTGCGTTGAGGAATTATCTCGAAACCTAGTAATTTCATCTTTATACTCCCCACCTAGATTTTCATATCAGAAATCCAATATAAAAAATACATCAAATCATTAGGACCCTGCTTCCTGGCTGCTGGCGATTATAACGCTAAACACACTTTCTGGGGGTCACGACTTATTACACCTAAGGGTCGTGTTTTGTTTAACACAATTTGTAAAATGGACCTAAATGTGGTCGCGAGCGGACAACCAACATATTGGCCTACTGATCAGCAAAAAGTTCCAGATGTCATAGATTATGGCGTGGTTAATAACATCCCCATAGACACGATTCATGTGGAAGCGTCCCTAGAATTATCTTCCGATCACACACCTGCAATTAATACTATAATGAATACAAATAGAATCGTATCTCCGTCTGGTTACTTATCGACATCAGCCTCACAAATAAATTGGTTAAAATATAAAAAATATCTTAGTGCCCATTGCACAGAAAATATTCCGCTAAGCACACCGGAGAACGTGGATCTCGCTATTGCTAATTTTGACAGTTATCTCAAAATAGCTGTTCAACATTCCAGCATAACCCTCAAAAAAACCAAAAACAAAATCATATATTCCACAGATGTCGAGCGTCTATTTACTGAAAAAAGGAGAGTTCGAAGAGAGTGGCAATTGCACAGATCCCCCTTACTTAAGACTTTATTAAAAGAGTGCACAAAAAGGCTGAGAAAGTTACTGCAGTCTCAGAAAACGGCTTCCCTGGAAAAATATCTTAAGGGACTTGATGCAACTCCACAATCAGACTACTCATTATGGCGTGCAGCTAGAAGCCTCAATAGACCAGTTACCTCTAAGCCACCATTGAGAAACTTGACTGGAAGCTGGGCAAGAAATGATATTGAAAAAGGAAATCTGTTTGCTAATCATCTGAAAAATATATTTACCCATAAGATATTTCACGATATAGCAGTCGAGTTACCGCCTGTAAATGTTAGAGCAGCTATTCCCCTAAGATTCGAGTTTAAAGAAATCGAAAAGGCTATTCGGGACTTAAACACCAAGAAGGCACCCGGTATTGATAAGATCAGTAATAAAATGCTTTTGGAGCTACCAAGTATAGCAAAGAAAATTATTCTTTTTATTTTTAATGCTATTTTACGCCTTCAATACTACCCTCAGGAATGGAAGGTTTCCTTAGTAACCATGATACCAAAGCCAGGAAAGATCACACAAAAGTTGAGTCATACAGGCCTATTAGCTTATTATCTAATATTTCAAAGCTATTTGAGAAACTACTAGTGTTAAAATTAACGCCGATTTTAAATGAAAATAGATGTTTTCCTAATCATCAATTCGGGTTTAGAAGAAAGCACAGCACAATTGAACAAACTCATCGAATAGTAAATGTAATAAGAAAAGCCTTTGAAGAAAAAAAATATTGCTCAGCACTATTCATCGATGTGTCTCAAGCTTTTGATAAAGTCTGGCATTAAGGTTTACTACTGAAATTGCAGCAAAACTTACCAGCAAACATACACAAGCTGTTGGAAAGCTACTTAGTCGGTCGTCAATTTGTTATAAAAGAAGGCGACTTTTTAAGTTCTCCTCAGCCAGTTAACGCTGGAGTCCCACAAGGCAGCATCCTGGGCCCTCTATTATACTTAATTTATACTTCGGACATGCCAACAAACAGCTACACACAAACCTCAACATTTGCGGATGACACAGCTTTCCTAAGGGTACATGAAAACTGTCAAGAAGCATCTCGTTACTTACAGGATGACATATTTGAACTGGAAAGGGGGTTAAAACAATGGAGGATAAAGATCAATGAGCAAAAATGCGCACATATAACATTCACATCGCGTCGGGAAACATGCCCCCATATTAAAATCAATAATCAAATAATACCCCAACACTCGCATCTAAAATATCTCGGTATACATCTAGATCGGCGTTTAACGTGGAAATGGCACATAGAAGCAAAATTCACTCAAATGAAACTAAAAGCAATTCAAATTAATTGGCTCATTGGAAGAAATTCTGTTCTTAGTCTCGATTGCAAACTTCTACTTTACAACTCTATCTTAAAGCCAATTTGGTGCTACGGTATTCAGTTATGGGGCACTGCCTCTGCTTCTAATATCGAAAAAATTCAAAGCCGCCAAAATAAACTTCTTCGAATAATCACAGCCGCTCCGTGGTATGTCAAAAACTCAAATATCCACAAGGATCTCAATGTGCCATTGGTAAAAACTATGATAACGAAATATGCAGTAAAATATTTAAAAAGGCTGGAACTGCACCCAAACCCATTAGCTCGAAATATTTTAAATTATGGCGGCCACACTCGCTTAGGAAGAAGAGACACTGCAGCACTCACCCAATCAGATGAGCGATAAACACCTACATATGTAAACAGAAACCGTGATGACTAAATCTTTTTTGTCAGGCACTGGCAGGACATAAAGTAAATATTAGGATAAGATTTGATTAATTATTGTTCGTTCATATTGAATATATGAAGATTCAATAAATAAATACCGATAAAAAAAAAAAAAAAAATCTATCAAGGCCACTACTGTGACATCGTCAGTGCTGTAGTTATAGAGAATGTATGAATAAAGATTCTTCCTAACAAATATTGCAGATCGTATTCTACCTACCACTTTTGCTGTACTTAAAACCATAGTTGCCAAATTTTAACATCACAGCATTTATATTTTAATTAAAATTACGCTGCTTTATAGGCATTTTGTTTACCAATTAACCCTTAAAAGTTATAGCATTTTTTTCAGATGTTTTCCAACAATTGTATATTTACTTATATCTTTGAATGATCACAACCTTAAAAATTAACTTTTATTAAAAATTCTTTCTGATTTTTTTTTAATTGGAATGTTCTAAGTAAAACCATATTAACATTTTTTTTTTTATTTAAATAGTTGATTTTTTTTTATTTATTGACGCCCTCACGACACAGTGCGTCATAGCGACCCTCCTCTAATGTGAGGAGGAGTTCGACCGAAGCCATCTTACTGTGCTGGAGGTTGACTTGCAGAATCTTTAGCGTTAACAACTAAGATCACCCGCTCGGGGTCGGCTCAATCCTCCTTGGCCGTCTCACCCAGACTCAGTCCAGAAGTGGCCGAAGTGGCAGCCAACAGATAGCGCCCCACTTCATCGACCTCCAGTGTGTTATGATTGAAGTCTTGTGGATGTCATTTCTTCAATCGAAGAAACACACTTCCTACTCCCCAAGACATTTTTCCATACCATGGATACAGAATCTTTGTAATCTGGAGTATGTATTTCTGCCCGTCTTTGTTGCCTTTTTGTGCATACAGAATCCTCCATTCTTTAGTGGGAATTTCAGGATTCTGATTTTGAAGGAGACGAAGAGCGACTTCCGGTTTTACAATGCGCGCAAAAATTCACCTTCGCCTTCGGTGCAGCAGGAATGTGCGATCTATCCACAATCTTAAGTTGGGCATCCGACCACAGGCCCTTGAGTTTCTTAATGACTTCTTTAAGCCATTCCAGCGTCATATCGTCCTTACAGCTGATGATCTTTACTCCGTTGAACCATCCAGTCCCATCAAAGGAGGGCAGCGGTCTTCCAGGTTCGGCTTCCATCTTAGCGACGATTTCGTTAAAAATCTCTGACTCTACGATCTTCCATCGCTCTGTGGCCATTTGACCAAAAGGGATGCTCATGTCGAGAAGTGCCACGCTCAGAGGACGTTTGGCCACTTCACTGACTCTTGCTAACTTTGGCAACGGTTCAGTGGCAGCTTTTGATGTCGAGAGTCTGATCTTCTCGGGGTTTTCTTTGGTTTTTTTGTCTCCTTAGGATTTGCGGCAGATGGAGACTCATCAACTGACCGCTGTCTTTTTCCCTGCATGATTTTAGGCGCCTTAACCACGGCAGAGAATGTGTGACCGCTGGCGACACGTAGAGGAGATACTGGTTCTCCCCCGTACCCGACAGTGGTTCTCCCCCGTGGTCGCAGTCACTGCTAACACCGACGTTTGGGCGTATATTACCGCAAAGATTTCATTTTTATTTTCTTCCATTTTCATTATCATCAAATGGGTTGGTCTGCGGTTGGTCTACCTAATATCTCCAGTATGAAAACACGCTTCAGGCACCCAACCTGCATTTTATACATACTGCCATGTTTACAATAACGCCGATCCACTGGATAACAGACGCGCCTGTATTTTATGAATCGTGGAGTGATATCCGACCCTAAATCCGCCCAATGTGGGAAACAGAATCCCGTACCGAATCAAACCCACGATTACCTTCTGCCTATGATCAGGATCCATCACAGTAATGTAACAATAGGCATTACATTGTGACACTGGTACCCGTTTCCAGCCGGCACCCACGTGGAGGGTTCAGTAGAAGGATTTTCATGTGACGGCCGGCCAGGTTATAGTATAATTAAATAAAATTAAATAAAATATTAGTATTGTGGTTATTTTATTGAGCTGTTAATGGTTTTTAATCCAAATTTAGATATTTTTGATTAGGCTTAAGTTCACTGAATTTAATTTTCATTAAATTATTATTATGAAGACAGGAATTTTAATAAATAAATTAATTAAGTTTTTTTTTTTTTTGATAATTTTTGATTCTTGACTGCGCTGAGATTTGAACCCAGGCTTTCACGGACAGGTTGCCCAGACTAGTTTCGATTGTAACCACACAATCTCGTCAGTGGGGTTTGCCGTTTTACTCACTCGGCTATTGAAGCCGGATGACGTCAATAGTCAAACATCAATCCTTAAACCAAATGGCATTTCACCTTGGTAGATCGAAATTTGCTTTTGAATGAATGACTATCTATTTAAATGGATTTACATGTTCTTCCTAACTTCTGTGTTTTCGTACTTTTTGTCAAGAATTCTTTTTGAAATCCAAATTAATTTTTTTTTTGTTTTTCATGTTTTTGTCTTTCTTTTTTCTTGTTGACCTTTTTCAGCACAACTTGAAGGTATTGTTATTTTATTGAACTGTTAATGGTTTTTAATCCAAATTTAGATATTTTTAATAAGGCTTAAGTGCATTGAATTTAATTTCCATTAAATTATTTTTATGAAGGCAGGAATTTTACAACATGAAATTATTTAAAATTTTTTATTGATAATTTTTCATTCTTGACTGCGCTAAGATTTGAACCAAGGCTTTCACGGACAGGTTGCCCATACTAGTTTCGATTGTAACCACTCAATCTCGTCAGTGAAGTTTGCCGGTTCTCCCAGGCCCTATTGGCCGCGGCCAGAATCCATTCTCTAATCTTTCCAAAGTTGAAGCCTATTGGAGGCCTAACCGCCTTCATAAAGTTTGGATTCTCCATCTCTGAGCCCTGTCTCGCTAACTTATTAGCAATTTCATTGCCGTTTATGTTGCAGTGACCAGGCACCCAGCACAATCTCAACACATACCATCCTAAGGCTCCCTCCAGAGCCCTCCTACAACAATCAACTAGCTTTGAGTTCACATAACAGCCCTTTCGGCCATATGGGCCGCCTGGCTGTTGACGTATATAGTGACCTCCGAGCCCCTATCAATATTGTCCCTCATCAGTTCCACGGCCCTCAAGACCCCCAGAACCTCCGCCTGAAAAACGCTGCAGTCGTCAGAAAGCCTATATGCCATTCTGATGACCAGATCCTTAATGTAGACCCCCGCACCCGTGCCTCTTATCTTCGAGCCATCAGTGAAAATAGCAAATCCTCTAAATGATCTGCTACTACCTGACCAACTCTCCCCAGAAGGCGTTACTACCACCGGCAGCCGCCCAAAATATACCCTAGTGCCCACATTTGCCGTGGAGCCGGGTGATCCTAGGCAATAACCACCAGCTTAAATTTTACCCAGGATCCGTGAGTGACCCGGCGTGAAATTCCCTATCAATCCTAGCTCCCTCAGTCTAAGAATGTTTCTGGCGGCCATTCCCATCACATACTGCTCAATGGGCAGGAGATGTAGAATGACATCCAGAGCCGCTTGAGGAGTACTTGTCATAGCACCTGTCATGCCGAGTGAAGCACACTTTTGAGCCTTAGACAGAAGGTTCCTTCGACTAGCCACTCTCAATGAATCCCACCAAACACAGCAACCATACGTAAGAATGGGTCTAACCACAGAAGTGTACAGCCATCCCACTACTGACGGCCGGAGTCCCCAGCTCCTACCAATCGATGATCTGCAAGCATAGTAGGCATTGAGACCTCTCTTAAGTCTCCTGAGTATTCCTTTTCCACGACAGCCTGCTGTCCAGAAAAACTCCTAGATACTTAGCGCTATCAGATCTAAGCTCTACTCCTACTAGTACCGGCAGCCTAAAATTCTCTACCCTGTACCTCCTAGTAAAAAGAACCAACTCGCTTTTCTCCGGATTAACTCCCAACCCCTTATCACTCGCCCATGCTAACAGTTCGCCCAGCGCCCCTTGCATGACATCGCTAATTGTCGGCAGAAACTTGCCCGATAGCAATATCACTACATCATCCGCGTAGGCCACAACTTTCTGACCCATTCTGTCATAAAGTCCCAGATCGACATTGACAGCTAAGAGCCATAATGGAGAGATAACTCCCCCCTGTGGGATCCCCCTAGTCACCAGTTTCTTTAAGCGTTCGTTTCCCCAGTCCGAGTGCATAACTCTGCTGCTAAGCAGACCAGGAACAGTGGAACGCCTAGATCCACCAGTGCCTGCCTAATAGCCTCTATCTTCAAATTGTTAAAGGCGCCCTCTATATCCAGGAATGCCGCCAAGGTATATTCCTTGCTTCGCAATCCCCGCTCTACATAACCAACCACATCATGAAACGCACTCTCAACAGATCTACCCTTAAGATAGGCGTGCTCTGTGCCGCTGATGATGCCGGCGTAAATCTTCGTCCTCAGATGTAGATCAATCAGTCTTTCTAACGTCGTCAAAAGAAAAGACGATAAGCTAATTGGTCTAAAATCCTTTGGCTTAGAGTGACCGGTTCTTTCCGCCTAGGGTATGAAAACTACCCTGACATCCCTCCACCCTTTAGGAATGTGTCCCTTCAGCAAACAGACCCTAAACAGTTCCACCAATAGCACGAGTGATGATCTCCCGATATTCTGTAACATCGCCGGAAATATACCATCTGGTCCTGCCGATTTGTAAGACCCAAAGGTATTAACCGCCCATGTTACTTTATCCAAGGTTAACATGTCCCCCACCGTCTCTCTCTCCTCATCGCCCAAACCTGACCCAGAGATGGGGTCACCACATTCAATCTGTTGCCCCACCCCAGGATCCACACATCCCGGAATGTGATTCTCCATTAGCAGAATGAGTTGTCCTGAACCTGGACATCTCATTTACAGATTCCACTGACTCGCTAAACTTAACCCACTTTTCGCTCTCCTAATATCTTCTTTATATCTATTGTAACTCAATCTGAAGCTACTCCAATCCTCTTCCCTACGCGTATAATTCGCTCTATTGAACAACCTTCTGACAGTGGACCTTTGAGTCTTCAACTCGTCTGTCCACCATCTAGGTTGTGTGCGCTTGCCCGGAAAATTCATTGGACAGGATCGCTCATAGCTACTAGTCAATACCTCCGTGAAGGTGCTCACCAGTTGCTCCACACCGGTCGAAGTCGACCTCCAGTCGTGTGCTACTCTAAGGCTACTTTGCGCCAATCTCGAAAAGTAATTCCAATCCGTCCTTCTCGGATTCCTATACGGACACCTTTTCTACCTCTCAAACATTAGATTAAAGGACAAGCGACTATGGTCGATGAAGGAAAAACTCAGGTCCACCCTCCAATCCTCTTCTAACTCTCTACAGTTCGTCAATGTCATATCTATCACTGCCTCCCTATCCCTAGGTCTGAAGGTAGGTGTATTCCCCCTGCTACAGATAAGAAGATTGCTGGCAATAATAAAATCAAACAAAGACTCACCTCTTTTGTTGATGTCGGCACTTCCCCATTGGGTATGGTGTGCATTGGCGTCAAACCCTAGTACCAGCCTCGAGCCACTTCTGCCTGAGTACTCCACCAACTCTCGCACTTTTTCACCATGTAGATCGGTAGCCTCGTATGGCAAGCATACCGATGCTTGTGCCAGGACCGTTTTGGCTTTGGCTTCTCCTGTCACAACCGTGAGGTCTCCATTACTGTAAGAATGGGAAATCATATATTTATACTCAGTTCTCGCTCAGTTCAAAATACAAGTTCGTACCTTCTCTTCTGTGTGGGGTACGGACAATGAATACCCCTTGACCCTTAATCCAACTACCCGGTTTTTGTTAATCTAGGGCTCTTGAATTAAGGCCACGTTCACGTTGTTATGGATGAGGTGGGTTACCAATTCGGTTGAGGCCGCTTCACAGTGGTTTATCTCCACCACTTTCAACCTCTTAGGGTCTATCAGATTTAGGTTTCCTAACCCCTACCGCAACACCTCCCGTCGATTTTAGCTTTTTAAGAGACTCCTGGTCCACGGCGAACCTGAAGTGTCTTCCTTGGTTCTCTTTACAACCCTGTGAAGCTATTAACTTCCACCAGCTTATAATGAGTCCATTGATTTGGTTGCCCAGTACCCCCAGTATGACCTCCACCGGTTTTATAGGTGGAGGTATCCATACCGAGACCTTAATGGCAACTCAGAGGCGAGTATAACGTCCAGACTAGCTTCATGACAGGAGTTGCCACACTTACCAATTGTGGCCCTTAAAAACTCAAAGGTTTTTTTATTGCCACAACTGACAGTTTTGACAGCTCTTGCCCAGTCTGCCCCTTTGAACGATAATTCGTCCGGCCTTCCTTTAGCACTACAGATTTCGTCGAGTAGTTTGTTCTCTAGCACCTGCCATCTCACGGCACTGATCCTACCATCTGGATCCATACGATCAATGACAGCCGCCAGAATACCATCCTTACTCGACGACTCTTTTAGTTTGTTTGACGTGGAGGGGTGGTCCTCTCTGGAGCCAGTCGTCTTATTGGTCTCCTTACGGGGATCTTTAAGAGAACTGACCACAGTCTGACCAGTCTTCTTACGATTCCTGTCCTGCCACGATTAAGAGGGCCCCTTGCTGTGTATCCCGCAGGATAGGGAAGTCCTAGGATAGCACCGACAGAACCGTGGATTCGTTCGAATCTAGCAACGTTTTTTCGAGGCTTCCTCAGCAGATTCCTATCCCGCCCATCGTGCAGTGAGGAGTCTTTCTTAGCTACATATCTTTCTAGAAAGGCTAAGGAGGCTCTCACACCACTCTTGGCTTTTTCGTAGCTCGTTCGACTGCCTGATGTGACATGTTCTGTTGCATCTTGCCGAACAACGACTTTTGATACACTCGCCAATCCGCTCTCCATCCCGAATGTGACTCCGGAAGTCGATGGCCAAACCCTATGGTCCTCATCATGAGCCGAAATCACTGTTATTTCGTGCTCATCGTCAGAGCCCAGAATTAAGTCACCGAGTCTTTCCGATGCCCCTGTACGAGACGGAGAGTCGATTGGGGGTCTTTCCTGTCCGTCTCTGTCATAACTGTCAGTTCTGGCATTTACTGACTCTCTTACAGCAGAATATCTCTGTGAATACCCAGCAAGTCGGAGTCCGAATCTGACACCGAACCTGCTGAGCTGTCAGTGATATTCCCTGCACCAACTCCTTCATTTCGTTTTTTAAAATTGTCCAGTTTTTGGTCCCACGAGTGTGCACGTATACAAAAGAACCTAGGCTAGACTAGGCTAGAATTACAACTGAGCCTTGCCATCGGCGTCAGAGGGAAGCTGTTCGCGACCAGTTTCTTTAACCACTAACTAGCCATTCAGGTCCTCGGCACTGCTGTCAACCACCTTGACCTTAAAAGTGAGGGATGTGGGAAAACAAAGGGGAGTAGATAGGATTATAGGTAATGCGAGTGGGATAGGGGATGGATGGATAGCCCTTGGTCATGCTGGCCTTAAAGCTTATGCCCTAAAACTTGTTCCGGTTAGACTACACCGATTCAAGTTCTAAGACATACACTTCCGCCAACATTTAAGCCACCACATCGCGGCAAGATAGTTATCCAGGTGGTGGGTGACTAAAATAACTAAATACAATTTTTCGATTTCGACAGGTGATTCAAATCGAAGTGGAAACATAGCATTACTTATAGTTTTGCATTATAACAACTTTTTTATTGTCACTATTTTTAAAAGTTTGTAACAATCGGCCTTAATATCGTAAGATTTTCTTTTCTGATAATATTTAAATATTCAGTGTTGGAAGAAAAAATACGAACGCAAAATAATAAGAATGCCTAACATTAAAACGCAGAAAGTCATATCTTTAAAACGAAAACGGGAGTAGAACAAAATAAAAAGTGCTTTGTACATCATTTATCTAAATTTTATTTGATGTAATAAAGACCAATTTATGTAAGTCATAAAAATGCTATGAGGGTCGAACTAGAAAATCTAGATATAAGCTCCAGTTCGACCCTCGTTGCATATTTATGACTAACATAAATTGGTCTATATGCAACGAAATTTTTATTTGTTTCTACTATGTACCCAATTTCGCTTTAAAGATATGCCTTTCAGAGTGCCTTCTTTTATTTCGCGTTCTTATTTTTTCTTCAAAAACTGTATGTATTCTATTTTGAAAAAATTTTCTTTTTTACAGATGTTTTAAAAAATCAAAAAATTATAACTTATGTATATTCAATATATTTATGTAAATTGAATGTGCTTTATTTACATAACAGTGAATTTTTTTAATATATTAAATTTTTTACTCTTTTAATGATATTGCTCACCAAATTAATTTTATTTTTTATGTGCCTTAAATTTTTGTATACCCTCCACCACCACTGTGGTGAATGAGGGTATACTAAGTTTGTCATTCCGTGTGAAACTTTTTTATTATACATCTAAGACCCCATAAAGTATATATATTCTGGCTCCTTGAGTAATTCTAAGTCGATTTAGCCATGTCCGTCTGTCTGTCCGTCTATCCGTCTGTTGAAAACACGCTCACTTTTAAAAAACGCAAAAGAAAAGAACAAACTTGGTCTCAAATAACTTGAAGTTATCCTAAGCACTCAGCAACATCGGTTCAGTAGGATCAGAACTATGAATCAAAATGTGGAACCACTACCCTGAAAAAATTGATAATTTTGATACAAAAACTAACATAAATGGTTTATTAATGCACGGAATGACATAACATTTTGCTCGAATTTGGTTTGTACGACTGCAAATCATAGTGGTAAATTTCGTGACGATCGGTCCATAATTTACCATAGGACCCATATAAACCCATCTCGAGGAAAACAGTTTAGTACGCCTAAAACCGCAATAAAAAACGCTAGCATACTTAAATTTGGTTCGTCACAGTTTTGTAGGACCAGAAGTCACACTGTAAAATTTTTTGAAGATCGGTCCCTAATTGACACTAGGTCCCATATAAACCCTACTCCCGGAAAACAGTTTAGTAAGCTTAATACCGCAATAAATTACGCTATCATACTAAAATTTGGTACGTCACAGTTTTATAGGACCAGAAATCACACTGTAAAATTTTTTGAAGGTCGGTCCATAATTTACATTAGTTCCCATATAAAGCCTACTCCCGGTTAACAGTTTAGTACGCCTAAAACCGCAATAAATAACGCTAGCATACTTAAATTCGGTACGTCACAGTTTTATAGGACGAGAAATCACATTGCCAAATTTCGTGAAGGTTGGTCCATAATTTACCCTAGGCCACATATAAACCCTACTCTCGGAAAACAGTTTATTGCGCCTAAAACCAAATAAAGCTCACCTTGGAAAAATAATAAAATTCGCCTTAAGCCATCACAGATATAGATATTGCGGTAAAATGTCTTACTTAAATACATATGGCCAGAGAAAAATATCATGCAAATATGTGAAATTTTCTGTTAACGCTAAAACTAATTACACTGCGGTATTGAAATTTATTCTAATTTATTTTTTGTAATACTAGAAATCAGTCTTCAGAATTTTCGGATGATTGGGCCATAATTTACTATAGGTCCAACACAAATTACCCTCCTAAAAATTATTTTAGTTCGGCTAAAACTTTTACGAATCATGATATTTTACTCAAGCACGTTCAAAGTCCTAACAAGAAACGCATAAAATTTTCTTATTGTCGGTCAATAATTTAATTCATGTCTAAGCTGCAACTAATTTTAATGCTGACGCTCGTTTTTTGTGAAGCTTAGTTAATAATATATATGTATTTATCATATAGAGCTCACTCCTGTCGGTGGAGGGTATCAAAGATTCGGCACAGCCGAATATAGCACTCTAACTAGTTAAATAATAAACTATTTTATTTCTCGAAAAAATCATAATTTTTAGAAATTTTTGAATAAATTTTTGTTTTCTATTAAAATATAAATTTTTAAACACTGATTTATTTCGAATAATTAATATGATAGCTAAGTTTGAAGCAAGTTACAAATAGTGAGTTTTAAGCCAACGTGTAAACAACTAACTTTTCTTTGACTGAAATTTAACTAACTTATAGTTAATTATAGCTAGCTACAAAAAATTAGCTTTAAGTTAACGGCTAGTTTACTAACTTTAAAATTAATTGAAAGTAGTGCAGCAATGTTAAAATAGTTAGTTTATTTCATATAAAAGTAATGCAAGTGTCAACCACCACTACTTGAGAAATAGTTAGCTTTCAGTTAATTTAAATTTAACTGCATGGCCGACAGGGTATTTTCACTCTGTAAAATTTGGACATTGTCAAAATCAGGAGTGTTTTCTTTGTGCACAGGATAACAATGCCGTTTTTTGTGTAGGGATATTATTCTGTAATTTTTAATCCGATTTGTGTGATGAAATTCTTGTTTTTAGTTTGTTTTTTGTGGTACCTATGTAAACTTTATTCCATATCCCAAATTCATTGCCATTACATTGTATTTTATAAATTACATTGGATTTGTCTAATTTGTGTATTTTATCTTTGGTTTAACTGTACAATTTTGTCAACATGTTGATAGATTTATGTTTATTTTTGGTACTTGTAATTTCTAGATTATGGCCCAGAAGATGTTTTCCAATGAAAAAGGAAATATCGGTAAAATTTAATAAATTATTATAAAATAAAAATAATTAAAAAGACCTCGAGCTCAAAATAAGTTATTTTATTTATTATCAAAAATTATTTTCGGGAATGAAATATTTATTAATTAATTCATTTATTAATGATGTGCTAATAATCCCAATTTATGATAAAAAACACTGAAATTTATTATTGTGGGAAAGCTAGTTTCTATGCGCATTTCGCTGGTTGCTTAGGCCAGCTCGTCAGGAAACTTTTTCCAAATACTTTAGAAAAGCTAAAAATATTATACAAGTAAGACCATAAAGTGAATAAGAATTTTAAACACTCAGCTCTTACTTGTAACAATATCAAAGCTTCAACAAAAACACAACAATAAATAGTGTATTTTTTCTTTCTTACATTCGCCTACAATTGGCTGGGTTTTTTCCAACACGAATTGTAGTTGTAAGAGGATAGAAAAAAACAAAATTAAAAAAACAAGTTGCTAAATAAAGCAGCTTGCCATTTCAGTTTTTTATTTGCCGGGCACATGCAAATTTATTATCAAAAATTATTTTCGGGAATAAAATATTTATTAATTAATTCATTTATTAATGATGTGCTAATAATCCCAATTTATGATAAAAAACACTGAAATTTATTATTGTGGGAAAGCTAGTTTCTATGCGCATTTCGCTGGTTGCTTAGGCCAGCTCGTCAGGAAACTTTTTCCAAATACTTTAGAAAAGCTAAAAATATTATACAAGTAAGACCATAAAGTGAATAAGAATTTTAAACACTCAGCTCTTACTTGTAACAATATCAAAGCTTCAACAAAAACACAACAATAAATAGTGTATTTTTTCTTTCTTACATTCGCCTACAATTGGCTGGGTTTTTTCCAACACGAATTGTAGTTGTAAGAGGATAGAAAAAAACAAAATTAAAAAAACAAGTTGCTAAATAAAGCAGCTTGCCATTTCAGTTTTTTATTTGCCGGGCACATGCAAATTTATTATCAAAAATTATTTTCGGGAAATGATAAATTTAAAAAATCCATAGAATTTTAATTTTCGACTGCTTTTTGCATTAAGGAGACCATAACACATCAAAAAAATATAGTGGTCATCAAAGGTCATGACAAAAGTTCAAATTTGTTGCATAGTGTTATGTAACATAATGTGGTTGTTGACTTAAAAGAGTCAGTTTTCAAAGACCGAAGAATGAATTGAATCTTATGACTAATACCAACATTTAAGCTACCCCGCTAATATTAAGCTAATATTGCATCAATATTTTTCAAAACATCAAAAAAAAAACATGAGGTTTTGGCCGATTGGACAAAATATAAACATTTTTTGGCAAAAGTGCAGTTAACGGGACACACGAAAATAAAATTGGCCGTGGGCCGCTCTTGATCCAAAAAACCGCCCCGCCCACTAAGTGGTATGTGAGAGTACTCAAATTAAAGGTAATTTTGCAAAAAAAAAATATAATAACATTTAGGGCGGGCGCGACTTTTGGAGTCCTCTGGGGAAAAAAGAAAGTTCCCTCACACCCATATCTATATGTGGGTACTCAAATTAAAGATAATTTGCTCACGGTTGTAAATATTTGGTTTTTATTTAGTTTATTTTGTTTTATGCGCGATTTTTTTTCTAAAAAATAGTCTTCCTTTTTGTTGCGAAAACGATTTGTAAGTTTGTGCAAACGATTTATTTGCATTGTGCCAGTTCCATGCACATTCCTTTCCGCCAATCGCTCCAAAAGTGGTAAACTGGTAAGTACCGATCTACGAGCACATAGGAATTATTTGGCAAATCGCTTGCACCTAATGCCAGTTTTCTCTCGCTAAATTGAGGTAAATGAAACCCATACTACACATATGTTTTTTTTTTTCTCATTATTTATTTATTGAATCTTCATATATTAAATATGAACTAACAATAATTAATCAAATCTTATACTAATACTTTATTTTTGTCCTGCCAATGCTAGACGAAAATTTTTCTCTTCACGGTTTCTGTTCACATATGTAGATGTTTAGCGCTCTTCTTGTCTGATGAGTCCTGCTGTATCTCTTCTCCTTAATCTAGAGTGGCCGCTGTTATTTAAAATATTTCGAGCTAGTGGATTTGGGTGCGACTCAAGTCTTTTTAAATATTTTACTGCATACTTCGTAATAATAGTTTTTACTAACGGCACATTGAGATCCTTGTGAATATTTGCGTTTTTAACATACCAGGGAGCGGCTGTGATTATTCGAAGAAGTTTATTTTGTCGCCTTTGAATTTTTTCGATATTAGAAGCCGAGGCAGTGCCCCATAACTGAATACCGTAGCACCAAATTAGTTTTAAGATAGAGTTGTAAAGTAGAAGTTTACAATCGAGACTAAGAACAGAGTTTTTTCCAATAAGCCAATTAAGTTGAATTGCTTTTAGTTTCATTTGTGTTAGTTTTGCTTCTATATGGCATTTTCATGATAAACGCCGATCTAGATGAATTCCGAGATATTTTACATGCGATTGTTGGGGCACTAATTGATTATTGATTTTAATAGGGGGACATGACTCCCGACGCAAGGTGAATGTTATATGTACGCATTTTTGCTCATTCACCTTTATACTCCATTGTTTCACATATTTTAGACCTGATCATAAGGCATGTTATGCATGAGCTATTAAATGGAAAAACTTCATCTCCTAATATCTTTTATAACTTTGTTCCGGAACTTAAAAATAACTACGAGGAAACAAAACTAAATACATAATGAGGAATACATAAAAGTGGAAAACATTAAATGGCGTCACAATATTGAATATTTGTACGAGCTTGGTTCTTGGTTCAAAGCCATACCGCCATAAGCAATGCTCGATGGAATTCAAAGGCAATTCTTGCCATTTTAGCATTTGTCCGAAATACCGAGACCAGCTTACGCCAATATGTGAGTTCATAAGTGGAACATAGTATAATATATGGTTTTCCAAATCATTGTTTTAATAAAGAAAATTTCTTAGCTTTAGAATAGTCCTTAGCACGGTTTAAGTACGGACATTTATGTTTTAAAATATACTGGGTTAAAGAACTTTCAATAATCCCAATGGAACAACGAAGCAACATATGCGCATAACGTGGTGTTAAAGTAGTACATGACATTTATCCATCATGCAAATCAGCGCGCACGTTAAATTTGAAGTTTATGTCTTTTAATAAATAAACAACATTTTTTATTTTACTATTTAAGTTATTAGTAAAATTTTTCAAATTTTAAATTTAAAATTAATGTACTATTTTTTGGGAGATTTTACAAACTCGTTTTTGTGTGTGAGGTTTTTATTCCAAAATGACCTGATTTTTTTTTTTCGTAAATAGCACAACATTCGCAATCGTGCGTTACTAGGGCCAAAATTTGGTTGTGGCAATAATGCTCATATTAATATTCGTTCCTATAATGCTGCAAAAAAAATATTTGAAATATATAATCCTGGCTAAGAGGTTTTGTTTGCAACTTTTTAAAAATATGGTTGAAGTCTACTGATTCACCACCAACAAAATCAAACTCATTTAAAATAAATTTTGGGGAATATTTCAAATAGCAAATTTATTAAGTTCGTATAATTTTTTATATGCTTTTGCAAAACGTTTGTCTAGATCAAACATCATCTAACAGTTTCAAAATTACGTTACACAATTATTAACTTACAAATAAATTTTAGTTAATAAATAGAAATTGTAAAAAATAAAGCTAAGGTTTGATAAATTTAGTGGTCACACTTTTCTTGGATATTTTTGTCAAATATTTGTTAGGTCTGAACATTCCTTAAATCATATCTACGAATTTGGTTGGTTCCTTGTAAATTGTTTTGTTTTTATTCAAATTAACGTTTTATTACAAAAACTTATTTGATTTTTGTTTTTTTATGTACTCGAATTAAAACCGGTTATTTTAAAAATGCTTAGCCGAAAACCGTCTTTTAAAATAGCAACTATTCGAAATATTCGTTTCGGTTTTCGAAAAAAGTCGAATAATCGATCTCCCTAAAATGTACACATTTATCAGATAACGGTACATTTGTGGTATACTTTTCTTTCAGCCGTCATTCAGAGTCAAACGCTGATTTAATGCAAGGCAACTTAATTACGCGTGGCTAATTGGCTTTGATCGGAGAAAAAATGTTTGAGTTATAGAGGATAACATTTAAGATCTTATTAAAATTGTAACGTTGTTCACCAATTAACGTAATTTTGGAAAATGTTTCGTATCACAGTTAGGGTGTTCAATTAATCGGCTTTTTTTGCTCGATTAAACGATTAATCGATATTTGCCATTTTTGACTTATTCGATTAAACGAATAAAATTTTAAAATCAATCGATTAATCGAACAATTCAAAATCCTGAAATTTTATAAATTAAGAGATTTTTTTCGACAATTTTAGAAAACATTGGTACTTGAGTAAAAAAACATTATTAATTACAAGTATTTTAATATTTTATTAACAAAAAAACAAAACAAACGTAATAATTCATACTATGTTATTGTAAAAACCTTTACAACGATAAAAAAAAAATAAAACATGTGTTGAGATCATATAATTTTATACGTACAAAGAATTAAACAGATCTTTTAAAATAATCTTTTAAAAATAATATCAAGATCAAGTTTTGTCTTTCCTTTTAATTTGCTATACTCTCTATTTTTTTTAATCTAATTAAAATATTGTACACGGAATTGCTCTGAATTTTACCGTTCCATTTGTTTCCAAATGGAACGTTCCAAGTCGGTCGCGCTCGTTGAAGATAGACGTGTTCTCTTAGCTCGGCATACGGTTTATTTTTTATAATAAATTTAAAAAGAGAAAATATAAGAAAAAGGGAAAAAATATATGCATGTACATTAGAGCGACTCAAAAAAAAGTGATTTTGTTACACCTCTGAGAATAAAGGTTGACATGTTTTATGATGATTCCCAAAATATTTTGGTTCTAGCGTGGACCATCCGTTTTCAGTTTTTGGAATTTTTTTGTACTTTGCTCCAAGACGACATAAATAAAATTTGTTATCATCGAAGCAGCATCCAATGGTATATAAAACTTTACCACTTGCGACCTACTTATTCGGTTTTTCATACAAATTCTACCTATTTTTTTTTTTTATTAAATTTATATTTTTTTATTGTATTTTTCACATTTTGATAAATTTTAAAATGAAAAAATTGTATACACATATTGCCTATATATGAAAAAAAGATAAAATATATCGCGATTTTCGCGATTTATGCAAAAATTACAAAAAAAAAAATAAATTAACATTATTTTAAAACAGATTCAATTTGAAAAGCAGAACATTACTTCCACATACGTAGAATTTAAAAGAGGGTACAGCTGATAGAATTAGTTCACAAAATCGTTTTGCAATTTTGGACGAAGAATCCTCGGAAGCACAAAAAGTTATCAAATCTTCTAAGCCACCCCCGATATATCTTAGAGAGAAAAACTCAAGTGAATTAATAAAGAATTTGATCTCAGTAATGGGTGAAAATTCTTTTTATGTAGCCGCAATAAAGCGTGGAAGCATAAATGAAACGAAAATACAGGTCAATCGTGAAGATGATTTTCGTAAAGTAATAAATAATTTAGAAGCACTTAATAAAAACTTTTATACATACCAACTGAAGAGCAGTAAAGGTCTTCAGGTAGTGATTAAGGGCATTGACTCATGCGTAGACCCAGGTGAGATAAAAACGTTTTTAAAAGAGAAGGGCTTCAAAATAAAAAATGTAGTAAATATTAAAAATAGAGAAAAAAATCCCCAGCCACTATTTCGAGTGGAGTTAGAACCCGGTGACATTAAGCTTAAAAAAAATTAAACTCATCTACAGTCTGAAGTATATCCTATATAGGAAAATAACGATAGAGGCACCGCACAAAAGGAATGGTCCCGTGCCATGTTTAAACTGCCAAGAATTTGGTCACACTAAGGCATACTGCCATTTAACCCCTGTTTGCGTTGTATGTGGAGAATTGCATGGTACAGCTCTCTGCGTTAAGTCTAGAAATGACCCCAATGTAAAAAAAATGCAGCAACTATGGTGGTAATCAGACCGCCAACTATAGAGGATGCCCTGTATACTCTATAGTCAAGCGGTCGGTTGGACCGAAACCTAATCCCCCTCAAATGCATGTAACAAATCAAGTTAACACTAATGACATTCAGGTAATAACAGAACATCCTACGCTAATGTCCTAAAATCAAACCATATGCCAATGCAAGGTGATTTGCCAAATAATGATGAGACTCCAGTTTCTTATTTAAGTCGTCTAGAAAAAACAATGGAAACACTAGTGCAAACAGTTACTAACTTTATGAACACAATGGGTAATGTGATGCAGGAAATGTAAAGAATGCAATCGATGTTATTAAAAGCTGTACTTAACAAGCCATGAATTGTTTAAAAATTTGTTTTTGGAACGCAAACGGCATCCGCCAACATAAAAATGAGCTAGAATACTTTCTTAAAAGTAAACAGATTGATGTAATGATGGTTTCTGAAACTCATTTGACCTCATAAAATACGTTTAAAATCAATGGTTATATATATTGTACGATACCAAGGACCCTCGAGATAGAGCTTGTGAAGGTTCTGCTATTTTGATAAAAGCCCGAAGCAAACACTACTTAATGTGTGATCATCGTGAAGATTATCTGCAAGCAACGAATAGTTGCGTTTAAGAGCTTAAGCGAAACAAAGTAATTTCATCTTTATACTTTTCAATAAGATTTTCAATATCAGAAAGCCAATATTATAAATATTTTAAATCATTAGGACCCTGTTTCCTAGCCGCTGGCGATTACAACGCTAAACATACCTTCTGGGGGTCACGGCTCATAACACCAAAGGATCGTGTTTTGTACAATACAATCTCTAAAATGGATTTAAATGTGGTCGCGAGCGGACAACCAGCTTATTGGCCTACTGATCAGCAAAAAATTCCAGATTTCATCGATTTTGGCGTGGTTAAAAACAACCCCGCAGAAGCGATTCATGTTGAAGCTTCCTTAGAACTATCTTCCGATCACACACCTACAATTGTTTCTTTAATGAACCCAAATAGAATTGTATCTATGTCTGGTTGCTTAGCGACGTCAGCCACACAAATAAATTGGTTAAAATATAAAAAATATCTTAGTGCCCATTGCACAGAAAATATTCCGCTTAGTACACCGGAGAACGTGGATTTCGCTATTGTTAATTTTGACAGTTATCTCAAACTAGCTCTTCAACCTTCCAGCATAACCTTCAAAAAACCAAAAATAATAACATATATTCTACAGATGTAGAGCGTCTCTTGACTGAAAAAAGGAGAGTTCGAAGAGAGTGGCGATTGCACAGATCCCGCAACTTAAGACTTTATTAAAAGAGTGCACAAAAAGGCTGAGAAAGTAACTGCAGTCTCATAAGACGGCTTCCCTGGAAAAATATAGTAAGGGACTTGATGCAGCTCCACAATCAGACTACTTATTATGGCGTGCAGCTAGAAGTCTCAATAGACCAGTTATCTCTAAGCCACCATTAGGAAACTTGAATGGAAGTTGGGCAAGAAATGACATTGAAAAAGGAAATCTGGTTGTCAATCATCTGAAAAATGTATTCACCCTTAATATATCTCACGATATAGCAGTCGAGCTACCGCCTGTAAATATTAAGGCAGTTATTCCCCTAACATTCGAGTTTAGAGAAATCGAAAAGGCTATTTGTGATTTAAACACCAAGAAGGCACCCGGTATTGATAAGATCAGTAATAAAATGCTTTTGGGGCTACCAAGTATAGCAAAGAAAATTATTCTTATTATATTTAATGCTATTTTACGCCTTCAATACTACCCTCAAGAATGGAAGTTCTCCTTAGTAACCATGATATCAAACTCAGGAAAGGATCACACATAAGTTGAGTCATACAGGCCTATTAGCTTATTATCTAATATTTCAAAGCTATTTGAGAAACTACTAGTGTCAAAATTAACGCCGATTTTAAATGAAAATAGATGTATTCCAAACCATCAATTCGGTTTTAGAAGAAAGCACAACACAATTGAACAAACTCATCGAATAGTAAATGTAATAAGAAAAGCCTTTGAAGAAAAAAAATATTGCTCAGCACTATTCATCGATGTGTCTCAAGCTTTTGATAAAGTCTGGCATTAAGGTTTACTACTGAAATTGCAGCAAAACTTACCAGCAAACATACACAAGCTGTTGGAAAGCTACTTAGTCGGTCGTCAATTTGTTATAAAAGAAGGCGACTTTTTAAGTTCTCCTCAGCCAGTTAACGCTGGAGTCCCACAAGGCAGCATCCTGGGCCCTCTATTATACTTAATTTATACTTCGGACATGCCAACAAACAGCTACACACAAACCTCAACATTTGCGGATGACACAGCTTTCCTAAGGGTACATGAAAACTGTCAAGAAGCATCTCGTTACTTACAGGATGACATATTTGAACTGGAAAGGGGGTTAAAACAATGGAGGATAAAGATCAATGAGCAAAAATGCGCACATATAACATTCACATCGCGTCGGGAAACATGCCCCCATATTAAAATCAATAATCAAATAATACCCCAACACTCGCATCTAAAATATCTCGGTATACATCTAGATCGGCGTTTAACGTGGAAATGGCACATAGAAGCAAAATTCACTCAAATGAAACTAAAAGCAATTCAAATTAATTGGCTCATTGGAAGAAATTCTGTTCTTAGTCTCGATTGCAAACTTCTACTTTACAACTCTATCTTAAAGCCAATTTGGTGCTACAGTATTCAGTTATGGGGCACTGCCTCGGCTTATAACATCGAAAAAATTCAAAGGCGCCAAAATAAACTTCTTCGAATAATCACAGCCGGTCCCTGGTACGTCAAAAACTCAAATATCCACAAGGATCTATCTCAATGTGCCAATAGTTAAAACTATGATAAATATGCAGTAATATTTAAAAAGGCTGGAACTGCACCCAAATCCATTAGCTCGAAATGTTTTAAATTATGGTGGCCACACTCGATTAAGAAGAGGAGACACTGCAGCACTCACCCAATCAGATAAGCGATAAACACCTACACATGTGAACAGAAACCGTGATGACGAAATCTTTTTTTGTCTGACACTGGCAGGACATAAGATTTGATTGATTATTGTTGGTTCATATTTAATATATGAAGATTCAATAAATATATACTGGAAAAAAAATTTGTTTGCCAATGTTGCGTTCAATTTAACAACTGACCACTAATTAACTTTGGCGCTTTGTTTATAAAAAATATATTTCTTAAAAAATAAATGTGCTTTATTAAAAAAAAAATTGTGTTCTAAAAAATTCTTGTGCTTTTTTACAAAATACTTTGAGGCATGCTAATATTTTGAGTTATTTCTTCGTCGTGGGTATTTTTAAAATGAAATTGACTATTAAAGCGAGTGCAGCCTGTGACACAGCCGTTAATTCAAACAAGTTTTGGCAAGCAGATTTTGTGAACAACTTGAAAGGTTAAAAATAATTTTTTGCATTTGTTTCAATAATAAGTAAAAATTAACGGATTACTGCATTATTTCAGTATTCAGTAAAAATTTACTGGTTACTCAAATTTTTTTCAGGAAGGGATAGTTTACACGGTAATACAACGTAAAGACATGTCAAAAAATAAATGATGTTGAATGAGAAAAATCTTATAATGTAAGAGAGAATACGGATATAAAATTTGACAAGCGGTCGGTAAATGTTCATTTTCTAAACTCTTTTAGAAATTTATGTATTCTCATCACACCAGAGTCGTATTTTAACAGTACATATTGAAGGTGGTAGCACTTTTATACAATGACAAAAACTACCTAAATCAACTCAAGTAATGTTCATGTTGTTTTTGTAAATATTGTAAAACTGTAACCATCTGCTTGTTTGTTACTAAAGGTACGGTCAGATATGGCAAACATTTGCCGAAAAACGTCAAATATTTGTTTGCCGTAATGTGACCACAAAATATTTATTTGCGACAAACAGGAAAACAGCTGATTTTGGGCTAATAAATTTGTTTGGTGTCAAACAAAAATGCTTTTAATGTGACCACTCAAAAACAAATATTTGCCTGTATTTTAAGCAAACAAATATTTGTTCTTACAATTATTTTGTAAGAGCAAACAGTAGCAAATAACTGCTGTTGGGAACAACTTAAAAAAAAAAATACCACTAAAATCAAATAAAAAAACACAAAGTATTGTAATAATATTTTTGTAAAATTTAACATTTATCTAATTTATTTATTAAAAAAACACATGATTTTGGAATTACATTAAATTCGTTTTTGATTTTCAGTATTTTTTGTTGTTGTAGCCAAATCGTCGTGCGGTTACTGCCTTGGATCAAAGATAAAAAAGTTATCTAATCTATATATATAAAATTGTAACATTACTGATTCACTCACTGATTCATCATCGCACAGCCTAAACGACTGAAGGTAAAAACTTGAAATTTGGACCAGGGCTAGCTCTCCCCAAATCGATCACAAAGACGGGATTTTTGGAATTCGAATGTTTAGGGGGTAAAAACGGGTAAATTCGGTAACCTTATATCTCTAAAACTAAAATTTCATACTTATCGTTGTTCTTTAGAAAAATAAGCGGACAGGTGTCTGGTACTTTTTGGAAATTCAGCCCTTTAACGGAGTAAACGGGTAAAACCTGTATTTTGGTACTTTTTTGTCACCCCACCTATCTTTTAAACCCATAATAAGAGAAATAAGGGTTATATCACATTTGAAACTTATCTAAAAAATCCAAATACAAATTTCGTACTTTTTCGAAATTCGGATGTTTAAGGGGTAAAAAGCGTAACTATTTTTGGTACTTTTTTACAAAACATTGTTTTTATTTATTGACATAGACGTATTAAATTATGGGCTCCCACTACAATATTTAAATTTTTTTATGCTTCAATGGGGAGAAAAAAGTACAAAAAAGGGGAAATAGGGAGTAAACGGGTAAAATCTGTATTTTGGACTTTTTTGTCACCCCATCTATCTTTTAAACCTATAAACATAGAAATAAGGGTTATATCACATTTGAAACTTATCTAAAAAATCCAAATACGAATTTGGTACTTATTCGAAATTCGGACATTTAAGGGGTAAAAACTGTAACTATTTTTGGTACTTTTTTACAAAACATTTTTTTTTAGTCAAAAATTTAGTACTTATTGTTGTTCAATAAAAAAAAAATAAGCGGACAGGTGCTTGGTACTTTTTTGAAATTCGGCCTTTTTGGGGAGTAAACGGGTAAAACTTGTATTTTTAAACTTTTTTGCTATGCCATCTATTTTTTAAACCAATAAACATTAAAATAAAAACTATATCACATTCATAACGTATCTAAAAAATACAAATAAAAATTTGGTACATTTTCGAAATTCGAACGTTTAAGAGGTGAAAATCGTACCTATTACAAAGTAGCTGGTTAAAACCTAGAAACATAAACTTTGGCGTAATATGTCCACGAAAGAAAAGGAGATGCTAACGAAGTAGCGGGTTAAATGCTAGTTATTGTATAAATCCATTTTTTGAGTAATTGCCATTTTAAGATTTCAAAAATGGATTACGAAATATAAAAAGAACACTGAAATCATATATGTATAATCGATTTTAAACTCAACCTTTCAAAAATGTTTAAGCAATTTTACACGATATTTATTTTGCGGTGGGTTTGTCAGATGTAAAGTCCATATGTAATTTCACATGTCTGTCAAAATTGACAATAACAGAAGGTTAATCATTTTTGCTTTAACACGTTCTTTTTTGGTTTCACCTGACATAACATAAAAACATTCATATTAGCAAACTATTTACTGATTTATATTTATATTCACTTTTTATTGTATTTTAGTTAATTAAAAATTTTGTTTTTTTTTAAGAATATGTGTAAGTAAATAGATTTTAATATATATTTGCCTCCACAAACAGACGACTTGCAAAACAGCTGATGTCAGATGGTTTGCCAGATCAAAATAGAACACGCTCTAATTGAAAGAAATTCCTCTATATTTTCCATCACAATTTGTATAATAGTGTTTTGGCAAATAAATTTATATATTTTGACAGTTTGGTCAAATATTTTGCTTCGGCAAATATTTTTTTAAGTGTGACCATATGGAAAACATGTTTGCTAATATGTGTGTTTGCCGCTATTTGACATCTGTTCGAGCAAACAAATATGAGCAAATAAATGTGCGCAGTGTGACCACAAAATTAAACCTACATTGTTTTGAAAAAAAATTTGCCAAATAAAGGCAAACATATTTGGGGCTAATATTTGCCATATGTGACCGTACCTTAAGTAAATAGATTTTAATATATATTTGCCTCCACAAACAGACGACTTGCAAAACAGCTGATGTCAGATGGTTTGCCAGATCAAAATAGAACACGCTCTAATTGAAAGAAATTCCTCTATATTTTCCATCACAATTTGTATAATAGTGTTTTGGCAAATAAATTTATATATTTTGACAGTTTGGTCAAATATTTTGCTTCGGCAAATATTTTTTTAAGTGTGACCATATGGAAAACATGTTTGCTAATATGTGTGTTTGCCGCTATTTGACATCTGTTCGAGCAAACAAATATGAGCAAATAAATGTGCGCAGTGTGACCACAAAATTAAACCTACATTGTTTTGAAAAAAAATTTGCCAAATAAAGGCAAACATATTTGGGGCTAATATTTGCCATATGTGACCGTACCTTAACGCAACTGCATAATATCTTTGCTTTTATTTTACTTATATTATCCGTTTAAGCATAAAAAATACTTACAACAGGTTTTTATTTTTTTATTTTAAACACGGAGAGAATTTCATAATATTTTGTTCCTACAAAGTAATAATGCATTGCATTTCCGTGTAAGCTAGCCTTAAGCATTACGCCCATGTATGTGAATTATTCACTAAACATGACTGTTTTTTTAATTCCAACGGACACATACATTTTGTTTGTTTATTTGACTTAAAACTTTAAAAAATTATACATTTGACAGAAAAGCCATATATGTTTTGTTATTTGATTAATCGGCATAAGTTTTTCGATTAATCCTATAATCGAAATCAGCAATTTTAAATTAATCGAACAATTAATCGTCTAAAATTGTTCGATTAATCGGCTGAACACCCTAATCACAATTAATAACAATATCTAAAGTTTTTTAATTTTATTGTATAGGCACCAAAATCGATTAAAAAGTAAAAATCGTATAATAAAAAAACGAAAATAAATCTCTTTCAAATTATTCAAATTTAATCATTCATAAATACATGCATACACGCTAGTTAATTTAACCCATTAGCGCCCAATGATCCTATTAGGAACATGCATACGTATTTAAAAAAATAATAATTGAATAAAAAAATTATTATTTTTTGAAAATAGCTAACAATCTTTTAAAAAAAATTGGGCGCTAATGGATTAAATTCTAGTGCTTTCATTTTTTTAATATGGGATTTTTAGGTTTTACATACTTTTGCCTCTAGTTGCCCAATTTTTTAAGTCGATTTTCATAAGTAAGCCCTTTCTGGAGCGATTGTAAAATGATCTTGTTGACCGCCGTATCAGTTGTTTTAAAACGCCACCGCAAAAAGGCGCTTATCCAGTATTGGCTAAAAAAAATGATCCCGATTTGCCAATATTTGAAATTTTTCGAGGTTGGTGTGTTTACAAAAAATAAAGAAACAAAATTGTAAAACATTGTTAAATCATATTTTGAGGTCTTGCGGATCTAATTGGCGATTGGTTAGGCCAAATATGAAAAAGTCGTAGAGCTATTGTTTTCGAGGCCCCAAGGAACTATTTTTAACAATAAAAAGTTAGATTTCTCGAAAAGTCGATTTTGATATATTGCTAGTTATACGAAAATAAAAAATAAATAATTCCCTAATTCCTGATTAAAGTGAGACAAGTTATCTGACCTTAGCCTCAATAAATTAATTTTGCCTAAACATTTATATTTAAATAAGTTACGTGCTGATTTAAACAAATAATCTTTTTTAAAGGAAACCGTGGAAGATACTGGATCCGAAAGTGCCTCAGGAGACGTCGATAAAACTTTTAAAAGACGAAGACGTTACCTTCAAAAGCGTCGTTCCGTAGTAAATCCAGATGAAAATTTTTACTTTTATTGGTTGATGGTACTTACAATTTGTGTTCTTTATAATTTGTGGACACTAATTGTTCGCCAAAGTTTTCCCGAACTACAGGTAGGTTCTTTTAAATAGAATATTACTACCAAGCCGAATTCCATTCAAGTGGCAGCGAAAAGCCTGCTGAATTTGACAGTTGGAACAAATTTAATTTGGTTTTACAATTTTTTTGTTTGGAAATGGTTAACATTTCCAGCCGTAAACACTTACAATGCAATGCAAAAAAGTATTTTGTTTCTGTTGTTTTTAAATAAGCGCAGTTCAGAGTTTGTTGCAAATTGTCTTGCGAACGTGCAAGCAAAATATTGTAGCTTTTGTTTGCAATACAACAATAAAATCCACATAATGTCATTGCTTTTGCGTTTCACTAACAATGTATAGTGTAGTGTACGTATACTAACGTACCACACTATAAGTTTTTTTAAATATATTTTTTGTTAAATTATTTTTATTTCTTAATTAAACGTCAGCATAATTGAATTCAGTTTAATGACCACTCTTGCAAAGACACTATATGCAAGCGTCAACACATTCAACGGCTGTTGAACCTTGCTAATAGCCAATTTACACTACAAAGAAATCTAGTACTTTCGAGATTTCGAGCCAAATCTAGTTGTTTTTGGCTAGATTTCCCGTACAAAACAAAATCTAGTCCTTAACTAGATTTTGACGAAATCTATTCGAAATCTAGTAGTACTTATTGATGCAACTATGTTTTTCCCCATATAGTACTAAAAACTACTTCCCTGCACAAGAACAAAATTACATTTTAACAAAAAACAAAACAAAACCAATAATAGCTGCTTGTTAAAAAAAATTCAAAAATTTTGTAAAATAGTAAAAAAAAATGCAAATGACAAATAATATTGATAAAATAAATGAAGTTGATTATTAAGAAAATGTAATGCAAATTTTTAAATTCCTTTTTCTTTATATGTAAGTATGTGTTACACAAAAAACTTTCAGTCAAATCTCGCTAATGTCAAACAAGTATAATGTAAACGAACTAGATGTGGAGGAAGATTTCAAATGAAATCTACTAGATTTCGATGTAATGTAAATGCCCTATAAATGCGGAAAAATAATCAATTCAATTATGCTTATCTATGATCGAATTTTAGTATATAAGCTAGCATAATTTGTAAATAAAATAAGAATTAATCTAAGAATTCAAAAATACACTAGTTACTGTTTTCATTTTAATTCTCTTATAAAGTGGCATTTTGATGCTCGACAGAAGCGGCAGGAGTGCTCAGATAAAAACTCAAACATAGGGCAACAAACGTTTTCACTTCCATATAAATAACATTACGTGCCAAATTTCGATCCTACACGTCTAAAGTTATAAAAGCATATCCTGCTCAATTTTGAAATTTTTTTTTGGAATTAATTACCACGGAAGAAGTGATTTCAACAATATGTACCCCAGATCCTGTTATATTGAAAAAGAAAAATAATAAATTCTAGAGCTCACGAAGACAATAAATTATTTCTAATGTCCTCACTGGAGGAAGTGAATAAAATTTTTGAAAAATGGGAGCAGCTTGCTGAACAGTACGTCCCAGAAGCATCAAGTGACATGAATCCACCAGAATACATCCCGACACCGATAACTGTTGGACCTAAGGCACAAACAATCGAGCAGTACAAAGAAAGGCAAAAAATACACAGTACCAGCAAAACCGTAACCTGCTCTTACATAAAACCTTAATAAAGAGGAGGCGCAAAAAGAAAGTTTCAGAAAGCCTGCTGAGACCTACAGCGGGTGAAAGACCTCAGTCAGGGTCCTCAAAAAAAACTATTAATAAAACAAATTAAGGAGATGAGACAGGACGGATGGAAAACTTTTAAAAAGATAAGCTTCTTAAAATAAAAATAAAAAAAAAATTTTTTTACCACCAATAATTGTAATCTTAAATAACATTATATGTTATAAAGGGCTGCATGAATAACTTCATTCATAAACATACTGAAATGTTAATTCAATGAAGTTCGTATTCAAACAAACTTCAGACCACTGAACAAACTGTTGTTTTATTCATGCTACTAGCAAACACATTTCGTTTCATATGGCAAACACAAAGACTTTGTTCAATGAAACGACTTTTGTTTTACAGTTTTCAATCTCTCTCATTTTTTTTTATATAAACACTCAATAGCAATGTTGCCACTTAGTAAATTTCTGTAATTTTTTCTTTTTTGTTACCTTTAAAATAATATATGTAATTTGTAAAGCATTGTTTAAATTAAATTTAAATTTTTTTCCTAACAACTTTTTTATGTACTTCCAAGCAAATCACATTGCTAAAAATGTTTATGAAAATAAAATGAAATTTTTTTGAAGTTTTAAAATTTACATTAAAAACAATTAATTAACATTGAAAACAAAGTCAAATTTGTATTATTTTTACTATTTTAATATAAATGTACTTCCTTGTCTTGTTGCTTTTACTGTTCATGGTTATTTTTTTTTTTTTTATCTTTCCTAATGTTTTTCATTTCTTTCAACTGGCAATACTGACTTTAAAATAAGTGTGCTATTCCATGAACTTATTCGACATTTATTCAGTGGTTGTTTTGTTTCAGAGTTGTTTGTATTCATATTCTCGTGTGTTTGTTGGTTTCATTTCGTAGTTATTCATTAAACTGAATACAAACGAAGCAAATACAAAATAATAATGAAAGTTTCATGAACATAATTATTAATTTTCATGCAGATGTTTAATATGTTATAATAACATTTTATAAATCAAATTATAAAAAAAAAAATACAAAAAAAGGGAATATATACATATATTTATGTATACATAAGAATAAGCTTAGATAAGAAAAACAATATTAATAAGATTTTATTTTCATAATGGAAAATAGGAGAAGAAAACTATAAAATTAAAATATCAGAGATTATTAAACATTAAAGAAAGAAGGGAATTAAGTGTAGAAGAAAGGTTAGAATGGCTGACAGAACACTGGGAAAAAATAGGTATGAACCGTAAACCGACACTAGAAGACTTATTAGAAAAAAGAAGCATAAAAAAAGAGACAGTGTTAACGATAAGAAAGTATTGCGGAGGAAGTAGTAAAGACTTAATAAAATGAAGAATATGTTCTAAAAGAAAAAAAATAAAAAAAAATTTTTTTTTTAAATATATAGAACATTTTACTCTTTTATTATAAATAGCTCAACATTTTTATTATAACATTTTCAATTATTATATAATTCTATCAATGTAAATAAAAGCATTTAGACAAAAAAAAAACTTGATAATTATCTTAGATGGAAAAAATATATTAGAGGGTAATCAATATATTTTCCAACAGCTGAAACACAGAGACACAGCTGAAACTATACAATTGAAGAGACAAGAACTAGAGGAATTAACAGAAAATACTGTAAAAATATTATGGGACACTGAATTATCAGAAGAGGACGTACAATTGAAAACTACAAGATTTGACAAACTTAGAAGAGAAGCACTAGCAGTGTTGAGACTTCACAAAGAAAAATTAGAACAAGGTAGTAGTTGTGTAGCAGTAAAATCAAAGAAAGACAAATTAGTTAAAATGGCGAATGAAAGTCTAAATACTACGGAACTAGCATCAGTTTCAAAATTGTTACCTATCTTCAATGGAACAAAGGAAGAATTGAACCCATTCTTAGCAAACTTAGAAATAGTTCGTGACACAGTTCCTGATAGTAAACATAATTCACTTTTTAATTTTGTGTAGAAAACAAAGATAACAACTTAAGTACAGAACAGAATTCGACTGATACAAGTCCCAACTAGTATAGACAAACTTATATCAACATTAAAGGAAGCCAACAAAACAAAAAAATCATCAAACGTAATTCTAAATGAATTAACACGGGTGACACAGACGGACACAATAAGAAAGTTTGCAGATAAAATAGAACAACTAACAATGGAACTGAATGAAATTCAGATAAGCACTTTAGGAGAAGAAAAAAGCATAATATGTGAGACGAATGCAGTTATAACATTTAATACTTTCAAAAATGGACTGAAAAACAGTGACATTATCAGTACAATAGAAGCAAGTATGGTAAAGAAACTCAGGGAGGCTATAGAAATAGCTATGGAAACTTCATCCGATATTAGACAGAACCTGATAATGTTCCAGGCAATGCAACCAAGGAACAACTTCAGAAATTTCAATAACAACAGAAACAATTTTAATTCAAACTATTCCCGTAATAGAAACAATAACCATAGTAACTACAGAAACAGTGAAGAAAAACACAAATAATAACAACAGATCCAATCATAACAATCAGAATAGAAACGGATACAATGACAGAGTAAACAGTGGTGGAATGAATAACAACAATAGAGGCACTTATAGAAGAAATAGTAACAATTACAATAACAATAATCGTTGTTGTATATTTAAAGAGTATGCATATTTACATCCCTGACATTAACGTAGTCGTAAGATCATACATGATTTAAGCATTAACTAAACATACCTTTTACGAGGCATAAACTGAAATGTAAAACTCAAGCATTTGTCATTCATTAAATAAAGGTCAACTTGAATATATTATAGTGGCGACGAGGATTAAAAGAAATTAATTACAGCTTATAATGAATGGATTAGCGGCGCCAAGGTTTGATTATTTATCAAATACATGGAGTGTTTTCCAATTTCAGTTGGAACAAGTTTTCATTGCGGGCGATGTGAGAAAGGAAAAGAAGAAAGCAATTTTATTAACCTCTCTCACTGAAAATTCCTATGTTTTATTGGAAAATTTGTTGAGTCCATCTAAACTGGATGCGACAACGACCACATATACTAGCTGTGTAGACGCAATGACTAGACATTTCAAAGCACCGTCATGTGAATTCGCCGAGCAGTTAAATTGCGCATGTTGGCCGCACCGTGTGAATTTTGTTCTATGTTGAACACGGTTGTCAGAGATATATTTATAATGGGTTTGGAGCCAGGTCCGGCTCGAGACAAAATCTTTCTAGAATCGCTGTCGCTCACGTTTGAAAAAGCTGTGGAAATTGCAAATAATGCTGAATATTTAAAAAATCAATATGAAGTTGAGGTTAAATCCGAAAGCGATATTAATTACATGCGCCATAATCCGTATGATGTTGAGGTTAAGTCCGAGAGCGATGTAAATTACATACGTAAGCATAACGGTGCACATCAAAAACAAGTTTTTCAGAGACAATCGAGGAGTTTGCAGCAACAACAGCATTTTCAAAAACAAGAACAGCAAGGAAAAAGGGACTAAAATGTTCAGCATGCGGCTTAATGGGTCATCAGATAGAACAATGCAGGTATAGATATTATAAATGTCATCTGTGTCAACAACAAGGTCACCTTAAGAAGATGTGCGGAACAAGAAATGTAAATTTTTTGGAAGAAGACAGCCTAAATCTTTTTTCAATGTTAAGTGAAGGCGATGGCCCGATTAAGGTAAAAATAAGTATTGACAATAAGGTAAATCAAATGATGTTAGATACGGGTTCTGGGTATAACGTTATTTCACAGTATACATATAATACCAATTTTAAAAATTGTGATTTAAAAAATACGCAAATGTTATTGAAAGCTTGCCCCAATAGGGGCGTTGGAAATTAACGTCGTATATGGTAAAAAACAAAAACAAATTACATTTTTAGTCATTGAAAATGGCGGTCCACCACTACTGGGAAGAAACTTTTTAAAAGTTTTTCTAATTGAATTGGCAAAATTAAACTACCTATCACAGGAATGTGTTAACGAGGCTGCAAACGTTTTACGCAAATTTAGTGCACTTTTTGATGGTGGCCTAGGGTTATTTAGGAAAAGTCAGGCCAGGTTATTGGGGGGCCACATCAGTTTTTTGTAGACCACGTCCAGTTCCTTTGGCTATTCGCGAAAAGGTAGAAGAACAGTTGGATAGATTAGTGTCCATGGGAGTATTGGAACCAGTTGATTATAGTGATTGGGGTACACCAATTGTTCCAATTTTAAAAAAAGATGGAAGTATTCTCATATGCGGTGACTTCAAGGTCACCCTGAATAAATTTTTACAAGTAGAGAAATATCCATTACCGCGAATTGAGGACATTTTTTCAAAACTTTATGGTGGTGAAGAATTTACGAGGCCAGACCTCAGTATGGCTTATCAGCAGATAGAACTAGATCCAAATTCACGTAAATACACAACCATCTCGATCACAAAAAGGCTTTTCCAATATACACGTTTAATTTACGGTTTGGCTTGAGCACCAGCCATTTTTCAAAAATTAATGGACTCCTTGTTAGCGGGTTTAGATGGAGTGGTTGTGTTTCTCGATGACAGTCTTATAAGTGCTCCAAATAGAAAAGCACATGTTGAGCGATTGGAAAAAGTTCTGCGATTATTGTCAAATATAGGGCTTAAATTGTCATCGGAAAAATGTGAATTCTTCGCAAAGAGAATCAAATATTGGGCCACATCATAGATAAGGAGGGGTTGCATGTGGATTCGGGTAAATTACAGGAAATCCAAAGAATTCCATACCCCAGTTCGGTAAAGGAGCTTCAAGCTTTTCTCGCAGATAGATGACAAAGGTGTCGAAAAACCAGTTGAGTTTGCCTCGAGAACAATGTCGGATGCGGAAAAAACATTCTCAACTGGATCGGGAAGCGGTTGCGATTTTGTTTGGGGTGAAAAAGTTTCACCAATATTTGTATGGACGGCACTTTGTTCTGGTAACAGACAATAAACCACTTCAACATATTTTTGGCTGGAAAAAGGGAATTCCAGCTATGGCGTCTGCTAGGTTACAGCGCATATAATTAGTTTTATCAGGATACCAGTTTGAAGTTGCACATGTGAAATCAAGTAGTAATGTGGCAGATTACTTTTCGAGGGCACCGACAGGATGTAATGACGACAGTAGTAAATTTCCAAACGATGTTTATTTAAATTATGGTCAACAGAGTGCAAATAGTTTTAAATTTTGAGAAAATTTTATCGGAAACGAAAAATGATAGACATTTAGAAAGAGTAATTAGTATGGTAAAAAAGGGTTGGCCAAGACGTTGTACCGATGAAAATTTTAAGCCATTTTTCCAGAAAAGAAATGAATTATTTGAAGAATCTGGATGTTTGTTCTGGGGCTATAGAGTTGTCATTCCTAAGGTACTTCAACGTGAGGTGCTAGGGTTTTTACACCAGACACTCATGGGAATAGTTAGGATGAAGTCGATGGCAAGGGAAAGTTGTTGGTGGCCAGGCCAAACCAGGGATATATAGAACATTGCAGGGGAATGCGCACCATGTTTGGAAACTCGATCTAACCCACCCCGTCAGGAATTAATATCTTGGTTAACACCACGTGAAGTATGGTCAAGAATACATATGGACTTTTTTGGTCCTTTCCTTAATCGTTGGTGTCTTATAGTAGTGGACAGCTCTAGCAAATGGCTCGAATGTATTGACATGTCAAAAAACACAACAAGCCACGCGGTGATATCCGTTTTAAAAGACTTATTTGCACGTTTCGGGCTACCAAAATGTATTGTATCGGATAATGGCACAGCCTTTGTGTCACACGAGTTTAAAGAATTTGCTAAAGGCAACGGTATTGAGCAAATTACAAGTCCTGTAGGCCATCCCAAACGGACAGGCCGAAAACCCAGTAAAAATTATAAAAAATGCTCTCAAACGCAATTTATATAATGTGCCATTGGCAGCTTTCAACGACGTATTGAATAGGTATTTATTTGATTATAGAAATACAAAACATGCGTGTACTGGAGTATCTCCAGCATTTTTAATGTTCAATAGACGAAAATTAAGGACTCGATTAGATTTGTTAAATCCAAAACGGACCATTAAAATTAAAAATAAGAAAGAAATTGAAAAAATTGTATTAAAAAATCAAACTAACCAAAAAGCTTATTATAAAGGCACACGGAAAAATTGTTTTAATGAAAATGATATTGTAATGGTGAAAGATTATTCTGTTGCAGGAAAAGTATCTTGGTTAAAAGCAAAAATTTAAAAAAAAAATAGGGAGGCAGACCTTTACGGTGCTCACTGTAAAAAAGAAAATTTGGAAGCGACATGCGAACCAAATTATTCAGTGCAAAAGCGGTGCAGGTCAAGCTCTGCCAAGTGTTCTTTTAGATCCATTACAAAAGCTAAACATTAACAATGATACTTGTGAAACCGAAAACGACCAGAATAATAGTGCACCATCATCAAATAATTTTTCAATACCAACGTATAACTTAAGACCCAGAAAAAATAAATAAAAACTAAATTGCATAATAAAAAAAACATGAAAATTTGATTAAAAATATTGTGAAAATATTGCATGAAAATTTTAAATTATAATACATTTCAATTTAGTATAAGTTTTATTGAATATTAGGTTAATAGTATTAACCCAGATTTTGATAGGGGTATTGTTGTATATTTAAAGAGTATGCATATTTACATCCCTGACATTAACGTAGTCGTAAGATCATACATGATTTAAGCATTAACTAAACATACCTTTTACGAGGCATAAACGGAAATCTAAAACTCAAGCATTTGTCATTCATTAAATAAAGGTCAACTTGAATATATTATAATCGTAACAATGATAATCATTACAATAACAACAATCATCGTAATAACTACAACAACACTAATCGTAATAGAAACCGAAGAATAAACCAAATACAAGAACAGGGAAACTCGCAGAGTCCGGGGATCTTAAGACATCAAGGATCTTCGGAGGAAGAACAATAAACACTAATAGGAGTGAGGTAATTTTACCATTTGATTTAGACATCGAAGAAGACGAAGTAATATGCAATGGCGAGATCGGACCAGCTGTATTCTTAGCGAATGCAATAATTCCAAAAAAAATGGATAAGACAACAAAAGTACAAAATTTAAAAGTGGAAACAATTCCATTAAAAAACTATGACATACACATAATTAATAACAATAACATACAAACTAAAAGCGGAGAGGAAATATTCAATAGGTTATTAGGTGAACTAAAGTAAGATAACCATGATGATATTGCAAAGGGTGAATTAGTAAATTTATTGCGGAAATACCAATCTATATTCTATTTAGAAGGCGAAAACCTGACAACGAACCAACAACTAAATGATGCGAATCCCGTTTATACAAAAAATTACAGATTATGACATACATAGACACACAGAGGGAATAAATAAGCAGGTTAAAGGTTTACTGGAACAAAAGATAATAGAACCATCAATAAGTCCATATAACGTCCATATAAAGTCCATATTAGTTCCTAAAAAGATACAAAATGACTTTAAAAAAATGGAGACTAGTCGTCGATTTCAGAAAATTGAACGATAAGATAGTGAATGACAAGTTCCCTTTAACAAGACTGGATGACATTTTGGATAGATTAGGTAGGGCAAAATATTTTTCTACACTAGACATGACAAGACAAGACCCAGAATCAAGACATTTTACAGCTCCTAATGGTCATTACCAATATACAAGGCTACCATTTGGATTAAAAATATCTTCGAATCGTTTTCAGAGAATGTTAACAATAGCATTAGCTGGATTGGAATCTGAAGCATTTTTATATGTGGATGACATAATAGTTTTCGGATGTAGCTTGAAACATCACAACAACAATTAAATTAATGTTTTCGACAGAATTTCTAGATATACAGCCATGTCACAGAGTACAATTCCGTTCGGAAACGGAATTCATTCCGTATTTTGGTGCTTCAGAAAATTGCGAAAAAAACTCTGCGGAATGAAACCATTTTTGTTTTCATGAACGGTATTGGAGTTTTCTGTATCTCAAAGACCAAAAAACTATCAAAATATACTTTCTATCAATAAACAAAAATGTTTTCTTCAATTCCGAACGGAATCATTCCTAACGGAATTGTACTCTGTGACATGGCTGATAATCTGAAATTGAATGCAAGTAAATGTTGTTTTTTGAAACCAGAAGTTATATATTTGGGACATTTGATAACATCAAATGGTATCAAACCAGACCCAAGTAAACACGAAACAATCTTTAAATATCCAATTCCTAAAAATGCTGATGAAGTTAGAAGATTTGTAGCATTTTGTAACTATTATAAGAGATTTATCAAAAATTTTGCAGATATTTCAAATTGCTTAAACAACTTATTAAAAAAAGGCACACAATTTGAATGGTCAGAAGAATGTCAATTATCATTTGAAAATTTAAAGGAGAAATTAATTAGCCAACCTATTTTACAATATCCTAACTTTGACAAAACATTCACCTTGACAACGGATGCATCAGACTTTGCATTAGGCGCCGTTTTTTCACAAGGTGTGATAGAAGAAGATTTAATTATATCTTATGCCAGTAGATGAGAAAAATAAACCTGTGATTGAAATAGAGTTAGTAGGTGTATATTGGGGTAAACAATTTTACAGACCTTATTTGTATGGAAGGAAGTTTACGGTTGTAACAGACCATAGACCGTTAATTGCATTATTTTCTCATACGAACCCTAGTTCAAAGTTGACACGGATTAGAATAGAACTGGCAGATTATGACTTCAAAGTTATATACAAGAGAGGAACTTGCAATACAAATGCAGATGCATTATCAAGAATAAAGATGGACTCCACAACTCTAAGAAATATGATAACATTAGAGAATGATGAGAAAACAAGAAAAACGCTAGTAGGACGTATGAAGAAAAAGTCATCTGAAAATAATAATATCATAAGCGGATCTCGAAGAATCTGATCAACTCCATATGTGGGACTGGACATCGATCAATGATTTAAAGCGCGCAACCAAATTGAAATTTATATTTGAAGATAGGCCTATAAAGAAAAGATAAAAATAATATGGTAAAGAATAGTTATGTGCACATTGGACGTGATGATAATTCATCGAAATTAGTTTCGAATTTGAAGAAATCTCGTGCCAGCAATGGAGATAGTAATACAGAAACCGGTAAAAGTATGTAAAGATATGTAGTAGAAAATGATATAATTAAAAATGAAACACGTGTTAGATGTAGTGATAATCCAAAGTATTAAGGTACTCTTTTGGAGAAGCTTTCATCCTATTTGAAAAATACAAAGAATAAAGGATTTTCAATCGATAGAAATGATGCAATATTTAATAGAATTCCTGCAGATGAATTTAAGGCCAGATGTAATGAGTTAAAAAAATCGAATAATGATGACATAGTAATACTATTATATAGAAAACCCCAGAGGATACTAAGCGAAGAAAAGAAAATAGAACTAAAAGAGTTATATCATAATACTCCCCAAGGAGTTCATTTTGGAGTTAGAAAGATATTATTAAAATTAAAACAAAGATACATATGAAAAAGCATGAACAAATTTGTAAAAGACCATGTATCAAGATGCGATTTATGCCAAAGTAATAAACAAATTAGACATACAAAAGAAACATTGAATGTGACGGAAACCCCATCAAACACTTTTAATACTATAGTGATTGACACCGTTGGCCCATTACGACCAACAAATAACTTCAGGTATATTTTAACTGTGCAGTGCTACTTGACGAAATACGTAATTGCTTGTCCCTTAGAGACAAAAGAAGCAAGGTCGATTGCCAAACCATTAATGGACAATTTAATACTTAAATATGGCTTATTTAGCGTACTCAAATGGGATAGAGGAACAGAATTTTCAAGTGAGTTAATGAACGAGATATGTAAGTTGTTAAAGATTGAACAAAGATTTTCGACTCCATATCACCATGAGACATTAGGAACTGTTGAAAGAAATCACAGATCATGATAGAAACAATAAAAAAGGATAGACAAATAGATTCCTATAAGAATTTAAACAGTATAGAGTTAGAAATAGGAGATTTAGTATTAGTTAGGGTAGAGAATAGGAAAAAGTATGAACAACCCTATAGATTTCCATATGAAATAATTAAAATAGATAATTTTAATATAAGTGTAAAAATAAAAAACACTACTAAAACTTATCACAAGAATTTATTAAAGAAATACACCATAGGTTAAATAACACAAATTGTTTTTGCTAAGTAAAAAATAAAACCAAAAATAAAATTAACTGACCTTCACCAAATACACATATGAAATTTATAAATAAAAATAAAACAAAATGTAAGAATAAGCATTGCACAATACAACATTTTGCAGGTGATCACTAGTCCTGAATAAGCTGAAACAAATTTAAAAAAATTAAGAATTACAATTCCTTTAACCTGTTCATACAACGTTTCGCTACATAAGCAACAGTTTCGCAGTTATAAATATATGTATGAAAAAAAAAATATTTTTTGCCCAAAAAATTTAAATTTTTTATTTTTAATTCATAAAAAATCCTTTGGAAAAAACATTGATGACTTTTTTATTGATTCTTTATTTTGCATGAAAATAAGCATTCCGATTCATATTACAGCTATTCTTACACAGAAAATATACGATTTTTATATGTTATCTATGCATGGAAACAAAATTTATAACATTTGCAATTATTGTCACTATCCATCCTCGTTGAAGTTGACGCTTGTGGTTCTGATGACTTTATTTTCTTCGTAGGTTGGTCATATTCATGTTCTGAGTCTGCATCATCATCCGAGATAGACATAATATTCAAGGGCATGTTTTGTTCAGTGTGCCCACAAATTGCTTCGTCAACAGAATAAAATTTCTGAAAATCAGCTTGGCCTTGTCGGTATGTTATGCTTTTCAAAAATGATGTCAACATTTCAGAGTTTTGTTGTGATAGTCCCATCTTATCCACAATGTAGTCCATTTCGATTTGTGTTAGCGGTTGTGGTCCATTATTTTCATTATCGGGTGTCCAATCAGAATCATTCAAATTTGTCGGATTGGTGGAAACGGTTTCGGCTTGCAGGGAGACAGAATCCAGACTCGGAGGTTAAGGTGTATCGGTAACAGCAGCTCGTTTAACTGCAAGTGTGGCAGTAAAAGCAGCAATGTATACTTTTGTTTTCAGTTGTTTTCTGTTTAATCCATGACGAGAATTTATGCATGCGTAGCACCTGGATTTATCATGTCCAATTAGGTCTTCCACCCAAATTACTGGCTTCATAAAAGAAAACTGTCCACCTTTTCCATGTATTCACATTCTAAGGGTATTAAACAATTTTTGCACACTGTGTTCGGCGTAAAATTTGCACCATTTAAATCTGCTTCATCAAAATAATGACAATACGTTGTTTTAAATTCATCAGAAATCAATTTTTTTCGATCCAGTTGGCCTCTTTTTGGGACGATATGACCACAAACGTAACAAAAATTATCCCATTTTTTATACGTTTTGTTGTTATTCACTTTTAAAAACCGGAGAAAAATTCACTTCTACTTCTTGCGTTCGTCGACTCTTGTTAAATGACAAAAATTGATAAAAGAGCACCAATAAATACTACAAATATTTTACTGCCTGGTACTTATGAAATATGTTTTCGAAACGTTCCAAAACATGAGCACTCATAAATGTGGGTGCAATTTCTGTAAAAAAAAATCATGCAGGTAACTAACGGAAAAACCCAAATAATTAAAAAAGTGCACTTTCCTTTTTTCCTTTTTATTGTCCACTCACATTTATTAACGCTTATTACTTTGCTACCGCAATCATAAAAATCAAATAACCTTTTGTTTATTCCTTTTTTTTAATTCTGAGAATCATAAAAAAAGTCATCAATGTTTTTTCCGAAGAATTTTGTGGATATCTCGAGCAAATTTTTTAAATTCATACCTTTACTTAATTGTGAATAAAAGCGAAACGCGTTCATCGATTTTCATGATTTATGTCTCATTTTATTCATAGGTTATACGTGAAAGTAATAGGACTTGACACTTTTTTACCGTATCGGATTTTTTATGAATTAAAAATAAAAATAAAAAATTTAAATTTTTTGGGCAAAAAATATTTCTTTCTTCATACATTTATTTATAACTGCGAAACTGTTGCTTATGTAGCGAAACGTTGTATGAACAGATTAAAGGAGTTGTAATTTTTGCTTATTCGGACTAGTGGTTTTCGAGTTATGACAAAGAAAAGAGCCTTAAACGTGACAAATTCCCCTATACGATACTTAATAACTTCAAATTAATTTTTAAATTATTTTTTGATGTACCTTGACCAAACTAATGATGCAGAAATTCTTCTTTTTGGGTCTTCTTTCATAAACAATTATCAGAATTGAGTCCCGAAATCATGTGTTGTACTGTGTTATTAAACTAGCTATAAGTGTCACTCAAATTTCAAAACAACAATTAAACAATGTAACTTGCAAATTTGTATAAGCAAATTCTATATTTAGTAAAAACTCTGTAATTTATAAGGATATCAAAATATTATCCAATTTCAAAAAAAAAAAAAAAAGCAAACCATACTTAAAAATTATCCAATTTCACAAATTGTAAAAGTTATCTGAAGGGTGAGGGTGTAGTGTACGTATACTTACGTACCACACTGTAAGTTTTTTTTAGAAATATTATTTGTTAAATTATTTTTATTTCTTAATTTAACGTCAGCATAATTGAATTTAGGTTAATGACCACTCGTGCAAAGACACTATATACAAGCGTCAGCAAATTCAACGGCTGTTGAACCTTGCTAAATGCGGAAAAATAATCAATTCAATTATGCTTATCGATGATCGAATTTTAGTATATAAGCTAGCATAATTTGTAAATAAAATAAGAATTAATCTAAGAATTCAAAAATACACTAGTTACTGTTTCTTTTTAATTTTCTTATAAAGGGGCATTTTGATGCTCGACAGAAGCGGCAGGACGACATTTACACTTCCATATAAATAACATTTTTTGCTACGTCTTTTGCGTTTGTATCCCTGGTAGTCGAACAGCTGACATTTGTAAACAACATTTTAATATCGGCAAAAAAATCTACTAATGCGCCCATAATATTTTCTTTTTCATTGCTTCATTCAAAGCTGTCTGCACACGGTCAAAATACTTGTCATACAGGCGACTTTACCCGTGTGCGTGTGTTGGACGTAATATTCGCCGTCATATCTAAACTTTTTGATTTTCCATCCAGCGTCGTCGGTGTCACACGTACTAACATATTTTCACTAATACTACCATAGCGCTTGAGAAATGCCTGACCATGAACAGACCCTTAAACACCTTTTGTAAATTTTCACGATCAATAATTCTATGTTGTAGTATTCCTGCCACTGTGTTCACGAATTCGACTTGATTATTACATACATATAACCATTCAATATGACTCTTTAATATATATTACATTTTAGAAAGCAGTTCCAACATTTTGGTTCATTTGTGATACACTAACTGATATTGTATTTATTTTTGATATTTTCGTGCAATTGCGAACCGGTTATTTAGAACAGGGTCTAATGGTAAGTCGAACGTGTTATATTTACTTCAGTTGTCTCAATTTGTTTTTATAGGTGTACGATGATAAAAAACTTATGTCACATTATGTACATTCGAGAGATTGTTGTTTGGATATTATTGCTCTTGTACCATTCGATCTTTTACAATTGAAAATGGGTTCTCAGCCATTATTACGTTTTACTCGTTTTTTTAAGGTAATTTCAGTGGGATCAATGTTTATTATCGAAATAAACAAAAAAAAATATATGTCTGTATATATTTTAAGATTTAGTGATTAGATATAAAATCTGTTTTCATTATATAAATTTTCAATTATAAATATTTTAATATACATATATACAAAAATATACTTAATTTTATTTTTTAGGTTTATAGATCTGTTCGTTTTTATTATATTGTTGAAAGCAGAACTGTTTGGCCAAATTTATGGCGTGTGGTGAATCTTATTCATATTTTATTAATACTTGCCCATTGGTTTGGATGTTTTTATTACCTTCTGTCCGAAGCTGAAGGATTTCAGGTATTTGTTTAATTTATTGAAGTAGACTATAAATAAATTAATGTAGAAATAAATTAATTTATTTTTTATTATTTAGGGTGATTGGGTATATCCATACCGTCCAGGAGATTATGCCACTTTAACCAGAAAGTATTTAGGCAGTTTGTATTGGTCCACCTTGACATTGACAACAATCGGCGACCTGCCAACACCAGAAACAAATGCAGAGTATGTTTGATTTTTTTGTATATACACAATTTTCTTTAATATTTTTTAATATTCACATAATGTCAGATTTACGAAAAATTGCAATTGTGCAACGATTTATCGCGCTTAAAGTAAATACAGAAAGCATCGTGAATATGCAAATCTTAAACGTTTATCAGATTTTTATTTTCGATCTATATATTTTTACTACAGTTTGCAAATTGAAAGTCTGTTGGTGCTTTTAATAATTCGAGTATGTGCACGTAAGAGTCCTGCACAATTTTCCATTTCAACGCACATTCAAATCATTGAAACAATTTTAACTCGGTACTGTAGTGTTCCGTTTGGTTCAGTTCTTTCTACTTGATTACTTTTAAGTTAAATTTCAATTTAGTTGCCTTTGGTTTTGGAAATTATTTTGCACAGATATATTATATTATTATATTTGATTATATTGTATTAATTTAAATTTTATATTTTACTTGCTTAGGGGAAAAAAATTGTATCAAGTAGAAAAGTCTTTTTGGAAATAAATTTTGTATATTTTTATTTGCGACTGAGGAAAAAATTTTAAATTATGTTTTTAGTAATTGGTTTTGAAGTGAACATTTTTTTAAAAAAATTAAAAAGGAGAATTATAAAAAAATTGCGATTTAAATGATAATTTTATTAATAAAATAATAAAAAGTATTTTAAATTAAGGAAAGGAAAATATCCTGAAAATTAAATAAAATGAAGAGGACATAGTGACTTTATAACAATACATAAAAGCATATTAAGAATAATAAAATTTAAAAATTATAGTGATTAAAAACAATGAATTTCAAGATGTTAAGAACAGGAAGTTGGTTCCAGAGACGGATTGAATATATAAAAAATTGTTTCTCAGATGCTGTATCATGATGTCGAAGTTGAACTGGGGTGTTTACTCTCGAAATCCTCATGAACTGAAGACGTTCATATAGATATTGGTTGAGTTGTCGTTATTATATTGTGTAAGAACAAAAGATTTTTTAATTTTAGATAGTCATCGAAGCTTACGTTGATCACACGACAGTAGTATTGAGATACGTGACCACATTTTTTAGACTATAAATATAGCGTACAATGTTATTTACGTCCCTGTTCTTAAAATCACTTTTATCCAAATCACGTGATTTCAACTCACTTGTGCCTTTTAAAATCACACGTGTGATATTTTTGTGTTCCATTGTTGTGTGTTTCGGTGTAACTTTTAGTTGCTCAAAGCACACACCGCACAAAAACGTAATTATTTTCAGAGCACCACAAAATCACACATGTGATTTTGAAATCACGTGTTTTGAAATCACAAGATTTTCAGAACAGGCCCGTTAATGTCGTTTTAAGCCTGTTTAAGTCTTTTAAATTACATCCAGAAAATATCTCCTATGCATAAAGAAGAGTAGGTAGAAGATACGTTTTTGCCAGCAACAGTCTTACTTTGGGTGGTGTAGAATATTGCACAGTTCACAAATTCCGCAGCATACTGTATACTAGAGATGAGCGATCCCGTGTTTTTTAAAGAACATCGTGATTAGTGAACGTGATTTAAAAATCACTGCTCCTTAAAACTGTGATTGTGATCACGGTTTGTCAGTTTTTAGTTCCAAGTGCGTCCAAGCTATATGTACAATGCGCGAGCTTTCGCCAGAATTTTTGTAAGTACTTCGCAAAGAAACAACAACAAATTGTAAGAGATTTCAAAGATGTTTACTTGCACATACATACATTCTTGAACAAATAGACTTTGGCTTAAAAAATACTAATAAAGGCCGGTATTCACTATCCTACATAATCGTACGATTCATTCACACGAAAATCTGACGGAATTCTATCCGACATAAAAAAATGTCTGCAAAATCTGCTGTCAATGCCACACTATCCCACAAAAAAGATGCAAACTCAAATGACTCATCTACTTTACAAGAAAATGCAACTCTGATCGCATATAATCTATTATTTTATGAAAATTTTTAAAACATTTCCAAGTCGGACAGACTTGTCAAAAAAATTTGTCACTCAATTCATTTTTAAGCCACATTGTCATACATTATGAGCACACACGATTTTTTTGACATATCGTGCGACTAAATAGGATAGTGAATACAGGCCTTAAGATAGAAGAGAGAATGAAAGGAACAGCAACAGCATTCGCCATTGCATTCAAAAAATGTAATTACCCACACAAACAGTGAAATATCATAAACGTTTGTATGTAACAAAAAACAAAAAGAACGACTTAGCAAGTACCTGTTATTTGACAAATTTGGTCATAACTGTGATTCGTGATTTTTCAGTAACAATTATTAAATCACAGGTACAGAAATTTCGCTCATCTCCACTGTACACTCTATCACATACTTGGCTAATGTGGTCAGGCCAGATAAGTGTGCTGTTAAAGACAACTTCAAGATTTCTGACCGAGTTTACTCCTTCAATTTTAGCATCTCCCAAAATAACGTTAATTTCAACATCAATTTTAACAGATTTTTTGCTGATAAGAAGACACTTTGATTTTGTGGGATTAAAGCGTTACCCATTATCCGATGCCCAAAGAAAAATTTGGTTTAGATCGTTATTTAGTTCATTTACTTTGGAGATAATACAATACTTAAAATGTTTAAGGTACATTTAAATATTATCCGAATACATTTGAACACTTCAGTATTTAATTTGATTTGGTATATCATTGGTATATATTGAATATAATAATGGTTCAAGTATAAAGCCTTGAGGGTCGTCTCTGATAACTCGCTGGGGTTTTGAAATCGTCCCTAAATTTGATACGCATTGACATCTATCAGTTAAATAGGTATGCAACAATTTCTTAGCCTATGAAGAAAATTTAAACAATTTAGCCAGTTTAAGGCAAAGTGGTCAACAGTACTAAACGTTTTAGAATAATCCAGTAAGACTAAAAGCGATATATCTCCATTATCCAAATTACCCCTTATTTCCTCAACAATATTAGTCAGAGCAGTGCAAAGGTCTAAAGCCCAATTGGCGTTCTGTCAATAAATTGTTTGAGTTCAAATATTTAAATATTTGTTTCTGTATTAAATGTTCAAAAACTTTGGAAAGATAATACAGAATTGAAATAGGGCAATATTCTTAATCTGTCTTAGTCACAGGAATTGATCAGGAAAAAATTTAAATAAATGAGAAATACAAATGCAAACTTTAAAAAAAAAGAGGAAAAAGCGATATTTTAATTAGAATAAAACGATATTCGGGCAGCTTTTAGAAATGTATAACCGCTTCATAAAAGTTCAACTAAATGAAAAAAGAAACAAGTTTGTGTGATAAAGCTATAAAGAAGGATTTAATTTCTCAAAACGCCTATTATTATCCGAATCTTATGGTCAACTGTAGTGTCTTCTAATTGCGCGAATAGTTGTGTGTGAAAATTATTTAAATTTAAAATTATTCGATTTTGTTATAATTCTGCCTTTTTTAATATTGTCATTTAATTACGCTTAAGCTCATGAAAGTTAATTTTCATTAAATAATTTTTATCGAAGGAAGGAATTTACAACATGAAATGAATTGAAATGTTTTTGATAATTCTTGATTGGCGCGGAATTGAACTCGGGTAGAATTTACATGTTTCGAGAATAACCACATTCCCATCATCAGAATTCTTTGCGTTCTACCGTATGAGCTAATCCTAATTAAAATATTAAAAACTTCAATTAGAATCCAACAGTTCAATTAAAAATTATTGTCATTTAATTTTGCCTTGACATTTTTAAAGAATTACTTAATTTTATTTAAATTTTTTTTAATTATGTAATTAATAAATTTATTTAAAAATTTATTGTTGGTTTTGTTGTACTATTTGAAAGAATAATTTAATTATTTCATTATTGAAAAAAAACACTTGTTTTGTATATAAAATAGCTTAACCCAGTGCGCTTCGCTACACTTATAAAAATAAAATAGTAACTTTTTCAATACAGATCTCGAGCATTGAAGTTTGAATACTCTTACTAAAAAAATTTGTTCACCAGTTGAACATAAATCTTTGGACAACTTTAATCTTACCGTTCTCTAGATATAAATAAATCCATTTAATGACACGCCCACTTCTCCAATCCCGCAAAGATGTCAGATGTTGTGCATTACTAAGCAAGATGCTTGCACCGAATTTGAAAACTTATGCTCTTGCTGTTCTCCAGATATAAAGATATCTGCAATCTCTTTGTATGGGAGGTTGTTCTCCCACTATTTCAATTTCGCCCACACTTTGTCGGATGTTGTGTATTGATAACTAAGATGTTTTTACCTAATTTGGAAACATTGGCTCATACTGTTCTTCAGATATACAGAAATCTATAATGCCTTTGTATGGAGATGACACGCCCACCTCTCCTATCCCGTCCATTTTAGATAGGCTGCTTATTGATAACCCAGTTATGTGTACCAAATTTAAACTCCTCTAATGTCGGATGTTGTGTATTAACTACCAAAATACCAAAATGCTTGTACCTTATTTGGAAACTTTAGGCATTTCCGTTCTTCAGTATAGAGAAATTTGTATTGTCTTTGTATGGGAGGTGCCGCACCCACTCAAAATTTCAAAGCAAATATATAGCCTATAGTTTCATGAAGATCGGTTCAGCGGTTTAGGCTGCTATAAGGTACAAACAAATGAACAAATAAACATACACACATTCATTTCTATATGTATAGATAATAGATAACAACTAATTTATTTAGATGTAAATATGTCACTATCTCCTTGAGATATGAAATTTCGCATAATTTTCTGACTAAAAATTGTAATTTTTTTTAACGGGTTTAGCATTGCATTCCTGTGATATTTGGAACAATTCGAATCTTGCATACACTCTTTCCGTTGTACACCAAAAGTTTCAAAAAGGTTTTGATAAAAGTTTTGTGCAATAAACCAAAATCTGGAGCCCAGATTTGTTTTTCTTTTTTAAATATTATTTTTAAATAACGTCATTTTGAACGCAGCTGCACAGGTGATTGAAACCCGTTATAGGAGTCGGTGAAAATTACTTTTTCGCACATGCTCTTTTTTACGTACATTTACAATTTAAATAAAATACATCTTAGTACTCGTACAATTATCAAAAACCAAAACATTTTATAACTGTCAAAGAAGTTTCTTACTCATATGTAATTGTGCAATATAAGCAAAACCAGAAAGAAGGGCGAAATTTTAAAAAATATTACAAAAAAAATGGGCTAAAAACTCGCAACTTTTTTTCCGTCTAATAGCCTGTCCCCCGATGTCGACCGCTATAGTTCGCTTGCATTTTCAACGACAAACAGCTAATGTGCGGCGCACTAACAATTTTTAGCACCACAAGTCGATCGCCAATGCAAGCAACCGATAACGTAACCGTTTCCACACAAATTTGCGGCCCACTAAGAAATATTATGCGACCACAAATGTCATAATCGACTTGTGTTGGCGTTGCAGACATAGGAATTTTGTTCAAATATTATGTTTACATACAAACACTAAAATTTTTGTTTTATTATATTTCTTTAAACCACCTCCATTTATTAAATTATATACATAGATTTTTAAAAATATTTTTTATAAAACTCTATTCTATATTTTTGTTTACTGCTTTGTTTGTTTTTTGTTTACTCCTTTGTCTTCTATTCTGATTTGGTTGTAGCCAAAGTTCTATTTTTTGGCTAAATTTATATGTATGCTATGTCGATTTTTAATTCCAAACTAACGTTTTATTTATGGAATTATGGAAGTCATATGGCAATAAATAAATGAATTACGTTAGAAACGTAAAACCTGTCGACAGACAAGTCGATAGTTAGTGGGCCGCCACAAATTACATACATATATGTAGAAAGTGACGTCTGAAAACGGCCCAAATCCGTTGCGTTTTTTTGGTATTGAAGTGACAATGTGTAAAAACCGGCCGCTACAATCAACACAAATTGCGAGATCAAAACAATAATAACAAAACACAAACCACGTTTAACAAAAGCATTAGTTCAACAAACGTTTTGTTTTGTGCAAAAAAATGTATTTAGTAATATTGTTTTGTTTTATAATGTTATTTACTTACTTAAATATTATATACTAGTGTTGCGACAAACTTAAAAGTTAATTTTTACAACAGTTTTGCAAATAAGTCTCAACTAAATAAATTTGTGTTTATTGTATAGCGGCATAAAGTTACCAACACACGAGGCAACATTTGTCGAAACATTAGCTTGTTTCACTAAATGTTTCTATGTGTGTGGGGATGTTTCTGGTTGAAAGTCTTGTTACCTTTTTGGTTTCTCAAATATCAAAAATATTTGATATTTTATGTTTCAAAACGCAATGTTTCATGGTGTGTGGCGATGTTGACTGTTTTTTCTTTCTCATTTTGTTGAGAGCAGTTGTTGAGTGAGGTGCTTTTGCAACTCTCGGAGAAAAATTATGAAGAAAGAAATCGAAAAATGGCAACAATTGCAAATTATTAGAATTGGAAAACAATTATAATTGAATATAACATTTTTCCAATATTTTTGGACATGAAATATGTTACGTATACAAAGAAAATGAAATGAATACGCAATACTGATGTTTCGTTTTTAGTGTCATCGTCTGTGGTAAAAACTGAAACATAAATAGTAACACATGTTTCGACAAATGTTGCATCGTCTATGGGTACCATAAAATATGGTTCCGTGTCGTGACATATCTGTGTGTAATCTGTGGGGCCGCTTAAGAGAACGACAATAAGTGACTTGTCGCTCGCTTAAGTTGACGATTGACATCAGGGGCCTGGCTGTAATAGTAGAGATTTCAAATTTAGTAGTGATGTATAACATTTTTATGATCGCGACTACTGCTTCCACTTTTAAAAATCTTTTAATTTATTTTTGTTTACAAAAAAGTGAACAAGAAATGTTTTTTTTTTTGATATCAAACAATTTTTTTTACCATAAAAATTGAAAATAAATTTTTTCTAAATATCATTATAAGTAGCTGCTAAGCATAGTCTTTCACGGAAAAGAAATCATGTGAAAAATTTATTCGTTTACCCACAAAAAAATATGTATATTGTAAACCTCTCAAAACCGTAAAAAGTCAATGAACACGCATGCAATTCACTTAACTTAACTGACTTTAACGGTGTCCCAAATCCACAAATCTCAATCAAAAGATTTGAGAATGCACTATACGAAGCAGAATTTTGTCTTGCAAGCTGGGTATTTAAATGTTCAAATTTCTTAAATTTAATTTTTTGCCTAATGTCCGGCTAGATTGGCAAAAAAACACCCCATATGTGCGTCCGCGCAAATGTGAAATCGCAGCTCCTAGTATTTTCCATGTCCAACGGGGTTTTGGAACTGAAGGAGGTCGCAAAAAAGAGACAATCTCCCTAATATAAATGGTCATTTCCACAGAGAAGTCTACTTCTTTATGTTTACATCAAAAATTATATCGCTTTGTTATTAATTTTTTTATATTTGATGGCTGCTGATTAGAGGTGCCATTTCGTTTGTTATACCTTCCACCACCAGTAGTGGTGAATGAGGGAATGCTAAGTTTGTCATTCCGTGTGAAACTTTTTTATTATGCATCTAAGGCTCCATAAAGTATATATGTTATGGCGCCTTGAGTAATTCTAAGGCAGGGGTTTCCATTTCTTTGCACAATTGTGCGCACCACTACTAACACATATTTTTATACTCTTCAATTCAGGCGTCGATGTGACTTCGACAAGTGTGCATGTCTAGCGGATGCTATATTATTTTGTTTCAGCTTACACTCAAAAAATATTGTGCGGTCAAAAATGCTTTTGGTAACATCCAATGCCTTGCGTGCAATTTTTATTTAGAGTTTAAATTTTAAGACTCAAATGTAGAATAATGTAACATTTCATAAGTTTACATGCAAAGCAAAGAACTTTGTAAAATGGTAATTATTTGAGATTTAAAAGCAATTTTTAATATTTCAGATACAAAATTTCAAAATGTCTAACAGTCCTATGTGGAAGAAGCTGATAGTCACATTTATTATAGGTTTTATTTTACATACGTATATGGATTCGGTTCTTATAATTTTACAACACTTTTTTATTTTTTCTTATGCAATACTAAAAATTATTATTATAAATTATTATCTGATCACTAATTCCACTAACACCGTGGTAATCGTTATAAAACAGATTACTTAGTTTTGGTGTTTAAAAATATTAATGTGTTCTTATAAAAAGAATTAAAACCTCTGCTAATTTTTTTATTGAGTGTGATTATACATTATGCTGTTAAAAAAATTATATATTTATTTGATGATACGTCATTTATAATTTTGTAAATAACTTAAAATTATATAAAAATACATATGTAACGTGAATCCATATCAACAAAACTTTCAAATTTTCAAATAATATCTACATTGTTTTGCATTTAAGCTAACGATATGTGTTTTGTTTGTGAAAAAAAATCTTTGATGCCTGTAAAAGGGTCCATTTTTCTTTCGTAAAAAAGACGTACCTAAATGCAGAAATTATTAAAAAAAAAAATAGCCACAAGAATTTGTTGGTATTTTGTGCTTGTAAAAATATTTTTGTTTCTGTACCAAACGCGTCGGTAGGTTTTTTTTTTTTTTGAAAACACTTTTTTAAGTAAGTAAAAATATTTAAAAAACAAGTTAAAAAGTCTTGTTTTCCTACAATTTATGTGTAAGCCTATACATATAAAAGCAAAGGTGACAGCAGGTAACATTTTTGGGTAAGAAGATGTGTTTTATTGATGTATTAATGAAACTTTATTGTTTAGCACTATTTTTATTGCTTACTTTTTTATGCTACAATTATATGACCGAGTCCAAAGAGTTAACCTTACTAATTTATGGTATTTATTTAACGTAACTTTGACCTGTTACAATGACTGTTGAGGGTTGAACTTTAAATTTTTCAGCTCCTCAAATTTCTTCACGGTTCACTTTTATTTTATTTTAAATAAAACACTTTATTTGTATGAATGTATGTAGTTATTTTGTTTACTTAATTTTTTTGTTGTGTCACAATTTAAATGTTTTTTTTTTTGTTACTTTGCTTGTGCACTATTTAACGATCGAAACTAGAGTAAGTTTAAATTGTTTTTCAATATACAAAAAAGGGTCACATATTATAAAAGAATTTTTGTACTAAATATAACGGGATATACTGAGTGCAAATGTAACAACAATTTAACTTTATAATGTTTACATATGAATATGCAGATTAAAGAAAATAAAATATAACAAGTTGTTGGTAGGCAGGGTCGTCGCTGTTGGTAGGGGTCATCTCTAAACATTCCGCCCCCCATGATATGGTGATATATTCAACTGGGCTCAAGTTCTTCAAGGGGTCCGGAAAATTAACAGCCGCATTATAGCACCTTGTTTTTGGGTTTCATCACGTAGAATGCTGGAGTACAGATGATGTTACCAGGGGGTGAACTGTGTTCCATAATATTAGATGTGGAGTTGTTGAAAAATAGGAAACTGAGATGAGACCATACGACCAATGCCACAAAGTTATTTGTGTTTTTCATGGGTGACTTTTACTGGAATTATACAAAATAATTATTAGAAATGTGTATTTAATTATTAAATAACAGTACGAGTTTCGTTATGGGTCTCGTAATAATTCCATTTGTAGTTCGAATATCAACTACTCTGATATTTTTGTCGGGTCCAAGGTAGGTTTTGGTAATTCGACCTAATTTCCATTCATTAGGTGGCAGATTACTGTCTTTGATGACAACTAAATCGTCAACGTTGAGGTTTTGGTGTTGATATTTCCATTTATATCGACGATGCAGCTCACTTAAATATTCTGATTTCCATCTTTCGCAGAAAGTATGGTAAATAATTTTTAGACGTCTCCATCGGTTGGCGACGGTCAAGTTTTCGATGCTCGAATCTTTTTCTGGTGGGGTCATGAATGAAGTACCAATAAGAAAGTGTGCAGGAGTAAGCGGTGATAGATCAGTTGGGTCGTCACTAGCTGGACTTAAGGGTCTGGAGTTTAGACAGGATTCAATTCGGGTCAAAATTGTAGAAAACTCTTCAAATGTAAATTTCATATTTGGAGTCATTTTTCGTAAATGGATCTTGAAGGATTTAACACCGGCTTCCCATAGTCCTCCCATGTGTGGAGTGCCAGGGGGTATAAATTTCCATTCTACGTTCTGATGACTGTAGTGATGAATTATTTTTTGTTGAAGATTTTTGACAAATTCGAGTCGATCCTTTCTTATAAGTTCTGCAGCTCCAACGAAATTTGTTCCATTGTCGGAATAAATTTTAGATGGACATCCCCGTCTTCCAATAAATCTGGCAAAAGCAGCTACAAAAGCCTGAGTTGAAAGGTCACTTACTGCTTCTAAGTGTATTGCTTTGGTGGAAAAGCAGACAAAAATACACACATAGCCTTTTGTAATAAGGCATGCTCGACCGGTGAAATTTCTTATGTTGAAGGGTCCAGCATAGTCTACGCCAGTGATTGTAAAGGGTCTGGAAAGTGTCGTGCGTTCTGGAGGTAATGACGCCATAATTTGTTCTTGAGTCCGCTTTTTGTATAAAATGCAAGTTTTGCAGTTCCGAATAATGGTTTTTACTAGAGTTTTTAATTTGCAAATCCAAAATTCGGTTCTTATACTTCGAGTCATAAGTTGGTTTCCACCATGTAAGGTTATTTTGTGAGTGAATTCTGCGATGAGTCTCGATAGTTGACAATTATATGGCAGTATAATTGGAAAACGTTCATTATAGTTTAAAGATGGTGATGGAGTTAGTCTACCATTTGCTCGCATAATTCCTTTGAGGTCTAAGAAAGGATTTAGGGTTAGAAGACTACTTTTAGGTGAAAGTTTTTCTTTAAGTTGTAACTTTTTGTATTCCTCTGAATACTGAATCTTTTGGGTCAGTATAATTAGTCGTTTTTTAACGTCTTGAACTTCATTGGATGTGACTTCTGTTGAGGGAAAATTAAAGTTACTTTTGTTTTGACCAGAGTTTTTTCTCCATCGTAAGATGTAAGCTATAACTCGATATGCACGTGACAATGATGAGAAACGATTTAATGGGTTTTCATATGTCGTAGTTGTAAATAATTTTATGGGTTTTGCTTCTAACGTTGTGTCATTAGAAGATTTTGGCATCGGCCATTGATGTTTTGGTAATTTTAGCCACGAGGGTCCATACCACCACAAATTATTGTTTTTCAAGTCTTCTGGTGAACATCCTCGACTAGCGACATCAGCTGGGTTTTCTTTAGAGTCCACATGTTGCCAGTTTTGAGTTCCGACTTTTTGTAAAATCTCAGAAACGCGGTTTCCTACAAACGTGTTCCAGGTACATGGCGGTTTCTTAAGCCACGATAATACGATTTTCGAGTCAGTCCAATAGTGGGTTACTACATTTTGAAATTCATAGGTTTTAAATAGACTTGATGCCAAATTAGCTAGCAATACAGCTCCACAAAGTTCTAAGCGTGGTAGCGATAAGCTTTTGAGGGGGGCTACTCGAGTCTTCGAAACCAAAAGAGTTGTGTGTATAGATGTTTCGTCATTTTGTATTCGAATGTATAATGAAGCAGCATAAGCTTTTTCTGAAGCGTCGCTGAAGCCTTGTATTTCGATGTGACTTAAGGGTGTATATTTTATCCAACGGGGTATTTTTATAATTTTAATATTGGGAAAATTGTTTACGAATCTTTTCCATTTATGTTGAGAAATTGGTTTTAAAATATCATCCCAGTTTGTCTTATCTAACCATATTTGCTGCATGATTACTTTAGCGTCTATTATTATTGGAGCTATCCATCCACATGGGTCAAAAAATTTGGCAATTGTAGACAAAACTTCTCTCTTTGTATACGCCTCTTTAACTTTTATATCTGGGGCTGTGAATGTAAAGGAGTCCGATGAAATGTTCCATTTTATACCTAGAGTCTTGGTCCCGTCATTTTCGGACAGATTTAACCAGTCGAGTGGTTGTAGAGTCTCAATAGGTAAATCCTGAATGACTTGTGGCTCATTAGAGTTCCATTTCATCAGATCAAAGCCTGCTGATTTTAAGACAGAAGTTAATTCTTTTCTAGATTTGATAGCTTCTTCTATAGTGTGACCTCCTGCTAAGACGTCATCCACATACATATTTTGTTTAAGAATCTTAGACGCCAAGGGATGAGTCATTTGCACCTCTTCAGCTAATTGAAGAAGCGTCCTGATGGCTAAAAATGGGGCGCAATTAACTCCAAATGTGACGGTGAGAAGAATCTTAGACGCCAAGGGATGAGTCATTTGCACCTCTTCAGCTAATTGAAGAAGCGTCCTGATGGCTAAAAATGGGGCGCAATTAACTCCAAATGTGACGGTGAGAAGCTCGTAATCTTCTATCGGGTAATTTTTGGATTTTCTGAATAAGATTCTTTGAAACTTTGTTTGAGTTGGGTCGATTAGTATTTGACGATACATTTTAGTAATGTCGGCGTTGAATACAAAGCGGAAAAATCTCCATTTCGCTATCAGAAGAACAAGATCTTGCTGAAGAATGGGTCCTGGATATAAAATGTCATTAAGACTATTCTTATTTGACGTTGGGCTAGAGGCATTGAAAACCACTCTGAGTTTAGTGGTCAATCGGTCAGGTTTTATTATTGCGTGATGCGGCAGATAATAATTCGGGGCTTTGTTTATATCCGGGGGTGCGATTTTTCTCATGTGGCCTAACTCAAGATATTCCAAAATGACATTGTCATATAATTGCTTTATTTCGGGTTTCTGGCTGAGCATGCGTTCTATTCGTAGGTACTGAGCCATAGCAATATTGCGAGAAGAGCCTATTTCTTCTGTTTTTTTAAGGGCAGGGTAACTATATACCTTCCCGAGTCGTTTCTACGTGTTGTTTCCTTGAAATTGTGTTCCACAATAGTGTCCTCGTCTGACCTCAAAATCTGTTTTGGGGTTTCCTCCACCTCCCAAAAGCGTGTGAGGATTTGGTCAAGGGACGATGTATTAATAACGAAATTGTTGTTCTGGGTTGAGTAGTTTTTGGTGTTGGTCCCCCCACAATCCAGCCAAATACTGTTTTTTGTGCCAAAAGGGATCCTATAGACCGCATCGGTGTGTCCATGCAATAAATCGAGGGGCCTACGGCAAGGCCTATTAGCATGTCGATGGGTCTACTTTGATTAAAGTGAGGGTCTGCGAGTTGCAATTTTGCAGTCTCACTGAGCATGTCAAACGTTTGAGGTGGTAAATTAGAGGGAAGGGTCTTGAGAACTGGGGCCCAAACTTCTAACTTAAACGATGTGTCCACCCTTGAGCAAAGGTTAAGCAAACATGCTTTAGTTGAGGTTTCAGAAACTGTTTGACTCAAACCAGAAACGTGAACTATGTTTCTTTTAGTGGGTAATTTTAATCGGTTTTTTAGTTTGTCCGATACAAAGGTTGATTGTGATCCAGGGTCGATGATAGCTCTCACCTGGTATCTTTGACCTCTAGTTTCTATTTCGACAATAGCAGTGAAAAGCAAGGTTTCTCGGTCTGTTTGATTTGTCGATGTTTGTATGTTTTCGTGAAGGGTCAGGGAAGTAAAGTTAGGAATACTTGATCTTGAAGTGGACTGTATGAATTGGGCTTGAGCTGCGGCACTTGTGCTTGGTTGCTCGTCAGCGTTATTTTGTGGCAAGTTTGTAGGCTGGGTCACCGTTGCCTTGTGCAACAAAGTGTTGTGTTTTTGTTTACACAGCCTACAACTGTATTTACTAGGGCACTCCCTGACACTATGATTGATCGACAGACAGTTGTAACATGAATTTGTTACTCTTACTATATGAATTCGATCACTTACATTTTTTTCTAAAAATGTTGGGCATGATCGTAGGGTGTGTGACTCGCTACAATGTTGGCACGTTATGGAGTTATTATAAGAACTTCTGACGGGTTTATTTTTGTTCTGACTGTGAATTTCAGATTTCGCAATATTCGTTTGAAATGAATTAATGTTCCGTTTATTTTGGTTGTTTTTCGCGACTTCTGACTTGGGCGGTATGGATTTGTCCTTTGATGATTTAATATTGCCTACTGATTCTAGGGTCTTAAATTTGTGGGTCAAAAACTTGTCGAATTCTTGCCATTTGGGTACTTCGGCACAATCTTCACGAGAATTTTCAAATTCTTGAACAAGGGCCCTGGAAAGTTTTTGAGAGCAAATGTAGATTAAAAAGGACTCCCATGTTGAAGTGTCAATTCCTAGTGTGCCTAATGTCTGCCTACAATCGTTTATTGTCCTTTGTAATTTTTTTAATTGAGGCTCCAGAGTCCATAGAGGCATGAGGCAGATCCAAAATTATTTTATATTGCTCATTAACCTGCATCCATTTATTTTCGTACCGGTCAACTAAATTTTTCCAAGCCATGATAAACCCATCATTTGTTAAAGGGACATGCGAAATTGCGTCTCTGGCTTCTCCTCCGGTTTTTTGGGTCAGATAAAAAAGCCTTTCAACATTGCTAATTTTTGGATTCCTAACGTATATGGCTGTGAACAAGTCACGAAAACTGGACCATGATTTATAATCCCCAAAAAAGGTGTCGGTGTCGCAAGGAGGGAGTCTTATTGATGAGACCTCTCTTTCTAACGGAATATTTGACTGGCGTTCAACTGGTTCTATGGCTGTGTCCGTAAGCGCATGGATTTCAGCATTGATGGACGACAAACAATTTTTATAGGCGGTTAGGGCTCTTTGGTATCGCTCCCGTAATTTATTTTTGTCAATTGGTTTATCATCATCTTGATCTACGTCCCTACATTCTTCATATGACCTTTTTACCTGGGTCCATATGGAGTCTAATTCTACTCGAATTATTTCTAACACGTGTACATTATCTTCAGCGCTCGCTTCTGCTTGAATCTTTTCGAAGTCGACTAAATCGTTTGTGCAATTGACGAATTTTTTCAGGGACATGTTTGTAGATTGAAAAAGTGTCAGAATAATAATAAATTGAGTCAAGAAATTTGCCTGCTAGCGATAAACAAATTGTATTGTAGAAAATTTGTGGGTCAAATATTGTTTTAATTTCCCCGGTTAATTTTTCAAATATGACCGCAATGGTAACTCGGTTTTTATTTTTATAGTGACGTCACGGTTATTTTACGCAAAAGAATCAAGCAAACACACAAGTAGAAAATAGCAATGTTTTAAATGTTCGCTTTTGTTATTTAAATTTTGTTTTTATTTTCTTCTTGTGTTTTTTGTAGTTATTGTATGTTCACTTACTTGCTGAATGCTTGCTTGTGTTGTTGTTGTTGCTGCTGCTTGTTTTCTGCTAGGCGCGTACAAACTTCTCTGCTGCTGAGCTATGATCTGCCGGTGGTGGTTTACCGTTAGTAATTTTAATTTTTGTAATTTTTGTTGACTGTTCTTTTTTTTCAAATTTCAGGGTCACTTTTTTTTACCACTTTTTTTTCAAAAATATTTGTTCTTTTAAATTGTTGTTGTTTAGAGTCACAATTTAATACCGTATTATTTTCCCGATTCAAAAGAATTTTTGTCTTCTTTTTTTTGATAAAGTTTATTTTTTTATGTTTTAAATCACACACTTTTTTTCAAAAAAATTTGTTCTTTTAAATTTTTATATTTTAGAGTCACAAATTTTCCAAGTTTTTTAAGTTTTTAAATACACAATTTTTCCAAAGTTTTTGTAAAAAATTATCCGGTTCGTTTGGACCAAAATGTTGAGGGTTGAACTTTAAATTTTTCAGCTCCTCAAATTTCTTCACGGTTCACTTTTATTTTATTTTAAATAAAACACTTTATTTGTATGAATGTATGTAGTTATTTTGTTTATTTAATTTTTTTGTTGTGTCACAATTTAAATGTTTTTTTTTTGTTACTTTGCTTGTGCACTATTTAACGATCGAAACTAGAGTAAGTTTAAATTGTTTTTCAATATACAAAAAAGGGTCACATATTATAAAAGAATTTTTGTACTAAATATAACGGGATATACTGAGTGCAAATGTAACAACAATTTAACTTTATAATGTTTACATATGAATATGCAGATTAAAGAAAATAAAATATAACAAGTTGTTGGTAGGCAGAGTCGTCGCTGTTGGTAGGGGTCATCTCTAAACAATGACTATACATTTTTGCAGGCAAACACAGGTGCGGATTTGGTATTTTGTAAAAAGTTATGATATACTATTAGCTAGAATTAAAATGTATGCACAGATGTTTGAAGTATGAGTAACCCAACAACGTGAATACCCTTTCTATTTTACTTACAACTATGAACCCCCTAACTTTTTACTAAAATAACTTTTTCACGTTATAATTCTCATGTAATTTAATTTATTTTTGAAAAAATAGACCAGGGAAATCCATTTCTATGCACAATTGTGTATACCACTACTAAAGGTACGTTCAGACTGGTGAAATATTTGAAAGCAAACATCAAATATTTCATTAACGTAGTCTGAACACAAAATATTTTTGAGTATCAAATAAAATAACAGCTGATTTTGAGCAAATAAAAGTATTTGCCGGCAAACAAATATTTGTCCAATGTGAACAGTGTGAACACAAAAAATCAAATATTTTAGTAATTTTTGAGCAAACATTTATTTGATATTACAAAAAAATTGTAAGAGCAAACAACGACAAATAATTTTAGCCATGTTCCGGATAGAAGCAATTTTTCCTGTAAGTTTTTGGATTCTTAACAATTTTAAAGATTTTTTATAATTATTAGACTTTGTATCGTGCCGCTATTAGCAAATGTTTGCCATTCCTTATAGTTTTAGGCACTTTTACTAAATTTTATGGCTTGTTTGAAATATTAAAATGGTTCGCGATTTTCGCTATTTCTGCAACATTTTTTTTTTGTTTTTCCCCTACATTTTGTTTTTTAACCGATTTAGCAATTTCAAATATATTTTAGGGTTTGTTTCCAAGTTTGCAATTTTTCGCGAATTTTAGCCATGCTCGCGAAGAAGCGATTTTTCACTGAAAATCTTTAGAGCTTTAACGATGTTTAATAATTATTAGGCTTTGCTATCATACCGCTATTATCAAATTTTTGCGAATTTCCGCTAATTTAGCAATTTTTATCGAATTTTTGCCATTCCTTTTAGTTTAAGGCACTTTTAATAAATTTTATGGCTTGTTTGAAATATCTAAATTTTTCGCGAATTTTCGCTATTTTTGCAAACATTTTTTTTCCCGATGTTGAACCATAAAATAACGAAAAGATTTTTTTTTGTTGGTTTTTTTTTGATCTTTATTTTTCTGTAGAGGTTTTACGACTAAACTAAAATACAAAATTGATAATGCTTAGGCTACGAAATTTACTGGAATGCAAGAATGCAATCCCGTTATATTTGTTGTGATGTTTATTTAAATAGGTACATATGTACAATGTTTTTTATGTGGAATACGACAAATATTAAAATACCTCCATGAGATGTTGTGAGTCAAATTTTGTATTTCTGATACTCTGTTAGCGACAAAGCAAACATAAGACGACGAATGATTGGCAAGCCAGTTTAAAACTATTTGTGAATCGGACCAAAAGAAAATGCGATAAGTAAACGAATCAAATTTATGTTTTATTTTGTCCCAAGTGCGACTGAGTAATAAGGCTGCGCAAAGTTCTAAGCGCGGCAACGATTGATGGACCACTGGAGCTACCCTTGATTTGGCTATTAGTAACGTTGATTTGAATTCACTTCTATGACTCACATAGATGCAACATCCATATGCCAATTGAGAGGCATCCGAAAAACCGTGGATATCAAATTCTGTGTTTGGTGATGTACCTGCGAATCGAGGGAGTTCAAAATTGTTAATATGTGCGAAATCGTTCTCAATGAGCCGCCAACGATTTGACAAACGTTCGTTAAGTGGTTCATCCCACTCTAATTTTTGTTTCCACATTTCTTGGATGAAAATCTTGCAAGAAATTATAATAGGGCTAAGTAGACCTAGAATATCAAAGATTTTTGCAACAGCTGACAAAACCGACCTTTTTGTCGGAACTTCGATAACTGCTAACTCAAAACGAAAGCAAAAGACATCTTCTTTGGGTTTCCATGACATTCCAAGGGCCTTAGTGATGTGTTCGTCGTTTGTTTGTAACGGTAGTTCACCGTCGCATGAAGCGATATTTGGGCAGTTTGAAATTCATTTTGACAATTGTAGCCCGGCCTTTTGTAGGACTTCGACAACTTCACATTTTTTTGCTAAAAGTTCAGGAAAGCTATCTGCCCCTGTGAGCAAATCATCCACATAAAGATCTTGCTTTAGAGTTTTAGAGCCAATCGGAAATTCGTCTTTATAAAAATCAGCGATAAAAAACAAACTTCTTACCGCGAGAAAAGGAGCAGCTGAAGTGCCATAAGTTATAGTGTTTAATTGAAATAATTTGATTGACTCAGTTGTGTTTTTCCTCCATAAAATTAATTGGTAATTGCGGTCCCTGTTGTCCACCAAAAACTGTCTGTACATTTTACAGATGTCAGCTGATAGGGCTAGTTTATTTAAACGGAATGAAAGAATTGTTATTATAAGCTCCTGTTGAATTGTCGGACCTACCATTAGAGTCTCATTCAATGAAATGTTAGACGATGTGCGACAAGATGCGTCAAAGACCACTCTAAGTTTTGTTGTAGTACTTTGAGGACGCAAAACAGGATGATGCGGGATAACATAATGCGAGAAATCTAAACAATTGAATTTCACGGGCTACATATGACCAAGTTTAATGTATTCTTCCATAAAGTCGAAATACATTTGTCGCAAATTATCGTCCTTGGAAAGGCGTTTTTCCAAATATAGAAAACGCCTGCGAGCTATATCAATTGAATCACCAAGTTGATTGATAGAAGTTTTAAATGGTAAACGTACCTGTACTCTTCCCTTAGAATCGAAAATAGTGTTTTTTACAAAATGGTCTTCACAATGTTGTTCTTCTTCTGTATAATTGGGCGTATTGGAATGAATTTCCTCAATTTCCCAAAAGGCCTTTAATTGAGAATTTAGATCATCGGTTTTGGTTATAACATTGCACGATAAGGCGCGATGTAAACATTGAGTGTTCACGCTGCCACCAATGACCCACCCTAAGGAAGTATTAATGAGGGATGGGAGTCCATTTAAAAGAGAAATTTTACCGTCCTTAAGCAATTCAAAGAAAATTTCAGAACTTATTAAAATATCAATACGTTGTGGAATATAGAATTGCGAATCTGCTAACTCAAGGTTATTAGGAATGTTCCAGTTTTCTGCTTCCATGGGTTTAGATGGGTGTTGTGATGAAATAGATTTTGCAACCAAGAAACACGCTGTCCATTTAAAATCAGAAACACGAGATCTAATTGTAGCTGTTGCCATGTATTTTAATTGAGTTCGTATATCAGAAACACCGGAAATTTCCTGAGTCGATTTATTTTGTTTAAGACGAAGACAGTGTACAGCTTCTTCTGTAATTAAGTTAACTTCCGAACAGGAATCCAATAAGGCCCGAAAAGGTTGTAGACAACCGAACGCATCTTCGACTAAAACGATTGCTGTTGGAAGCAGATGTATACGACGACTACGTGTGACTAAGGTTGATTTTGTTAAATGTGTTGAGGATGATGGTAAGATCGATTGGTGCGACGACGACGATGGTTGAAAAGGCAAGGAATGCGCCTGAAGAGAAGAATTCGAAGAGACATTAGTTTGAGGCGAAGGTAAAATGTTTGAGCTCGATGAACTAGAAGAATTGTTTGAACTACCTTTTGTTTGGGTATTTGGATTGTGTAACGTGGTGTGGTGTGATATCTGGCAAGTACGACAGCGAGATTTCGATTGACACTGAGAAACTATATGGCCTTTTCTGAGGCAATTAATACACAATTTAGAACCTTTGACAAAGTCAAAACGACGATGTACGGGTAGCGCCAAGTAAGTAGAACAACTTCCAGTTAAGTGTTCTTTGCTCTTGCAATATTCGCAAAAAATGGTTGAGACCATTAACGATAACCCAGGTCGCTTAGAAGTTGGCTTAGGTTTGCTATCACATGGCTGAAAAGATTCCATTTCTGCACTACGGCTTTCCAGAAACTGGCAACGACGACTTAAAATTGAATAACACTGATTCCAGGATGGAAAAGAAGTAAAGTCTTGTTTTTCATCATAAAACTTTTTTGACTCTCCATCGATTTTTGACAAAACAATATGAATAATTATAGCGTTCATTACATCGACTTCTGAACCAAGTGAGAGCAATGAGCTACGAAGGGCCGAAACGTTATCAAGAATTGAACGCAACATTAAAGCATTTGGTTTGGAAATAGGTGTAATCGAAAATAACGAATTGATGTTGTCGATAAACATTAACGATTTGTTGTCATATCGTTCAATCAAATGATCAAAAGCTTTTTGATAATTCGACTCAACAACTTGAAAGGGTTCTATTACCGCTAAAGCTTGACCCGATAAACAATTTAGCAAATAATTAAATTTATCAATAACCGGAATATGGGATTCATTGTGCACTAACGTTTTGAATGTGCTTATAAATCTCGAAAACTCCGAATATTTCCCGTCAAATTTAGGTAATTTCAATTGAGGCAAACGATTTTGATGAGATACAAAGGATTGGGAGGAATTTAAAAAGCTTTGTTCGATATCACTAGAACTCCGTTTTTGATTCATAAAACGCACCAATGGTGCCTTGGCAGAGATAAACAGCTCTTCTAAATCTGGTCGTGCCATATCAGAATCATCTAACTTTTCTATTTGTGTTTGAATGTAAGCTACTTGCTTAAAGTATGATTCTAAAATCTGTAGTCGACATTCCAAAATTGTAAAATCGGCTGAGGCACCATCTTTGTCTGTTTTACTCTTGAGCTGTGATATGTTCCTTTTCATTGTTGTGCGTTGACTCTTTAATGAAACGAGTGTATTTTCTCCCATATCGGTTTTCTCAGTGCTCATTTTGAAGAACTACTATTAAAATTGTATTAAAGTTTCTCCAAATTGATATGATTTACTTTTTTGCTCGAAAAACGATAAAATGTATGCGTACCACAAGTTATAAAAAAAAGTACCAAAAGTTGTATGAAGGGCCAACACTAATAGTAAGTGTCAACACTACTTAACTCCAAAATAAATTAATTGTGCGTATGTGTATGCGTGCGGAGTAACGAAAAAATATTAGCAAAGGCAGTAAAGAAAACTTAATTTGTTTCACTTACTTGAAAGAAGTTCTGCTTTTTGCTGCAAACTGAAAGACGGTGGCTAGCAAATGATGACGATAATGATGATGTTTTTTGTATACGAGACTGCGCTGGCTGCTTATAGTACAGCGACGATGACGATGATGTGTATGATGATGCTTGTTTGTGCTGACTATGAAGATGATGATGACCACGATGATTGCGATGACGATGAAGTATTTTTTTTTGTAATTTTAGTTAAAGTTTCAAATAAAATTTATTATTTTATAGAAGTCCTGTCACGGTCGCCAATTTTTATGTTGAACCATAAAATAACGAAAAGATTTTTTTTTGTTGGTTTTTTTTTGATCTTTATTTTTCTGTAGAGGTTTTACGACTAAACTAAAATACAAAATTGATAATGCTTAGGCTACGAAATTTACTGGAATGCAAGAATGCAATCCCGTTATATTTGTTGTGATGTTTATTTAAATAGGTACATATGTACAATGTTTTTTATGTGGAATACGACAAATATTAAAATGTAAATATATATACATACATATGTACAAACATATTGTTTTGCGTGAATATAAAAACAATAGTCTCAAGGGCAACGAGATATTTAAAGGAATGTAATAATTATAAAAAGGGAGAATATACTAGTTCTGTTTTGACCCAACACCCGACATTTTGTTTTTTAACTGATTTAGAGACTTCAAATATATTTAAGGGTTTATATCCAAGTTTGCAATTTTTCGCAAATTTTAGCCATGTTCCCGTTACCCATTGTCTTCCAGTTTTTTTTATATTTTACATTCTCCTGTTCTAACACTATGAAAGATGCTGCTCCACAGAATAAAACAAATAAATTAGCTTTTGCGCTCATTTTTACTATTTGTGAAATATATGATTATTTTTGAACACTTTCATTAAATAATTATTTGATGCAAATATTTATTTTAGTCTGAACGCATGGCAAACATGAATTAATTTATTTTATTTAACACTTTTTGCCAACTGTTTCATCAAACAAAAATTGTCAAATGTTTGAGCTTAGTTTGAACATTAAACAAAATATTTTTTTGTTTCACACAGTTTGAAGCAAATATCAGAACAAATATTTTCGTCAAATATTTCATTAGTCTGAACGTACCTCAATACATATTTTTGTTTCAGGTTAACAGAAAAAACTTTATGATGGCACTTAAAAAATATTGTGCGGTCAAAAACGCTTTTGGTAACATCCAATGCCTTATATGGTATGCAACATTTAAGGAAGGAACGGAATATGTTATTAAACGTGTGATTTGCGTGCAATATTTATTTTGAATTTTTAAAACATAAAAATCTTTAATTTTTTTACAATTGTTTGATAAGATATTTAAAACTGATTTAGAGTCAAAAAGCTTCCGAATGAAAAAAAAGTGCAGTTTTAAAATCAGCGACATTGAATTGGTAAAGAATTGCTACAAATTTTTTATCAACACAAAAAATTTTTAATTTTGTACCTTTGTGTTATACAACTTATAAAATATATTACTAACATTTTATTTCGGCTGTAAATGAATGCATTCTCTCAATTTTTTTACTCTCTGATACTCACTAATACACAACCAAAAAATTTTTGGAAATCCCTGTTCTAAGGCGACTTTAAAATGTCCACCTGTCTGCTGGTGTTTGTTTTTTGCTAGGCGCGTACAAACTTCTTTGCTGTTGTTATGATCTGCCGGTGGTGGTTTACCGTTAGGAATTTCGAGTTATTTTATTATTTGTGTGGTGTTCTTTTTTTAATTGAAGTACTTTTGGCTTATAGTCACTATCGTATTTAGTCACATTAGTGATACAGTCCATTTTATTTGTTTAATCTGCCGCTATAAGTAAATTTAATCTATAGTATTTCAGTGATAGTCCATTTAGCGATATAAGCACATTTGCCATATATTCCATCTATCAGCGGCTATCAAAGGCAAAAGTAAAGCAAATTATTGGCGTTATAGTCACATACATGCATACATACTAGCAAAATTAACTAAGTTTTTAATTTTCGAACCCACAATCCATCTAAAGAACTAAGAATTAGTTCGCTTAATTTTTGTCATCAACTCTTTACTCGTAAAAAACTAGTTTTTTCCGTTGGTATCAGCTATAAAATATCTTATGATTAATTTAACTAATTTTTATACAGTATGCAACTCTGTTACAAAACCATAAGCCTGTTGTCAGTGTAATTTAAATGAATTTTTTATTTCTATATTCACAAATCTTAATTATATTCCAATTTGGGTTTATGCCTCATAGTGGCATATATGTGTGTGAATGAGGCTTATAGTCACATTAGCGATATAGTTCACGGTTTGTCTGCAACTGAATGATGTGACTATAAGCGAAAAGTACTGTATTTGAATATTAACTTTTTTGTAATACGGTATATTGTTTACAGAGTTAAAAACATTTTGTCTTTATTTTCAACAAACTTTTTTAAGTTTTTAAATTATGTACAATATTTTTTGTTTTTTCCTAGAGTCACAATTATATTTTTACTCTTTAAAAAATTTTATTTTCTGAATTTATACATTTTTTTAGTCACAAAAACTAATTGTTTTATTTTGCTTGACTTTCAGAAAATGTTTTTGTTATCCGGTTCGATTAAGACCAAAATGTTGAGGGTTGAACCTTAAATTCCTCAAGCTAACACGGTTAAATTTTTACTTTAAATAAAACACTTTGTTTTCATTTTAGTTTTTGTATTTTTATTTATTTTGTTTATTAAATTACCGATTTTGTTTAAAAGATTTTGTGTTAAGCTGGGATCACACGATTGCCGCAAATGCACCAATATGACACAATTTTGATTGTGCTTTATTGACGCACAATAATGAAATTGCCCCAATAAAATATTCTGAAATCACACGATTGCCCTGTTTTATACAAATTTAATTGCCGCTAGTTGGTACAAAGCGATATGGGTACAATAATTGCCGCAGCACAGTCACACGATTGTTCTTAATTGTGCCAACTGCGAAAACAGCTGTTGTGGTACCTTTTTTTTATTTGTTTGGAAGATCTAGTTGGCTTGTTTATTAAAAAAAAGAAAATTGTATCATATATTCAAACAAATTTTTTAAGTAATATACATGAAATTCCAAAAATCAAACAAAGTAAAATTTTATTTTAAATATATAAAGAAATAGAGAATATTTATATATAAAAATATATTCGCTTTAAAGAATTTCAATACAATTTGCTTCGTTTTCCTGTATATATTCTTTTATATTGTCCTGAACACCTATTGCACTATTGCACTAATTTAAAAAAAAATTATATATCAAAAGTTATAATCGGGAATACAAAATTTAGTATTAATTTATTTATTAATGAGTTGCTAAATTCCCAATTTTTATTTTTGATAAATTTAATTTTTATATTTAATTTATTCCTACAAAAAGAAACACACAAAAGTAAATTAATTAAAAAAGGCAAATATTGGCGCGTATTGTGTTGTTTAATTGCCGCACAAGAAACCAATAAATATTGGTACATTTTTGTCATTTTTATTGACGCGCGGTTGCATATTAAGTAGTCACACGATTGCCGCACCAGGGTTGCATTTTATTGGTAAAAGTAAGCACAATATTGCCCCCGATTGGTACATGAGGCAAATGTTGTGCAGTCACACGATTGGGGTATTAAAAAGTGGAAAATTGGTGCATTGCGGCAATCGTGTGATCCCAGCTTTACACTGTTTTTTATTTTTAAATTTTTTGTTTGTTTTGTTGGGTCACAATGTTTTGTTCTTACTTTTTTGTTGTTTACACTTTAACGATCGAAATTAGAGTGAGTTTTGTCAACTTATTAACTAGTAAAAATACATAAATAAAAAAAAAACAATGAGAAGATAATGGAAGGTGGTAAAACCGTTGGTCCAGTGTGGCTAACCTTCAGTAGTGAACAATCCATATGAAATATTTTGTCTTAAAGGGTTTTAAGGGACGGTCGCTAATTTGACCCGGTAGTGTGGTCAAAACTACTACTATATTGGATAAAGTTTCTATTAGTTTATTAAGAGTAAAATGAAAAAACTAACCGAAACTCTTGTGTACATGTGATTTTGCCTCTCTTTCTAACTAATTAATTCCACTCGACTACGGAACATATATCTGTACTGCTTACTACTATGCTTTATATTAGTTAGTAATCGCGTAAATAATGGTTAACACTAACTAGTTAGTCATAACGTAAATAGCGCTTAGCACTAACTAGTTATTCATAGCGTAAAAACTGGTTAGTACTAACCTTTATACAATAATGTTTTTGTTTTATTTTAGTTTTAAAATAGTTTTTATTAAAAAAATATAATCAAGCAGGTTTCATTAAAGTATATAATAGGTGTGGGTGCGGGACCACGTAACGTCATTTCCTTGGTTGCTCTATAACGTTCCTTTCTCACATGGGTCTGGATTTCGTTTTGGGATCTTATTTATAAAAGTTCTTTTGTAATGGAGGTAAACGTACTCATTACCAATTAATTTCTCGTAGATCATATAAAGAAATATTATTTTGTTAAAAACTTGTGACTAAAAAGCCGAATACATACATGCATACATACTTGAAAAGTCATCAGGATTTTAAGAATTTGGTATAATTTGCTCCTTTATTATCACCACCAAATCTTTAACGATCTTAAAGTATGATATAGCCTATTTTTGTCTGGAGAAGACCAATGTTTTGCCCTTAGGGGCCATTGACCCCAAGTATCTCGTTCTAGTATTTATCTACCAGATCTCTGTTCGTGCTACCCTAATGTCAGAAAATTAAAGCACACAAGAAACTATTAAACTTTTGCTAAGGAAGTAGTTCGATAATAAAACATTTTTAAATTTTATTATAAAAAATAATCCCAGGAATAAAATCACTTTTTTCTATAGAGATGTTGACAAACTAAATTTTTTTATTTATTGGTAATAATAATTAAATTTTTATAAAATAATAATAATAAAAACAAAGAGATAAATAATCTGAAATAATTTTAATCTTAATCACATAAGATCATTTTATAAAATTTTTTTTGTTTTTTTTTTAAATTTAAAATTTTTTTTATTTGTTTTTAAGTGGGTACTTTTTTTGCTCAAAAGAAAGCTAAGGTCGTTTCCTTTAATGTAGTTCTGGTCGCTTTTTGGGCCGCGAGTGGGTTATGTGTAAAAAAAATTTCAAAGTCAAGACGAGTATTTTTTAATTTTTATCATATGCACTATTTTGAATTTTTTCCTATTTGTGTGTTAGTGTTTCTAAAATCTTAAAAATATTATGCTGAGAAACTAGACAAATTAACCTTTCCGACGGTATATAACATACCTAACTAGCCTTTCATACCCTCGATACTGTAATAAAAAAAATTTACACGAGAAAATAAAATAAATTTATATTAAAAAAATTTTTTTTCAAAAGATTAAAGAAGTAGCTACTTAATTTGTTTGGGACAAATTTTGCTAAAACCAATAGATAATAAATTACATGGATGAGAAAGAACACCTGTTTGGCCAAAATGTCAAATTTTGACCCCCTCTCACTCAGAAACGTTTTGACCTTTCTTGTAGAAAATTTGTTTCTAAACTACTATCAAATAGGACTAACCTTGGTGCAAATTTCATCCAAAACGGAAGACATCGATTTCAAAAGTTTGGTTACTTGACATGAAATCCCACATATAAAAAAATATGCCTCAAAATTGCAAAATATACGCTATAAACTTAAAATATTATTAAATTATGCAAAGAATGCTGTAAAGGGTAAAATATGCACTAACAAATCGATGCCAAAATTCATAAAAAGCTCTAAAACCGATAAATATTGTTTCTGCCTTCATTAGTCGCACAAAGAAAAACATGCAATTGCATATTTATAGTTTCACCAAAATTGCGGAAACCGAAAATACAGGCGTATCAAAGCTAATCAAGCTTACAAAAATGGCGTTGGCAATGATCACCATGTAAACCTTTGCCAAACAACAGTAAGCGAGTCTTTCCATAAGTGATTAGAAGATGTTCATATGTCTAAATTAAATTTAAAATGGATGAAGCAGAATAAAATAAAATGGTGTATCGCTCTATTTCGGAAAGTTCATTTTCCAGCTCTAAGCATAGTTATCTTAACAGTTTTAGCTGTTCTTCTAATAAGTTAATTGCTGCTTGCTCAACAGCAGAAGAAATACATTTTTTAAATGCCCGCCACCTGTAGCATAACTTTCTGCTTTTGTGATTTTTACTCTAAAATACATCCATGCATTAGAGAAAAATCACGTTTCATTGAAGTCTGCTTTTTATTCTTTTTATGGATTTTTGATTTTCTGTTAAAATAGTAAATAACTACTACAGTTTCCACTTTAATGTGAAATAAATGTTCGCTTGAAATGGAAAAAAGTAACAGGAAAACAAAAGTTGAGAAATTGACTTAATTTACTTTTACAACACTGGAACGTGTTTGGTTAAATATATTTTTGCATAATTACATTTTATTTCCTTCCCTGGAACTTTTTTATACCCTCCACCACCAGTGGTGGTGGCTCCTTGAGTAATTCTAAGTCGATTTAGCGATGTCCAAAAGAAAATAACAAACTTAGTTTCAAATTGCGTGTAGTAATCCTAAGCAGTTTGGGATTGAAATCTAGCTACATCGGTTCAGTAGGATCAGAACTATGAATCAAAATGTGGAATCACCACCCTAAAAAATTGTTAATTTTGATACAAAAACTAACATAAATGGTGCAATAATGCACGGAATGATATAAAATGTTGCACAAATTCGGTTTATACGACTGCAAATCATACCGTTATTAATAATTTTTTGAAGATTGGTCATAATTGACCATAGGCTCCATATAAATCCTACTCGCGGAAAACAGTTAAGTACGCCTAAACCGTAATAAATAATGCAATCATAATTAAATTCGGTACGATACAGTTTGGTAGGACGAGAAATCACACTGCCAAATTTCGTGAAGATCGGTCAATAATTTACCTTATGCCCCATTTAAACCCTACTCCCGGAAAACCGTTTAGTACGTCTAAAACCGTTATAAATAATGCTATCATAATGAAATTCAGTACGTCACAGTTTCATAGGACGAGAAATCATACTGCCAAATTTCATGAAGGTTAGGTTAGGTTAGGTTCCATTGGCAGCCGTGATCAAGCACAGCTCACGTGGGTCCATTAATTAGTTCCCGTTGTGTTACTATGTGTCCTATGAAATCTGGCTGCTAGTATTCCTATGCAGCCATCCGGTCGATTCAATAAAGGAGTGGATCCTGTTAACATCAACATCAGAGAGACAAGTTTTGTCCCCAAGGGCTCTTCGACCAAACATTTCGAGTCTTAAGTCTCCGAATGCCGGGCAATTACAGAGAAGATGTTCCGTTGATTCTTCCTCCTCGTCCTCGCCGCAACTTCTACACAAGTCATTATAAGGGAGCCCCAGCCTCTGGGCGTGCCTCACAATGGGCCAGTGGCCAGTTATAACCGCAATTAGGTCTCTCAGATGATGTCTGGACAGCTGTAATGCCCGCAGTGTCCTTTTTTCATCTATGATGGGCCAGATTTTCCTGGTTTCCCCACAGGTGGTTTCATCGTGCCACCTCTGACTGGCGATAAGATGAAACTTGTGCGCTATAAGTTGCTTACACCTTGGGACTGAAGCACCTACATAATATGTGGAACCGTCCCGATTCAAGGTGGAACCTGCATACGCCAACGAATCCGCCATGCAGTTCCCATGTATGTCCCCGTGTCCGGGGACCCAATTAAGGGTGACCAGTGAATGTCTCGCTATCTCCTCCAGAGACATCCGGCATTCTCGGACAATTCTCGATGTGATGAACACATTCTCCAGGGATCTTATGGCCGCCTTGCTCTCGGTAATAATGTGAATATCCCTTCCAGATATTTCACAGTACCGGATGCGTCTGGCGGCTGTGTGTATGGCCATTATCTCGGCCTGGATGACACTGCAATGGTCCGGCAGCCTTATAGGAATACTCCAGTTTAGCTGCTCAGAGTATATGCCAGAACCGACACCATACAGTGTTTTAGACCCGTCCGTGAAGATTCGAATCGTATTCGCGGGAATTTGCAGGTCATCATAGTGGACCACGTTATCCAAAATGCTTACCATGAAGCCAGGATCAAAGATTGGCTCGGGTTTGACATAATCAACATCCATGTGCCAATTAATATCGTTCAGAATGTTAGCATGTCCGATATTGTAATCCCTCCATGCTCCGGTGGCCCTTAGTCTTACCGCCGCGTTTGCAGCTATCCTTTTCGCCAAAATGTCTGTTGGTTACCAGTTTAAAATAGTAAACAGTGCCTTAGAGGGGGTTGTTCTAATGGCACCTGTTACCGCTATCGCCACCATTCTCATTGTACGTTCCAACCTGGTTTGATGACTCCTCACCTTGAGCGCCGCACAGTGGCTGAAAATCGTTTTTCATCGGCCAAAAATCTGTAACTTTTAAACCGATAGAGATAATTTTGCAAATTTGTTTTTGCAGGAGAGAAGACTTCTTGAACTTTTTTGCAGTGTTAATTTTGTTAAAATCAGTTCAGTAGTTGTTGAGAAATTTAAGGTCAAAGTTGAACTTTTGATGTTTTTTAGCATTTAGTATGAAAATGCTAATGATTGAGATTGAGAATTATGGTATTTTTTATTCAAAAAGTGGGATGTTTTTCTGCCCACTGTTTTAAGAACTTATTAATCTACGTAACTGCCAACTTTCATTAATATATCTTTGTTCATGTCAGATTTATAGAATGTCAAACCTTAAAATTATTATTTTTTACTCATGTTGAAAGCCCTTTTATTCATTTACACTATATTAATAATAATTTTAATGTTTGACATTCTATAAATCTAACATGAATTTAGGTATCATAATGAATTTTGGCAGTTATGTAGATTAAAAAGTTCTTAAAACAGTGGACTGAAAAACATCCCCATTTTTGATTAAGAAATACCCAAATTCCCAATCCCGGAAAACGGCTTTAAATTTTTTTTTTTGTTCAAAAAAGGGAATACAATTTACCCTCGATATTGATCAGAATTTTCTAGAAAATAATGGCCATATTAGAAAACATTACTGTTCTAATTGTATAAAAATCGGTGTGTTGAATTATTAGAATTTTTTACTCAAATAATTTTTTTTTTGCTTGAAAAATTTGATTTGTAGATTAAGTAGACCTTGAAGTTTTACCTCTGCCGAAATTGGTGTGATTTTAATAGTGTCCCTTGGTGGCAAACATTTATTCTTAGCAGCAGTTATGTGATGATAAGCAGGATACAGATTTGAACCTTTTTCAATTGCACGTACTCTGAATATATTGCTCTTTTGTTAACTTCAAATCTAAAAATAATGCTAATGCCTCTTAATTTGAAAACTGTTTTTCATCGCTTGGCGTTGGAACACTCTTAAGAATCCGTTTTTTCTTTTGGGACTAGCGATAAACACTTTTTCAATAATATCGACTTTTGTGAGTTGTTTTTGTGATCGCAGTTGATATAGCAAAGCTTCTTGAATATTTTTATCCCCGATTTCTTCGTTGATATCCTTAAGCTTCCGCCTTTTAGATCTATCGCTACAGTTCTCAAGTGATTTCTTTGGTCTCCCAAGGTTCTTTTCATTTGTACCTTCTGAAGATATCTGGACACTGAGTTCGCCATCTAACCAGTTTGCAAAACTGTTGTAAAATCTAGGTTTACTCCATCCAACTTGTTTGAAGCGCTTTTTTAAGTTTTTGACGAAATCGGTTATTTTATTTTGCAGTTCCGATCGTATTTCAGTGCTGCAGGAATATATATTGAGTTTTCCTTCAATGTAACTTAAAACATCTTCCTCCTTTTTATTTTTAAAATACTCTTCGGATAATTCTTTATAGCTGAAGCTCTCCATTTTTATAGATATTAAAAAAATTAGATTGTTATTGCTTAGATATATTTTAACAACTGAGATTTTATTCGAATACCACTGGCTTTTATACATAGCTTGCGTTATACTGTGTTCCTTGGTAGCAAAATAAGGTAGAATAAAGAACTAAAATGGGCTTAAGTAGGATACGCTTAACATCCCACAGGTATTGGTAATTATATAATATAAAATACTTGGCTTGGTACACTTATATTTCAGTCATATGAATAGGTAAAATTAAAAGAGCAAAAGAAATGTTGCGAATAATTTTACACAAACTAAAAAAGTGTTCTATAGGCTGGTCCAAACAGGTACAAAAGTGCATATGGGTTTAAAGTGGATACTTTCAACTACCTAGAGCTAGTAAAATTTCTTTAACCCCTTTTGACCTCATAAATTCTATTCTTCTGAACTTCAATTTGACTAAAATATAGAACCTGAAAAAATATTTAATAACACAACAGGTATAATCGGTACAGTAATACAACATAACATTGTTTAAAGACTGATTTACTACCAATATAAAAAATGTTGAACCCACTATTGTCAACAGTTTGACATAAAACATAATAAAAATCAAGCCAAAAAATACCTTTTATCCGAATATCTCCAAAACCAAAGGAGATAACCTAAACATTTATTTATTTATTTCATTCACAGTAATATATAAAAGCCTCCTAGGCATATTTTTTGTAACTCAGCTTAAGTTAAATTTTTTTTTTTGCAATCCATAAATATATTTTTGGTGAATTTTTTAAAAGTTTGAATTTCCGAGGTTACCAATTTTAGAGGTCCGCAAGTCACTCTGCCGACCCTCCATGGACCCGTGTTCTTCCAATTCAACACAAAAGCTACCCGGCCATGACAGTTTAAAATTTCATTCAAATATGTTCAGCCGTTCATAAGAAGCAAAATTATTTTTCAAAACAAAACGCTCGTAAACCATTGTGTTATATTTTAGTCATATGAGCAGCTTAAATAAAAAGAGCAAAAAAAAATGTTGCGAGTAATTTCATTAAAATGAAAAAAGTGTTCAACAGACAGTTCCAAACAGTTGCACAAGTATATATGGGGTTAAAGAGGACACCTTCAGCTTTCTGATGGTACTAAAATCTCTTTGACCCCTTTTGACCCTAACAAGTTCTACTCCTCTAAGATTCGGATTTAACTAAAATATAGAACCTGGGGAAACATTTAATAACACATCAGGTATAAATGATACATTGATGTAATGATCCATTTCTTAAAGACTACTATCCCATTAATATAACAAAAAAAATTTCGACCAATTATTGATAACGGTTTGCGAGAAATCATAATTTAGTTCTCATAAAATTTACAAAAATTAATTTTTTTCTAAAACAAAATAAAATATTTGTTTCCAGCAGCATGCCACAGCCACAATAACGAATATTTTAATCTAGTTTTTTTGATACCTTAGTTCTAATATGTTTGCTATCGAATGGCATTAAAATTTTTGAAATCGGCGATGACAAAAAATTGGACTTTTGGCCGATGAAATTCAATATTCAGCCACAGTGCGCCGGCCACCGAACAGCTGCCCCGTAGAAAAGAATGGTTTTAATGACTCATTCGTATAGCCAGTATACATTTCTCGGGTTAATTGCCCAGTTTAGGCCAATGGCCCTTTTGCAGCAATATAATGCAGTAGCCGCCTTATTAGTCCTGGAAATGGTGTTCATCTTCCAGTTCAGTTTGCTGTCCAATATTAGCCCAAGATACTTGGCGCTGTCAGACAGTTCCAGTGACACCCCTTTAACCTCGGGGTATTTAATTTGGGAATTTTGTATCTCCTTGTGAAAAGTACCAGTTCTGTTTTGGCAGGATTTACATCCAGTCCACATCCCTGGCACCATTTTGTAAGGACATCCAATGCGGACTCCATTAGTTCAGACAATAGTCTGGGATCTTTACCCATAGCCACAACTGCGACGTAATCCGCATATGCAACCGTTCTGCAGCCCGTCCTTTCCATAGCTCTGAGTAGGGTATTTATATTTAGATTCCAAAGTAAAGGTGACAGTACACCACCTTGCGGGGTGCCCCTAGTCGCAACCTTTGAAATGTTCGAGGCGCCCAAGTTGGATTCGATACGCCTGAAGTGCAAGATACTGCTGACAAATTGAATGATCGCTGGGTCGATTTCCAAATGTCTCATAGCGTTAATGACCGATTCAGGTCTAACGTTGTTGAAAGCGCCCTCAATATCCAGGAATGCAACTAAAGTAAATTCCTTGTAATGCAGGGATCTCTCTATGTGGCCCACTAATGAGTGGAGCGCAGTTTCAGTGGACCTTCCCTTCGTGTAGGCGTGCTGAGCCAGTGACAGGGAATTGTGTCCTAACGATGATCTTATATGAATATCTAAAATCCTCTCTAGTGGTTTCAGTAGAAAGGAGGATAGACTAATTGGTCTAAAGTTTTTAGCCATAGTGTGAGATGTCTTCCCACTCTTGGGGATGAAGACGATCTTATATGTTTCCCAAGTTGATGGGACATGTGAGAGACTCAGGCAGGCTCTAAATATTGCCAAGAGCCATGGCATCAATATTCCCAGGTTCTTTTGTAGGTCCGCTGGGATAATGCCATCAGGGCCTGGAGATTTAAAGGGATGGAAGCTTTTGACCGCCCATTCCACACGATTGCGAGTTATCGGAATATTAGAGATATCCCGAGCGCCACTAAATGTTTCCTCCCTAGGCACATCCTCAGTGCAACCTGGGAAGTGTGTATTCATCAGGACATCAAGGGCGTCCCGAATGTTTGTGGTCCAGGATCCATCCATCTTTCGTATATATGATGGAATAGCTGGTTTAGAGGATAAAATCTTACGCAGCCGACTTGTCTCCGAGGAGTTTTCCACGTCACTGCAGAATTTCCTCCATGACTGTCTCTTGGCCTTCCTGATAAGATTTTTGAATCCATTAACTGAGGACTTGTAATTGTTCCAGACACCGTTACGTTTTGCCTCATTAAAGAGTTTCCTGCTTTCCTTGCGTTTTTCAGCAATTTCCGCATTCCACCATATGGGCTTAGCTTTGCCCCTCCTGTCGATTCTTTTACAGGATTCATTTGTTACCTCCATTAAGACACCAGTCAATGACTCCACTGCGGAGTCGAGCATGGACACACTGTCTATGAGAACCGGGCACATAGGCAGCTTGTCCCCGAGTACACTCGCATAGATAGACCAGTTGGTCCTTCTTCTATTCGTGTAGGGTTTAACTGAATCAACTCTAAAGGAAAAATTGAAATCTACATACATGTGATCAGAGAAGGAACAGTTCTTTGACACGTTCCAATCGCTGATCATATCCGCGAACTTATCACTAATAAGCGTAATATCTAGAACCTCCCTTCTGTTAGTCACAATAAAGGTGGGCTCACTACCACTTTTAACTACTATTAGTACGTTTTCTACTATGAAGTCCAAAAGCGACTCACCTCGTGGATTGACATCCGAGCTTCCCCAGACGGTATGATGTGCATTAGCATCAGCACATATTATTAGGGGGATGTTGTGCCTGTTAGCATACGACATCGCCTTCCTGGTTGTGGAGTTTGGGGGATTGGCACCCTGGTCATGTGCCATGTAGCAGCTCATAAACCAAACTGTACTGGTTTTGCATTCTACTGCGACAGTGCATGTATCCTTATCGCTAAAATTAGAAAGAATGAAAGCTTTAAGGATGTTTTTGACCATAACACAAGCCCTGGTCTTACCTTGATCGGCTGCGTACAGAGTACAATAGCCGTCTAAACTGAGTCCGCAAACCCTGTCTCTATACAACAATGGTTCTTGGATACATATAAGCTCCTCCGTGCCTTAAGCCAATCGGAGAAGAAGGGCAGCTGACGCCGCTTTAGAGTGATGAAGGTTGATCTGCGTAACCTTCATTATAGCTCATCGCTATGGACGACTGTGACGTTGGCATCCTCTGGGTCGTCGTCCGATTTCAGAAGGATGTCCTCATCGTCCGCTACTTCCAACTTACCAAGGAAGTCACCCACAAGTCCGCTGACCGATTGGGTGTCTTCATTGGTCGTTGACGTAGCAGAGTCGTCTTCCAAAAGCTCCGTTGATGCTGTTGTTGTGGTGGTAGTCACCGGAGCTTGAGGCTTCCCTTTGTCATCACCTTTGTAGACTCGGAGGAAGATAGTTCCAAATGCATAGAATATCTTCCCTTGTGTCTTCCTAAGTGACGGCAGAGAGTCACTGTTTATTATAACAGTGGCCTTCCTGGACTCTTCAACAGAGTCAGAAACCCTCACTACTTTCCAGTCCTGTGTGGGTAGCTGGGGGTTACTGATCTGTATTATTTCCAGGATCTCCTTGGGGTCGGATGGCTCAGCGGGGATCTTGGCAATAGATCTGGGCCTTTGCGGTATATCGGCCAGAGGTATTGCCTCAATCTTAGCGCCCTGCCAAACTTCCCCCAGGGACTCCACGGCATCCTTGTACAGCAGCGCTAAACGCTCATCTGCACACGCTATCAATTTAATGTGACCCTGATACCAGCCGGCATCTTCACATTGTGGTGGTGGTCCAGGGTTACCCCTTAAGACGCTCAAGAACGCCCTACTAAGTGCGACGACAACCAGCTTCCAGTTCTTGGAGGGAATGGTGCCGTCACTTGCGTTGCGGTCAATGATCGCCCAACCAGGCGGAGCGCCTGGTTATGAAGGCCCGTTTGGATGCATTTATGTGCCTTTGGGGTTTTTTAATAGGTGCCGTAGAGGCTGAGGGAGGTGCATCAGAGGGCATCGAATCTTTCTTCGTGTGCTCTCCTTGTACAGGTTTCGGCACATGGGAAACTGGATTTCCGGCAGACTGAGTCTGCACCGTCGATCCAGCACCCGAGGAAGGAGTTTTGACGGGATTTTCTCCCGTTCGGACCTGGGAAGCCTTAGAGGTACCTGGTTTCGAAGAACCCTGTATCAAGCTTGGTTTACGACCGCCTGAAGGCTTAGTCGTGACGGGTTTTTGCGCACTAGTAGCTAACCGTCTAGCAGGGCCTGGCGCAACCACCTTGCTGAACGAGGTCTCAGTAGCATTCGACATACTACAGCCTGATACCGACGCTGTAGTAGTAGGGTCTCCGGGAATTATGAAGCCCTTTGCCGGATACGTAGGGCGTGAATTTTCGGACATTTCGTGGAGGGTGTGGTGGGGTTGCATTTTATGCCTACTGCCAGGCGAAATTATACCTGCCGCTTCTCTGGAGACAGACGAAGACCATAAGCCGCTCACTATGAGAACAGACGCTGATGGATTTTATTGCGGACCCACAGCCTTCAGAAGGCCTAACAATAGACCGTAAAAGGCCAGCGGACCTAGTCATTAGCCGCTCCGACTAGGAAAAACAGACGCTAATAGACAGGGGGGGTAGTTCTTGGTTCGTACTCGGTTTAGACCCTTCTGGCATGGGAGGCCCTACCGGTTTTGACTGATGTCACTACCGCCAGCATGACTCTAAACGTCCTTGTACTTAAGACCTCGCATCGCGGCAAGATGACTTCGCGAGGGAAATTTCATGAAGACCGGTCCATAATTTAACCTAGGGGCTATATAAACCATACTCTCGGAAAACAATTTATTGTGCCTAATCCCACTTTGGAAAAATAATTAAATTCGCCTTAAACCATAACAGATATAGAGATTGCGGTAAAATTTCTTCCAACTTGGACTCATATGCCCAGAAAAAATATCATGCAAACTTGTGAAATTCACTGTTAACGCTAAAACTAATTATACTGCTGTATTGAAATGTATTCTAATTTAATTTTTGTAATACCAGGGGGGCTACTCTCTATTGCGATGCGAATACAATTTCGATGCGAAAGCTAAATGCCAACATAGTACTCTCTATCACTTTCGCAAAATTGTTTGAAACTTAAGCAATACTGGTAATAAAAATCAAAGATAGCGTAGATTTCCAGTAATGAAATCGCAAAATATGTAAAAAATTCTTTGCCAAAAGAAAAAAAATAAAAAAGACGCGAAAGACAAATGCGCAAACGCATTTAAGAGTACCAATCACTAGATTTGCGACAATTTTCTTTGGCATCGCAATAGAGAGTAGCCCCACAGAAATCAGTCTTCAGAATTTTGTGATGATTGGTCCATAATTGACCATATTTCCAATAAAAATTACCATCCTAAAAATCATTTTAGTTCGGCTAAAACAGTAACGAATCATGATATTTTACTTAAACCAGTTCAAAGTTCATAAAACTTTCTTATTGTCGGCCAATAATTTAATATAGGTCTAAACCGCAACCAATTTTAATGCTGACGTTCGTTTTTCTGAAGCGTAGTTAATTATATATATGTCGGTGGAGGGTACCAAAGATTCGGCACAGCCGAATATAGCACTCGAACTTGCTTTATAATAACTTTGAGTAACGTCGACTAACACGATACTGTTTTAAGGTCGTTTTTGTAATGGGTAATTCCATGTCAAATCGACCAAGAAATTGATTTGAATGAAATTTGGTGAGAAGGTTCCTTTCATCCTATAAGGAAATTTTTTTTTTCCAAAAGTTATGTCATATTCAAAATTCATAATTTCGCCAAATTAGCCGAATGTGTTGAGTTTATGTTTTCAATATCTCAATATCTCATTTTAAATAGAATACTTGGGGCTACAAACAATATTAAAAAATATATAAAATTTTAAAAATGGACTAGGTCAAAAACATAATTTTTTTTTGCTGATTTTTTTTATGAAATCTCAAACTGCTCTTTAAAAATCCTGAAACTTTAAAGGAGGTGTTTTTTTTTTCTTTTTTAAGATTTGATATTTTTTTCTTAACTTGGAGGCTACACGACCAATTTTTGTCTTTCAATTCCTTTCAATTTGCTCTCACTCTCATTTTTTTTACTAACACACTCACACTTTTTAAATTGACCACGAAATTGCTCTCAATTTTAACTATCCATTTGTTTGGCAATTTTACGTTTAATTTAACAGCTGTTTAGAAGTTTAGTGAGCAAATTTTTCGTTTGTCAGTATAAATTGTTTTCTTGATGACGTCTTGTAGATTTTAACCAACAGTATATGCAAAAGACTATCAACAAAAGCTTGATCGTCTGGCCGCAGGGTAAGCAACCTGTAAAAAATTTGTTTGATTTTAGGTGTTAAAAAAAAATTAACGACATTGACGAAGTATCTTTTGTTTATTTGTTTAATTTTTTATTGGAGCTCAATGTGGGCACTTTCAAAGAAAAGTACACTTTTTGTCACATTATTTCATCAAATCATCTTCGTATGTGAAGTATTTTTTTAGATATTGAAAAAATATACTCAACACATTCGGCTAATTTGGCGAAATTATGACATTTTGAATATGACATAACTTTAAAAAAAAATTAATTTTAATTTTTTTTTCGTTGATATATGTTCCTTATAGGATTAAAGGAACCTTCTCACCAAATTTCATTCAAATCGGAAGGGGTCGGGTCCCAATCTTGGTCGATTTGACATGGAGTTATCCTAATAAATTTGAAAAGTTTCGTATTCATTGGCGTTTTTTGCCAAAAACGGGACCATTTTTAAAAATCGACTAGTTTTTAATGCAAAAACGAACAAACTCAATTAGGGGGAATAATATTTTAAAAACCTGCTTTCACAAAAAAATTCTTACTAAAGCATCGTTGACAAAAAAAATTCTTATATAAGTTGCCATTTATATTATACGATTTTTGTCGTTGCGATTATTGTCATTTCTATTTTAAAGTCGCTCTTATGTTTACATTTGCGATTGTTGTCGTTACCACTTTTTCTGTGCCACCGAAATTAAATAAATTTTTCGTCAAATTAAAGAACGAATCGAAGAGTACACTCGCTTGAACCACTTTTAATTCCTCTCTCCCCTCCCACCTATAAAGTAAGAATCGCAACGACAAAAATCGTGTAATGTAAATGGGCACTAAGCATCGCTTCAAACTAGAGTCAATTTCTAAAAAAGATTACAAAAATCATTACATCAACATTAAATTTGCTAAATTTTAATTAAGAAAATATAATGTATTTCTAAAGAATCACAACAAATGTTCTGTTCTAAACGAAAGCCAGAACTCTGCATAAATGTTGGTTACTTCCGTGAAAATAGTATTGAACCGTATTAATGTACTAATACACAAACCCAAAAAAAATAGATATGTTTTCTGCATGTGTGTGAGAACTAATTTTTTTCTGCATACGTTCAGGTTTGTCTCCATCGGCCGGATGTTTTCGCCTTATGTGAAACAGAGCTATCTGAAAATTCTGATTTCCACTAGATTTCCAGATTCCTGGGTATCACCTTCTGTCCCTATTTTATTTTCATCGGGGTCTTGCTATATATATACGCAATGAAGTTGTGTATCAATGCCAGCAGCCAGTGGGCATGTTTGATGCGGAATTTAACTGCCTTTGGGTTAAATTCAAAATCAATACACACTTTCTGCATTTCGTGGTTCTTAACAGAAGTCCAAGTGCGGGAAGGGATATCACTTTATCGCGATTCGACTCAACAACGAAAATCGCTGTTGCTGGTGATTTCAATGTCCACAGTTCTTCTTGGCTTAACCACTCGGGCCGTAGAACCTATGAAGGCCAATATGTTGAGCTATTTGCTGCACATAATCACCTAGTGCAATAGTGAATAAGCCAACACATATTCCACGTGTTGATGGGCACCAACACAATACCCTTGACCTTTTCCTTTCTTCGCACCCTCAAGAATACGAAGTTGAAGTTCAAGCCCCTCTCGGTAACTCGGATCATTGCACCTTTTTCGCCTCTTTCCATTCTCCGAACTTCGGAACGTTTCACGACAGGCTACGAAACGATCAAAATTTGTTTACGGAAAGGAACGTTGGGTTGAGCTCAACGACTTTTTTTCGGCATTTTAATTGGAAACTTTGTTTCCTTGGCAATGACGTCAATGCCATGGCGAAAATGGTTGAAAATGTTATAATGCTTGGAATGAAAATATTCATTCCAGTTAAAAAAGTTTCGAATAAATCTAGATCTAAATCTTGGACGACGTGCAATTTAGCAGTCAGATCCAAAAAGAAAGCATTCAGAAATTGGCCTGACAATTAAACAGCTGATACTAAATTGCTACGCAAAATGGCAAGGGGTTCGTTTGCCAAAGGGCTAAGGCGGGAAAAAACTCTTCAGGAGCAATGTCTTCGTACTACCGGGGCAGTAAAAGCTTCTGGTCATTCGTTAAAAGAGTAAGGGTTAATGCTAATTCTTCAATACCAACTGTTTTAAAGGATGATCAAACATTCACGAGCCCAATTGATAAGGCTAATTGTTTTGCCGAATAATTTACAAATAATTCTAACTTACCACCTAGCAACCAAACACTACCCGAACTCGAAAAAGGATCCGTTACTATGTTATAAAGGTTCTTGCGGATCTCGACATGAACAAGTCTCCTGGGCCTGATGGTATACATGCACTGGTCTTGAATCAGTGATCTTCGACGCTAGCTCATCCCTTAGCAAACCTTTTTAGCACTTTATACCATGCAGGGGAATTTCCCGTCTGCTGGAAAGTTGCTAATGTAACGCCAATTCCAAAATATGGAGTGGCTAACAGCCCTAAACATTGCCGCCCAATTGCAATTTGTTCGGTAATTTCCAAAGTTATGGAGAGTATGGTAAATCCCCATCTTGTCAAATTTAAAAAGTCAAATTACCTACTAAGCGACCGCCAGTATGGCTTTCGTAGAGGTCGCTCTACTGCAGACTTACTGGCCCTGTTATCAGAAAAATGATGCCGTTCCATTCACCATTTTGGCGAAGGTAAAGTGATTCTTTAGATATTTCCAAAGCGTTCGACAGAGTCTGGTATGGTGCACTCTTGTCTAAACTTGTTGCATTTGGTGTCGGTGATAAATTCTCTCGATTTATATCGAGCTTTCTCAGAAATCGCACTATACGAGTTGTAATAGATGGGATTTCATCAAACGAGATCAAGATTTATTCAGGGGTGCCGCAAGGCTCCGTTCTTTCTCCTACTCTATTTCTTATTTTTCTAAATGACCTCTTATGTCAAACTTCCAACCCTATCTATTATTTTGCAGATGACAGCAGCCTTTGCCATTCGTATTCATTTGATTACAGGCCAAGTGTATCCGATGTTGGTGCTATGAGAACATGAATGGTACGCTCGGCCGAGACCTGGCCATAATCTCAGAATGTGATCGTGCGAATAGGTTCGAGTTTAATGCCCGAAAGACCCAATGTTGCGTGCTGACACATAAACGCGCGACGGATCAAGGTGCCTCATCTGTATATATGGGTGGTATAAATATTGAGGAAACAAAATCTCTGGATGTTCTGGGCATGAGGATACAATGTGATGTCCGATGGACAGAACATATATTTAAGGTGTAGCATCCCCTGAGTGCTGGTCCAAACCAAAAAATTTGTTATTGTTCGGTTAACCAATTAATCAAGTTTTTTTTAATAAATTAAGTAATTTCAATAAATAAAAATGTATAAATTATTTATTAATTGGAGTTTGTTAGTAAAATACTAATATACCCTCCACCGACAGGAGTGGACCATATATGATTAATGCACATATATTATTAACTACGCTTCAGTAAAACGAACGTCAGCATTGAAATTGGTTGCGGTTTAGACCTATATTTAATTATTGACCGACAATAAGAAAGTTGTATGCGTTTCTTGTTAGAACTTTAAACTGGCTTGAGTAAAATATCATGATTCGTAACAGTTTTAGCCGAACTAAAATGATTTTTAGGAGGGTAATTTGTATTGAACATATAGTAAATTACAAAAAATAAATAAGAATAAATTTCAATACAGCAGTGTAATTAGTTTAAGTTTTAACAGTGAATTTCACAAAATTGCATGATATTTTTTCTGGCCATATGAATCTGAGCTGGAAGAAATTTTACGGCGATATCTTATATCTATTATGGCTTTAGGCGAATTTAATTATTTTTCCAAAGTGGGCTTAGGCGCAATAAGCTGTTTTCCGAGAGTAATGTTTATATAGACCCTAGGGTTAATTATGGATCGATCTTCACGAAATTTGGCAGTGTGATTTCTCGTCCTATGAAACTATGGCGTCATTATGATTTATTACGGTTTTAGGCGTACTAAACGGTTTTCCGGGAGTTGGGTTTATTTGGGGTCAAGTGTATATTATGCACCGATCTTCGCGAAATTTAGCAGTGTGATTTCTGGTACTATAAAACTGTGGCGTAACAAATTTTAGTTATTAATTACGGTTTTAGGCGTACTAAAATATTTCCCAGGAGTAGGGTTTACTGGGGCTAGGGTTAATTATAATAGCAATATTTATTACAGTTTTAGGAGTTCTAAACTGTTTTCCGGGAGTAGGGTTTATATGAGACTTAGTGTAAATTTTGGACCGATCTTCAAAAAATTTTACAGTGGGATATATGGTCCTAAAAAACTTGACTTACCAAATTTTAGTATGGTAGCGTTATTTATTACGGTTTTAGACGTACTAAACTGTTTTCCGGGAGTAGGGTTAATATGGGGCCTATGGTCAATTATTGACCGATCTTCACGAAATTTAACAGTATGATTTGCAGTCCTATAAAGCGAATTCGTGCAATTTTATATCATTCCGTGCATTATTCCACCATTTATGGTAGTTTTTGTATCAAAATTATCAATTTTTTTAGGGTGGTGGTTCCACATTTTGATTCATAGTTCTGAACCTACTGAACCGATGTTGCTAGATTTAAATCTCGAACTGCTTAGGATAACTACAAACAATTTGGGACAAAGTTTGTTCTTTTCTTTTGCGTTTTTCGAAAGTGAGCGTGTTTTCAACAGACGGACATGGCTAAAACGATTTAGAATTACTCCAGCAGCCAGAATATATATACTTTATGAGGGCTTAGATGTATAATAAAAAAGTTTCACACGGAATGACAAAATTAGTATACCCTCTTTCACAACTAGTGGTGGTGGAGGGTATAAAAACAACAACTTATCAAACATAACAATTCCTGAACTAAAACGAGCAAACAAAAAAAAATAAATTCATAAATATGATATACATTTTTTTTAATTAATACATAAATATTATGTTGTAATTAATACATAGGCCCGAATCATGTAAAACGCAACGCAACGCCAAAGAATTACATTAGCGAAGTTCCGTCTTAAGTGCAAATGGTCTTGCGAAAGATCAAATGCAAAATATCATAGCTTTTTTGTTAAATCCAACAACAAAATACACAGAGTTTCCGATAGATTACATAAGAAAGTTACGAAATTTTGCATTTGCTATTTCGCAAGACCATTTGCACAAAACACTGAACGCCGCTATTGCGTTTTAATATTTCAAACGCTGCATAGCTTGTGGCGTTGAAAATTTTAAAACGGTACATGAATTTCTGTAGAAACCAACAACAAAATTACAAAATACTTATGACATTGTTTGTGCTTTCAATGTAATTATTTGGCGTTGCGTTGCGTTTTACATGATTAGGGCCTATGTATTAATTACAAAATTAAGTGTGAGATAATTTTTTTTTTTTTTTTTGATATTTAAAACAAGAACGAATTAACTTTTGCCTCTTAAGACTTATTCACTACCGACCATATTAAAAGTTTCCTCACAACTTCCTCGTTTTTACTTTTCTCTTCCTTTTGGTATCTTCTGCCTACGTGACGAAATTATTCCCTAACATTGCACCATCCAAATGGAAAATAACGCTTCCTTTCCAATTGTATGATCAAAGAGACCTTAAAGAGGATAGATAACAATAGAAAAAGACCGATAATAAAAAGGAGGGAACATTATTAAGTGACAAGTAGATATGTCAAAACGGTGTTAGGGTTACCGACAGTTTGTATAAGACCTATATATAAGGGAAATGTACAGTACATGAAATAAACACAAATGTGCTAATGAAAAGGTTCCTAACACAGTATGAGTTATTAGAAGGTCTTCTTAAAATAACACTTCAAAAATATTGCAGCCTGCTGTGACAAATTTATTCAATCATCTCAAATGCACTTTTTAAACAAACAACATGCTAAACAAAATTGCATTGGCTGATGAATCAGAAGATTTTGATTCCCTAGTTCTTGAAATGATAAATATTGAGGCATAATTATTTTTCTTTTGCGTTTTTACATTACGCTTGTTACATACATACTATACATGTGCACGTAGATGTTTTGAACTCAAAGAATAAATAGCTAATTTCACTGGTAAAATATTTAAATTTTTGAAAATTTAAAAAAGTTTATATGTATCTTACAAATACCAATACTCAAAAGCAATGCAAAATTTGATTTTTCAATACAAAATTTTATTTAGGTATCAAAAATTTTGTATCGTTGAGTTCTTTTATTTTAACTTTAATAAAATAAATAAAACACAGCACTTTAAACACTATTCTTTATAGCTGGTACTATAAACTATTCACACAACTTTATTTAGAACGTAGTCACTTTCGCAATCTTAATTTATAGCTTTTAGAAACGAATTGCGACCTCTTTGATCTGCACACTTAAACGTTTGTACTTATACTGACTATCGATGCCCACCTTTAGTCCCAATTTACAATGTTGAAATTGAAAGGCAGACATTTTTCCTATTCTCTTTTGAACTTACCTAAACCTTTTACAATCGCGAAATTAATAGACAGACAGAAATTATTCGTTTCTTTTTTTCGTTCTTTTTCGCTGTTGACGGAGACGAACATTTAACAGGCAATGATATATAAAATTACATTGGTGTGAGAAAAATGATATGAAGCAACAACATGAAAATTGCGAACAGTAAAAGAGAAACACGAAAAATGTCTAGTACAGATAATCATGTACTACACACTCTACATCTACAACCCCTCGCCTACAAACTTCGTCTGTCTGCCTTCCACTTGCCACTTTGTAAAAGGGGACTTTCGAGTATTTATACTCTGTTCAAGCGCTGACATCTAGGTGGCTCTAGAACAGGGGTGTCAGCGTCATACACAATTGTGTCAGCAAAACTCACATGTACGCTTACGCTCTTTTATTTTGCGAGCGTAAAATATAATTTTTTACTGCAAAACACTCTCATTCAGCGGGAAATATCGAAATATCGCACGGCCTGTTTTGAGGCCTCTAAACAGAAATAATATATTTATTATTTATTATCTTTGTTTATGTTTTGTTTTATTTCTGTTTTTGACATTGTACAATGATTGACAAATAATATCTACATTGTTTTGCATTTAAGCTAACGATATGTGTTTTGTTTGTGAAAAAAATTCTTTGTTGCCTTTTAAAGGGTCCCTTTTTCTTTCGTTAAAAAGACGTACCTAAATGCAGAAATTATTAAGAAAAAAATAGCCACAAGAATTTGTTGGTATTTTGTGCTTGTAAAAATATTTTTCTTTCTGTACCAATCGCGTCAATGGGTTTTTTTTCCTTTGAAAACACTTTTCTCAAGTAAAAATATTTAAAAAAGTCTTGTTTTCCTACAATTTATGTGTAAACCTATACACATAAAAGCAAATGTGACAGCAGGTAAAATTTTTGGGTAAGAAGATGTGTATTATTAATGTATAAATGAAACTTTATTGTTTAACGTCCACAAACCTAAAAAATGTTTTGTTGTTTCGAAACTGCAATTTAAATTTAGAAGATATTATTGGTAAATAAAAGTATATTTTTATAGGCTAGTAAAATCTTCTCTTTTTATAATGGTGGTTAATAATTATAGAATATTTTTAAACTAAATGGGGTTATTATTTGCATTAGTATGTGCAAATGAATTTTAATTGTTGGCATTCGCAAAGATATGTTGAGCACCAAATTAAAAATTTTGGAAAGAATTGTATAAGGTTGTAAAAAGACTTCAAATATTGTCAAATGCTCAATTTATCCAAAAAATAAGCAAAGTTTCTGCGAAATGCAGGTTCCAAATTAAATTTATTTAAATAATGACTGATTGTGTCTGTCCATAACTCAACATTTTTCGATAATTGTATTATTATTAATTGCTCTAAAGTCTTCATAGCAAAATATGTATGTTAATTAGGCCTCGTAATAGGCCTCGCAACCGCAGATTCCTCCCGCTGAGAGTGTAAGAGACAAGAGTAATCGCACCAATACAATCATAATTGACACCACTGCTCTAGAACAGGGATTTCCAAAAATTTTTTGGTTGTGTAGTAGTGAGTACCAGAGAGTAAAAAATTGAGAGAATGCATTCATTTACAGCCGAAATAAATGTTAGTAATATATTTTATAAGTTGTATAACACAAGGGAACAAAATTAAAAATTTTTTGTGTTGATAAAAAATTTGTAGCAATTCTTTACCAATTCAATGTCGCTGATTTTAAAACTGCCCTTTTTCTTATTCGGAACCTTTTTGACTCTAAATCAGTTTCAAATATCTTATCAAACAATTGTAAAAAAATTAAAGATTTTTATGTTTTAAGAATTCATAAAAAGTAAATATTGCAAGCAAATCACAGCTGATAGAAAAAAAGTGCAGTTTTAAAATCAGCGACATTGAATTGGTAAAGAACTGCTACAAATTTTCTATCAACACAAAAAATGTTTAATTTTGTTCCCTTGTGTTATACAACTTATAAAATAAAATCTTTTAAAATTATATTTTTATGGCAGTTTCGTAATAGTAGAATGCTTTTCAAATGGGATGAACTTTATTTATTACGTTGCTTGGAACAAATAAATTATAAATCCGAAAAAATTTGTTCGCATAGGTAAGTAGTGCCGAATAAAGAGAGGCACTTAAATGAATTTTTTTAGTTCAGGATAGAACTCGCCATCCAAATCTTTCCAGAACTCTACAATATTATTTTCGTCTGGAGCATTTACTTCGCTTCGTAGTATGATTAGTTCTGATTGAATATCAAATTCGTAGTTGCTTGCATCGCAACGAAAAGGGTTTTCGAAAAGATCTAATAGCGGTTGAAAATTACAAAATCTTGAAACCCTTCTTGAAAATTATTGAAAAGTGTTTCAAATATTTCGGCATATTCATATCTTTTGTCGATTTCGAGATTTCTATAAACAAGGGAAGTTTTTGGAAAATTGGAAAAAATCATCAGTTTTTATTTGGGAAAAAATTAGAAAAAGTTTTGTTTTAAAATTGTGAATGATTTTTGACAAGTCGCATATATTGCGTTCCTTTCCTTGCAATTCCAAATTAAGTTCATTTAACATACTTGTCGTATCTGCCAAAAGAGCTAAGTCTAAAATAAAATTATTGTCTTTTAAACACTGTACTAAAACTTTTTCTATTTTCTCAGTTTCTAGGAACTGAAGAACTTCTTCTCTTAAATCATAAAGTCTATTCAGGCAATCACCGCGACTTAGCCACCGAACTTCTGTAAACATTTTCAGGTCACAATTCACAGCATTTTTGTTTTTTAAAAAGGTTACACATTTTCGTTGGGTAAGCGCTTCATGTCCGCCTCGAATTTTAATTATTATATCCTCTGCTGTCTTCATAGCTGGGGTATCATTTATGAATTTCGATGCAAGAGCGGTCTGATGAATTACGCAGTGAAAATTATGAATTTCATACAACAACGTACCAGTTACATTTCCATAAAATGTTTCTAAAGTAAACATTGACTCAAAAATAGTGTATTCGCTGTCTACGCATCGAATACAAATTACAAGTTCACAACAGATCATTTATGTCAGTGCTTTTGTCTAAACAAATTGAAAAAAATTCGAAATTAATTACTTTTTCCCTAATTTCAGATTCTAAACATGTTCCTAATTGAACAGTACGACGGCCTACAGTTTGACTGGACAGGGGAAGAGATTTAAATTTAGTATTATAATTAAGCCTTTCCCAAATTTTTTTCAGCAATTGCTTGATAAAAACACCATCCCACAATGGTCTTCCTTTCTTACTTAAGAAAAGTGTTTTCAAAGAAAAAAAAACCCACCGACGCGATTGGTACAGAAAGAAAAATATTTTTACAAGCACAAAATATCAACAAATTCTTGTGGCTATTTTTTTTCTTGATAATTTCTGCATTTAGGTACGTCTTTTTAACGAAAGAAAAAGGGACCCTTTAACAGGCATCAAAGAATTTTTTTCACAAACAAAACACATATCCTTAGCTTAAATGCAAAACAACGTAGATATTATTTGAAAATTTGAAATTTTCGTTGATTAGGATTCACGTTACATATGTATTTTTATATAATTTTAAGTTATTTACAAAATTAAAAATGATGATCATCAAATACATATACATATGTATAATTTTTTTTAACAGCATAATGTATAATCACACTCAAGAAAAAATTAGCAGAGTTTTTAATTCTTTTTATAAGAACACATTAATATTTTTAAACACCAAAACTGGGTATTCTGTTTTATAACTATTACCACGGTGTTAGTGGAATTAGTGATCAGATAATAATTTATAATAATGATTTTTAGTATTGCATAAGAAAAAATAAAAAAGTGCTGTAAAATTATAAGAACCGAATCCATATACGTATGTAAAATAAAACATATAATAAATGTGACTATCAGCTTCTTCCACATAGGACTGTTAGACATTTTGAAATTTTTTATCTGCAATATTAAAAATTGCTTTTAAATCTCAAATAATTACCATTTTACAAAGTTCTTTGCTTTGCATGTAAACTTATGAAATGTTACATTATTCTACATTTAAGTCTTAAAATTTAAACTCTAAATAAAAATTGCACGCAATGCATTGGATGTTACCAAAAGCATTTTTGACCGCACAATATTTTTTGAGTGTAAGCTGAAACAAAATAACATAGCATCCGCTAGACATGTACACTTGTCGAAGTCACATCGACGACTGAATTGAAGAGTATAAAAATATGTGTTAGTAGTGGTGTGCACAATTGTGCAAAGAAATGGAAACCCCTGCTCTAGAACATTCGACGTTTTCGAAATGTCTGTAACATTTTCGAAATTTCTGGACCATTCAACCTTTTATTATCTTAACAGCTAATATCATTATGCTATAACACTATGGCTGAAATTTATTTGAAAAACTACTGATTGTATTATTTTTTTTTTTTTTTTTTTTTTTTGTAAATATTAACTTGATAAACTCAAAGGTATTTTTATTTAAAACAAGAGAGTTTTGCAAATAAAGTTAAGGAGTTTTATAAAAGTTTTTGATTTTTGTACAGACATGTTTTATACGTGTTTCATATCTTTGATCAAACCGCTTTTGTGGTTTATTTGGCCTTTAAAAAACAAAACGATTTTTTAAATAAAAGAAGTTTCAAGAAACTGAGAAAATAACATTGAAAAATCTACTTAACAGCTTAAAGGACATAATGAACCACAAAAATTTCTTGGCAAACATGCACTTTGTTTTTGCTTTTGTTTGCAAATAAACAGCACAATCATATTTGGTACAAACATTAACTTTTCATTTTTGTTTTGATTTCAATGAATGCAGACGATGATTGTGCTGCTACAATTTTACTCGCTGTTTGTTTAAAACGCAGAAGAAATATAAAAGAAAAATTTGAATTTACGGCTGAAAATGATTTTATTGCTTCTTCTTCTACGTCTTTACTCTGCAATGTTTTCGCTTAAATGATTACTTTTAGCACTAGACACAACAAATAGTTAGATAAATATCCAACATGTCTGCCAAATATTAAAAACTTTAAATATTACTGCAAACATTGCTTCAAATGTTTGTCCAAACAGCAAACACCCCAATTAACAACACAAAATATTTGTACAAACGTAACATTTCGATATGCTTGCCATGCTATTTGTGTGGTGTATTATGCCCTTAAAATAGTTAGTATGATTTTAATCAGAAAGGGTGAAAATAGATTAGAAAGTACCACAGGGCCATCAAACATTCAAAAGTACCACAAATGTGCCAATTGTGCATCATTGCGTCAAAGGTCAAATGACAGGGTCAAAGCTAAATTTTTTTTAAATTTTGAATATGTCATGAAATTAATAACGAAATATCGTGAGAAAAAATGCATTTTCACATTAAGAAATATATCACACCAAAGCATGTTGGTTAATTAAATAAAAATGTCCTATCCCAGCTGTGGGAAGGTGTAAATTGTTGTTTTTAATCCAAGCAACTTCAACAGGCCTCATATTGATAAATTTTTATTAAAATCGTACGTGCGGATCTTTGGTCAGGGTTAACCCCATAAAATAAATTTGACTAAACTGCCATACTAATTTTTTGGTGGTCTAAAAAAACTGAATAAATTAAAAAAAAAAAAAATTCAATGAGATATCAGCTAAATAAAATACATTTCAATTTAAGGAAAATTTTCTATATTTCGTTTGTTTTGTACAGTTTAATGACTTAATTTTCATTATTTTCGCAATTAAAATTTAAGAATCAATTTTTCGGTGGACGGCCCAAGATCAATTCCTAGACGTGGAATTAAATCCAGATTACTTCAGTTTGGTTCAAGTTACGGGTATGCAAATGATTTATTTAACATTCATATATTTTCTTGGAATAAATATCAATATGCGTTAGGGCTGTCCGCCAATTGACGGGATTCTTAATGTATTTTTTTTTTAATGAAAGTAGAGTTTTTGAGTCTTTAATCACTGCAAAACATTAATAGAAATCAAAGTTTTCGAAAAGTAATGAGACAGCCTTTAACAATTAATGATATTAATTTCAATGAATTACATTTTATTTTTTGATGTGTGAACTATTTTTATTTGTTGTTGAAAATTCTTAAAATGTTTATAAAAGCAGTTAAAATTTTCGAAAACTTTGATTAATCTAAAAAAAACTTCGAAATCTTTATTGAGTATGTGCATAACATTTTCTGTTTTCAGATATATTTTTACAATTGTGAGTTATTTGATCGGCGTTTTTATATTTGCTACGATCGTTGGACAGGTTGGTAATGTAATTACCAATCGTAATGCAAATCGTTTGGAGTTTGAACGTCTTCTAGATGGTGCCAAAACCTACATGCGGCATCATAAGGTTAGATCATTTTCCAATAAATTATTTTTTAATATTCAACTTATTTATTTCTTTATTAAGGTGCCTGGAGGAATGAAGCGTCGTGTTTTACGTTGGTATGATTACAGCTGGTCAAGAGGGCGGATACAAGGTGGCGGTGATATTAACACTGCTTTAGGTCTTTTGCCCGATAAACTAAAAACTGAACTAGCTTTACATGTAAATCTAAGTGTTTTGAAAAAAGTAACCATTTTCCAAGAATGTCAGCCCGAATTCCTTCACGATTTGGTTTTAAAAATGAAGGCATACATATTTACACCAGGAGACTCAATATGCCGTAAAGGAGAGGTGGCTCGCGAAATGTTTATAATAGCCGATGGTATTTTAGAAGTTTTAAGCGAGACCGGAAAAGTTCTAACTACAATGAAAGCAGGCGATTTTTTCGGTGAAATTGGTATTCTCAACTTGGATGGCTTAAACAAGTATTATATTAAAAAAACTCCTAATGAAATAATATTAATAAAATTCTTGTCAATTCTAGACGAACTGCTGACGTTCGATCAGTTGGATATTCGGAATTGTTTTCTTTATCTCGGGAAGATGTACTTGCTGCAATGAAAGACTACCCTGAAGCACAGGAAATCCTACAGACTCTTGGTAGAAAGCGTCTCATGGAAGTAAGGTGTGTCAACAAAAAGTATGCTAAGGCACAGGCCGATAAAGATGCTGAAAACCACCAAGGGGCCCACCACCATCACAGTCATGTGATTCAAAGCGATAGCAGTGAAAACAGTACCTCAAAGAAAATTGTCGATAAATTGAGGCACGACGTTAAGGGCTTCCGAAGTGTTCTTAAAAAATCACGGTATTTAGAGTATCAGGTTTAAAATATGCTGTCGATTTTAGCTGCTTGATTCATATGATGTCACTTTCGAGCTCGTCTAAAGAAAATTTCTTAAAACATTGTCATAAAAATAACGTATATTATTTAAGAGCTGTATAAACTCATTTTGAGTCATTATAAAAAGAGACAACTATCCAGTTTTAGTTCCAAATATTTAACTTAAATTTCCTTTTAGGATTTTTCAATCTCATTGGACAGGCATTTAAAGTAGACAGCGTATTTTAAGCCCAAATTAATTTGTCAAAATACAATGATTTTAGATAACAAATATGAGATCTAGAAGAAAATCTTAAGGCATACTTGAATGAATTTTAAGATTCAACTTTAACAATATACTCTCAAACATTGATCGCCTTGTATAACAACCAACGCATACATACTTATGTATGTACATTAGGGTGGGTACAAAGTATAAAAAAAAATTGATCTCCAACTCCGAAAATGTGACAATATATATATATATATATATATTATATATTATGTCCTGTGGTTCCTATAAGGAACAAAGGGCCACAACGAACTCTTTCCATTCGGTTCTGTTTGATGCTAGGTGTTTGATTTCCCTCCAGCTTAGCCCACTTTGGATTACTTCAGCTTCGAGTTGGGTGTCCAACTCTTCGTGTATTTCCATGGGGATTCCAGTCAATAGCAGTTTTAGTAAGGTCGCCTTGTGGTCTACGGAGCGTGTGACCAATCCAGCTTAAGGATCTCGATGTTGATTGGACTTTGATTTGTTTGTGACCATAGTTGAATGTTTGATATGGTGCTTGGCCAGAATATCTTTAGGATCCTTCGTAGACAGCGGTTAACAAACACCTGTATGGCATTTATTTCACGTGTTGTTGTGTTCCATGACGCACAACCGTAAAGGAGCACTGATTTGTCGCACGAATTGAATATGCTGATCTTAGTGTGCTATGAAATAACAGTAGATTTCCATACAGGGCGAACCATACCGAATGCCTGATTGGCCTTTGACATTCTATAGGCGACGTCATTGCTGCAGCCGCCAGTATGAGTTAAAATGCTACCAAGATAGCAAAACGACCTTACTTCCTCTAGTTCAACATCCTGTATTTTAAATCTGCTGTTATTAAAGGTGTTGCAGCGCATTAAATTACTCTTTTTAATATTTATTTTTAGACCAGCTTTTGCAGCTTCGGTTTCGACGGACTTAAGTTTAGCTGACATATGCCGATAGCTGTGAGACAAAAGACAAATATCATCTGCGTACTCCAGACTCTCGAGTTGTTGAGTGAGTCCCCATCGTATATCTCTGCTGTCCTGAGTAGCATTGCGCACTATGACGTCTAGGACAATGTTAAAGAGAAGAGGGGATAGTATACATCCCTGGCGCACTCCGGTTACAACGTTAAAACTGTTGCTTAGTGCGTTGTCATGGACAACACGACATCTAACATCCTTATACAGAGCTTGAGTAAGCATGATAATCTATGGTGGAACACCTTTACACGCGAGAGCACTCCATATCGCATCGTGGCTCAGGGTGTCGAATGCTTTCTCAAAATCTATAAAGATCATGTACACGGGGGACTGCCACTCGGCGGACTGCTCAATAATTATTCGCAAAGTGTTTATATGGTCCACACAAGACTTGTGGACGAAAGCCAGCCTGCTCAGGCCTGATATCATCCATTACAGCATCTGATATTCTTTTGTTGATAATATGCGCTATAATCTTGTTTACTGCACTAAGAATTGTGATACCTCTCCAGTTCCTGCAATCGGTAAGGTTGCCTTTCTTTGGTAGGTTGACAATGGTACCTTCTTTAAGCTTTGAGTCGAGTTCGAGTGTGAGCCAAAAGTTCTCGATGAGGGGTAGCAGAATGTTCTCTGTTAGTTGTGGATCAGCTTTAAGCATTTCAGGGGCTATATTATCGGCACCGAGGTCCTTGTTTGCCTTCAAAGCATTAATAACATTTAAAACTCCTGAAATGTCAGGGCATTCAGTTGAGATGTCTTGCCTAACTGTGTGGGTTGCGCATGAGCAAATGTTCGAAAGGTTGGATGGAGCGTTTGAAAGCATTGAAGAATAATGACATCTCCATATTTCCAATTGCTAATTTTTGGATGTTGATAGTACTCCCTCACTTTTCATTAGTGATTTTGTGTTAATGAAATTTTTACCTGTGTGTTTTTTGGTGATTGCGTAAAGATCCTTGGGCCTATGCTCTTCAGATGCTTTTTGGGCATTACACGCAAGTTCCTCGTGCCATCTTCACTTGTCATTTTTAGCACTCCGTTTCACTAGCAAATCGTGACGCCTGTAGGCTTCACCTAACGTTATCTTTTCACCGCGTGTTCTTGCTATATTTTGCTTTGCCTTTATTTCCTTTCTTTCCAAAATTAACTTCCAGGTATCATCCGACATCCACTGTGCTCTTTTGGGGGTCATGTAACCGATATGTTCCCTGGCAGCATCGTTGAAGTAATTATTTATGTTTTGCCACTCTATCACCGGGTGTGCTCGTTGTATAACAAGGCCCCCTTTTAATTCGTCCACGTAATTGTGACGGATTTGAACGTTTTTCAGTTTGCGTACGTCATATTTTCGATCAGCGGATGGTGGTTTACGGATAGCAGCTACCTTTAGGCGAATATTTCCAATTACAAGATGATGGTCTGTGGAACAGTCTGCACCGCGTTTGGAACGTACGTCCAGAAGAGTCCTGCGCCATTATTTGCTTATAGCAATATTGTGGTGTACCCTAATACATTTTACCAAATGCATGTGGGGCACCCTAATAAGTGTGCATGAATATGAATTTGACACCCGACTTAAAAATAAAAATAATAATATTAAGGCACATGCATTTAGTAGAGAACATTGATCCATCAAAAATGCAAGATAAACAGTTTGGTAAATTGAGTGACGATTTTGTCGTTTAACTCAATTTACCTAACTAATTTTGATTGGTCAATAATTTTTGAGGAGAATTAGAATAAGAATTTAGGTATAAAAAAATTTTGTATAAAAAGGGGCTCACTGCCCAAAATAAATCAGATTAAAACAAAGAACTTCAAATCGGCATTAACTGCCTTGAATTTAATTTGGTTAAAAATCTCCTTTTGCCCTCATTAAGTTGAGATCGGCAAAAGCATTAGGGCATATCAAACTGCCCCTTTCAACTTAGCACCAGTGGCGTTGATTAGCGCCGGTCAACCTACAATAATACTAAACAGTCACACCCCGTAACTTTACATGGCGATCCTGTCCTTATCGGACCACGAATAGGGAAAATAGTTCTTCAAGGATACAGAGCCAATTTATATTCCTTTTGTTGTTTTTCTTTACCTGTTACATGGAAGAGTACGTTCCAAAGTGCATAGGGAAACAAACCGAAACACCCCCGCCATACAAACCTTTACGTATAGGACCGAAGGCTATTTCAATTGAAGAATACAGGCGTAGGCAGCACCGCCTGGCGGAGGAACGCCTCACGGCAATCCCTAAAATAAACATTCAGCCAAAAAAGAGAAGAGGAGGCCAATTAACAAAACTAAAGAAAGAATTAGCTGAACTGCTGAGGTTAGTGAAGCAAGAAGATCCTGCAATAAGCTGGGTGAAAGCTTCGGCAACTTGGGAGCGAATAGACATCATCAAAACAGAAATTAGAACAAAACACAAAACAAAAAAAAAAACTAAAAAACAAAATATGAATAAATAATTTAAAAATAAGGTTTATCATTATATATATATATTATATTTTTTTTAAGTATGTGTAAATCACAGACAACTTTTGACCGCCCTAAGGCAAACATAATAAATGAAGTAACTTTAAAAGAAGACAAGCTAGACTTACAGACTATAGAAATTTACCTATTAAAAATTACAGTAATAATAATAATCAACTTTTTCATTCGCATTAATAAAATGCACAAGAAGACTTTAAAGAAACAGTATCTCAGCAAAGCCAATGACCTTAATACCATCTAAGTACATATATCCAAATGTCATGGCAACAAATTCTTGAACAGTGTAGAGCAATAAAAGAAACATTCGACAAATCATACAAATGTCTGAATATAGATAGACAAACAGGACAAGAAACAGTAAACAAACACACAGAAATCCTGCTAGACTGTTTAGAAAAGATAAGAACAATACTCGTAGTAACAACACAAACACAAGAAACAACAACAATTTTCAGAACAATAGAAACAATAACAATTTTCAGAACAATAGATATCATAATAATGACAGAAGACATATACGTACTATACACGAGACGGGAAACGCAGAAGGCTCGGAATACGACAATATTCCGGAAGGCCAAATCTAGTTTTGCAAAATACTAAAATCTACAAAATATCAGAAAACAACACGAACTTCATAACCACAAAATACAAAACAATAATTTTACATTCTTAGTCGACACAGGAGCGGACATTTCACTATGTCGTATGACAAAACATTTACAAAATTAAAATTACTATCCAGATGAAAACTGTAAACTGACAGGTATCACGAGTCAAGAAATTAATTCGTTAGGAACAATTGACCTTAAGTTAAACATGGATGACATAGCCTTAGAACATACTTTCCAATTAGTAAACGCAGATTTTCCAATTGAGACAAACGGAATTATTGAACGGGATTTTTTAAGAAAATACTTCTGTAAAATTGATTACGAAACATTTACATTATCACTAATTGTGAACGATGAGTCAATAGTCTTACCCATGCAAACGAAAGCATACAATGAGTTGAAAATTACAGTACCACCATGAACTGAAATAATACAGCCAGTTAAGTTAAACATTAAAGAAGATTGCGTCATATTCAACAATGAATTGGAAGACGGAATTTTTTTAAGTAATTCAATCGCACCAAAAAGTGGTATGACACACATAAAAATCTTAAATACAACAAACGCAACAGTAATTCTAAAGGGCATTAAACTACAAACTGACCCACTTAAAAATTATGACTATTAAGTTACTATAACATAAATAATGACGAACGTTTTGAAAAAAAAAATGAATGAGCTACAAATTAACATCAATGACAAAAATGCAAAATCATCACTAATTAATATTTTTAAAAAATACCAAAACGTATTTCACTTGGACAACGAAAAATTAACTAGCAACAATTTTTACAATCAGGAAATCATAACCTCAGACAACACACCAGTATATGTACATTAAAAATTATAGACTACCACATTCACACACTGACACGATAAACGAACAAGTACAGAAAATGCTTAAAGATGACATTATAGAGCCTTCAATCAGTCCATACAATGCACCACAATTGTTAATACCAAAAAAGGCACTGAAGACAAAAGGAAATGGAGACTGGTGGTAGACTTTAGAAAACTCAATGACAAAATTGTAAATGACAAATTCCCATTGACGAGCCTAGAGGACATTTTAGACAAATTGGGAAGAGCCAAATGGTTTTCAACCTTGGATATGACCAGCTCTTTCCATCAAATAAAACTTAACAAAGACTCCAGACCGTTGACAGCTTTTTCAACAACAAATGGACATTACCAATTCAAAAGATTACCCTTCGGTTTAAAGATATCTTCAAATAGTTTTCAAAGAATGCTATATTACAGTATCCAGATTTTAATAAACCCTTCATACTCACGACAGATGCATCAAATTTTGCACTAGGTGCTGTATTATCACAAGGTGAAATAGGACAAGACTTACCAATTTCTTACGCCAGCAAATCTTTGCAGAAACATGACATAAACAAACCAATCATAGAAAAAGGACTATTGACAATCCATTGGGGTATAAATTTTTTCAAACCATATTTGTATGGGAGAGAGTTCATAGTAGTCACGGACCATCGACCACTTATTTCATTGTTCTCTCACAAAAATCCTTCATCAAAGATGACCAGGATAACACTTGATTTATCAGACTATAATTTTTCAATTGGTTTCAAGAAATTAAAGATGAATACAACTGCTGACGCACTCTCTAGGATAGAAATTGACTCTGACATACTTAGACAAATGATACCACAAGAACATGACGAAAAACAAAAAAGAGTTCTAATAACGACTAGAGCCATGAAAAATAAAGAAAATGAGGCAATTGGAGGATTGCACATCCCAGAGGTCTGATCAACTTCATATATGGGAATGTACATCCATCAATGATATTAAAAACATGAAAAAATTGCAATTTAATGAAATAAAGTATAAAGAAAACTTAAGTATATACACGGAAAATAATATTGTGCACATAGGTCGGGATGATAATTCAACGAAACAAGTTTCGAATATGAAAAAATTTCGTACCCACTACAATGAAAATGATAAGCTAGCAAGACTCAGTGATAAATCGGCGAATCTAGGTTCGATACTGAAGAAACTGATTTCTAAAATGAATATAGAAAGTACAAGAGAATTAGCACTTTCAAGTCAAGATAAAATATTTAATTTGTATACAAAGGAAGCATTTAAAAAAGCATATGCACAAATAATAATCAACAACAAAAATCCTCAACTAAGAATATTGATATTTAAGCCTCCAATTTTCGGTCACTCTGTCTGGCGATACCCACGTTACTTTGTGGCTAGTTTTGTGTGGAAATATGGTGCCTCCGATCACGAGATTGTTGTTGCTACATATTTTAGTAAAAAGCTCTCCATTTTCCGTCATTCTACCGATGCCATGCTGCCCCATTATGGTTTATCTTCCAGTGTTGTCTGCTCCAAGTTGTGCGTTGAAATCACCCATGAGTATCACGATATCACCTCGCGGTATTAATGACAGCACTCTGTTCAGGTGACTGTAAAAATTTTCCTTATCCGAAGATTCAGATGTTTCTGTTGGTGCATAGCACTGCACTGCCCTAGTGCGGAATCTGGCTGTGATTATTCTGTCACCATATGGTTTCCAGTGGATCAGTGCACTACGGGCTTCCTAGGATAAAAGTAATCCGACTCCGCTCGACCTTGGCTCGTTCGGCGGTTTACCGGAGTATAAAAAAGTTAGGTTTTCGGAGGTATTGAATTCTCCTGCTTCTGGCCATCTGGTTTCGCACAGTCCTAAAAGTAGCAGGTTGTAGTTGGCAAATTCTCTGCATACTTGGGCCAGTTTAGATGTATCTAGGAGTGAGCGTACGTTCCATGTTCCTATTCGTGTAATTTTTTTCATGCTTAAGGTCCTCATCTTGGGGATCCGTTGGTAATTATTTGTTGTGGATTCAGTAATCATTGGTGTTTAGGATTGAGTGACTGATTAGGCCTCCCATCCGATCCCAGTGTTGGGGCTGCCAACAACCTCTAGGCAGGTAAAGAACAGTTGAGTTTCAGTGGATAATACCTAATTACCTGAGACGCATCGGTTTTGTAATGCCATTCAGGTTACTCAACTGTGTGCCTTCTCACTCTAGCTGCCGACAGACGGGTGTCTGAAAGGCATTACCAGGGGATACTTGGTATAAGACCGGAAGTAGTGAGCTGCTTGAGAATTTCAAACAGCGGAATCGCTTCTTGCCATCCCCAAGTGGATGACAGACAGATAGCTTTCCGCACACGTGCACCTCTGTGAAAAACCCCATCCCCCAAAAAAAATGTGGCAATAGGCTAGAAAATGTGATTGGAACAGTTTCAGCTCAATATGATAATATTAACAAGTGCCGTGCCGCATTGAGGTTAAAGTTACGAAAAATAGAGGGTTTTCAAAAAATCCTAGTTTGTTGTCCTTTAAATCGAAACCATTTTTCTAGGAATATAACTCGAGTCCTTTTTGATAGGAAATTTTATTCGTATTGATTTTGAATTTATTAATTTATTTTTTTTATATTTTTTTATACATATAATAATTTTGTTCGTAGTGAATATCTTCAAATATGAATTTCCATGCAAGGATTAAAGAACATTGTAATAATCATGGTAGAATAAGTACAAGGTATAGTAGTCATTACAAAGTTTGTTCTCAATTTTAAAACCCATCTAATGTCAAAAAAAAAATAAATTAAAACAAGCGTCAAAAATTAAATAAATAAATTTAAATTTTTTAAAAATTTCTTAATATAAAAATTTTTTAATAACAAATTTTAATCAAAAATCAATGTCAAATAAATCGACAATATATTGAATAAAATATAATTTTTTATAAAAAAGTAATTGTGAAATATCTAAAAATGGCAAAATCTGTTGAAATTTCAATATTTGCAATTGAGTAATGTTTCGTTGTTTGACATTACATTGGTAAATAATGACAACTCCCCCTAATGAACCTACCTCGTACTTATTATACTATGGTAATAATCAATTTTATCTTTTTCGAATATGTTTTATGAATTCTATTATTGAATACACTGTGAGACAAATGGTAGGGGTCAGTGATCGGGAAGGGTTCAAACTACCGGGGAAAGTTATATCGGTAAAAAAAGAAGTTACACGTGTCCCGCAGTTTCACTGGGTCAAGTCTAGGAATCGAGATATATCGATTTGAAGCTAGTAACTATGATATAGGGGAAATTGTCACCTTTGGTGGTTTTTTTTTGACATAACTCGAGAACCACTAGTCCGATTTTGCTGAAACAAATTTAAAAAAAAAATAGTTTCGCAGTTATAAATAAATGTATGAAGAAAAAAACTATTTTTTGCCTAAAAAATTGAATTTTTTTATTTTTAATTCATAAAAAATCCAAAACGGTAAAAAGTGTCTAGTCCTATCACTTTCACAATTGTGCTCTCCTGGATTAGTCCAAATCATTGGTACACCAAAACGAAGTGAACTGCGTTTCCCTTGGATCCACATGTTAAGACCATTGTAGCACGTTTTACAAATTTTGTCTGGGACCCACGAAACGCCGCGAATTATTTCGCAATCAAAATAAAGTTTAAAAGCGCGCTCCATTTCCTCAGTAAGTAATGCAGCATTTGTTGAAAAAGCTCTTGCCACAAACGTAACAAAATAAATTGATATTTTCTGGACAATTTGCACTCATTTCGGTTTTATACTTTTATTACTTTTTCGTCACTTTAAAAAACCCGTACTTTACGCGTTCGGAGACACTTGTTGAATGACAAAAATCGATCAGTGAACATCTATAAAAACTACGTAAGTTTCAATATTTTACTGAGAGGTACTTATGAATTCGCGCATCTTTTAAGGGTGGATTTATACCTGATTCGTGTGCGTTTTAAATTTTTCAAAACGTTCTAAAACATGACCACTCATAAATGTGGGTGCAATTTGCGTAAAAAAAATCATACAGGTAGCCAACGGAAAAAAACCAAATAATTAAATAAGTGCACTTTTCTTTTTTCCTTTTAATTGTCCACACACATTTATGAACGTTTTTTAGTTTGTTACCGCTACCATAAAAATCAAATAACCTTTTGTTTATTACTTTTTTTTAATTCTGACAATCATAAAAAAAAGTCATCAATGTTTTTTCCAAGGAATTTTGAGCATATCTCGAGCAAATTTTTGAAATTCATACCTTCACTTAATTGTGAATAAAAGCGAAACGCGTCCATCGATTTTCATGATCTATGTCTCATTTTGTTTAAAGGTTATGTGACTTTACGTGAAAGTAATAGGACTTGACACTTTTTTTTTTACCGTTTTGGATTTTTATGAATTAAAAATAAACTGTTGTATGAAGAGATTAAAGGATTTAAAGGAAAGGTAGTTCCTAATTTTTTTAAATTTGTTTCAGCAAAATCGGACTAGTGGTTCTCGAGTTATGTCAAAAAAAACCACCAAAGATGACAATTTCCCCTATATCATAGTTACTAGCTTCAAATCGATATATCTCGATTCCTAGACTTGACCCAGCGAAACTGCGGGACACGTGTAACTTCTTTTTTACCGATATAACTTTCCCCGGTAGTTTGAACCCTTCCCGATTACTTACCCCTACCATTTGTCTCACAGTGTTATAATATTTACAAAATATATGTACATTTTTTTACATTTGTACGTAGGGAAAAGTGTAGGGAATATTTTTTGTGGTTGTAGGGAAAATAGAATTTTTTTAGACACGTAGGGATTTTTCAAATTTCTACTGGCATCACTGCATTAGTTACTTAAGAATAAAATTACACTGGTCGACAAAAAAAGTCGGGAGCAAGAACTTTGTTATGTGATTTTAATTTACTTTAGCATGCTGAATCCAAATCAGTTCACGGATTGATTGTATCAAGTATAGTTTTTTAACTTTCTTATTTTAATAAAATTCTGATATCGAAATATTAGATACATACGTATTTATTTTGAAAATAGTAAAACAATCGTACACATAAATGAGTTCCATCTTTAATATAAATTAATATATTAAATGAACTTAAATACTAATCAATATTTATATATATAATTGTAACGTTAATGACTGACTCACTGATTTATCATCGCACAGCCTAAACGCCTGAAGCTATAAACTTGAAATTTGGACAGGAGGTTGGTCTCTCCCCAACCGATCTACTAAGACTGGATTTTTCGAAATTTAAATGTTTAGGAGGTAAAAAAGGGTAAATTCGGTAACTTTATATCTCCAAAACTAAAAGAGATACAAAATAAATGTAATACTTATCGTTGTTCTTAAGAAAAAATAACCGGACAGATGTCTGGAACTTTTTTGAATTTCGGCACTTTTACGACTTAAACAGATAAAACCTGTATTTTGGTACTTTTTGTCACCTCATCTATCTTTTAATTCCATATACTTACATAGAAATAAAGATTGAAACTAATTTAAAAAATACAAATACAAATTTGGTACTTTATCGAAATTCTGACCGTAACTATTTTTGGTACTTTTTTTACAAAACATTATTGCCCATTCATTGACATATACGTATTAAATTATGGGCTCGCACTACAATATTGAAATTTTTGATACATCAATAGGAAGAATAAATGCACTAAAAAGGGGAAATATGGAAAATTAAATTTCTTTCTTTAGTTTTTTGGTTCTACAACTGGTACTTTTTTATATTATCGTTAATATTGGACCTAGAAACATAAACTTCAACGTCCTGAGTGGATAAGAATCTATGAGGGAAGTGTTTGGTACTTTTTGCTCTTTAACTGGTACTTTTTGAATTTCCGTTAGTACTGGACCTAGAGACATAAAATAAACATGCAATGTAATGCGTTCAGTGAATGAGATTTTTTAAGAGGCGCTTTTTGGTATTTTTTGTGCTTTACCTGGTACTTTTTGATTTACCGTTGATATGGGACCTAGAAACATAAAATTAAACATTCAAGTACCTGAGTGAATGAGAATCTGTAAGGGGTATTTTTGGTACTTTTTCTTTCTCTAACTGGTACTTTTTTTAATTAAAGTAGTACCTCTTTAATTTAATGCTTATTGCTGTTCATTAAATAAAAAAATGCGAACAGGTGCCTGGTTCTATTTCTAATTTCGGCTCTTTTAGGGAGTAAAGGGGTAAAACCTGTATTTTGGAACTTCCCCCCCCCCCCCCATGTATCTTTTAAGTCAATACACATAGAAATAAAAATTATATAACATTATAAAGCAAATTTTCTTACTTTTTTAAAATTCGAAAGTTAAAGGGGTGAAAATCGTACCTAATATTGTTACTTTTTTCGACAGATTTTTTCTTCGTCCATTTATCTTTCATCGCACAGCCTAAACGCATGAAGCTAAGGGCCAGCCTCCGTACCAAATGTCAGTTAACCTCATATCTCCTTAACTAAGAGAGATACAAAAAAAATGAATGACTATTTTTTTCATTAAAAAATAAGCGGACAGGTTTCTGGCACTTTTTTGAAGTAAGGAGGAAACGGGTAAAACCTATTTTTTCAAACCTGTATGCCATGCCATCTATCTTTTAAGCCAATAAACATTGAAATAAAAATTATATGGAGCTCTCGTAACTTATCTAAAAAATACAAATACACACATTATGTTTTTCGAAATTCGAACGCTTAAGGGGTCAACATCGTACCTAGTTTTGCTACTCTTTTCCAAAACATTTTTCTTCATCTATCTATTTAATATAAAATTATAACGTTACTAACTGATTCCTCATCACACGTCCTAACACCTGAAGCTTAAATGTTGAAAGTTGCACCGGAGGTTGGCTTTTCGCCAAATCGATCCCCAAGAATAGGAGAAAAGTTAAAAACGGACAAATTTACTAACCTCATGTTAAGTAAAAAATAAGCGGATAGGTGTCTGGTTAAAACCTATAATTTAAAACTTTTATGCCACACCATCTATCTTTTAAACCAATAAACATTGAAATAAAAAATATATCACGTTCGTAAAGTATCTAAAAAATACAAATAAAAATTTGGTACATTTTCGAAATTCGAACGTTTAAGAGGGGAAAATCGTACCTATTACAAAGTAGCGGGTTAAATGCTAGCATTTAAACAAGTTAAACCTAGAAACATAAAATGTGAAAAAATATGTCTACAAAATAAAAGGAGACGCTCACGAAGTAGCGGGTTAAATACTAGTAGAACATAAAAAATTAACAACAATTTGCTAGTTCGCTTTTTTTAGTTTCTGTCGTCTCTTTCACGATTGATTTCTCAGCAGAAACCCGCTAACGTTTCTGGGGACCATTTGCGCTATATCTTTTTCCATGAGCGCAATATCTTAGTGGAACCTCTCAGCATGCTCATCAGAGCAAGAGCTAAAGTTTTCTGGGGAAAAATCTGAATGCGAATGACAAAGGTGTATTTTTAATGACATAATGCATCCGAGTTGTTGATATGAAGAAAAAGTTCTTGGTAGAGTCCTCTGTAATTTGCAACTTTAATATTTCCAAGAAAATTGGGACATATATTTTAAAATGCTACACATGATCTTCTTTCTTATAGATTTTTCTTATTGGGTGTCCAATGAATATGCCTTTCTTAAATTTAGCCTCACTTACGAGTGGAAATATACTTTTCAGATGTTGGCTCTCCATCTATAATTTAACTTTTAGCAAATTTTTTATTAAAACTAATTTGATATACAGTGACGGCAAAAATAATTTTGCCTGTCAACACAAGGCTCATTTGCGATGTTTTTGCTTCCTAGAATCGCATGGGATCTTAAGGGTGAATAAAACGACACGTTTTTGCTCTGCTGTGCCACTCTCATAAAAAGTAACAATATTTTGGGTATTCCGCAAAAAGTGATCGTACTGAATTGTGCTGAGCAATAAACTCATGTTTTAGTAGGTATTTTTCATATCTACTGCATGAGCTGATGGAACGGACGGATATGGATTTCCATTATGTAGCACCACTGCTTTCAGACTCAGGTTGGATGAGTCAGTGAAGATTCTCCAAGCCAGTTTTTTTTATTGAGTGAGCATCATTTGTTGTTGTCTTTGACACGTGTGTGCCTTTTTAAGGACTGGGTTTCTTATTCACAAATCTTCCCGAGTATAAATTTTATAATTTCTTCCCAAGCACCTCGCACGGTGGTATCAATCGCAAAAAATATGGTAATAAATCTGAATATCCGAAACTACTGATTGGATTGCAAAATGATGTATAAACCGGGCATAGAGAATGACATAGGTTTTAAGAAAATTGAGTTTGTGATCACCCTGTTAGAATACAAGGCGAGATACAGGGTGTCAAAGTTGACCACCTCGATTTATGTTAACTTGTACAAATAAAGTCAGATTTCAATAAATGAAACTTTGTGATTAGCTAAATTTATGTATTTTGACTTTATTTTCGCATGTATATTCGGTAATAAAGGTCCAATTATTTTTCTAAAAACTTGCTCTTATTTCTTACAAATTCAGAAATGACTCGTAAAAGTTTTTTTGCATTATTTTATGGGTTGATTAGGAATGGCAACAAAACTGAAGTTGAGTTGCCATCAGCGAAATTAGCCAACGCTCATGTTAAAATATACAAATTATTTATTTTATTTTATATTTTAACATTAGCGGCTTTTCCTACTTTCACTGCTGACAACTCAACTTCAGGTTAGTTGCCATCCGTAATCGACCCATTAATCTGCCTAGTCGTTAAGAATAATCTCAGTAGAAATTTTAAATGAGCTTGAAAATGGCTTAATTTTTACAAAAATGGAGTACAGTCATTCATAGTCAAATGAGGTCAAAAAAATGCCTACTCCAAACACTTTTAAGCGAGAAACGCAGTTAAAAAATGTCATGGTTAATTGCATTACTAACGCATTGACCAGAATTCTCTCTTAATTGCGTTCACAATGCAGTTATTAAAAATGTAGTTTAAATGCTTACATCGCTCATTTGCTGTAACAACGTCATAAGAAAATAATTGCAATAAATCAGGTGTTTTATGAAGTGGTGATTATTTCATGTGGATATATTGTAAACTCAACCCTTGAATTGTGTGTTAATTTAGGAGTCTTAAGTCTTTTTCTGTAATCTAATATTTTTAGGTTTTGACGATTCCAAAAAAAAAAACATATGCTAATTAGTGTTATTTAAACGAATGTGTATTACATGTTTAGTCGACTGCACTCTAAAAATTAGAACTTTTTTAGTGTATCCAACGCACTTAGTCGATTGGTACACTAAAAGGCGGGTCCAGAACCAATATTTTTATTTGTTACATGTGTACATCAGTATAATCGCCCTCATACAAAATTCTCACCGGAATAAACTGTTTTACTGTCAATTATATTGTTATTTATATTGAATTTGACCCACATTTAAAGTATTGCAACTTAATTCATCTTACCCGACTTTCTTGAAATCGGTCCATTAATTACACTATGCTAGTTGAAAAAACAGACAAGCCGGGCACATAGCGTTTTAACATAATTCGGGTACCCTGAATCCAGTGGTGCCCGTGGTTTTTTAGATAGGCTCTGGTTTTCGAGATATACCGTTATTTCGAAAATGAAGGAGGTTGCACAACACATGTTCGCGTAACTCAAAAACGCTTTAGCTTATTGAAAAAACTTAAAAAACCGAAATTCCGGAATAAAATTTCCTTTAAGAAAAATAAAACCTCTTTCTAATATCCGCAGTCGTTTTAGAAACAGAATTTTTTAAAAACTGCAGCTAGGCTTCTAATTTTTTGCAGACATCTAAAAAACGAAGCTGCAAATAAAACAAGCCATAAATGATTAAAATCTGTTTGCAACTTTTGATTTTATTCACAAAAGTCGACAAATTTTAATTAATTTAAGAATTTCATAAAACGCAATATTTGTATGGGAACCCCCCTAAGGGATGGTGATAAAGGGAAAATATAAATTTGAGAAAATGTTAGAAAAAAAAACTAATGGAGGTCAGTCATACATTTTATCACCCTAGGGGCGACTCCTGGGCATTTATGGGACTTTTTCTTCAATATATTTCTAGTCTGCATTGAAAATTTTGTATGGAAGCCACCTTAAGGAATGGAGATAGCGGGTGGGTATGTTAGAAATAAATGATTGAAATGAAAAATAAATTGGGGTTGGTCATACATTAGACCCATCTAGGGGCATCCTAGGCGCTGCAGGGGCCAAATTTAAGAATTTCATTAAACGGCCATATTTGTATGGGAGCCCCCCTAAGGGGTGGAGATATATGGCAATGTTTTAAGAAAATGTTAAGAACAATAAACATTGGAGGTCGGTCATACATTTTATCCCCCTAGGAGTGAATCCTAGGCCTTAGAAACAAATGATGGGAATGGAAAATAAAGTTGCGCTGGTCATACATTTGGCCGCTCTAGGGGTATCTCAGGCGTTGCAGGTGCAAAATTTAAGGCCAGGGTTCTACGCGCATAAAAAACAAAGTTTCAAACCAAATAAGCTATAAGTGATTACAGTCTGTCTACAACTTTTGATTTTTTCAGAAAAGATGAAATTTTTTTTCATTTAAGAAAAGTAAGACTTTTCTAATATGAGTAGTCGTTATTGAAACATAATTATTTTTGAAAAATTGAGGTCGGTCATACATTATATACCACTAGGGGCGACTTCTGGGAATTTTAATTATTAAGTTCTTTATTCAACATTATGTATATATGACGAAAGTGCCAATGCAGAAAACTTATTTTCAATGACATTTTGACGTAAAATTTTTTAAATGCGTTTTTTGTGCCATTTACAATACAAAACAAAAGAACAAATATTCAAATTTATGCTATTCCAAAGAAATATTCATGCATTATTACCACACTTTCACTTTGCGGTAGGAATTTTGAAAAATCCTCAGTTACCGATTAAAAAATTATTTTCTGAAAAAATCAAAAGTGAAAAAAAAAATCTTACAAATATTGTGTTATATGAAATTCTTAAATTAATTAAAATTTGTCTACTTTTGTGAAAAAAATCAAAATTAAATAAAATTAGAAGCATAGCTGCATTTTCCAATTTTTTATGAATTTTTAAAAAAATAAAAATTTTGAAATTTTGTTAAAAAAATAATTTTTATTATGTTTCTAAAACGACTGCGGATATTAGAATGAGGTTTCACTTTTCTTAAGGAAATTTTATTGCGGAATTTCGGTTTTTTAAGTTTTTTCAATAAGCTAGAGCGTTTTTCACTTATGCGAACATATGTTGTGCAACCTCCTCCATTTTCGAAATAACGGTATATCTCGGAAACCAGAGCCAATCTTAAAAAACCGCGGGCACCACTGGATTTAGCGTACCCCAATTATGTTAAAACGCCAGGTGCCCAGCTTGTCACGAAAAAAAAGTGTCAATTTCTTGCACAGTGTTAGTAATAAGGTCGAAAATTACATGGGATTGAATTTAAGTCACACTTGAAAAAAACATCTAAGATATCAGTATCGACATTCGATTTGTTGGGGAATGCATTATTTATGTAGTATTATTTTCGAATGTTGCCTATAAACTTTATTCGTCCAGGGGATTTTTTAAGAATTTTAGATTTTTGTGAATCACTATATTACGTTGTCACTTTAAATCAAAAATTATATAACATATTTCATACAATTATAAATTTAGTTCATGAATACTTATTAAAATCAAGTCTTAAATAATTAACACCAAAATCTAATTAATTTGAAGTAACACCAAATAATATTTAAAAAAAGTAGTAAAGCGCCACCGAATTGTTTTAAAAAGATACACTAAATCTATTCTTAACAATGTAGTTTTTCTAGTTATGTAACATTGAAATTATTCATGTGGAAACAATTTTAGAAATCAACGGTAACATTTAAAATTATTAATATTGCTCACAGAGTGACTTGTGCACCTCTAAAATTGGTAACCTCGGATATTCAAACTTTTTAAAAAATCCGCCGAAAATATGTGTATTTAGGGATTGCAAAACAATTAGACTTAAGCTGACATATAAAAAAATATGCTTAAATCTTTAGATTATCTCCTTTGCCTTTAGAGATATTCGGATAAAACGGATTTTTGGGTTAATCTTTTTTTTTTAACATTTTTTCGAGTTTTTCAATCGGGTTGTTTATGTTTAATATAAAACTGTTATCAATAGTTGTTTCAACAGTTTCTTTACTGGTAGTAAAGAAGTCTTTAAACAATGTTATGTTGTATTATTGTACCTTTTATAACTGCTGTGTTTTTAAGTGTTTTTTCAAGTTCTATATTTTAGTCAAATTGAAATTCAGAAGAAAGGAATTTATGAGGGTCAACAGGGGTTAGAGAGATTTTAATTGCTGTAGATTTTGTACCTGTTTGTGCCAGCCTATAGAACACTTTTTTAAACATCCCATCGAGCAAATTAAACCAAGTCCCCGAAAAATCATTAGATAATACTGAAGCATAAGAATTTTGATTTTCGTAGCTTCATGCAAGAATATGAATTATGGAGCACATACTAAAAATCAGCTATGATTTTGATTTTGGACCTTCATCAATATCAATAAGAAACAATGACACCAACAAGGATTTAAGAAGTATAAAAAAGAAGCATATAAAGGATGAATTTCTTAAATGTGGGTTGATAATAAACCAACCCAAAACAAGGATCAGTAGTGCTATGCACTAACTGCCTGTTTGTAGATCGCGAGCGCAAAAGTGTTTCTAATCCCAAAAAAAAAAAACATGAAAAACACAAAATGCTTTATCATGGAGAGGCATCATTTAGTACCACTAGGAGATTTGCCAGAGGAAGCCCAGGAGAATGAATAAATTACAGATTTTATAGGGAGCACAGTACCAAAAAACATTTTACGAGATTTTACAAACGAAGATCTGTTAAATATTTTGTTGGAAACGTCAGATTCGCTCATCTCTAGCATTCGAACCCAATATAACACCGGTATAACATCGGGAGTTAGATAAAGAAGCAAAATGGCTGCTACAGGACAGACCCTGCAGATATCGAGACTAGTCCATACATGCGTGTAAAGAGTAGTCCATAAAGGAGTAGTAGTACTCCAAAACTACTCCAATTATATGGTAAAAAGGTGCTCTATTTAATATTACGATGTCCTAGGAGTGGGCCATATAACCCACCGAAGCAGTCCCAAAACTACTCCATGGAGTACTCAAATTGGTTAGTTTCAAATGTACTGCTTGTTACTACTTTTTCACTAATCGCCTTTTATGGCGTGCACTCTAATCCATTGTCGCTATTATTATATATATTTACTTGGTATTTAAAATTGTTTTTTTCACAAATCTTAAAAAAGTTTCCTGTTTCACTTTAAAATAAACAATTAATAATGGACAACATCAGGGCTACCAATGTGTAATACTGTAAACTATAGTATAGTATACCTATACATCATGTAGTTGTTGGCAACACTGCATGCTAATTTGTCTAATATGGTCCATACTACAATACATTGGACCATGTTGTAAGTAGTCCATTTAAGCCACAATGGACCACGTAGTTCAATATTATCTGCAGGGGAGGTACTACAGGACCAAATATGGAATATTTGGAGGCAATTTGCCAACCGAATGAATAGTAGATATAATTAACTTTTATTGTTATTTAATCAAAAAATATATTTTTTTTCTTCTTAACATTAAACAATTTATACTTATTTATTTGTTTAATCTAAAAGGTATTCTAGTGGAACTGGTTCTAGTTGATTCTGTTGTAGAATTGATAATGTAGAAAACTTTTCACAAAATTCTCCTAGGTATTATTACATGCATATGTATTTTTCCGTAAGTATAATACGAGGCGAATGTATATGCATATAAAGGTAATACAAATGGACACTTATTTGTTCTTTCTCTGTTGAAAAAATATTTTCTCCAGAAATAAATAAAAATGTTTTATTATTCGAAAGAAAACATTATGAGTATGGTTGGAGAAGCAATTTTAAGTCAATTCTACATATGTTACTCCCACATGCCCTATCCCAAATCAAATTTTTCAAACAAAGAAAATTAATTTTAGTAAAAAATTCTAATAATTCAACACACCGATTTTTATACATTTAGAACAGTAATGTTTTCTTATTTTCTAGAAAATTCTGATCAATATCGAGTGGTTTCCGGGATTGGGATATTTCTTAATCAAAAAATGGGACTGTTTCCAGTTCACTGTTTTTAATTTGCATAACTGCCAAATTTCATTATGATACCTTTATTCATGTCACATGTAAAGCATGTCAAACATTAAAAGTTTCTACAAATTATTCATATTGAAATCCCGTTTATTCATTTACACTAAAGAAATAATAATTTCCCCATAAAAAAATTCTCCTATTTTGCGAAACACTAATGGTACATCTTAAAAATTAAGCAAACATTTATGCGCTACGCTATACGACATACATGGATTTAGTAAGGTCAGTGAACGAATTTTTAATAACTTAAAAAATATATATAAAAAATTTTAAGAGGTGCAACATTCCCTTACTACGAAGCAGGTTTGTAAGGGAGCATAAACAATAATAAAGGTAAGAAGAAATTCAGTGAGCAAGGCTGATCGTAACATCCACCAATTTTTTGCAAAATGTATTGCTTCAAAGTGTGAACTCGCCATATAAAATTCTTGTCTTCCATAAGCGATGTGGTAAGCGAAACTTTTACGTTTCTCCCTTACAAGCCTGCTTCGTTGGAAGCTCCATTTTTATTGGGTTTAATGTTTGACATTCCATGAACCTGAAATGGATAGAGATATTACGATGAAATATTTAGGCCGAAAAGATCTTATAACAGTGGACTAAAAAGCATCCCAATTTTTGATTAAGAAACACCTCAAACACCCGGAAACGCGTTTTAAACATTTTTTTTTTTTTAGAAAAATAACAATACTATCACTATTTACCACTCGATATTGATTAGAATTTTCCTGAAAATTATGGAAATATTAGAAAAAATCACTGTTCTAAATTTATAATAGTCGATGGCCCATACTCATAGTCAAAATAATGTATACGTTAAACTAAAACTAGCTTTAAATGACTGTGAACACCAGTGTTCTTAAGTATACTTTAGAAAAAGTCGACCATATTTTTGATTATGGTTATGGGCCGATGTGTGGAATTATTAAAATTTATTTCTTAAATAAATTTTTTTTTGTTTGAAAAATTTGATTATTTTTTTTTTATGTGGGAGAAACAATGACTAAAAATTGCTTCTACGAGCACACTCATAACGTTTTCAAAATATATAGGCCCTAATCATGTAAAAAGCAACGCAATGCCAAAAAATTACATTGAAGCACAAACAATGTCAAATATTTTGTAAGTTTTTTGTGGCTTTCTACAGAAATTCATGGTTCCGTTTTAAAATTTTCAACGCCACAAGCTATGGAGCGCAGTGCTACCACCAGCTAAATTCAAAACTACACTTGCGATGACGCAAAATTACCCAATTTAAAAGAAATAACACATAAACAATGAAATTTTAGAGGTCCACAAGTCACTCTCCCGACCCTCTATGGATCTGTGTTCTTGCAAATCAACTCAAAAGCTGCCCGGGTATGACAAATTTGCGAGTAATTTCATTCAAATGAAATAAAGTGTTTTACAGACAGTTCCAAATAGTTGCAAAAGAATAAATGTGGTAAAAGAGGAATTTTTAGCTTTCTGATGGTAGTAAAATCTTTTAACTACTTTTGACCCTAATAAGTTTTATTCCTCTGAAGATCGTAGCTAATTAAAATATAGGGTCTGGGAAAAAATTGTATAACACATCACGTAAAAATGATACGGTGATCTGAAAGACGTCTGTCCCACTAATATAACAAAAAAAATGCGACCCATTATTGATAACAGTTTTCGAGAAATCATAACTTAGTTCTAATCAAATTTACAAAAATTAAATTTTTTCTAAAACAACATGGAATATTTGTTTCCAGCAGCATGCCACACCCACAATGACCGATATTTTGATTCATTTTTTTTTATATTTTAGTTCTAATATGTATGCTTTCGAATGGCATTACAATTTTTGAAATTGGCGAACAAAAAATTTTCATCCAGTGTGAGGCGTACAATAAGCACCTCAAATAACATTTGTTTAAACATTTTGGCCCAATTAGTAGGTCTACCCAAAAGTACAACAATGCAACAATAGAAAAACAACACGCTTTTTGTTTGTGTAAACTATGTTAAAGATGTCAAAGCCCAATGCATTTGTTTGGGTCAAAAATGGACAAGATGTCAAAAACAGCTGCTGCAAAAACAATTGCACGGTAAAAACACAGCTATACAAAAAATCCGCACGCGTTTCGATCAGACCAAGGCGAATTCAACTACAGGTGGTGTCGAAACGCCAACTGATTTTGACAGTTCGAGCCACTTTGTTTTGATTTGTTAGTGTTTTGTTAGGAATGGTTGACATTTTGGACCGTACACACTAACAATGCAATTCGCCTTGGAGCAGACCCACTAATTGGGATATGATGCCAACAAATGCAAAGCAATTAAAATTTTTTGGTCAATCACAACAGGAGACCAGCATTACCGTTATGCGACTAAGGTCGCATTTTGCCCCTTTTTGACTGCCTTGCCATTTTTTTCACCCTTTTTTCACATCACTTTTATTTAGTATCATTTTGTATTTTTGTACCCTTTTAAACTCTTTTAGAACCTTTTTTTTATTGGCAGTGAACGAACGCAGATGCTTATGTTAGCTTTTATATTTTCGTATGTTTTAACTTTATCTCTTAGTAGTGCATTCGCTAAGCGATTTTTTTATAAATTCTTTAAAATAGATTTCCATACCGTGAAGTTTCTTTTAGAATGATCCATTTTTTCAAATATAAATATGACTTTCATACATTTTTATTTCCACATAATAAATTATTTCAAAAAAAATGTCTATTAGGTGACACCCAAAGATGAAACTAGGAATAAAAGAAGATGGTATGTGATAAAAATTTTGACAGCAGTCGCTCGTGTTCAGTGAAAGAAAATGTAGCAGCATTTATTTTTTGAGAAAATTTGATTAGTTAAAGTGCAGTAGCACGTAAAATTTTGCAGTTAAGCAGTTTATTTTCCAGAACTTTGTTTAATAGGCAATTCTAAAAATATGTAAACCAGCAATTTAGCACTAAACGCAAAACACCTCAAACTTGACTTTTTAAGGATATTAATCAAGCTAAGGTCAAATCGATAACCGCCGTACGCGGAAGTGTAGTCGAAACTAAAATACCTGTTTTTATAAACAAAAGTGAAAAAAAATTTAAGATTCATTATAGGGAAATTCGACTCGACTGTATATGTATTTCCCAAACAATTTGTATTTTATATTATATGTTTTTTTTAATATTTTCTATGCTAATCCCGCGAAGCTATACGCTTGTCTGCAGGAGACCAGAGTCTCTGGCGGGAATCGAACCCGCAACCCCGGCGCTGATAGACAAGCTCACTACCTGCTAGCCTACCGGGGCACACTGGTTCGTATTTTGAGAAGGCGGCCAAAACTATTTTTTTTTTATGTTCTCCGATTTTGAAATTTTTTTATTCATGTGAAAGTAAATACTAGTGAACCTCGGGAGCCAAAAAATTTCAACCCTATTTCAACTATTTCATTGAGAACAGGGTGGTCCCAAATGGACTTTCTCAGTATTTGGTTATAGTTTTGAATTTCTGAGTAAACTTTTGAAGTTGAAATGCTCATAACTTTTTTGTTTTTCAAGATTTTTTGACAGAATAAGTTTTGTGTTTTAGTTTATCTTATTAGCTATACGTGGTTTAAAGCATTAAACTCTGCGACCTGTAGAACTATTTAATTTTTTTTTTTTTTTTATGTCAAAATTTCCCGGAAATTTCCTATTTTATAGAACATAAGTCCTGCCCGTCAAAACGCGTCAAAAAAAATCTATACTCTCTTGTAGTCCAGAATCTAACCTACATTTCTATACCCCATTGTACACACATCTGGATACGATCTTGCGAACTACAGCAATTTCTGTGACCCAAGGTAAGATATTCGGTTCAAAAAATAAGTCCTGCAAGGAAACATTACTGAAATTAAAGAAGGTGAATCTTAAAGAATTTTCGACAAATAAAGCAGTTCAGGCCACATAAATTATCTAGCACGTCAGGTTATCAATTAATTTTGAGAAGGTAAAGGTATTGCCATTGTTATAAACTTATTGTGGGTGAACGGATGCGGTAAAACGAATAGGCGACATATATAGACTAACACGTTAGATTTTTGAGTAAGTTAAAAGGTTAAACATTAGTAAATAGCCGCAACATAAACTACATAGTTTAATTACCTGAAAATTGCAACTTAATTTAAAAAAATGGAAGAGCAGTTATATTTTACGTGAAAATTACCTACATGTTACCTGTTAATTTATTGCCGGTATGTTATCCTTTTAAAAAGTGTAAAAACAGGGGTTTTTTTATGTTTCAAAGAAATGGTAATAAAAGATTAAATTTGTTATTAAAAAAGGGTTTTATATGTTTCCAAGAAGTGGTAACAAAAGATCATTTAAAAAAACTTCTATCAAGACAATAAAAATGCATGCATTCATAATTTTACCTTCATTATTGTTTAAACAATGGCTAAGTTCAGTTATAAAGTTCTCGCAGATATATATTTTCAACAGAAAGATGAAAAACATTTTGTGTTACACATAATGAATAATCCATTCTTTAAATTATGCAACGAACAAGAAATCAAAATTCATAAGATAAAAATTAAAAATTTTTCATTTACATTAAGAAAACGGTACCTTAAATGTTCTAGAAACAAGAAAATTTTTTACTTACGCAACGAAAAATGGCTAACAAATGATCTGATTTTTAAGAAGCTGTCAATTACCGCTAAGGAAACTGAAAAAGTGGGTCGGCCCGCAAAACAAATTGACAATTGCAGTGAAAGATCACAAAGACGCAAGCTTGCAAATATCAATGAAGAAATTTCTCATAGTATGATAAAGGATTCATTTCTGCATCAAATTCAACCAACGCAAAATAAGAAAACAAAAATTGCAATAATTGAAAAAATAGTGGAAGCGAGCCCTAAACGCACAAAGAGGATTTTAAAAAGTATGCCTACACCAACTGAAGAAATGAAATTTACTCCAGAAGAAGCATTTGCACTATTTTTGGATTTAAAACTGACAAAAAATCAGTATACAGAACTGCGAAAGCGAACCAATGAAAAAAATTGTGGAATCTTTCCAGCATATCGAGATTTAGTTTCTGTCAAAAAAGAGTGCTTACCTTCACAAACGGCTATTAGTGTAACTTCAAGTTCAGCAGAAGTAAAATTGCAGGCTCCTCTCGAACACACTGCAGAACGATTATTAAATACACTTGATTCTGACTGTTTAAAAAAACTTAAAAATTGCAGCATCACTTTATTTTCTAAATGGGGATGTGATGGAAGCTCTGGTCAGAAACAATACAAGCAATGTAATTCAGAAAACTCATCTGATGCTAACTTATTCATGGTATCTTTCGTACCATTACGTTTAAGAAAAACTTATATTGGCTTAGAGCCGTCAACCAGTAGAGTTACAGAAATGGATATATGGAAAAATGAAATTCCCTCTTCAACAAAGTATTGCAGACCAATAAAGTTTGTTTACAAAAAGGAAACTAAAGATGTCATAACTGAAGAAGTTCGAAAAATAAAAGATCAAATTAAAGAACTTCAACCGGCAATATTTAAATTTGATGACCAATGCATTGAAATAAATTTTCAAATGTTCCTTACAATGATCTATGGAAAAGTTGCACAAGCATTAACCGAAACAAAGTCTTCGTCAAGCTGTACCATATGTCAAAAGACATCAAGTCAATTAAGCCAACCCCCATCACAAGACAATAGTTTCAATGAAGCATACGAATTTGGAATGACCCCTCTTCATACCAGAATTCGTTTCATGGAGCATATTCTTAAATTAGGTTATGATTTGGAATTTGGCCCGTTAGGCGAAACAGTGAGAAAAAACAAAGAAAATGTGGAAAAAAGGAAGCAAAGAAAAAAACAAATTCAAGAAAAATACCTTCACCTAGGCCTTATAATTGATCAGCCAAAACAAGGAGAAGGAAATTCAAATGATGGAAACACTGCAAGGAGATTCTTTTCCGATCCAGAAACTGCAGCATCTATTACAGGAGTACATTTTGAATTAATAAGACGATTCCAGATCATTTTACAAGTTATATCATGTAGCAGAAAGATAAATGCAAAAAAATTTGGCCAGTATGGAAATGAAACAGCAATTCTTTATAACAAAAAATACTCTTGGAGACATATGCCAACCACAGTTCATAAAATTTTATACCATGGGGAACAAATAGTTCAACACAATATCGTACCAATTGGAGATCTATGTGAAGAAGCGCAAGAAAAAAGGAACAAAGACTACAGATTCTTCCGCGAGCATAATACAAGAAAAATGTCCAGATGTTGTACTAATGAAGATCTTATTACTATTTTGTTGTGCACATCAGATCCATATATGTCCAGTATTCGACAAAAATGGAAATCAACCTCAATCGAATTAGAGGAAGAAGCTAAACAACTTCTGGAAAATGAAACCCAAAGCTATTTAGAAGAAATTTTTACTAATATTGTTTAATTTAAAATTGTTTATAGATTATAATTTGTTTTTGATTTAATTATATATATTTGTATTAATATATAAAAATAAAATACACATACATCTCAAACCAAAAATAAAAGTTGAATTACCTAAAATGTTATCGATAGCCGAGAATGCTATTTGGGCATTTTTCAAAATATTCCTTTTCAGTTTTATCCTTATAACAACTCGCCTCGTCCCAAAAAAGCCAACATTTGGCCCCTGTGAATATTGGGACTAAAAAATTTACAGGGGCCAAATATTGGCATTTTCTGACAGGATCTAAGTTCGACAATAAAAAATAAGTATCAGTTGTAAAATACAAGAGAAATAATGATAAATTATAAAAAAATTCATATTTGAAATATTCAACTTTTACACCGAAACCCAACAAAAAATGAAAATGCATTTTGAACTCCCCATAACTTTTGCTCCTATCAGTCGACGTTTTATAGCGCAAATTAAAGCCTAATATCGCACCTATCGAGCAAAAAAAATCGCATAAAAAAATACCGATCCAGTCAAAAGTTATGGAATTTTGACCGCCTTCTCGTAAAATTTCCCACTGTGCGGGGCATATATAATGTATTATTTATACATAAGAAGCTTATTTTTTTAATGTTTATGTTTTCATTGAAAATATAAATATGTAAATATATTTGATTTTTGAAAATGTTCTTGTTTTTTAAGTTGCGTCTTTTTTCTTAAAATTTCCCTTTTTGTGCAACTTATTTTTTAAAAATCCTCTTTTTGTGCCCTTTTTTGAAAATTTTAAACGGTTACTCTGAAGGAGACTATCAAATAAAAAAAAAACAAATCTTTTTGATATTCATCAAGCAAACTTTTTGATGTTCATGGCCGAAAAAGAACGACTGTACGCACACAACTATGTGATTTATGTGTTTAATAGATATTCCTACGACAGGTTGTTAATTTTCTTGTTGAATTAATTTAATTTTATATTGTGAAAATGGCCGTTAATCGTTTAGAAACTGCAGTTTTATTTTTCACTGTGCACATTCTTTTTTTCAATTCAAATACTTAATTATAAAATATTATTTTAATGTTAAATTCTATGTGTTTCCTTAAAAATTCAAACTATTTTCTATTATTTATCAGGACATCCCGAAGAAGTGATGAATCATTAGAAATGCAGCCGTTGCATAGTTCGTCTCCTAAGAACGGCAAATCAATGTTAAAGCGAATGTCTCGTGTTCGATCAGATGAAAAAGAAGAAGCGGAAATAGAAAAAGAAGAATGGCACAACAAGACACCAAGTCCAATCGGAGCTGGGTTGCCACTTTTGCAAAGGTTGCGCTTATTGAAAGAAAAACAGGTTAGAATTTTAATAGTTTTTTTACTTAACTTTTCTAGTATTTTTCTTTTGTAATGTACATATGTATTATTAGTATGTAGTTGTTTTATTTTAATGTGTGTTTATGTTATCCTTATTCATTTTTAAATGCTAAATATGTGTTACAACATAATATTAACTTCATACAATAACACGGTACAAACAATAAAAACTTATGGATATTTGCCACAACAGTTAGGAAAGGTGAGAAATCAAACAATTCATTATCCAGAAAATAATTCTTTTTAAATATTTGTGCGATAAAATCCAAAAATTACAAACGAAAATATTTTTAATTCGCGATAAAGAATTTTAGATAATTGTAGAAAATAAAGAATATGTATATTTTAAGGGATGGGGAACTTAAAATTTTTTTTGGTTTTTTAAATTTTACCGTTCTGCAGTCAAAACAACTGATAAAGCCTCAATTATTTGGAATTTGGAAACCTTTAAATCGATTATTTTTTACAAAAAGTCGTTGGCCGATTGAATTAAACCAGAAAAAAATGGGGAAAAACGACGAGGTTGCTTGTTGATCCTGGGAGTTGTTTGTAAAAAATTTAATTTTCTTCCACTATTTGGCTTTTCTCTGATGCAATATTCAAGTATCCAGGTCGATTGGACCAACAAATTATGGGGTGTAAATTGCAAAAGAATCCAACCAGAAAAATCGAACAAAAAACGGGGGCTTTATATTGGGGTAAAATATAACTTATTTCATTTCGGTTATACTAACCTTTTGATTTTGCGTATTGATGTTTTGAATTTACAAGAAAGTACACAAGGCTACAGTTCGAAGCTGCAAAAGCTCTTTTTAAATGATCTCTTTACACATTCTACAATATTTGCATAAATTCACTTATTGACATTCGCTCTTAAACATCGATACTACACTGCAACAGGAACCTTAGAAGGCTAACAGCCATACCTAAACAAGAGCGGAAAACGGAACGTTTTCTACAGCTTAAAGGCTGAGTTAGGCGAACGTTGCTGTTCCCGTAACTTACTGTAACGGACTGCTTGCACGTTGGTGCACTTATAGAACATCTAAAAACGTGGCATATTTTTTCACATACATGTATACATAAAACAACACACACAGTGATGGGAAATCAAAATGTTTAAATGTTGACCGTTGTGCAGAAAAAGTACCAAGTGATTAAAATGGTATTAAAACAGTATTTAGTGTAAGTAAAAAAACATTAATAATTTAATATCTGATATTTATATTATAGATTTACAATAAAGAAATATGTATTTTAGTATATGGGGGATTTCATGTCAAGTGACCCAACTTTTGAAATCGATGTCTTCCGATTTGGCTGATATTTGCACCAAGGTTAGTCTTATTGGATAGTAGCTTAGACACAAATTTTCAACAAGATCGGTCAAAAAGTTTCAGAGTTAGAGGGGGTCCAATTTTGACATTTTGGCCAAACCGGTGTTCTTTCTCATCCATGTAACTTATTATCTATTGGTGTTAGCAAAATTTGTCCCAAACAAATTAGATAGCTATTTCTTCAAGCTATCGGAAAATTTTTTTTTTGTATTTTTTTAAATTTTTAAAAATTTTTTTTTTTAAAATTTAAAACTTATTTTCTATTTTTTTTTGGAAACGGTATTTTTTTTTTTTTTTTTTTTGCTCAAAAGAAAGCTTATGCATTTTTCTTTTAGGTAGTTTTGGTCGCTTAGTGGGATGAGAGTGGGATATGTATAAAAAAAAATAATTTCTAACTCAAGACGAGGGTTTTTCAATTTTTAGCATATGCACTATTTTGAATTTTTTTCTTTTTGTGTGTAAGTGTTTCTAAAACCTTAAAAATAAAACTTATGCTGAGAAACTAGACAAATTATCCTTTCCGACGGTATATAACATACCTAACTAGCATTTCATTCCCTCGATACTGTAATACCCACAATATGTTAATCCCAGGAATAAAATCACTTTTTCTATAGAGATGTTGACAAATTAAATCTTTTTATTTATTTGTAATAATAGTTAAATAAATATAAAATAATAATAATAAAAACAAAAAGATAAATAATCTAAAAAATTTAATCTCAATCACATAAGTCCTTTAATAAATTTTTTTTTGTGTTTTTTAAATTTTTTAAAATTTTTTTTCTTTGTTAAATTTAAAACTATTTTTGTATTTTTTTTTTGAAAAGGGTATTTTTTTTATTTTTTTTTTGCTCAAAAGAAAGCTTAGGTCTTTTCCTTTAAGGTTGTTTTGGTCGCTTAGTGGGATGAGAGTGGGATATGTATAAAAAAAATAGGCTGTGGGAAAAATCGCCCCAAGAAAAATGGCCCAAAAAAAGAAATGAAAAATCGCCCAAATGAAGAATCGCCCAACAGAACATGAAAAATGACCCAAAAAGTTATATATGAAATTTTGCCCAAAAGAAACGAAAAAGGGCCCAAAAAAAAAAATGAAAAATGACCCAAAAAACAAAAACGAATTTTTTCCCGGTGGCATGTTATGACGTCCAGTGTCATAGTGTCCATGGACGCTATGACACCCCAAAAAGTGTCATAGTGTCCATTGACACTACGCTAACTAAAGCTTCTCTGCACAGCCGGCCTTCGGCCGGGCGCAAGGATTTTCTCCTCTATGGTATAACAAACACCGGCTTCGCTAACTAAAGCTTCTCTGCATAGTCGGCTTTCATTTGGAAACAAGGCAGATTTTAGAAGCTTTACTTAGCGAAGCCGGTGTTTGTTATACCATAGAGGAGAAAATCCTTGCGCCCGGCCAAAGGCCGGCTGTGCAGAGAAGCTTTAGTTAGCGAAGCCGGTATTTGTTATACCATAGAGGAGAAAATCCTTGCGCCCGGCCGAAGGCCGGCTGTGCAGAGAAGCTTTAGTAAGCGAAGCCGGTGTTTGTTATACCATAGAGGAGAAAATCAAAAAAATGGGCCATTTTTCATTCAACATTTTTGGGTGATTTTTCATAATGAAAAATCACCAAATTTAAAAAAACGAAAAATCACTCAACAATAACGAAAAATAGCCCAAAAATTTTAGGTCACTTTTCATATAAATTTAGGCCCAATTTTACATGGGATTTTTTTGGGCGATTTTTCATTTCTTTTTTTGGGCCATTTTTCTTGGGGCGATTTTTCCCACAGCCAAAAAAATAATTTCTAACTCAAGACGAGGACTTTTATTTTTTTTAGCATATGACGTCTTGACGTACAAATTATTTTTTTTTTATACATATCCCACTCTCATCCCACTAAGCGACCAAAACTACCTAAAAGAAAAATACATAACCTTTCTTTTGAGCAAAAAAAAAAAAAAAAAAAAATACCGTTTCCAAAAAAAAATAAAAAATAAGTTTTAAATTTAAAAAAAAAAAATTTTAAAAAATTTTAAAAATACAAAAAAAAAATTTTCCGATAGCTTGAAGAAATAGCTATCTAATTTGTTTGGGACAAATTTTGCTAACACCAATAGATAATAAGTTACATGGATGAGAAAGAACACCGATTTGGCCAAAATGTCAAATTTTGACCCCCTCTAACTCTGAAACTTTTTGACCGACCTTGTTGAAAATTTGTGTCTACTACTATTATTGTACTACTATCCAATAAGACTAACCTTGGTGCAAATATCAGCCAAATCGGAAGACATCGATTTCAAAAGTTGGGTCACTTGACATGAAATCCCCCATATACATACACATTTACATGTATTATTTTGTAAATGTGCATAGACAAAACAATATTTTGTAACCACTTAAAGCCTTTTATATATTTATCAGTTCTATTGTATGTGCATATGCATTTGTTTATTTTGTACATCTAAGCCTATGTATATTTATATATATGGAAATATGTTGTATTGTAAGTCGTTTTGTCGAAAGCCCATAAATATACTGGAAAAAGTACAAAAAAAAAAGAGCGAAAATACCCGCATTCAATTTAATATACAAGCATTCCATCACTGCTTTGCAACTGTCACGTAATGACGGCATGAAATTCCAATTTATACAGATTGACACGTTCCGTCAACGTGACATTTAAATTCGGTAAGCATTTACATTGTAAGCAAACAACAAAACGGGCCAGACGTTTCGTTAGGGGACGTGGACGTTAGGCTAACTCTACCTTAAGGCTAGTTTACACTACTATACTTTGTATTAATACATGTCAATAACTCCAGTAATATTAAAAAATGAGATAGTGTGAATGCAATGTGTTATGAAAATAACAAGTATTACGAAAAAACGACTGCATCGTTTTTTGAAATTTTTCTAAGCAATAATAATTTTCATATGATTAGGGTTGCATTTTAACAAAAGCTTGTTCATGTGTGAAAGTGTGAATCATTGATGTTTTGGTTACACTGATAAGTGTAAAATATGAAATTACTCATTTGCCGTATTCACAAAACCCCTTTTATTGATTGTATGTTGTATAAAAAAACAAGAGTGAACTATGTATTTTAATACAACATACAATTGAAACAACGATACAAGTGGTTTTGTGAATACGTTATTTGTTTATTATTGATTTTATTTTAACTTTTTGTACGGTTTAGGGATTAAATTTGGCGTAAGTTAAGTTTTTGGCATTTAAATAATCCGTACTTAAATCAAGAATTATGTACTAGATTTAAGAAAATTCGTAGTTGCAGTACTATTGATACCGCTTTGGCTTGATGGATTTTTATTTTATTATTATTATTATTTTTTTTTTTTAAATTTAGTAGAAATACATATTATTTTTAATGTATATAAAGCATGATCCATTTCGAGGTTCCCTACTTTAAAAAAAAACACAGAAAATTTAAATTTAATGGGGAATGTTTATTATCATTTGAAAGAACATTCTTTGGCATTTATTTTTTTAAGATTATGTCTACCAAATGTTGGCCGTTGCTACGTCGCAGATGGTCCATCCGTTGAGTCCAATTTTCATGACTCGTTTGAGCATTTCGACTGGTAACTGGCGAATGACACGCGTGATGTTTTTCTCCAAGGCCCGAATCGAAGCGGGTTTGTCCACATAAACTTTAGACTTTACATATCCCCACAGGAAAAAGTCTAACGGTGTGATATCACACGATCTTGGTGGCCAATCGACCGGCCCAAAAAGTTAAATTATGTGCTCACCGAAGTGTTCTCTCAATAAATCCATTGATTGATGCGATGTGTGGGAAGTGGCGCCCGCCGTCTTGCTGAAACCAAATGTCGCCGAGATCACGAGCTTCAATTTCAGGCATCAAATAGTCGGTTATCATGGCACGATAACGGTCCGAGTTGCTGCGAATGGCGCCGAATCGACTCTCCACGGTCTTCGTGAACACTCTCAGCCACGGCCGCTATATTCGGTCGAATATTATCCCATAATGAATGCTGGGTGTCAAAATGGGTGATGGTGTTGCTAATAGTACGCTCAGTAGGCCGATTATATTGATCATAAGTTGAGCGAAGTGCACGAAACACATTCCTCACAGAACGTGAATTTTCGTAATAAAGTTGAACGATTTGTGAACGTTGTTCAGGCGTAAGTCTTTCCATTTTGAAATGCCAAAAAATACTAAACAAAAATAACATGACAGCATGACACGATTCACACGTGATCTGTCAAAAAAGGCTACTGAAAAAAGTATCTACTTCAATCACACATTTATTAAAGGGTGATTTATCCATGCGTTCCGAACAATGTTTTTGTCCGGAGAATAATTTTTTTTCTGAGAGTGTTCTGCAAAACGATTCACCCATTTCGTAAAATTTGTCCGGAAAAACAAAGCTAACATGTCGTTTATTATAAAAAACATGGCAGCATAACTTTCAAACTACTTATATTGAATTGTTTTCCTAGAGAGTGTTAAAAAAAATGGGCAAAAAAAGGAAAGTGATGTTGTTATATTTAATTATCAGGGGTGTTCTGCAAATCGAAATCGCAAAACGCAAGAATTGTGAAGTTCTGTAATACACTCTTAATATAATATTCTTATAGAATTGTGTTTAATATAGAAATATTTGTATTTGATTGTATTTCTTTTACAACAAAAGTTAATAAAAATGTAGTATATTTACTTTTTAAAAATTTTTTTTTTTGGTGGTAAGTTTATACTGAGAAATAAATGTGGTATCGATGTGTGAGCAGACTTTAATTTCCCATTTTACGCTGTTTAAATAACAAATTATTCAAAATAAATTTTTATATTGCAATTTGTTGTATTTTCTTTGATTTTTTTTATTATTAAGAACTTACCTATATTTTTCTTCGGTTATATTTAACAACAACTTATCCGTAAAATACCCTACAAGAAATGCATAAACAAAACTAAAAATAAAAAAATTTTTACTAACACACTGCAATAATTTTACTTCTGATTAATAAGTTAGAGAGAGACATAATGAGTTAGAGAGAGAGAGGCAAAATCACATGTACACAAAGTTTTGGTCAGTTTTTTAATTTTGCTCTTAATAAGCTAAAAGAAACTATAGCCAATATATCGGTGAACCCTACTGGTCATCTTACTAGTAAAATGACTGGTAGTCTTTTTGTAGGGTAGTTTCGGTTACGTATTAATCGTAAATTGTGATAACCAAATTTTTCTAACTCACGGTTAATGTTTCGACTAATATTTAATTAGGTATTGTAAAATGGGCCGTAAACAAAAAATTATTTTATTTTTTTAATGTTTAAACATACATAGGGCACTTGATCCTAAGAGATTATTAACTCAAAATGTTAAGTAGAAGCAAAACAATTTTTAGTTTAGTATTAAGGGCGCAAGTAAAAAAAGTTTTGAACCAACCGTTTTATTACCAAAAATTTACAAAATGGCAAGATATGTCTACAGCAGAGAATTACAACAAGTACCCATAAGAATAATATACAGAGGTATTTACCCACGCTTTACGTTATTGTGTATATCCATACTTATAAGTTATAACACAAATAATAACAACAGCTATGGTTGTGCGTTGCAAAAAAATATATGTATTACTTATACTTATGTACGGCAATATTTCACGCAACCACATTCAGTAAACTTAAATACATGAATGTTATGCAGATATTATTCAATTCCCATGAATGCTTTTTGGTTATCTGCCATACATATAAAATATCTATGTGTAAGAAAATATACATGGGTACCTTCAGTATTTTTGGCACTACTGCGTAAATATGAAAAAAAATTTTTTGTATGAAATGTTTAAGCAAAAATGTGCTTTGATCACTAGCCAGGTATGGGACTATGTACATATTTTTTTGATACATAAAATAAATTTTCTTGTAACATCAGCAGTGCCAATGTATGTCTACATACATAAAAATAAAATTATAAACATGCAATGTCCTGAGCGGATTAGAATCTATAAGAGAAGTCTTTTTGATACTTTTTTGTTTTTCAATTGATATTTTTTATATTGAACTTACAAAATAGATTAACTCACGTGGAAGATAAAATATGAACCGGAGGTTGGTCCATCGCCAAATCGATCAACTAAGACGGAACAAATAAATGCTCAAAACATGTAAATTCATATATACTTAGATGTACTATGTTTTCTTCATATATACATAAAAATTTATGGTCGAATTTTGACAATTAGGCAAACGCTAACGACGGAAGATATTGTTTTTTATGTATATAAGTATTGATTTGTATGTTGTGCTAATAAGAAAGAGTGTAACCGCCACTCAATACATTTAGACGCCGTTCTGTAACGATTTTATAATTCAAACGTTTCATTTTATGTTTATTTTCGCATAGGTTTTGCAGAAACCAAAATAGTACTCGGTTTAAAAATAGCGTTCAGCCGCCTCAAAAATTTTTATTTGTGCCGTAAGAGTTAACCCATCTTTAATTTTTTTTTTCTTTAATTTCGAAGATACCAATTTAGGACATAAAAATTAAGCATTTTACACTCAATACATTTAGACGCCGTTCTGTAACGATTTATAAATCAAACATTTTATTTTAATACGGTTAGTCAAAGTTGTATAAGAACCCAAAATTGAATTTCTGCCTAATTCCAAAATTATTGAAATTGCATTTGCCATCTCTGCGACGGTATACATACTCTGTGTATACTTACGTTATACATACGTAAATACACATACTTATTTATTCTTATACAAGTTTTATTTATATCTGCATGTACTTTCTAAAAGAAGAATGAATATACAAAAACACATTGCCAGCGTATACCTATGCATATTTAACTTCAACTTGTTATGGGTAATGGTATGTATGTGTATGGTTTTGATCTTTACCCATACATGCCCATATAAGTTTTCTCACTAATACTAAAAGAGTACTTAAAATTATACTTTTGTCATTCTTTGGTCTACAGTGGGTAGATATGAATATTACGTGTCGTTTTTTTTTTAGGAAAAACTGGTTTTGACTGTGGGCACTGGGGCATCACACTCGATTATTAGGCCTGATTTAGTACAACAGTGCATTAAGCCACTAAGTTGTGTAAGTCTGCGAACAGCTACGGGGAGCCTGCCACATTCTATGGAAAGTTAGGTTAAAATATGTATAGCTAATACAAGCGCCCACCATGTGTTTATTGAGGCTGATATTGTAGACTAAGTATTCATTGGCTTAGATTTTATGATTAGACAAGGTATTCAACTGGATATGGGACAATAAATTATGACTTGGCGTAATGTTGAAATTCCCCTTGATGTTGGATACGAGCTCAAGGCACATGTAACAGTACTAGCCCTTGAACGTGAAAAGTTGCCACCTAAAACAGAAACCATTGTATGAGCGCGAATGGAGGGATATTGTGAAGACAACAATAGTTTATGGGCGGTAGAGTCAGCAGAAATCAAAGGTGATATAGTAACAGCGAATGCCCTCGTTATACCAGCAAAAGCTTATTTCCTGTAAGAGTTTTAAATTTATCTAACAGCGAAAAGGTCCTAACGCAGAACTTTAAGATTCGACAATGTGCTTCAACAGAGGCAGCTAAAAAGAGTACCAAGGACCAGGAATTACAAGAGTGACATGTTCCGAAATGGATCGAAAAACTGAATTACTTAGGAAATATGCCTTTATCTTTGCCTCAAAAGGTAAAAACCAGGGGATAACGTCAATCGTGAAACACAAAATTAACAGCGGCGACGCTAAGCCAATAAAACAGGCCCCAAGAAGCGTTACTCTAGTAAAACGAAATGAAGTAAGAGATCTGGTTAATGAAATGAGACAGGATGGAGTAATTAAACCATCATCTAGTCCTTGGAGTTCCCCAGTGGACGGAACAACGAGATTATGTGTAGAGTACAGGAAACTAAAAGACGTCGCAAAGAAGGACAGCTATCCATTGCCTAGGATTGATGACACCTTGGACACATTAGCCGGAACAGAATGGTTCCCCACACTAGATATGCAGAGCGGTTATTGGCAAGTAGATATCGCAGACAAGGATAAAGAGAAAACTGCTGTTAGTGCAAGTGATGGCTTATGGCAGTTTAATGTGATGCCATTTGGGCTCTGTAATGCTCCAACTACATTCGAGCGTTTGATAGAATATTTATTAAAAGGTCTCCACCGAAAGGCCTGTTTGGTAAACCTTGATGACATAATTGTCATGGGAAAACATGTGATGAACACCTGAAAAATCTCGAAGGGGTGTTTAAACGGTTTCAAAAGGAAGTTAAATACCTAGGGCATCGTGTAATTTCAGATGGCATTTCAACAGACGAAGAGAAAGTGTGAGCAATTATGGATTGGCCTCTCCCTAAAACTCTACATGAGCTACGCAGTTTTCTAGGCTTATGTACATACTCCATAACTGGGGTGAAGCACTGGATCAAGCATTCCAGAAGCTCAAAGAATTATTGTGCACAGCACCAATTTTGGCTTCTCCTATCGCGGGGAAAAATATGCGCTAGATACTGATGCTATTGGATATGAAATTGGAGGTGTGCTGTCCTAAGTGGTCAACGGTGTAGAGGAAGTCGTAGGGGTTTTTTTTTTTGTTTATTAATTTATTAATACGTTTTACATTACAATGTTTGTATTACCCCAGCGTCATATGACATTGTTGGGGCGAGTTGGCACAAATAAACTCAAAATAATAAATTAATTAACAATATGAGATCAGTATAAGGCTTAAAAAAATTTTAAAAAAGAAAAAATTACATTTACATTAACAGCATTTGTAAATTATTTAACAAGTGCTTTTTTAAATTCAATTTAGAAGTCGATAATCTATTAGTGCTTCTTAAATCTTGTGGTAAATTGTTAAATTCCCAACAACCAATATATTCTATCTTCTGCTTAGTAGTTTCTAGTTGGCATCTTGACACCCTTAGATTTGAATTGTTTCTTGTATTGAAAACGGTTTGATTTCTTCCAAATAATAACGTATTATGAACAATATTATGCAATGCTTTAAACACGAAAACTAGCAGTTGCATTTTATATAATCCATTGATTGGCAAAACATTTTTGGACACATCTATATATAATAAAAACGTAGAATGCGTAATTGGTAAATTAAAAATAGTTTTGAGTGCTTTGTTTTGAACTCTTTGCAAGGCTTTAAGCTCATTACGTTTTCTGCTACCATATACCAACACCAAATAATTAAGTTGACTATGAATTAATGCTTGATAAAGTATAAGTTTGGTTTGTTCATTAAACTTGTTCTTGAATTTATAAAGTAACCCAATAAGTGGTGATATTTTTGATTTAAGCTTTTCCACATGTATGCTCCACGAAAGATTATTTTGTAAATGTACTGCCAAATATCTAACAGATTCACTTTTAAATAGTTCCTCGCCTTCTACAAATATACTGAAATTACCAGCATTACTATTCAAAATTTTTGTTTTTTTAGTATTAATTACCAACATGTTAATTCTCGAATATTCAAAAATAAGCGATGCATCTCTTTCCATATACGCTTTCACTACTGCTTCATGTTTGTAGAGATAAAACAAGGATACATCATCTGCATACAAATATACTTTTCCAGAGAGACCAAGGTTCATTATATCATTCACATATATCGAAAACAACAGCGGACCCAAAACACTCCCTTGAGGCACACCATGCTCCACGTCACCAAGAAAACTACGACTACCATTTATTTCAACGTATTGTTTTCTATTCCTTAAATAGCTTTTAAAAAGATTTAGCTCGTTACCGAGAATTCCATAATATTCAAGCTTCTGAAGCAATATCTCATGATCTATAAGATCAAACGCCTTCGAAAAGTCGTAAAAGATACCAGCTACAGCGTGAAAACCTTGATCTAAGCCCTGACAAATGTAGTTTACAACGTTCACAACTGCATTCTCAGTTCCACTTCCCTTTCGAAAACCATATTGGCCTTCGTAGAGTAATTTATTAGATTCCAAGTATGTTTGTAGTTGTTGATGAATAATTTTCTCGAAAATTTTATCAATAATAGACAAAAGAGCAATTGGCCTATACTTATCATCACTAAATGCGCTCGTTTCCTTGGGTATGGGCACAATTTTTGATATTTTTAAGATATCAGGATACTCAGAAGTTTCAACAATACTTTGAAAAATGCTTATCAAATGTGGTGTAATTTCATAACTACACTTGATAAATATTTTTGGCGATAAATTATCATGACCAGGGCTTTTATTTACAGAAAGATTTGTAATAATTTGTAATACTTCCTCTTCCGTTGAATTGGTCAAATGAAAGTGGTTGTTATGATACCTAAGAGTTCTGAGACTATTAAAATGATCTGTAGGAGCAGTATGAATTTGATCCTTCATAAATTTAGGAATTTGCAGAAAATATTGATTAAGACGTTGACATTTAATAGCATCATCACATATCAGCTCACCATGGAAATTTTTTAAATTAGTTTGAGTTTTAGTCCTCCTTCCTACACTTTCATATAGTAATAATTGTTTACTGATTCACTACAAGCTTTTTTAATAATTTTGCTTATCCTTTTCAGCCTGTTTTGTATATCAATATCATTTGGTCTTCTTCTTCTCTGCTTTAAAATACTTTTCTTTAATAAAATTTATTTTTTTAAAACATCATTCATCCATGGAGCTATTCGATCTTTTAATAATTTTCTAGTTTTATGTATATTTGTAGCATTATCATAAGCATTTGAAAGGGCATAGATTATATTTGAAGTATCGGTCGATGGGTTACCAGTTTTTCGTGTGATAAGATCACTTTGAAAGCACTCTTTCAACTTATTATAGTCAATATACTTCTCAATAACTTCAACAAAATTATCATTCTGAATATTGCTTCTAATTTTGCATGAAATCATATTATGATCCGAAAGGCCACATTCAATAGAATCAATAAAACTGGAATTTGAAAGATTGCTGAAAACATTGTCCCAGACGTAGGGCGTGTCACTAACGTGTGGCAGTTTTAAAAATCATAACTTTCAATTATATTTGATAAATCATATGACGAATTAACAAAAAAGTCCATATTGGAGTCACCTACAATAATGCAAGAACTTCGACCATACGATTCCATTAACCTTTCCATAATTTCACAGAAATCAAGAGTATTGCATTTTTGAGATCTATAAAACGATATAATTTTGAGTGGTCTTCCATTGATTTTTAAGTTTTCTAACGATAAAGCAATTCTCTCACAATAATTACTACTCTTACAAAGTTCAACACTATACTGAAAGTTGTCACGTACATAGACAGATGTTCCTCCATAGCCATCTTCTCTACAGCAATGAATGCAATTGTATCCAGGAATTTGATAAACTTGAACTAAATCAGAATGAAACCATGATTCTTGAATAGCAATTATATTGCGTAGTTGTGGAAAATTAACAAGTAAAGTTTTAAACTTATTAAATTTATAAAATATTCAAAATTTGAAAAATATTGATTATTTATCAAAAATTATTTTCGGGAATGAAATATTTATTAATTAATTCATTTATTAATGATGTGCTAATAATCCCAATTTATGATAAAAAACACTGAAATTTATTGTTGTGGGAAAGCTAGTTTCTATGCGCATTTCGCTGGTTGCTTAGGCCAGCTCGTCAGGAAACTTTTTCCAAATACTTTAGAAAAGCTAAAAATATTATACAAGTAAGACCATAAAGTGAATAAGAATTTTAAACACTCAGCTCTTACTTGTAACAATATCAAAGCTTCAACAAAGACACAACAATAAATAGTGAATTTTTTCTTTCTTACATAACCCTACAATTGGCTGGGGAATGTTATCATAAAAAGAAAAAAAGAAAAAGAGGTTTATAAATCAATTTGAAAATAAAATTCTTGAAACTTCTAACTAGGAGATAAAAATGCAGATTCATGATCATCTTCAGCTTCAGATTCATCTACAGCAACAGTGGTTCGATTAATTGATCTACGCTTGATTTTTAAAGTTGCAGCTTCAGACATTATATCATCAACATCACCTTCGTTTTTAATTAATCTCGGCTTCAAAATCTCATTTCTTTTCACGTAATCTCTAGCACCGTTAGTATATACTGAAGTATATCCAATAGATTTCAAACCCTTCTCAATATTATAACAATGTCGTATATATTGAACAACAACTAGATTAAAATTTTATATGGATAATTGGGCTCAATAATGTCATTTATTCCGCAAAACTCAGTTATGGTCCTTATCTGAACATGGTATAATATTATAAGCTGTTAAGTTAAGATAAGTAAAAGCTCGAGAACGTTCCAGAAATAATTTAAATAATCTACAGTCATCTAGACCAGGGGTTTCCATTTCTTTGCACAATTTGCACAATAACACATATTTTTATACTCTTCAATTCAGTCGTCGATGTGACTTCGAAAAGTGTGCATGTCTAGCGGATGCTATATTATTTTGTTTCAGCTTACACTAAAAAAATACTGTGCGGTCAAAAATGCTTTTGGTAACATCCAATGCCTTGCGTGCAATTTTTATTTAGAGTTTAAATTTTAAGACTTAAATGTAGAATAATGTAACATTTCATAAGTTTACATGCAAGGCAAAGAACTTTGTAAAATGGTAATTATTTTAGATTTAAAAGCAATTTTTAATATTTCAGATAAAAAATTTCAAAATGTCTAACAGTACTATGTGGAAGAGCTGATAGTCACATTTATTATAGGTTTTATTTTACATTCGTATATGGATTCGGTTCTTATAATTTTACAGCACTTTTTTATTTTTTCTTATGCAATACTAAAAATTATTATTATAAATTATTATCTGATCACTAATTCCACTAACACCGTGGTAATAGTTATAAAACAGATTACTCAGTTTTTTTGTTTAAAAATATTAATGTGTTCTTATAAAAAGAATTAAAAACTCTGCTAATTTTTTTATTGAGTGTGATTATACATTATGCTGTTAAAAATAATTATATATTTATTTGATGATACGTCATTTTTAATTCTGTAAATAACTTAAAATTATATAAAAATACATATGTAACGTGAATCCTAATCAACACAAATTTCAAATTTTCAAATAATATCAACATTGTTTTGCATTTAAGCTAACGATATGTGTTTCGTTTGTGAAAAAAATTCTTTGATGCCTGTAAAAGGGTCCCTTTTTCTTTCGTTCAAAATACGTACCTAAATGCAGAAATTATTAAGAAAAAAAAATAGCCACAAGAATTTGTTGGTATTTTGTGCTTGTAAAAATATTTTTGTTTCTGTACCAATCGCGTCGGTAGGTTTTTTTTCTTTTCTTTTCTTAAGTAAGTAAAAATATTTAAAAAACAAGTTAAAAAAGCCTTGTTTTCCATAATTTATGTGTAAACCTATACACATAAAAGCAAATGTGACAGCAGGTAAAATTTTTGGGTAAGAAGATGTGTTTTATTGATGTATTAAAGAAACTTTATTGTATGGCACTATTTTTATTGCTTACTTTTTTTCATTTATGTGCCTCTCTTTATTCGGCACTACTTACCTATGCGAACAAATTTTTTCGGATTTAAAATTTATTGGTTCCAAGAAACGTAATAAATTAAGTTCATCCCATTTGAAAAGCATACGAAACTGCCATAAAAGAATAAATTTAGAAGATTTTATTTATAAGTTGTATAACACAAGGGGAAAAAATTAAACATTTTTTGTGTTGATAGAAAATTTGTTGCAGTTCTTTACCAATTCAATGTCGCTGATTTTAAAACTGCACTTTTTTTCTATCAGCTGTGATTTGCGTGCAATATTTATTTTTTTGAATTTTTAAAACATAAAAATCTTTAATTTTTTTACAATTGTTTGATAAGGTATTTGAAACTGATTTAGAGTCAAAAAGCTTCCGAATAAAAAAAAGTGAAGTTTTAAAATCAGAGACATTGAATTGGTAAAGAATTGCTACAAATTTTTTATCAACACAAAAAATTTTTAGTTTTGTACCTTTGTGTTATACAACTTATAAAATATATTACTAACATTTTATTTCGGCTGTAAATGAATGCATTCTCTCAATTTGTTTAATCTCTGGTACTCACTACTACACAACCAAAAAATTTTTGGAAATCCCTGATCTAGACGTTTGTTCAAGAGTATAAATAGATAATCAAAAGCTGGCAATGAGTCAGTATCAGTTCAGACTTTGTCAAGTTGATATCGCGTCAGGCTGAGAAAATTATTGAGTATTAGTACAAACGTTTAATGCTAGGAACACAACTGGGACGAACGCCGAGTTTTTGGCCGCGATTATTCGTCGTCAAAAATAACACATATTGCTAGGAACACAACTGGGACGAACGAATTTCGCCCAACACGAAGAATTTTTCAGTAAAAATTAGCTGAGTAAATTCGTCGTATGAAGCACAATAACGACGAATAAAGGCTGAGTTAGGCGAACTTTGCTATTCCCGTAACTTACTGTAACGGACTGCTTGCACTTATAGAACATCTAAAAACGTGTCATATGTTTTTCACATACATAAACAAAAAAGCAATAGTTTACATAAAACAAAACACACAGTGATGGGAAATCAAAAGGTTTCAATGTTGACCGTTGTGCAGAAAAAGTACCAAGTGATTAAAATGGTATTAAAACCGTATTTAGTGTAAGTAAAAAAAACATGAATAATTTAATATCTGATATTTATATTATAGATTTACAATAAACAAATATGTATTTTAGCATATACATACACATTTACATGTATTATTTTGTAAATGTGCATAGACAAAACAATATTTTGTAACCACTTAAAGCCTTTTATATATTTATCAGTTCTATTGTATGTGCATATGCATTTGTTTATTTTGTACATCTAAGCCTATGTATATTTATATATATGGAAATATGTTGTATTGTAAGTCGTTTTGTCGAAAGCCCATAAATATATTGGAAAAAAGTACAAAAAAAAAGAGCGAAAATACCCGCATTCCATTTAATATGCAAACAGGCCATCACTGCTTTACAACTGTCACGTAAAGACGGCATGAAATTCTAATTTTTATAGATTGAGACGTTCCTTTACGTGACATTTAAATTCGGTAAGCATTTACATTGTAAGCAAATAACAAAACGGGCCAGACGTTTCGTTAGGGGACGTGGACGTTTGGCTAACTCTACCTTAACAATCAACTGTTATAATTAAGAAAGTTGATTGCTGTTTGTGCAAAGAGAGAGAAATAGTGTGACCATATTAAAAAAATAAAGCTTAAAAATTAAAACTTAATCAAAAACACAACTAAAAACTATTTGTATAGCAAAGTACTTTGTATATTTATTTTAATTTTTATACAATAAAAAGAAAAACAATTATTAAAGTAAAAAGTAACTTTATTTACTAAAATACTTCTTAACTAAAACCAAATATGGTCACCTTGTACTCATTTTTCGTCGTTCGCCGGCGTAAGAAATAGAATTAAATCTATTGCAAAGACGCCGCGTATGACGAATTGCGCCGGATGCTATTATTGTGTGTATTTTTATATTTTATTGTGCTTCATACGAGGAATTTACTCAGCGAAGTTTTACTGAAAAATTCGTCGTGTTGGACGAAACCCGCCGTTCTTCCCAGTTGTGTTCCTAGCATAGGTGTGCAGATCACAAATAGAGGTCGCAACTGTTAGTAGTGCTGCCACGCCTAATAACATTTTTACAACCAAGTTTTTGAAAAAGTTACCAAATGTGAAAAATGAAGAACCAAATTAGAAATGCTTTTGTTAATTGAGAAAAACAAGCATTTATTTTAAGTTGCATTGTAAGACAAATGTTATTTGCACTTAATAGGAAAATATTAATTACAAATTAAGAAAACAAATCAAGAAATGTAATTCTTATACATATAAAAAACGAGAAACTTAAATTAAAAGTTTTTATATATTTGAGACTTTTTTCATAAAATTTTTTTTATTTTATAAGAGTTGGGCTCAGAACAGACAGTAAAACGCAACTGCAACGAAATCCTACCCTGCAGCCTTAATTGTACCAGAATTTGGTGAAGTTATCACAGTCAGTTCGGTTTTATTTGAGAACAGATGAAACGCAAACACGAATTTTCTACACGCCGGTTTAAACGCATCTAATTTCCAATGCTTTTCTCGTCTCAAAATAGTCGCGGCATCTTTGATCCCTTAAAGTAGTCTATGGCATAAACTCAAATAAAACTCGAAAATAACTATATCGAAATTGCAGTTTCTTTGCAGTTGCGTTTCACCGTCCGTAAAATCCGTAAAATTTCCATACAAAATTCAGTTTATTGAAAGTTAATTAAATGAATTTTTTTGAATATGTCCTTTGCAATAATCGAAATTTGTACTTCATATTTATAAATAACAAAAAAGGAAAAATTAAATAGTTTCCGTTTTTTAACTGTCAGTGGCAGGACTGTACACTCTGGCGATTTTTTAATCCTTCTGGCGCTGGAAATTTATGTTTGGCGATATGGCGATTCTTAAATTTACGGCATTTTCTTACATAAAATTCTAAAATTATATATTATATTATATCATTTTATTTTTCAACAGTCTTTAAAATTCCTATGTTTTTTTGAATATATTGCAATATGCTACTGTAAATAATGCAAATTTAGATCATTCAAGTTTTTAGAAACACTAAAACTACTTTTGTGTAATTTTTCAGTCATATTCTGAAATCGATTCCGAGTGATATTATGCCCTTTCTATTGTACGTACTGCTATTAAAATCAGGAAAAACTACGCTGAAAAAAAAATTAATTGAAAATCTCCATCGATTAAAACTTCATTTAATTTCGATTTCAGAACATGCGCGTTTCTAATATAAAAATTCCCTTGGCAATTTTTTTCTTAACAAAAATATCTCGTAGCTGTTTTGAAATGGATTTTTTGTTTTTAATAAAGTAAAAAAAACTTCCGTTCATTTGAAACAAATAATGATAAAATCGTAGTGCAAAGTACAATTATTCGAAGTCGTTAATAATTTCCTTCGAATTTAAATAGCCGCCATGTAAATAAAAACGTTTAAAATTTAAAAAACGTAAATTGCAAGTGTAACAAGAAAAACAAATTCGTACGTATTTTATGTTTTAGAAAATAAGTAACCAAAATGAAAAAAATATTCACATCTCTACATTGAGAAAAAACATTACCAATTTTGGTTAAAAATAGCCAAAACTGGCAGCTCTGATTGTGAGCTAGTTTGTAAGAGATGTAAATAAAAATTGTAAAAGAGACTAAGTGGAATTAAAAGTTGTGAATTGTAAAAAGTGTCGTGTTTATTTCATTTTATTAAAGTTGTAAGAAAAGAACTCAAGAGGTTTATTATAAAGGAAATCGAGTGCTAGATTATGAAAAAGCAGTAACGTCAAAATATTGTTAAATACACTGAAATATATTGTTGGGGGATAAGCTACTTCCTATGCGCATTTCACTGGTTGCTTAAGGTGGTCATCAGGTAACCTTTTTCCAAAGTCTTTGGCTTAATTTATTTTAGTTTAAAGTTCATTTAAAAAAAATTTCAGTAGTATTTGTTTGCAAAACACATTTAAAATTTAAATAAATTGTTTATGAATACTGTTGTTAATTTTGCCCTTGCGTACGGCGATTAATTATTTAAAACGGGACTGAACGGTAATAAAAAAATAAAACTTAACATCACCGAATTTACCACCTAAGACGAAGTCATGGCCAACATTTACATTTGACTGATAATAAAAATTGAAAGTTCATCTTCAAATGTATGTGTTTTATTTTACATTGTAAATCAAATCGTACGATGAATCACCCGTTATAGGTCCTCAACTTTCTGTTTAGCTAATAGTTCATAAATTTCTATATTGTCCATTTTAATATTTTTGGTGTTGTTATGTTAATTTATGTAAATATTTCTTGCTATATCTTGAGATATATTTGGGGTTAATACGTTTTTCAAAATGATTAACAAACAGATTTCCTTCTTCAATATCATTTCTTGCCCAACTTCCATTCAGGTTTCTTAACGGTGGTTTAGAGATTTCTAGCTGCACGCCATAATGAGTAGTCTGATTGTGGAGTTGCATGGAATTCCTTCAGATATTTTTCCAGGGAAGACGTTTTCTGAGACTGCAGTAACTTTCTTAGCCATTTTGTGCACTCTTAAGTTGAGGGGATCTATGCAATTGCCACTATCTTCGAGCTCTTCTTTTTTCAGTCAAGAGACGCTCGACATCTGTAGAATAAATTTTACTATTTTTGATTTTTTAAGTGCTTTGGTGAAGTGTTGAACAGCTCGTTTAGATAACTGTCAAAATTAACAATATCGAGATCCACGTTCTCTGGTGTACTAAGCAGACTATTTTCTGTGCAATGGGTGCTGAGGTATTTTGTTATATTTTACCCATTTTATTTATGTGGCTGAAGTCACTAAGTAACCATACGGAGATATAATTTCTTTGGGGTTCGTTATAGTAAGAATTGAATGTGTGAGATCGAAAAATAATTCTAAGGAAGCTGCAACTTAAATCGTTTTTATGGGGATGTTTTTAACTACGCCAAAATCTATGACATCTGGAATTTTTTGTTGATTAGTAGGCCAATATGTTGGTTGTCCGTTCGCGACCACATTTGAATCCATTTAAGAAATTGTATTTCACAAAACACGACCCTTTGGTATTTTTAGTCGTGACCACCAGAACGAACGTTTGGCTTTATAATCGCCAGCGGCCAGGAAATAGGGTCCTAATGATTTGTAGTATTTATAATATTGGCTTTCTGATATTAAAAATCTTATTGAAAAGTATAAAGATGAAATTACTTTGTTTCGATTAAGCTCTTAAACGCAACTATTCGTTGCTTGCAGATAATCTTCACAATGATCACACATTAAGAAATATTTGACTCGGGCTTTTATCAAAATGGCCGAACCTCCACAAGCTCTATCTCGAGGGTCAATGGTATCAGATAATATATAACCATTCATTTTAAACGTATTTCTTGAGGTCATATGAGTTTCAGAAACCATAATAACATCAATTTGTTCGTTCAATTTATTGGCGGATGTCGTCTGCGATCCAAAAACAAATTTTTAAACAGTTCATGGCTTGTTAAGTACAGCTTGCCATGGCACATCGATTGCATGTATAACTTTTCCTGCATCATATTAGCCATTGTGTTCGTAAAATTATTTACGGTTTGCACTAGTGTTTCCATGGTTTTTTCTAGTCGACTTAAATTAGAAACTGGAGATTAATCATTATTTGGCAAAGCACCTTAGCGTAGGATGCTCTGTTATTACTAGGGTGCAGTACCTAAAGTCATTTGTGTTTCCTTGATTTGTTACTTGTTTCAGGTGGAGTAGGTTTCGGTCCCACCGAATGCTTGACGATAGAGTATACAGGACATCCTCTATAGTTGGCGGTGTGGTTACCGCCACAGTTGCTAAATTGTTTACGTTGGGGTTGGTTTTAGACTTATTGCAGAGAGCTGTACCATGTTATTCTCTACATACAATGCAAACAGGGGTTAAATGGCAGTATGTCTTAGTGTAACCAAATTCTTGGCAGTTTAAACATTGCACGGTACCATTCCTTTTGTGCGGCTCCTCTATCGTTATTTTCCTATACAGGATATATTTCAAACTGTAAATGGGATGCGTTTCTTTTTTAAGGTTAACGTCGCCGGGTTCTGACTCCACTCGAAATAGTGGCTGGGGATTTTTTTCTCTATTTTTAATATTTATTAAATTTTTTTTTTTTTTAATCCCTTCTCTTCTAAAAACGTTTTTATCTCACCTGGGTCTACACATGAGTCAATGCCCTTAATCACCTGCTATTCAGTTGGTATGTATAAAAGTTTTTATTAATTGCTTCAAATTTAGATATCACTTTGCGAAAATTATTTCTTTGATTAACCTGTATTTTTATCTCATTTATACTTCCTCGCTTTATTGCAGCCACATAAAAAGAATTTTCACGTATCAACGAGATAAAATCTTTATGAACTCATTTGAGGTCTGCTCGAAGATATGTATGTCGGGGGGTTTTATACGATTTGATGACATTTAGTGCTTTATCATCCAGGCTTGCAGCACAATTTTGGGAACAGTTTCACCATTTTTTTAATACTGCGAAAGCTAATCAAAATATAAACATGTATTAAAATATGCTTCAAAAAGGTGAAATGTGCGCTTTAAAAGTAAAAAAAATTCTGCAAAAATTATCTTTTGCCTTAATTATGCAAACAACTGCTCCAAAGGGTAAAATATGTAAAAATATGCATTAATTGTTCTAAAAGGGGTAAATATATTTCTCCTGCCTTTCATGGTTGCAAAAGAAAAAACAATTGCATATTTATTGTTTCCCTGTACGTTACCAATTATAACAAAAATTAAATAACATAACATTGTGTTATAAAGTTCTTTTATAACTACATAATGATTTTCATGAAGTATAATTTTTACGAAAAATATCGCAATAAACTCTATTATAAAAAAGAGTACTTTTGCGTGCGCCTCTGCAATTTCATGTTTTGATAGCACTTTTTTTAAAAAAGAGCACGTCGGGCATTCCTAATAAGCAGCAGGTTGAAGATGTCTTATCTTCTGGTATTCATAAACTGCAGCGGTATCATGTTTTAATTCGGCGGATATGATTGCCATATTTTTGTGTTCATTTTAAATCTCTACTTTCAAACTCAAAAAAAAAAACGTTGCGCGCTTTTGCACCGTTTTTTTGTTGCGATTTTTTTTGAACATTTCACCTCTTTTTCTGTTTTTGCTCATCTTGCATTGGAATGTATTATAATGTATGTATTCACCGATTAATTACTTCCCGATTAACTGATCGGTTAAATTAAAAATTGGCTAATTTCGATATCGATTAACATAATTTTTTGTGTTTTTAATTATTTGTTTCGTCTCGTATACAAAAGGTATGTGTTTAGAAAAATTTTTTCATACAAACAAAGAAGTTGTTCAGTGATCTTTATTTAAAATAAGTGTTTGCTGTCAACAGCTTTTTGTTTCACGAACATTTATGTGTTTAGTTATTTGTTTCTTCTTCGTATCAGTGATGCCATTAGGATACGAAAGATACATTTTTCGTATATTTTAATGACTTCGTATCTTTTGAATCTGAACGCAAAATGTACAGAAATAAAGTATTAAAATTCCGTATCTGACAAAGTTTTTTAAAGTTGTCATTTCGTTATGAATACTAAAAAAACAGTGAAAACTAAATACAAAAAAATGTATATTATTGTTAGGTTTTGTAAGTGCTTCTGTCGTCTGCTAATTCTTGTATATGTTTGTTAAGATTAAATTTTAGATGACAAATTTATATGAACTTTTTGATATAATCGCCTCAGTATAAACGCCTTAACTCGTATATTAATATTTACAAAAAATAATTTGTTTTGAAAACATCCAAAGATACAGTAGAATCTTACAAATTCTAACCGTCACAAATTCGAACCGTCCACAAATTAGAACCGCCCATTTCAATGTTTTTATTTCTACTAGAAAAAAAATTTTTTTTTTATGATTTTGAACTTAATAGGCGAAAACCCAAATTAAACGCTCTTAAATTAAAACTGGGGGTTCTTATTTCTGGAATTTTTTTTGATTTTTTTTTTTTTTGTATTTTCACTACAAATTATTTTTTTCGCTCATTAATTTAAAAATAAAACGGGGAATCACTGAGTTATTGATGCTGTGTACAATTCGGTCATATGCGTATGAAATTTGATATGCTTGTACAAATTTGGGTCAGTAAACACATGTCTAACCTTTTGGACGTTCGTAACGATATCGTTGTATCCAGTTTTAATAAATCAAAAACCAAACAAGTATAACTGATTTTATGTTAAAGACCAATTAAGTACCTAATAATTAAAAAATTTTTTAAAAGTTTTTCTACGAATTTAATATGTTCAACTAATTAAATGTTATGAAATAAAAGCTGTTTTGAGTTAAAATAAAGCTTACACAACTATTCATTATCTATCACCATTTCATTATAATTTTATAATTTTCTGTAAAAAAAAATGTCCAGAAATTCGAACTGTGGTTCTAATTTGTGAGATTCTACTGTAGTTGCATATAATAAATTTTAAAGTTTGCTTACTGTATTTTAAAAATGACGTTCCTAATATTTATGACTTAAATATAAATATATAAAAATTAATTTATATGATATCATTTTCTTAACAGTATTAATTAAATATGAAATTAAAATGTCATGTTGATAAATGATAAACGCTAAAAATGGATTTAAAATTTTTTTTTTTTTCAAAATGTTTTTTTTTGGGAGAAGGTGTATCTTTTTGTAAACTAAAATGTATCTCTTTCGAAATTTCACTGGCAACACTGCTTCTCATATCAATCTTTTAACAGAATTAACCGAAACTATTGGAAGTGTTAAAAACTTAAAAAAACAGGACTGTAATGGCATAATGGAAGATTTTATATGTTTAGAGAAATCTTGGAAAAGGACTAAGGAATAAGATATTCTATTATATGGGTAGCTGTCGATTTCTCCAACTTCTACTATGAAAGAATTTTTTCCAAGTCAAGTATTATCCAAACTAAAGAAAAGAATAGCTTAAATCCCTAACATTTAAATCAAATTGTTTGTCTAAAATATTATTTTAAAAGAAATCCTTAAAGTATTGAAATAATAAAATGATCTTACAGTTTATTGCTTAATTAATACATAATATGCATATATTAATTAAAAAATATGTAGTACATATTTATGAATAATTTTTTGTTTCTCCTTTTAGTTCAAGAAGTGTTATGTTTGTTATGGTATTGTTTATTTATACTAAACTCCAAATAATAAATAAATAATGTATTTTTATTTTCCGAACTTACTTAATTTTTAAGAAAAATTTATTAATCGGTTAACCGATTAATAACAAAATGAAACGATTATTAACCGATTAAACCAAAAGCTCGGTTAATTAATCGAGTGATTGACCGATTAAAGCAAAGCCCGATTAAATGAATACCCTAGTATGTACATATGAGTAAAGCTACGATCACACTTATTAAATATTTGACCAAATAAGCATAACCACTACATTTGTTAATAGTAAATGAGATTTAACATGGTCTTAAAATCACAAAATAAAACTAATTTTACTGCTAGAAAAAACTGTTTTATGTAAGATGGGGTACGAGACAGGGATGTAAAATTGGGTTTTAAATGTTGTACCAACTTCCAAAAAAATTTACTTTTTGGACCTTCACGGTACCAGTTTTTTTAATTTATTAAAACAACAAAAAAAAGGTACATTCAAATTCAATTGTACACCAAAAAAAAAAAACAAAGCCTAACATTAACTACATTATATGTATGAATAGAATAAGGTACATAAAAGTCTTAAATATATGAGATCTGAGCCTGATAGTACTTATTTGTTTAGTTAATAAGCTATTTAGAATTTTTACATCATAGCAGCATGAATTTGTCGATCTTTACCAATCCTTTGTTTGTATGAGACTTGATAATGTTGGCACATGTAGTATGTTTCTTTCCCTAGTTTTTATTATTAAGAAAAAACTCTTTCCACATTTGCAGACGAATGTGGAAAGAATAAAATTCCAGCAACGACTCTAGAAATATGAGGAAACATATGGACATTCAGCTCTTTTTGTAAATAAGCTACTACCGACCAAAAACTACAAAAATGTTTGTTAGTTTTTAACGACTGCAGTTGCTCGACATCAGCTAAAGCTCTAAATTGATTATTGATTGAATCAAAATTTGCAATTTCTTTCGGAAACATTTTTACTAGAAGAGGTACAACACTACTTTTTTACCTGAAATAAGATTTTCAGGAGTAAATTTATGGAACCACATTAAAACTTCGTTATTAAAGTTGACTTTGGTTCTCAAAACTTCGCAAATTTTTAATAAAATTGTTTTGCATTTTCTTTAATTTTTTTTAACAATATCAATATTTATATTATTTGTAGAAATATATATAAAGCCACTTTTGTTTCGCAATAAATTTCAGGATTTCACTAATGTTGCCTCGTCTGTGAGTACCATACCCTTCTACAATGTGGCAAGTGAAAGGCAGACAGACGAAGTTTGTAGGCGAAAAAGGAAAAAAGTAAAGTGTGTCACACATACAGCGTCGCCCCTTTACCAACAAACTTCGTCTGCCTGCCTTTACTTGCCACATTGTAAAAGGGGACTAAACGCTCTATATACCACAATACTAGTCGCATATTTAAGCGCCCATTATATAAACGATTTGATTTACAACATAAATGCCATAAAAAGGACTCAATAATTTGTTTGCTATACTAAAAATTCAAAAAGGGGGAACTATGACAAATTCTTAAATTGTACCAAAGGAATCACGGTAGTACCACGGTACTTTAGAAGGTCAAAATGTACCAAAAAAAAAGTACAATTGTACCAACTTTAACATCCATGGTACGAGTATTATAAACAAAATAAATATTGGAATTAAGGGAAATAATTTATTAGTTGGTCTGTTGGTCCCATTTTTTCCTCAACTATTTGAAAAGTGTGAACGTAGCTTAAGAAATCTTTTTGGCAGTTATAAAATGTTTTGGTTTTTAATAATTGTTCTTATAGCTGCTTTGCACTATCACACAAGTCTTACGTATTTAAAAAAAAATATAAACCGTTATGATAAGTTGTTTTTGTTTTTTGAAAATTTTCAAACAATAATTAGATCAGGGAAGCATTTTTGTCAAAATACTTAAGACTTTGTGGGATAGTGTATAACACCCTTTAGATGTATTTTATTAAAATTGTTAATGTATGTTAAACAAAGAAATGTGGGAAACAGTAGTTTTCACCCACTCCTATAGCAGTTTTGAAATACCTGTGCAGCTGCGTTCTAAATGACTTTATTTTATGGAGAAAATAAATGTACTTGTTTAAAAAAACAGTTAAAATTATTAAAGACAAAAATAATATTTAAAAAAAAAACAATCGGTTCCAAGTACAAATAGTTTTTTTTAATATTTATTGTGGTTTATTGCACAAAATCGTTATCAAAACCCTTTTGAAGCTTCTAGATTAAAATGATATACAAGATTAGAGTTATCCCAAATAGTACACGAATGTACTGCTAAACTCGAAAAATGGCAATTTTTGGTTACAAAATTATGCGAAATTGCATATTTCAAGAAGAAAGTGACATATCAACATCTAAATAACAACTAAATAAATTAGATGTAATTATTAAAAAAAATTACTGTTACTATTATAAATAAATTATAATTATGAATAAATAAATTATTTTCAGATAAATAAAGTTCTATAAATAACATAAAAGCGACATAAACGCTTTAAAATAAATATTTTGTGGAAATTAGCATAAAAAAAAAAATTTATGGCAGGGTCGTTCCTGGTGGTGGAATCAAAAATTTTATTTGTATGGTATTAAGTCGTTAGAATTCCATTTCTTTTAATATTTATATTAAAGGGGACGAGGCGAAGAATGTCATTTTACGATCTCCTGGGTCCAATTTTAGTTTTTTACGTTTGCCGACGTTTAAAGTTGCACTTGCTAAACAAAAGTATTGGAAAACTTAAAAAATATAGCATTTTTCAGAGGAAGGACTAGTTCTTCTAGGGGGAATTTTTTCCCCTTGGTCCGATTTTAATAATTAACCATAACACATTTTTATGCCAAGTTCCATCGCAACGGTGCACTCAGTAACTTTTGAAAACAATATAAAAAAACCTATGTGCATCGTTGAAAACTTTTCAATTTGGTTCGCCGTCAACGATATTGTTTCACATATTTTCGATGTGAGAAGTTTTCACCGAAGTAACAGAACATGGCTACTGAATTATGAAGTAAAACTCTACGAAAGCAGCCGGTACATAAGCTGTACCGAAATAGTTTAAAGAATCATAAGCTTTTCGACTCATGAAAGGTTCCCCCTGTCTTATATCACGCTGTTCACCTTGAAAAGGGGCAGCGTGTATTCTTCACATCCAATATTCCACCATATACAACACGGATCACTTATTTTGTAAAGAACAAAAAAATGTTTAGAAGGAAACGAGACAAAGTTGTAGATGGCTTCTCTAGAGTGAAAAAAACAACACGTTAATGTAGGAGTTGCTTCATGAGGCTAGAGCACCGACATCTCATGAAGGCTCTAGGCCGGTAACGGTATACTCCATCCGACTTTTCAATCTGCCTGTTGGCTTTTGGATTTATTAAGGACGGCGGTCGTGGGAACACTATTTTAGAGGAAGCTACGTTGAGCGATTCTTCTCTAAAGTTGCGAGAGCTGTTTGCGGTAATGCCAATTTTCTGTCGGCTTTCTGATCCTTTGGAACAAGTTCAAATATAGCCTCTCGGATAGGCTTGCCAGATCCAGATTATCAAAAAGCTGGACATGTGAATTAAAAAAGCTGGACATTTTGAAATAAAATTTTTACGAAAAGTTACTTGTTTATTGTACAAACAATTTTATTAAAAAATACCCATATGTACGAGTATGACATTAATATTATTACATTGTTTTTTTTTATAATACTTCACTACAATACTAACATAACACAATATAACTAAACTTAAATTTTTTCAGTTCATTCATATGTACTATATATCTACAAACCTACGTACATACGAATTAAATCAAAAATAGAAATGATTGCGCTATTGCAGATGCATTATGTTCCAATAAGGAAGCATTTTGTGGAAATTTTTTTTAGCTGGACAAATTTATTTTTAGCTTGAAACTGGACAGGCCATTAAAAAGCTGGACAATCCAGCCAAAACAAGCCTGACTGGCAACCCTACTCTCGGAAGATATTAAACGGCAACTGATGGACGAATTATACAGCACGTGTTTAATATTGATGGAGGATGCAGTGTCAGCACAAGCAGGATAAAACTTAGGTCAATACGGACTGCCTCGATCAAAGAGAATATCTGAGAGAATTGGTGAAATCAAATGAAGAGTTACTGACGAATCAACAAAATTACATATATCAACCTGCTCCTGGTACACCTGGAGGAATCTTTCTTATCAATTTTCTATAAGCAATAGTATGGAGTGGACGTTGATTCGCCTTAGCCGTCGCATCGTCGGGAATTGCGGCAACACGGCAAGAGGGCGAAAACACAGCACAGGCTTCCTTAACGAACCCGGCAAAACTTACTTACATTGAAACCTGGTCTGCAATATTTCAAAAAAGAGTAATGCGGCCAAAGTAACGCGCGTTTGTAAACTTATAGTTTGGGATGAAAGGACTATCTATATATATAAAATAGGATGTGTGTAACGTATGGACTCCAAAACGGCTTGGCCGATTTTGATGAAATTTTCAAGGAACCTTCAGAATATTCAGGTGGGTGACACTGTGAAGTCTGATTTCTGATTTTCGTCCTGGGGGTGGAGGGGCGTGGCAAAATCCATAACTTGAGAACGGCTTGATCGATTTGAACGATTTTTTCTTTAAAATGATCGCCATGTACCAACTTAGGTGTTTACGGAAATAAAATTTTGCCCCGCCCACTTTTTTCGATTTACTTAAAATCAGAAAACGGCTCCATCGAGTTGACTAATTTTTCTTTCAAATGTTCGTATTAATCAACTTTAAGTTTTCATCGAAAGAAAAATTTACCACGCCTACTTTTACGCCCACTTTTTCTATTAAGCGCATAACTGGAGAACGGCTTGACCGATTTGGACGATTTTTTTTTCTTTAAAATGATCGCCATGGTCTAACTTAGGTTTTGCGGAAAGAAAATTTTGCCCCGCCCACTTTTACGCTCACTTTTTTCGTAAGATTCACAGCATATATATACATACATACAACCATATGTATTTTCAAATCAAATGTAAATCAAACATATGTATATAAACAACATTTTAATTTATAATAATATAATGATGAAACAGAACTGGGGATGAACGATGTTTTACATACAGTTTGACATGAAATTTTGCCAGAGAATGCGGTTTCATGGATTTTTATTTAAAGGCCGTAAATTTCGTTTAAAGATCAATTTAAATCGTCTGGTAATACAACACTAATGTTTGCTTAGGGCCAGCACCGCGGACCGGGTCAGCTAGTAGCAAATAAAAAGTAAGGTGAAGATTTCCATCAGACTTTGCCGATCGTGATGCAAGAAAGTCGAGCTCACGAAGTTAAGGCTTGCGTTAAGGCCTCCAATATTTGGTACTTTGGTAGAAAAAATCAACATTACGAAAAAAATGAGAGTGTACTTGAAGGCGGACTTTTGCGCTGGATAATTTTCCGATCTTATTCCTAAAACTATCAACGGAGAATATCCTGAGGGAAGGTGACAATTCCACCAGATCGTGCAATAGTTGTACCAACCCTTGACTACTCGAATATATGCAGATGTTTACAGCATACTCGGAGCCATTAAAGATATTTTACTAAACTCGTTCGAACGGGATCCGATTGCGCGTGAGCGCCATACATAAAAACCTGATAGAGGAAGTTATATTTACCGGCTGAGCTCAAGGTTAATTGGTGTATATACCACTGATACCAATTACCACAGATGTAATACAGTGCCTATTTGAGCATAGAAGATTGTTATTCCCCCTTAACGTCTGTTTCGCAATGACTATTAAAAAATTTAAGGGCCAGTGTTTGAAGGAATTGATGAAAGAAGTGGTAGGCATCGATGGCAGAACATGTAATGTGGTATATAAAGAGGTACTTTAAGTACAAAATAAATATACTCAAGAAATATTATGGAATAAAATTTTATTTTTTACACAAAATTGATCTTCTTAAAACTTATACATATATATTATAAAATAGTGTCAACCGTTATGTACGAGTATTTTTTAAATAAAAACTACATAATGAATGTGATTTTGTAATGACAGTTTTAAACAAGTTAAAGATTCATATTTATAACGAGAAAATGTAAAATATTTTATTGCGTTTTGTAGTTTTGAGTTCATTCATAAAAAAAACTTGCAACAAAGTTGCATTTTTTCATTATTTATTTATTGAATCTTTATATATTAAATATGAACTAACAATAATTAATCAAATCTTATACTGATACTTTATTTTTGTCCTGCCAATGCTAGACGAAAATTTTTCTCTTCACGGTTTCTGTTCACATATGTAGATGTTTAGCGCTCTTCTTGTCTGATGAGTCCTGCTGTATCTCTTCTCCTTAATCTAGAGTGGCCGCTGTAATTTAAAATATTTCGAGCTAGTGGATTTGGGTGCGACTCAAGTCTTTTTAAATATTTTACTGCATAGTTCGTAATAATAGTTTTTACTAACGGCACATTGAGATCCTTGTGAATATTTGAGTTTTTAACATACCAGAGAGCGGCTGTGATTATTCGAAGAAGTTTATTTTGTCGCCTTTGAATTTTTTCGATATTAGAAGCCGAGGCAGTGCCCCATAACTGAATACCGTAGCACCAAATTGGTTTTAAGATAGAGTTGTAAAGTAGAAGTTTACAATCGAGACTAAGAACAGAGTTTCTTCCAATAAGCCAATTAAGTTGAATTGCTTTTAGTTTCATTTGTGTTAGTTTTGCTTCTATATGGCATTTCCATGTTAAACGCCGATCTAGATGAATTCCGAGATATTTTACATGCGATTGTTGGGGCACTAATTGATTATTGATTTTAATAGGGGAACATGACTCCCGACGCAAGGTGAATGTTATATGTACGCATTTTTGCTCATTAACCTTTATTCTCCATTGTTTTAACCACTTTTCCAGTTCAAATATATGATCCTGCAAGTAGCGAGAAGCTTCATAACAGTTTTCGTGCACGCTTAAAAAAGCTGTATCATCAGCAAATGTTGAAGTTAGGGTGTGGTTGTTTGTTGGCATGTCTGAGGTATATATTAGGTATAACAGTGGGCCCATGATGCTTCCCTGAGGGACTCCAGCGTCAATTGGCTGAGGAGAACTTATAAAAGCACCTTCTTTAATAATAAACTTTCGACCGACTAAGTAGCTTTCTAACAGCTTGTGTGTGTTTACTGGTAAATTTAGCTTCAATTTATGTAATAACCCTTCATGCCAGACTTTATCAAAAGCTTGAGAAACATCGATGAAGAGGGCGGAACAATATTTTTTTTCTTCAAAGGTTTTTCTTATGGCGTTTACTATACGATGGGTTTGTTCAATTGTGCTATGTTCTCTTCTAAAGCCGAATTGATGGTTTGGAATACATCTATTTACATTTAAAATTGGGGTTAATTTTGACACTAACAGCTTCTCAAACAGCTTTGATATATTAGACAATAAGCTTATAGGTCTATATGACTCAACTTTTGTAGGATCCTTTCCTGATTTAGGTATCATGGTAACTAATGATACTTTCCATTCCTGAGGGTAGTATTCAAGGCGTAAAGTAGCATTAAAAATAAAGAGAATAATTTTCTTTGCTATGCTGGGTAGCTCCAAAAGCATTTTGTTACTGATCTTATCAAAACCAGGGGCTTTCTTCGGGTTTAAATCATGAATAGCCTTTTCGATTTCTTTTATCTCAAATCTTAGTGGAACAGCTGCTCTAACAGCAACAGGTGGTAACTCGACCGCCATATCGAGAGATGTGTGAGCGGTAAATACGGTTTTCAAATGATTAACAAAAAGATTTCCTTTTTCTATATCATTTCTTGCCCAACTTCCGTTTAAGTTTCTTAATGGTGGTTTAGTGATAACTGGTCTTTTAAGATTTCTAGCTGCACGCCATAATGAGTAGTCTGATTGTGGAGTTGCATCAAGTTCCTTAAGATATTTTTCAAAGGATGCAGTTTGTTGGGACTGCAGTAACTTTCTTAGCCTTTTTGTGCACTCTTTTAATAAAGTCTTAAGTTGGGGGGATCAGTGCAATTGCCACTCTCTTCGAACTCTCCTTTTTTCAGTCAATAGACGCTCGACATCTACAGAATATATGATATTGTTTTTGGTTTTTTTGAGGGTTGTGCTGGAATGTTGAACAGCTAGTTTGAGATAACTGTCAAAATTAACAATAGCGAGATCCACGCTCTCCGGTGTGCTAAGCGGAATATTTTCTGTGCAATGGGCACTAAGATATTTTTTATATTTTAACCAATTTATTTGTGAGGGTGATTTGGATAAGTACCCAGACGGCGATACGATTCTATTTGGAATCATTATAGTAACAATTGTAGGTGTGTGGTCGGAAGATAATTCTAAGGAAGCCTCAACATAAATCGTTTCTGCGGGGATGTTTTTAACCACTCCAAAATCTATGACATCTGGAACTTTTTGCTGATCAGTAGGCCAATATGTTGGTTCACCGCTCGCGACCACATTTAGATCCATTTTACGAATTGTGTTAAACAAAACACGACCCTTAGGCGTAATAAGTCGTGACCCCCAGAAAGTATGTTTAGCGTTATAATCGCCAGCAGCCAGGAAGCAGGGTCCTAATGTTTTGAAGTATTTATTATATTGGCTTTCTGATATTGAAAATCTAGGTGGTGAATATATTGATGAAATAACTAGGTTTCGATTTAATTCCTCAACGCAAATGGTCGTTGCTTGGAGATAATCTTCACGATGATCACACATTAAGTAGTGTTTTACTCGGTTTTTTATCAAAATGGCAGAACCTCCACAAGCTCTACCTCGAGGGTCCTTGGTATCATATAATACATAACCATTGATTTTAAACGTATTTCTCGAGGTCAGATGAGTTTCAGAAACCATCATAACATCGATTTGTTTATTTTTTAGGAAGTATTCTAGTTCATTTTTATGTTGGCGGATGCCGTTTGCGTTCCAAAAGCAAATTTTTAGACAGTTCATGGCTTATTTAGTACAGCTTGCAATAACATCGATTGCATTCTTAACATTTCTTGCATCATGTTACCCATTGTGTTGGTAAAATTGTTAACGGTTTGCACTAATGTTTCCATGGTTTTTCTAGCCGAGTTAAATTAGAAGTGGGAATTTCGTCATTATTTGGTAAATCACCTTGCAATGGCATATGATTAGATTTTAAGACATTAGCGTACGAGGTTCTGTTATTATTTGGCTGCGGTATTTGAACGCCGTTAGTGTTTTCTTGATAAGTTGCCTGCGTTTGAGGGGGATTAAGTTTCTGTCCAACAGAACGCTTGACAATAGAATATACCGGACATCCTCTATAGTTGGCAGTGTGATTACCACCACAGTTGCTACATTTTTTTACATTAGAGTCATTTTTTGACTTATCACAGTGAACGGTACCATGTAGTTCTCCATAAACGACACAAACAGGGGGTAAATAGCAGTATGCCCTAGTATGACCAAATTCTTGGCAGTTTAAACCCTGAACGGGCCCATTTCTTTTGTGCGGCTCTTCTATCGTTATTTTCCTGTACAGGATGTATTTTAAACTGTAAATGGGATGCGTTTCATTTTTTTTTAGCTTAACGTCGCCGGGCTCTTACTCCACTCGAAATAGTGGTTGGGGATTTTTTTCCCTATTTTTAATATTTGTAACATTTTTTATTTTGAAGCCCTTTTCTTCTAAAAATGTTTTTATTTCGTCTGGGTCCACGCATGAGTCAATGCCCTTTATCACAACCTGAAGACCTTTGCTGCTTTTCAGTTGGTATGTATAGAAGCTTTTTTTAAGTGCTTCAAACTTATTAATTATTTTGCGAAAATCATTCTCGTGATTAACCTGTATTTTTGTTTCGTTTATATTACCACGCTTGATTGCAGCTACGTAAAACGAATTTTCACCTATCACCGATATTAAACTTTTTATTAGCTCACTTGAGTTTTGCTCTCTAAGATATATCGGGGGTGGCTTCGACGATTTTATGACGTTGGGTGTTTCAGAAGATTCATCCTCCAGAATTGCAAAACGATTTTGCGAGTTTATTCTATCAAAAGATGGAACTTTCGAGGCAGAGGCAACAGCTGAAGAGGCAGGGCTGCGACCACGTTTAAGCACTGTTATATACCTATCCATGCCAACTTGCACTTGTGTTTTTTGACAACTTTTTTCTTGTTTGTTTATTATTGCGTCTATGTTTGGGATTATTGTATCAGTGGTAACGCTTGTATTGTTTTCTGTTGTTGTGTTTATTTCCACATTGCTTTCACTAGCATGAATATCATTTACTTTTGTTGTTGTTTCATTGTTATTACTCATATAGAGTTGTATTTGTTTTTTTCACCGTTTATTTATTTTTTTTATTTTTTTTTTGTTGACTGTGCTCTTTTTATTATGTATAATGTTGTTACACCGAGATAATAAAAGAAAAAAAGAATAAATATTTTTTATGCACAGATTATTTGCAAGTATGTATGTGCGTACATACATACATATGTAGGTATATTTTTTTTTACTTGTATTTTTTTTTCTTAATTTTTTTATAGTTATTCTTTTGTTCACTTTTATATTGAGCGTCCAAATTCGCTTGTTAAACTGATATTATTAACTAATTTATGTTAAAAAAAAAAAAGAACCGTATGCGGAGTTAAAAGAAACACGTCTTTTCTCATTGAGCACGACAGACTGAATGAACAGTGTCGCCAATGTTAAGAAGTTTGGTGTTGCGATTATAGAGGTTTGCGTTAACCGAAGTTACTCTGTATTATTAAGTTACCATAAATGTCTATAAAGTTTGAATTAAAATTTTGTTTTGATTTTTTTTAGCAACAAAAATTTTGAAAACTATACGAAAATATTGTTACGTTGTTGCTGTTTCAATAACGTGTTTGCTTTATTTCCTTTATAATAAACCTCTTGAGTTCTTTTAATTGTAAATAAAAATAATGCAAACACAATGAAAAATACTTTTTCCGTTCACAACTCTTTATTTCCACTTAGGGCCATTATTACAACCTAATGATAAAGTTGCTGATAGTTAACGTGAACAATAGCTATCTTGAACGATAAAGTGACCAATAAGTTTTTTCCATTATTACAAGTGTCCGATAAAATAAAAAATGTAATTTATATACTGTGGCAACATTGCAGTATATACCGACTACTTTTGGTTGTTAAAATACGTAGTGGCAACGACTTGCTTTTGTTTCTTTCTTTAATTAAAAAAAGAATTCAATTTTTGTGTTTTATTTTTGTTCTTAATGGTAAATTGTTTTGTTTTTTGTGTTAAATTGTGTTTTTTTTTTAAGTTTGCATAATTTAATTTGACTTAAAACTGTCACTGATGCTACCATATCTTCAGCAGAAAATATGGCATCTTCAACTTCTTAAAGTTCACTTGTAAAGTTACCATGAGGACAAACCTGATGTTAGCTTATCAGTCACTTTTTAGGTTAATGTAAACTTGTAATAACCAAAAACTATTTATCTGTCAGATAGCATCCTAAAAATAACTATTTGTAAGTTGTAATAATGGCTCATAGTGAAATTTACAATCTTTCTTTACATCTCTTAGAAACTAATTCACAGCTTATGCAGTAAACACACTCGAGACAGCAGGCAACACGAACACACGACTACAAATGCTGCTGACTGCAATTGTTGTCGCGTAATCAGCTACTGAATTATTTTGAAGACGACACCTACAATTGAAAAAATATAAGTGCTGGTTCACAATGTTCAAATCTTAGCCGTCAACTTGAGTTTTTAGGAGAGAGAGAGAAAAAAAAAGGCATTCTCTTTTGCCTTCTCTCCTAAAAGCTCAAGACTCGACGGCAGTGATGTCAGATGGAATTTTTAAAATTCCCTACGTTTTGGTGAAAAATCCCCACATTTCCCTACAACAGCATATTTTTTTCCCCCCTACAATTTTCCCTACCTTATATTAGTTATAGGTAAACTCAAAAATTATAAATAATTCTATATCGTCCCCTTAATAAAACAATAGTGTATACGCATGTACACCATTATTTTTTTATTGCATAATAAGAATCTACATAACTGTTTCTAAATGTGGTCAAAATTTGGTTGAATTCTACTTCCACAAAGTGGGTCAAAAGATTAATTGAAATATTATTGTATAATTGCGTGTTTGAAATTTTTCATTAACAATTGTGTAAGTGCAGGTATGGTGTTTTAATTAGTTGTTACTCTGAATATCATTTCAAAGAAAAATAGTCTATAAAAAGCATACACTATTTTTATTATTCACTATTTTTATTATTTTATAACAAAATAAAATCGAAAAATTACGTATATTGATATACACAATTTTTTAATTTTTTAATAATATATTTGGTGTAAAAAATTCAAATAAAATAGTGTATACCATACAAAATAAAATAGTGTATTATGATTTTCATACATATTATAAAACAAATAAAATAGCCTAAGTGACATCATGGTACTTTGAATCCCATTTATTTGCAATTAAAGCATTTGTAAATTAATGAAATATCATCTCCTAGTAGCCTGATGATTCCATCACATATTTAAATTACCACAACTCAAAAATATCGATTATTTTCTGAGATATTAGTGTTTTCCCATGTGTCTAATAACTCAAAAATTTTAAACTCTATTATCTCGAAACGGCAAAAAAATTATACACTATTGTTTTATTAAGGGGACGATATAGTATATTATATTTACACTAAACACAAAACAAAATCATAAATTTTAAATAAATTTCAGGTAGCTTAAAGTAAAAAACAAAAAAAAAATAATATAACATAACATAAAAATCTTCGTATGTTTGTATACGTAACATTTAAAAAATTTGTTTGTTGTAAAGCACTTTTCTTAAAAAGACAACGGAGGCTTGCACAGTTTAACATTTTTGATTGTGAGTGATATTGAAGAATACATATGGAATCTAAAACCTCGTGACTCAGTTTATCTCTTTTATCGCGCGGATGTCAGTAGCAATTGAAAATATCCTCTCAGCATCTGCATTGGCATGTGGTAAACTCAGTAGAATTTTGGATAATTTTGAGTGGCAAGGAAATACTAAATTCTCATTGAAATACTTAGTCTTTGATTAAAATGGTTCCAAATCCATCCTTGAAATATAATTTATTTCTTGTTGTGAAAAATTATATTCTAGGGTAGCCATTATTGAGTAAGTAGTAGCAAAGACTATAGATTTATAAAGATTTTGCACTTAGTACATTTGGAATTGACAAAAATGTTGTGTTTCTCAATGATGAGGGGGGGAAGTAACAAGGAAAGCAAAAAGTTCGTGCTCACATTCAGAAAACTGAAGAGAGCAAAAAAACACATTCATTAATACATACATACACATGTTTGCTGTTTTTGTCAACCAACGTGTGTGTGTGTATGTTTTTTTTTGGTATTTTTTTTAAAATGATTTTGTTTTTGTTTTCAAGCAATTTATGTGCATATAACATACGTAGGAACAAATGCGACCGATTGTTAAATTGGTAGGGTAAGAATATGTGTTTTATTGTTGTAAAAATGAAATTATAACGATTCGAACCGAATTATAATTAAATTTTTTAGACAATTCAACTATGTAGGTATGTACTTTTAATATGTGTATGTTTGTATCAAACGAATTTATTAAAAAAGTGTTTTTTAAGAAAAATGTTGACACTTCTAAAATTAATTACATTTCAATAGCCCTGGGGGCTAGTAGAATTTTTGAAACAACCAACAAAATTTCTGACAAGCAGCAAATCGAAAATTGTAATTGAAAAAGTCAAATAAAAACGTTTAAAATATTTTGTGAATTTAAAACAAAAAAAAAAAAAATATATATAAAATAAAATGCATAGAGCCACCTGCAAAAAAATTGTATTTTCCTAATTTGTTCATTATTTAATACTGTACTTTTCGTTTATAGTCATTTCCATTGCTAGTCACATTAGCGATATAGTCCATTTAATCTTTATTTTTGCCGCTATACAGAAGATTAATAGAAAGTATTTGCGTTATAGTCCATTTAGCGATATAAGCACATTTACCATATATTCCATCTATCAGTGGCTAGAAACGGCAAAAGTAAAGCAAATTATTAACGTTTTAGTCACATAAGCCTAAGTTTTTTGTTTGTTTTCGAAATTACAAACCATATCAAAGAATCAAGAAATTAATCGTTTACTTTTTCTTATCAACTCTCCAATCGAAAAATATTAGTTTTTGTGTTTGGTAATAGTGATAAAATACCTTATTATTGTTTTAACTTTTTTAAAACAGTATTCAACTCTGTTGCAAAGCTATAAGCCCGCTGTCAGTGTTGTTAATATGATTTTTTATTTTATAAATTCATATTAAATTTTCAAAAATCGGCAAAAAAATTTTCAATATTTAGCATTATTCCAGTAGTGTGTTTATATTGTAGTTTTTTGAACGATTTAAAATAAATCGGTCATGCTCTGACAATCTTAAAACGCTTAACATTTGCGATTCTGACTTGAAATCGTATAATATGAGTTCTGTAAATCACAATAGCACGAACTTTGGCGAATAGAAATTACAAAAGTATGCTGAAGGACACTAGCATTTTTGTAAGAAAAAATATCAATTTTAAGAAATTTTTAAAATTCCATTTAATATGCAATCAAACGCGATTAAATTTTTAGAATTTATTTTCCAAAATAAATAAAAAATTTACTTGTTTTCTTGTAGAGATCCGAAGTTTGATAACTTTTGGCAAGGAAAATGACTGAAAATCAAATAAAGCTTAAGCTTTATTCCAAGTTTCTAAAGCAACAATTTTTAAATGTGTTTAATGTAATTATCTGGCAATATTATCAATTTTTCATCTAAAACAATCGCATTCGTAATGCGATTTTAAAATTTGTTAGAAATTTATAGAAAAAACAGTAGCACATAAACAAAAAAAAATAACATTTCAAGAAATTACGTGCACACACGTGCAACTGGCTGCAAATTTTTATGAAAATCAAAAGCATTTTGATTATGTCGCAGTTAATTTTCTTAGAAAAAATATTTTTTATATTCCAACAATTGTTTAAATTTAGACAATAACAGAATTTGAACTTCGGTGCAAATCGATTTAGTTTCATCTGTACAACAATAAAACACATATTATTGCCCTACAATTAAAAATCGGTCACATTTGCTTTTACATAGGTTGTTTGGACATAATTGCATGAAAACAAAAATTCTTTTGTTAGGGTTTTTCTTTATTTTTACTAAAATGTGTTTTCAACAAAAAAAAACTTGTGGTTTGTTCATATTTTTTTATTTGCCATGTACATACATACACACACGCGTGTATACACACATATACGCTGAAAGATAAGAAATAAAAGTTCTCTGAGAGTAATAAGTTCTCTGAGAATCAAAGTGGCAGTAGTCGTACTGCCGTTCAACAAATTTAGCACTGGCCGTACAATGTATGGCAGTGGGATATCTTTATATATTTATAGTCTTTGGTAGAATTCTGTGGTATATTTTACCGTGTGCAAGTTAGCCCCCTTCAAGACTATGCAAGTTACTTGCGCAAGTCTCTTGCGCAACTCTTGATTTGTTGATGTCAGGTGTAAGGTCGCGTTTAGGGGGGAAAAATTGAGCACAGACTTTGTTGTACTCGGCAAGTTACTTGCGCAACTAACTTGCCGAGTCTGAAAGGGGGCTTATAAAAATTACGCTTTAAGAGTTATAAAAGTATTGAGTACTTGGGTACTTGATATTCAAAATAATTATTTTATAACAAATTAGCCATAATGTAATTATTGAAGCGATATGCTTTTATTCCACAGAGGTTTTTTCAAACATCATAAATGGTATACAATTTATCACTAAAATCAAATCCTTATATTATTTGTTTTAAAGGGAAAGAATTTCAAATTACACCTGATCTACACCTCAAAGAAATTACCCACGCTCTACCCACGAGAGTAAAAATTACACCAAATTCGGGTAATTACTAGGGAGATCGAACGGTTATTATTCGACCGGTTTTAACCGGTTATTTTACCTTTGCCCAAGTCGGTTATTTTAAAATGCCCATTTTTCGAATATCGAATAAACCGGTTATTTTAGTACTGTGTAATTTATATACATTATATACACGCGTTTCGCTTTTATTCGCAATTGAGTAAAGGTATGAATTTCAAAAATCAGTTATAGCCACCACCCTTAAAATAAAAATATAAATTAAAAAATTATCATGCAAAAAAAAACTTTATTTATAAAAACTTAATGAAAATAAAATAATATGCAATTAATACGCAATTATAATATGCATAAAAACAAAATTTAGAACATTTTTTCAATTATTGGCAATATCCATCCTTGTAGAAGTTGACGCTTGTGGTTCTGATGATCTTGTTTTCTTCGTAGGTTGTTCATATTCATGGTCTGAGTCAGCTTGGCGTTGTCGGTATGATGTTGCGCTGACATTTTGCTGTGTGAGTTTTCTTCTCTTCAAAAATGATGTCAGCCATTCGGAGTCGTGTTGTGATAGTCCCAGCTTGGCCACAATGTAATCCATTTCGATTTGTGGTAGCGGTTGTGGTGCACTATTTTCAATATCGGGTATCCAATCAGCATCATCCAAATCGGTCGGATTGGTGAAAACGGTTTCGGCTAGCAGGGACACAGTATCCGCACTCGGAGGTTTAGGTGCATCGGTATCAGCAGGGCGTTGCACTGGAAGTGTGGCAGTAAATGCAGCAGTGTATACTTTTGTTTTCAATTGTTGTCTGTTTAATCCAGGACGAAAATTTATGCATGCATAGCACCTGGATTCATCATGTCCAGTTGTGTCTTCCACCCAAATTACTGGCTTCATAAAAGATAACTTTCTACTTTTTCCGTGAATCCATTTTAGAAGGGTAGTATAACAACTGTTGCACACTGTGTTCGGCGTAAAATTTGCACCACTTAAATCTGCTTCATCGAAATAATTACAATACGCGGTTTTGAATTGCTCAGTAAACAAATTTTTTCGATCTTTTTTCTGTATTTTTCGGACGATATGACCACAAACGTAACAATATTCATCCAAATATGGGCACTTGTTGTTTTCCATATTGATATATTTTATGTTTTGTTGTTATTCACTTTTAAAACTGGAGAAAAATCACTTTTACTGTTCGCGTTCGTCGGCACTGGCTGAATGCCAAAAATCGATCAATGCACACCTATAAATACTACGTATTTTTGAATATTTTACTGCCAGGTACTTATAAATGGGCGCATATTTTAAGGGCGGCTGGCTATATACCTGATTCAGCACTTGTACGTTTCAAACTGTGCAAAACTTTCCAAATAATGACCACCCTTAAATGTGGGTGCAATTTCTGTAAAAAAATCATATAGGTAGCCACCGGAAAAACCCAAATAATAAAAAGGTCCACTTTCCGTTTAATTGTCCACGTACATTTATTACCGCAATCATAAAAATCAAATAACCTTTTGTTTATTCCTTTTTTTTAATTCTCAGAATCATGAAAAAGGTGTCAATGTTTTCTCCAAATAATGTTGTGCATATCTCGAGCAAATTTTTGAAATTCATACCTTTACTCAATTGCGAATAAAAGCGAAACGCGTGCATCGATTTTTATGATCTTTGTCTCATTTTGCTCATAGGTTATGTGACTTTGCGAAAAAATAACTAGACTTGAAACTTTTTTCCATTTTGCATTTTTTATGTATTTTAAAAAAAAAAATTTAAATTTTTAGGCAAAAAATAATTTTTTCCCTTCATACATTCATTTTTAACTTCGAAAGTGTTACTTGTATAGGAAAACAATATATGAACAGGGAATTGTAATTCTTAATTTTTTAAAATTTATTTCAACTAAATTGGGCTAGTGGTTGTCGAGCTATGTCAAACAACAGGGCAAGGGAATTGTAATTCTTAATTTTTTAAAATTTATTTCAACTAAATTGGGCTAGTGGTTGTCGAGCTATGTCAAACAACAGGGCCTAAAACGTGATAAATTCCCCTATACGATAGTACTAACTTCCAATCGATACTAACTTCAAATCGCAGGTAAGAAGACAAAACGAATGATGCAGAAATTCTTCTTTTTGGGTCTTATTTCACATACAGTTCACAGAATTGAGTTGGCAATCAATTAACTGAAAAATGTTGTACTGTGTAAGTTTAGTGCGTTGAACCAAAAAATTACAGTAGAATCGCGATACAGTAATCTTGCGGTCAAGTTAACCAAATTTTAGCGCTTCTGTGCCGCTCTAAACGTTAACTCTAAGTTAACTTTTCAGATCGTATTAGTAAAAGTACTGATTTGCACAAACGATAACAAATTAGATTAAATTTTAAGCTGAAAGCTGAGAGTTTAAACAAAATTGAGAAATACATTAAAGAAAAACTATCGGCGTTGTATTATTGTATATCTGAAGTTGCCATCTCAAAAATAAAAACGAAACGTCACAAAATTTTCGAGGATTTGAAGAATACATAGGAAAAAGCATACAGGAAAACATTACATAGACCAAGATATGCCGATCTTAAAGCAAGTTTGTACAAATGTTTTCTTGAAGCATCGAAAACGTAATTGCGCAATCACTGTTCTAATTTCAATATCAATAACTAAGCGCGAGTTCGTGTAACTGCAACCTGAAAAGACAATAATGTCAGTAATGGATGGCTGGCAGATGTTTAGAAAATACCCAGAATTCGCTATCTGAAAATTTTTGAAGAATTAATTTTCTGACAAACGTCATATGTAGCACCTAACACATGACTGATTGTATAATTATTAATTGAAGCAAAGCCGCGAATAACGTTGTAAAAGCCACTCTTTGCAAAAACTTTTTTTTTTGCAGATTACCATTAACATTACTCTCTTACACTGTTTAAACATCAAATATCCCAAAATTATGTAACCGAACGCCGTCAAATTGCGGTACAAAGAGTCAGCCAGTGGAAGAAAGTTGTAAGTTACTAGCAAAATGATACAAACGAATTGGTTTTGCAAAGTGGAATAACGTTTTAAAAGCCGCTTGTGAAGTGGAAAAACGTTTTAAATGACATCGCGATCGTGGATATGAAACGTTTTTCCACTAAAAAAAATTATAAACTGTAAATTTGCATGTAATATAAAATTAAAATTTCTTGATATTTTGCATACAAGTTTTTATTAAAAATAATGATATTTTTGATAATCTTCCAAAAAAATTAAAAAATAAATAATCCTGCCTGTTAAAAACGTTTTTTTGCTCTCCTGAAAAATAATAATTTTGTAAATTCAATTATAAATTGTAGCCGGTATAAATTAGATCTAAGTTTCTTTTTTGTACAGATGAAAACTAAGTCATTGAAAAAAAATATAGGTACATATGTTTATTATTGCATTTTTTTACAATTTAGAAAAGTTAATAAATAAAACGAAAAAGATAACAACCCGTAGGACATTTCAGTTTACTTTTTCGCGATTATACTGTATATTAGGATTTTTTTATTCAACCTGCCATGAAGATGAGTTCTTTATGAGTTCCAAAAACAATAAAATTAAAATATTTTAAATGTTTTTTAATAAATTCATTTGTTTTTACGTTAAAAAATTTATCATAAATAAGTATTTATATTTTTGTAGGCTTAAATTAAGTTTGTGTACGAGTCTGCAATTATGCATGTTGTTAAATTTATAAAAATAAATATGATAGTGTTTTTTTTTTTTTTTGTTTTTTTTTTTTTTTTTTTTTTTTTTTTTTATTATTCCTACACTAAATCCCGCGAAGCTTTCGCTTGTCTGCAGGAGACCAGAGTCTCTGGAGGGAATCGAACCCGCAACCCCGGTACTGATAGACTGCCTCACTACCAGCTAGCCTACCGGGGCACCACTGAAATGTAAATACATAATAAAAAACACAGCTGTTTATATTTTTTCAATTGTAGTTGTCGTCTTCAAAAAAATTCAGTAGCTGATTACGCGGCTACAATTGCAACCTGCAGCATTTGTAGTCGTGCCTTCGTGTTGCCTGCTGTCTCGAATGTGTTTAATGCATTGCTCTTGAACTACAATTTTTAATTTATAATTATACAGGCAGTCATGTATTATAAATTAAAGGTGCTACATCCGACGTTTGTCTGAAAATGCAGATAGCGAATTCTGTGTATTTTCTAAAAAAATTTGCCAGCAATCCATTACTGACATTATTGTCTTTTCTGGTTGCAGTTACGCGAACCCGTGCTTAGCTATTGATATTGAAATTTGAACAGTCATCGCGCAATTACCTTTTTGTTGCTTTAAGAAAAACATTTGTACAAACTTGCTTTAAGATCGGCATATTTCGGTCTATGTAATCATTTCCTGTGTGCTTGTTCCTCAAAGCTTTAAAGCCTTGTGTATTTTGTGACGTTTCGTTTTTATTTTTGGCTACTTCAGACTACAATAATATAACGCCGAAAGTTGTTTTTTAATGTATTTCTCAATTTTGTTTAAACTCTCAACTTTCGGCTTAACATTTAATCTGATTTGTTATCATTTGTACTGATTTGTTGACTTTTTTATTAATACGATCTGAAAAGTTAACCCTTTGACGCGTGGTGTACATTAAAATGTACGTCGATTTGATCAGCCCGTCACTGATTTAAATTTTAGCATACATGCAATTAATTTACAGTTATCGGTTCGTTGCTTTGTTGTGGTTTAAATTCTTTAAAGGCTGTAAAAGTTCAAAACAACGTGAGATCAGTTTTGCATCTTTTGTCTTGTCATCATCAATGCAGCGTATTATGTGTTAAAGTTTAGTTTCAAATATAAAAAAAATATATATTAAATTTAGTGTTTTTCATAACAAAGGTAAGTTTTTTTTGCTTATTTTTTCGATAGTTTTCTAATGTAAACATACGGTTTACATAAATACGGTATTTGAGGCATTAATGTTTACTAAAAAAAGAATGTACATTAAAATGTACATTTAGTGAAATCTTCAATGTGCATTTAAATGTACATTACATTTAAATATACTAATAAGCCAAAAGTTTGGATTTTTTTTAAATAGAAATTATGTCGAATTTAAAAATTAAAGAAATTTTTGATATATTGAATGAATCGGACATCGAAGAAGATATAGAATTATGTGAAAATGATAATAAAATTGAAAATCAAAACGAGGATATTGTTATCGTAAATCGCGTAACGCGTAGTTCATCGGCTGATGAACAAGATGAGGATGAAGACAATATTCCTAATGCAGATATCAACCGTAAAATTTCTGTCCCTTTTAATGAATCCGATGTTAATCAATCGACAAATTATACATATACAAGGAAGCAAGATATAAACTGGCGCCGAAGGAACTCTAAAAATGATCCAATTCCATTTGAATGTGAAAATATTGTAGGCTATGATGATGAGAAAACACCATACCAATTTTTCCAACAATATTTTACTGATGAACTATTTCAAAATTTTGCCTTCTACACAAATTTATATGCAACTCAAAATAATGTAAGAAACTTCAAAAATACTGATTGCAACGAAATAAAAAAATTATTTGGATTGCACATTTTGATTGGTAGTATGAAGTTCTCTAGGCTCAGACTTTACTGGGATCCATTGCTTGGCATTGAAAGCTTCCGAAACACATTAACTTGTGACAGGTTTTGCCAGTTGCGGAATAATTTACATATTGTTGATAATTTGGATAAGAATAGAGATACCACTGACAAATTTTGGAAAGTCAGACCTGTTATTGAAGCCGTCAGAAGGAGATGTTTAGAGTTAGAAGTAGAAGAAGTACTATCAGTAGACGAGCAAATCATTCCTTATACCGGAAAATTGTCAATGTTATATACTGTTTATAAAAGGAAAACCTAATCCTTGGGGTGTAAAAGTATACGTATTAGCTGGTAAATCTGGAATGCCATACGACTTCTTTCTTTACCAAGGAAGTTCTACTAATATAAGCGCCAACAATTTATCCCAATTTGGGTTTGGAACTTCAGTTGTTCTCAAATTATCTGAAAGAATTTCAAATAAAGGTCACACATTATATTGTGATAATTTTTTTACAACGTACCAGCTTTTGGAAATACTTCGTCAAAAATATATAAATGCAGTAGGAACTGTAAGAGTTAATCGGTTTGCAGCACCTCCTCTGATAGATGACAAAGAATTAAAGAAAAAAGGACGAGGAAGTTCGGATCTGGTCGTAAGTAGGGACGGAAATATATTTTTGGTGAAATGGTATGACAATAAACCGATACATTTGGCATCAAATTTCATGGGATCAGAAGAGGATGAAATGGTTAAAAGGTAGGTGTATATGACGAACGATACCTTCAGTTATTATTTATTTTTTTTTTATTTTATGTCTTATATACAGGTACAATAAGTCGACAAAAGCTTTTCAAGAATTCAATCGTCCTAACATCGTAAAGCTATATAATTCAGGAATGGGTGGAGTTGATCTCCTTGATCAATATATTTCCTACTATAGGGTTTTCTTGAAATCGCTTTAGTTACTAGTTTTCTCGAATATCAAAGCTATGCAGTAAAACAGGGAAGGTCAAAACGAGAGATTTTGGATCTTATGCATTTCCGATTAAAAATTGGGAATACTCTTATATACAAAGGTCAGCAGTCAGCACAAAAGCGGGGACGCCCCTCAAATACAAATTCCGTTCCTTCAACGTCATCACCTGTTTCATCTAAACGAAAAATTGAGGTAAGACCAATTCGAGACGTACAATTAGATGGCATTGATCACATGCCATGCCATGATGGAAAAAAAGAAGCAACAAGATGCAAAAACAATTTCAAAACCAGCCAAGGAGTAGCTGGAAGAACTCATTTCTTTTGCCAAAAGTGTAAAATTCATTTATGTATTACTAAAGAACGAAATTGCTTCCTACAAATGCATACCAAATAATAATGTTTTAATTTGTTCCCTTTTTTTAATGAATTTTGAAATGTGTTCCTTTTATATAAAAATGTATGTATACTACAAAAAATTAAAACCAATAAAAAAACGTAAAATAAAGTAAAAAAGTTTATGAATTGAAGCGGATTGTACATTAAAATGTACATCTTCAAACCCCACTTTAGAATAAAAATTTTTACCCACAATTTTTTACACATGTTTTTTGAAGCATTTTTATGCTATAAAAACTATATTTAAAATTTTGCGATGGCCAAAATTAATTCCCGTGTCAAAGGGTTAACTTAGAGTTAACGTTTTAGAGCGGCACATAGTCGCTAAAATTTGGTTAACTTCACCGCAAGATTAAGTTTATCGCGATTCAACTGTACATAATTTTTTGGTTCAACGCACTTAGTTTATGAATTATATGGCGTACAAGTTTCAGAGCACTTTATCAATATCTCTTTAGGTAAAAACTTAATCTTAAAAGTATTGTTATCATAAGAGAGTCTTTCGAAATACATTTCACATGATGCATTAAATTTACCAATTTATTAACCCCTTAAGAGCCAATTTCAAAAATTAATATTTCTTGAAAGATTTTTCTACAAAAGGGTATTTATCTTAAAATTTTGTCGATATGTATAATAATATTTAATTAAATATAATATGTTATAGAGAAAACTTCAAGAAACTCCATCATATAAAATTTTGAAGTTATTAAGTTCTTTATTTGTTAAAGTTATTAATTAATTAATAAGTTTAAATAAAATATAAATAAAATGGTAATAGTGTTATAAATTTAATAATAGTAATCGCTAAAATTTAAAAGTGTTCCGGAAGGCCGAAAACCCACAATACTGAAGAACTTTATTAATCAAAGCCCTAAAAACATTGGTAACATGTGTATGTATATTATTGTTAAATAATTATTGCAAGGACCGGAAAACGTTGTTTTTATGTTTTTAAAAAAATATTTATCATTGGTGTTCGAAAAATATTTTAAATTGTACAATAATCAAAAATAGATAAAAATATTTTGTTTGATATTGTTTCTTTAAGTTCAAAATAATAAAATTCTTAAAAAAAATTTTTGAGAAAAATATTTTATTTTTGTTCTTTTGTACAAAAAATTACGAACCGAAAACTTAATTTTTTTTTAAAAAATTTAAAAATCCTGCGTACAAAATAATTTTTTTTTTCATCAGTTAAAAAAAAAATAAAAGCAAACACAAAAAAAAAATATTTATTTTTTCAGTACAATATTATTTTGTACATGAAGAAAAAAGAACCGAAAACTAAAAATTTAATTTTTTTAATTGACAAAATTTAATTTCATACGTACAAAATTATAGTAAAAAATATAAAGCTAATAAATAATAAGTAGTTATATCATGATAAAGATTATCCTAGAACTAAATAGTAATCTTTTCAATTACCTTTATGTTGAGTTTGAGCAACAATAAATTTTCTACATGCTCAGAACTTAAATTCCTTCTATTTTTGGTCATAATAATTGGCAAAGCACTGAAGGCTGTCTCCACAGATACCTGTGTTGCGGGTACAGCTAATGCAACAGCAGCTAGTTTTGATAATTAAGAATCTCTAAGGATTGCAATTGCAAATGCAACAATTTTATATTATAATTTCAATTAAAATTCTCAATTTTAACTTCAAATTGAGTTTTTATTGTTAGTTTTTAAAAACAAAAAAAAAAATTTTTCTCAAACACGTTTTTTTTAAGAACTTTATTATTTTGAACTTTGAAGAACAAAAAACACAAAATAATTTTTTTTTGTACAGTTGGAAATATGTTTGAACACCAATGATAAATATTAAAAAAAAAAAAAAAAAAATAAAAAAAAACGTTTTTGTGTATTTTTCAAATTTTTGTTTTTTTGTTTCTTTTCATGTTCAAAACACATATTGTACTTTAAAAATAAATATCTTTTTTGTGTTTCCTATTTTTTTTTTTTAACTGATAGAAAAAAAAACTTTATTTTGTACGCATGAGTTTTGAATTTTTCAAATGAAAATCTTAAATTTTAAGTATTCGGTTCGTAATTTCTGATGCCTGAATTATTGTTATATCGACACAATCTAGAGAAAAAGCCAATTTTGAAAAAAAGTCAGTCAAGAAATATGAGTATTCTTAATGGGTTAATAAATAGGTATGCTTGAAACACCATGGGAAACGCACTTAAAATTTGCAAAAATACCCATACTGACTAAATCTTAGAGATATAAATAAAGTATTTTGAAGCTGTTACGACCTTAAACTAGGAGCGTTGGCGCGACAAACATCTTCCTATATAACTTATTTTAAGGGTTCTAAAAAGTAAAAATAATATCAATTTGGTGGTGAGCCGAGTTTATATTTTTGTTTCAATCCGGTTCTTTGCTGTTTTACAAAAAAGCACTAATTCTTCTATTTTTTGATTAAATTAGCAAAACTTTTTCTATTTTGTAGCGGCCAAAAATAGAAATTAGCTTAATGTGCCTACAACGTCAAAATCATCACTCTTGTTCCTTTTTTGTCAGATAGTTCACTTTTGATCTTTTTTTTTCCTCACTTGATAGAATAACTGATTGAAAAGAAACAACAATACTATTCTTGTGTATTTTTATTCTTCTGATCTGTTTCTGTTACTCATTACCACATTGCCTTACATATTTTAATAATACAATCAGGGCTGTCGAGTATAACAATTTTTCGACTAACGGCGATTTTCAAGCTACATGCCTACATGGCGATTTTTTTTGCCGCTTATAAGATATATGTCGATTTTATTTCCTATTTGGTAAGCCATAAATTTGTTTTGAGACTCTTGGACAAATTTTCCGTTTTTTATTTGGAAAGAATATTTCATTGATGGTATTCCATCTAATTTAAATCAGTTTTGGCTAAAATTTTATAGCTATACGTCCGGTACGTACTATTTCAAAGAACTTGCTTGACTGTCTTTATATGCATGTAATTTCAACTGATAATGCCTGTGTTGAAAGAGTTTTATTAATAATGAACTCCACAAAAACTCACCTTCATTATATAATGCAATAGGAACATCTTGGCGCGTTATGACGAGTAATGAATTATATGCAATATAATCAATCAATAAAATCCTATTCAATGTATTGAAAACACAATAAGAAATGTCTTGCCGCTGAAGTGTATACCGTTTTAGATATATATACAATATTTGTTTAATACTTGCTGCTTTAAGAAGACTACCGTAAACTATAGTCAACATTGTACTTCTTTGTGTCCGCTAATCATTTTTATTTTGTTTTAAATAAAAATTAAATAATGTTTATTTCATGGCGACTTCTTTATATTTTTGTCGATATAAAGGTATTCGGAAAAAATTTATTTTTGAGGATTTATAAAAAATATTTTTAAAAAAATTTATATTTTATTGTCAAAAAGTAATAAAAACAAAATGTTTTGGCATTTCTGTCATTTAATTTGGCAAAAAAAAAAACAAATCTGACAACCCTGGCTGCCATTCTCAATTTTCCTACAACTTACATTAGCGTTGCCAGTTGTTATTAATATAAAACCCGCCAAATGCAAATTTTTTCATTTGGGCAAAAAGTTTTATGCATATATATTTAATTTTTTTTTTTTTAAATAAGACCTATAAATAAATAACCAAATTCGATATTCGACAGCTTTATTTATAAAAGCTTAGTCGAGTTTTAGAGCACGAAATTAGTATGGAAAACTCGCTTTTAATGTATACATTACTTAAGCATTCGTTTATGAATAAGACTGTCAAAATATAAAAAATTAGTTTATAAGAAACTACTTGTGTATTTTAATACTGAAAGGTAACTCTTCATTTAAGTTCAATAAAGTTACTCTTCGTCGAATCGACGAACTTTAAAAAAATATTCTAGCGAAACGATTTTTAAAGTAAAAAATCAACAACAAATTTTTTAGTTAAGTACTTTATTAAAAAATAAAATAAAGCATTAAATATATGAGTTTTCCTCTCTTTCAAAATTTGAAAGGACTTTTTATTTGTTCGGGTGAAATCTTGCAACTCAATTTTGAAGCAGATACCTTGAACCGATTAAGCTGACATTTTGTAAATATGTACGTTCAGTTTGGATGACAATGCATGGTTAACTGTGTAAAGTTATTCTAAATCCAGCTTGGTAAGACACCCAAGATGGCGGACTAATTATTTTTAAAGTATTCCTACAATATGAGTATAAAAGGGAGAGCTTGCTGAGAATAAGTCGAAAAATTAGGTGACGTTACTCTAAATCCAATGTGGTGGACTAAGTTTTTAATGCTTGCCTTCAATACGTGTGTGGGGATGTAATTCTTGTTACCTTTTTGGTTTCTCAAATATCAAACATTTTTGATATTTTATGTTTCCAAACGCAATGTTTCATCGTGTGTGGCGATGTTGACTGTTTTTTCTTTCTCATTTTGTTGAGAACAGTTGTTGAGTGAGCTGCTTTTGCAACTCTCGGCGAAGAAAAATATGCAGAAAGAAATCGGAAAATGGCAACAATTTCAAATTGTGAGAGTTGGAAAACAATTATAATTGAATATAAAATTTTTACAAATTTATTGGACATAAAATATGATAGGTGTACAAAATAAAAATTATTTTTTTTGTGTTTTGTAGTAATACTGATGTTTCGTTTTTAGTGTCATCGTCTGTGGTTAAAAGTGAAACATAAATAGTAACACGTGTTTCGACAAATGTCGCTTCGTGTTTGGGTACCATAATAGTATTGTTGTTTCTTGTCAATCTGTTATTTGGAAAGATACCGAACAAAAAACAATTGCGAATTTAGTTTGTGCTTATTGTATTATATTCTTAGGTACATTCAAAAAAGTTTTACAGTTACTGAATGTAATTTATTAAAAGCGTTTTCCGTAAAGTTAAAAAATTAATGAAAATTTTGTACTATTGTAATTAAACTAATTTAACTGTTTCTACATGTTTTTTTAAAAACAATTTACAAAAAATAATAATGGTTTTCAGGATATTGCTTAAAATTACCATTTGTGCAAATGGACAAACTTGAGAGACTCGTTTTATACATACCCTTCTTAATTTTTGTGTAATTTTAAGCAATTAATGTCATTGAAAACCACTGAAATGTCAATACAAAAATAAATTAAAAAAATAATAAAAAATATAAAAATAAAAGTTGAAATTTGTGAATAAGAGGTGAAATTTATTTTTTAAACATGCAAAAAGAATAATTTGCTTAAATTATTGGAAGAATTTATTGTTGTCGATTTTATTAACACTTGAATTTGTCATTGAAAACGGTGGTAAGCACTAAAAAAAATTCGTTTGTATAAATGCACAATTGAACAGCGCAAGTTTACGGGTCAGAATTGTTGGGCAAATTTACGAAGTTTGTGTAAATGAATTCTCATACAATTTTTGACAATTCATTTTGGAAGGTTAAAAATGCACAGTTTGCACAAATTGCGAGACTTTTAAGAGATATCGTGAAAACCCTAATTGATTTTTATTTCTGTTAATATGTTAAGTTTTATGCATAAAATAAAACTGAAACACATGTGTACAAACATGTGTACATAAATAAAAGAAAATAAAAAACAAAAAATATTTGTTGGTAATATTGACAGGTTAAAGTACTGATTTAGCTGTCTTAGTACGTAATATAAATTTAGTTAAAATTAACTGAAAACACCTTTGAATAGGTTTTTTGTAGTTTGAATTTTTTTAATTTAAATGAAATGATCCGTTTTCTAATTAAATTTTTAGTTTTTTAAACTTAATATTATTTTGAATTTACCTACATAATATTTTGAGTGTAATATCACACGAGTATGCTATATTTGTTTCTTTAAACACATTTTTCATCGTTTGTAAAGACCAAGATGACAAGACAAGTGAACTACTGAACGAAAGCGACAAAAGACAAACTGACCGGTAATGAACTAGTGAACTAAAAGAACGAACTAGTTCTTTTTTTAAATGAACTAAAATGACCGGTCACCAAAATGAACTTCTAAGCCCAAGCCTAACGTATTATCACAAATTTCACAAAAAATAATAAAATTTCATGAAAATTTTCAGGAAAGTGAAATTTCATTTTCAAAATGTCGTCAAAGGGCAAACTTCTATCAAAAATTTCTCTGCTTCTTCTTTTATTGTTTTGCTTATTTCAAGTTTCGGAGTTGCCGAGCCAATTATTCACGCCGAACTTCAGGCATTCGTTCAATATAATTATTTTTATTAATTTTAATGATATTTACAAATTTTAATAAGAATCATTGTGTTCTTAATATTTAGTTTAAAAAATATATAAAAATTCTTATATTTTTATCTTTATATATTTTTTATTCTTTATATATACGAAAAAAAATTTCATTTGGCAACAATGCTTAGTAACTCGTATTGTCATTTACTTTCATGAAATCGCTTTCTTGAAATTTTTATTGAAAGCTAGCTGAAAAATGGGCTGAAAGTAGAAAAATTTAAATGTGTTAGTGAAAAAGTGCGAATGTATTGCGACTTTCAAGAAACTACTTTTATGTGTAAATGCCCAGTTAAAAGCATTACTATTGTAATTTTCACACTTGAATCTTTGTATTAATATTGACTCAATGCCATCTCTTAAGAATCCATTTACTCTCTAGCCCAAACGTCTAGATGGCCTAATTCGAGCATTAACGTCTATTATGTTATTTAAATCTACTTTAACATTGAAGCTATATTTTGATTGAACTATTATAGATCATAAAACTTAAGTATACCTTAAGGCGTAACACTTATCTGACTTCTCGAAAGTTCTATACAGTGTGGTTGAAATACAATTATGCATAACAATTTAAACATTACATTTGCACTAGAAAATTCTGTACAGTGATTTTGACACTAGAAATACGCAAAACTAATACAATTACAGTTTAAACAGATAAAATAACTAAAAAATACAAAATGACTAACAAATACAATATTCTTAACTAAAGTTACTTTCATAAATGTTTATATTTATTCAAGCTCTAGGTAATAAACATTTATTAAATTAAATAAGGTCAAATAAAAAACTGAATATAAAGTTACTTTCGTAACAATATATTATATGCGTTAGAGGTTGAAAGTTTTAGTAACTTCTGTATCGAAATTTGTGCGTTATTTTAATGTAGGTCTTGATTATCAATTTTTTGGGTCGTAAGCAACACTACTTTATTTAAAAATATGAACAACAAAAAAAAACACATACCGTCTATTTTTGTACCCCTAAAAAGTACAAAAACAAGTTAGAGTGCTATATTCGGCTGTGTTGAAAATTTGATACCCTTCACCGACAGGAGTGGGCTCTAACTAAGCTTCACAAAAACGAACGTCAGCATTTAAATTGGTTGCGGTTAAGATCTATATTTAATTATTGACCGACCATAAGAAAGTTTTATGCATTTCTTTTTAGAACTTTGAACTGGCTTGAGTAAAATATCATGATTCGTAACAGTTTTAGCCGAACTAAAATGATTTTTAGGAGGGTCATTTGTATTGGACCTATGGTAAATGATGGACCAATCATCCCAAAATTCCGAAGACTGATTTCTGGTATTACAAAAAATAAATTTGAACAAATTTCAATGTAGCAGTGTGATTAGTTTTACCGTTAAACGTGAATTTCACAAAATTGCACGATATTTTTTCTGGCCATATGAATCTTAGTTGGAAGAAATTTTACCGCAATATCTATATCTGTTATGGTTTTAGGCGAATTTAATTATTTTCCCAAAGTGGGCTTTATTTGGTTTTAGGTGCAATAAACTGTTTTCCGAGAGTAGGGTTTATATGGGGCCTATGGTAAATTATGGACCGATATTCACGAGATTTGACACTGTCTTCTAAAACTGTGATATATCAAATTTTATTTTGATGGCATTATTAATTACGGCTTTGGGCGTAATAAACAGTGTTCCGAGATTTGAGTTTATATATGGCCTACGGTAAATTATGGACCGATCCTCACGAAATTTGGCAGTGTGATTTCTCGTCCTACAAAACTGTGACGTACCAAATTTTAGTATGATAGAATTGTTTATTACGGTTTAAGGCGTACTAAACTGTTTTCCGGGAGTAGGGTTTATAAGTGGCCTATGGTAAATTATGGACCGATCTTCACGAAATTTAGTAGTATGATTTGCATTCGTATAAAGCGAATTCGTGCATTCTTGTATCAAAATTATCAATTTTTTTAGGTGGTAGTTACCACATTTTGATTCATAGTTCTGATCCTACTGAGCCGATGTTGCTGGATTTCAATCCCAAACTGCTTAGGATAACTACAAGCAATTTGATATCAAGTTTGTTCTTTTCTTTTGCGTTTATCTAAAGTGAACGTGTTTTCAACAGACGACAGACAGATGGACATGGCTAAATCGACTTAGAATTAGAGCCAGAATATATATACCTTATGGGGTCTTAGATTTATATTAAAAAAGTTTTACACGGAATGACAAACTTATTATACCCTCATTTAATGCTAGTGGTGGTGGAGGGTATAAAAAGAAAGATGATAAAATATCGTCAGGACGTTAGTTCTTAAACCAACAACACCACAAAACTAGGGAAAACACGTTTTATGTACATGTTTGTTGTAGTATGAAAAACAATACTACAGACCTATGTAGAAAAAAAACACATTATATTTTTGGTTTCATGATTAAAACATAACATTAAATACAAACAAAAATTTCCGATTTCTATCTTTTTTAATATATGAGTTAAATACATTAAATTTTTACAGTTCAAAAAAAAAAATGGCTAGACAGCTCATACGTTGCGCAACTTGCATAAAATCAATTACATTATCAACATTTCCTGCATCATGTTACTCATTGTGTTCGTAAAATTGCTAACTGTTTGCACTTATGCTTCTATATTTAATTCTACTTAAATAAAATTAAAAGGCAGGAGCTTATACCTTGGCTTAGAGTTCAAAATAAGATTCGATCTATTATTCGGCGAAACACTTTGCACTGGTATATGATATGCCTTTAAGACATTACCATAAGAGGTTACTCACTCGGCTGCAGTACCTGAATTTAACAAGTGTTAACTTGATTTGTAGCCTGAATGATCGGTTCAGTAAGAAAAGAGTTATGAACCCAAATGCGGAACAACATCAGAATGTTTATTTTTGTTACAAAAACTAACATGATTCAGTAAATAATGCACAAAAAATTTTATATGACTGCAAATTAAATACCAAATTTCGTGAAGTTCGGTCCATAATTTACCATATGCACCATTGAGAGCCCACTTAAGGAAAACAATTCAGTAAGCTTTAAACAATAACACCTATTTTGAAAAAATTTGGTATGTTATATTTACATAAGATTAGAATCACTCCGCTATATTTCGTGCAGATCGGTCCGCAATTTATCATATGCCCAATATAAACAACACTCTGGGAAATATTTTAAATTAGAATAAAACCGTAACCAATAAAATCGTTGTGGTAAAATTTAGTCAAATTTGACTTTATATAGCTCGAAGTAAATAATTCCACGTAATTGTGTGATAATCAGCCCAATTTTACCCTATGCTCCATATAGAGCCACCTCCCGAAAAGCAATTCAAGAAAATTTAAATTCTAAAAAATTTTTATTACTGTATTGAAATTTAGTCAAAGTTTTTTCAAAAAAAATAGAAGCAATCACTCTACCGAATGTTGTGATAAAAGATCCACAATGTACAATATGTCCAATATAGGACCCCCCCTTAAAATTACTTTACTACGCCTAATAATATTTCTGAAACAAATCATGATATTTTATTTAAATTAGGCAAGGAAGTATAATACCATAAGCCCAGCACTTATAAAGATTGGCTTATAATTTATAGTTCCCATTAAAACCTAATTCCCGAAATATTCGAACACAATGTGGAGGGCATTAGAGATTCGGCACAGCCGAATATAGCACTCTTACTTGTTATTCTATGATATACCCTCAATATCATTCAATAAATTTAATTGAATATTTGCGAAATTGACGTAAAGTGCTTTTAATATTATAGGATTTAATTCCTCTAATTTTGATTTTAGGCAGGGCTGCGGAGTCGTCACTGAAACTTTTAAGGTGCGACTCCGACTCCAACTCCTTCTCTAACCTTGATGCTAATTGTATATGAGACTGGTCCTTAGTTGAATTTAAACTCTCACCACAAGTGGTGGAGGGTATACTAAGTTTGACATTCCGTGTGAAACTTGTTTTGTTATGCATCTAAGACCCTATAAAGTATATACTTATATTCTGGTTTCTTGAGTAATTCTAAGTCCGTCTGTTGAAAACACGCACACTTTTGAAAAACTCAAGACAAAAGAACATGTTGAGAGTTATGAATCAAAATGTAAAACCACCACTATAAAAATTTGACAATTTTGTTACAAAAACCAACATAAAAGGTGGCATAATGCAGGGCATGATATACGATTTTCCACAAACTAGTTCTATATAACTAGAAATCATACTGTACGTCTAAAACTGTAATAAATATTGCTATCATATTAAAATGTGCTCTAAATTAATTGTTATAGAACTAGAAATCACACTGTCAAATTTCGTAAAGATCGGTCCATAATTTACCATAGGCCCCATATAAAGAATACTCCCGGAAAATATTTTAGTACGCCTTAATCCATTATAAGTTATGCTATCATAATAAAATTTTGTACTTCACAGTTTTAATTGACTAGAAATCACACTGTCAAATTTCGAGAAGATCGGTCTAAAAATCACACTATAAAATTTCCTGAAGCTCGGTCCAAAATTTACCATTTAATGGCCAATATTATGCTCACTATGGAAAATCATTTAAGTACTGCTGAAACCGTAGCAGATATAGATATTGTGGTAAAATTCGGTCCAATTTTGGTTCATATGGCCAGAAGTCATATCACGCAATTTTTTGATTATCGGTCCATATTTACCTTAGATCCCATATTAAGCAGCCTTCTGAGAAGCACTCTTAACACATATATTAAAATGTTTAGTTTTTTTAGTGAAAATAGTGTAAATCTTGGAAAAAGTGCTTGAAAAACAATATTAAATACTAAAAACAAAGAAAAAAACTAAAATATAATAAAAAACGACACAAGTTTACTGTACGAAAATCAGTAAATTATGAAATCTTATAAGATACATGTTCCCCTTGTTTAAGATGAAGATTAACATGAAGAAATGTGCTCTCTCATTCTGCCGACGTTCTCTCACATATTATATCAGATATTATCTCAGGTGGAGACCCTGTGTAAGATCAAAAACCGGTATTTACAAATTAACACACATCGGTTGGAATGCAAGTCAATTGGGGTATGAATACAATAAACATAAACAATACATTCTGCTCAATCAGAATTGTAAATTGAGTGACAAATGCGAATGAGTGCAATCACAAACATTCCTATTGGTCAGAATAATTGTAATCAGGGTAATTATTGATATCTCCATAAGACCGACAGAGACGAAATGAATCATGTAAATAAGTAGAATAAGTAAGTAGGGTTAGATATTAATCTCAAACATAGTATATAAGGCAATACAAATTTTAATAAAACCAGACTTGAAATTATCAAACTAATCCGGCAATAACTTGCCTAGTTTTAATTGAAAGACTCAAACACTTCGGCAGTTCCCTTGAACGCCTTGCAAACCTAGCCCTAACAGCTACTTAAAATAACCAAGGGCTATAGGGACCAAATCAACCTACACTGCTTTTCACACAACACATGCCGATCCTGCCTGACTATACAGCCATAGACACACCACATGGCGATCCTGCCAAATTAAAAATTTTAACGAACATTTTAAAATATAAATTCCTACCAAAATTTTGAAAGAAGATTTGCCTTTATAATTAAGAAATTCATGCCACTACATTTCAGTCGCCGTTTCACACACTTCATTCCATACCTATTCGGATCAAGAAAGATGGAATTCTGCGCTTCTTTTAATTTGTTGAAAATATTTATATAGAAAAAGTAATGTTAAATAATTATTTTATTAAAATTATCGAAACATTTTATTTAAACATTTATTAATATTTTTGTATTTTTATTATCAATTATTATAAAAACAGATTAAAACACATAAATACGTACTTAGTTTTTTTAAGAATACTTTTACTATTTAAAAAAAAAAAATTAAATAAAACTATAGCACTTTCAATGTAAACAAAAGCATTTAACACTTAAAAAAAATTTTATACTACCCCAAACAGAAATTATGCAATTATTGAAATTAAACCTTACTGATTATTACGTCTTATAAAATAATAATGAACTAAAAGACGAAAATTGTTTTTAAGTAATTTAATAGCACAAAAAAAATCAGAATGACACATATTAAATTTTTTAAATAAATATCTAAAACAGAAATTTTTCAGGGCATTAAACTGCACACTGAGTTGCATAAAGGTAAACAATGACGACCGTTTTAACAAAATTTTAAATGACTTGCAGTTAGACCAAAATGAAGAGAAATACACTCAGACATGCTAAAACATACGATACCGTTGGTAAATTATGAAAAAGAAAGAAAATCCTAATAACTATAAGGGCGATAAAAAGAAAAATGAAGATAATGTGAAATTAAAAGATGAATATAAAGAAATATATATGAATGAAGAGCGCGACTTATGTTATTTATTTAGAGGAGATTGAAAAAAAACAACTTTTCACTTTTCTGGTTTTAATACAATTGATTATTTATTTGTTTTTATTATAAAATGAAACTTATTAACTAAATATAAAAGTGTTTATTATGAAGTTTTACAAAAAATGCTTATTCATTAAGTACAAAAATTCTTAGTAACTAAATACAGAAGTGTGTTAAAATTGATTATTAAACTAAATACAAAAGTGTGTAAAAATTGATTATTATTTATTTAAATTTCCTAATAATTTTGTCTGTACAGGAAGTGAGAAAATGTGTGTATTTTGTCTTGGTGGTTTTGTTGGTGGATGTGTTAATGTGGGTGATTCCATAACTCCTCCCCCCTTAGAGTAGAGTGAGGGCCACAAGGAACTTGGGTTGGCCTGAGCGATGACTGGCGGTGCTTGAGGTTTGAATGTGCCAATAAATCTGCTGGTGATGAAGAGAGCTCCTGCAATAACAACCACGCCAATTACTCCTATTGCTGCATACGTGATTGATATTTTTGCTTTTGTTTCTTTTTGTAGTGTCACGACAGCTTCTTTGTTTTCGAAGTGGTAGTCTCTCAGCTTCTGTAGGTTAATTGTTTCTATGATGGATACTGGCTGGATTTGATTATACATTGGTGGTGCGATGTGAACCTCGTCCCAGAATATGGTGGGGTTGTCGATGTACGTTACATCATTGATTTTGACTTCACAATTTTTGAAATGAAGCAGGGCTGTTCCTTCTGTTGTAAATGTAGTCTTACTGCAAGAAGAATTAATAAGAGTTTTGGGTACATTTATAAATAAAATAAAGTTTTCTTCCGGTTGTAAAATTGTTTCCGATCTTCCTATGTCACTGAAGGTACATTGGGGAGGTTTGCCATTAATCAAGTTTCCCACACAAGTTGAAGCTTCTGTTTCTTCTTTGTAGATGGAGGATGGACAGTAATAAACTCGTTCTATTCTTGGGCATGCCTTGTCAAAGGAGTGAACATTATTTTCGTTATAACTTATATAAGGTTTTGTTACAATTTGCTTTGTTTCATTTACTGGTAGGGGTACAATGTGGTAAAATTTATATTCTTGTGTGTCTATTATTGGTATTTTTACGTTAAATATTATGTTAGTATTATTATAGTATGCTTGTAATCCAAGTAACTCGTATATGTGCTCATAAGAGATTAGTTCAACAGATTGTTCTGTTAGTGTGTCGTAAATTGCTTGCAATTCATATTGGTTTAATATAAATTTTGATATTATGTTTAATTTAGCAAGTACAATTGCTTCGGCTAAGTTTGTAAGGTGGTCGCTTAGTAGGTCTATATTGTAGTTAATTTGGCTTATGAATTGGATTTCTTGTAGAGTACTCTCTTCTTTCCTAATCTTGTTTGATGTTTCTGTTAGGTATTGTTTTATTTTTTCCTGTTCTTTATTAATGTGGGAGGTCAAATTTTGAAATCTTTGTATCATTTCTGTGTTTAGATTGTGTTGCTGTATTAGTGTTATTTTTGTGTCAAGATTGGTGTTTTTTAGTTTTTCTATTTGGTGATTAATGTTTTCTGCGTCTCGAGCGTCCATGTTTCCTGTAATAAATTTTATGGCGGAACCTAGTCCGTTTATTAATCCTCTTTTTGTTCTTTTAATGGGAATTATTGAATTTATTTTATTTTGGAGTTCATTTAGCTTAAGATTTGTTATTTTTATAGAGTCGGTCAATGTTTCTTTTGTCCGAAATATATCTAGTATGCTAGAGATTTTCTTGATATTTGAATTGTATTCTTCGAAATTTACTATATGAATGAGGTTACTAAAACCATTGATTATCCTTGCCGTTCCTAGATGTAATTGAATTGTGGCTTGACCTCTTTTGATGTGCTGGATCTCAATTAGTTGAGCGATTGTTAGTGGTAACAGGCACCCAAGAATGATATGCTTCATGATGTGTCCTTAATCCTCTTGTAGTTGCTCTTTTTTCCTCCTCAGGTTCTCACGGTCCTTAAGTGTCAAAACACACCAATTAAAAGGTTGTGAACGTCCACGATATTGTTGTAAAATGTCAATTGTTATTATTATTATTTTATAATAGTTTTTTATTGATCACTATCCCTGATATTCCTTCAAGGATTTTCTGTGAGCTTTAATTTATTGTATTGTTTATTATGGATCACTATCCCTGATATTCCTTCAAGGATTTTCTGTGAGTTTAAAATTATTATTTTATTTATTATTGATCACTATCCCTGATATTCCTTCAAGGATTTTCTGTGAGTTTTAAATTATTGTATTGTTTATTATGGATCACTATCCCTGATATTCCTTCAAGGATTTTCTGTGAGTTTAAAATTATTATTTTATTTAATTATTGTTCACTTTCACTCAAGGATTTCTCTTTTAACTGGGGACCGCGATACCGACTGCGCCACTTATGTTATTTATTTAGAGGAGATTGAAAAAAAACAACTTTTCACTTTTCTGGTTTTAATACAATTGATTATTTATTTGTTTTTATTATAAAATGAAACTTATTAACTAAATATAAAAGTGTTTATTATGAAGTTTTACAAAAAATGCTTATTCATTAAGTACAAAAATTCTTAGTAACTAAATACAGAAGTGTGTTAAAATTGATTATTAAACTAAATACAAAAGTGTGTAAAAATTGATTATTATTTATTTAAATTTCCTAATAATTTTGTCTGTACAGGAAGTGAGAAAATGTGTGTATTTTGTCTTGGTGGTTTTGTTGGTGGATGTGTTAATGTGGGTGATTCCATAACTCGCGCGCATAGAGACAACATGGGAAGATGCATCTCTCAGGAGTCTGATCAACTTCAAATATGGGAACATCCATAAATGATATTAAATACATGAAGAAATTGAAATTTAATAAATTTAAAAACATAAGAATTGAAAACAATATTTTGCACATAGGGCGTGATGATAATTTATCGAAACAAGATTCGATTATGAAGAAATCACGTACCCAAAATGATAATTATATGAATAAAGGATGTAACAATAATTAATCGAAACAAGATTCGATTATGAAGGTTACATGCCAAGAATATACAAAATATTACATAGGTCTGTCTGCGTACACATATTTTGCATAATTTTGTACAAAATGTCGCAAAATCTTGCAAAATGTTGTCTGCGTACTCCAAATCTCTTACAGCGAGAGAGCCAAAAACAGAATTTTTTGACAGTTAAAAGTTAGAGAACTTGCAAAATGTTACTGGAGAAATTTCCTCTGGTAAGATTTTGCAACTAGCTTGAACAGCTGTTTTTGTATACTGTTTGAATGAAAGAGTTTACGTGTGCCAAGATAGCGTCGAATTTGGGAATTTAAAAACCGGGAAACCAAAATACCCAAATAATGGGGACTTACAGTATATGAACAAAAAGTTAGCGTCGAATTTAGGAATTTAAAAAGGGGAAGTAAAAATATATTTATATTTTTAATAAAAATACTAAAAATATTTACCACAGGCTTTTGCACGGTATAAACTATATTTTCTGAACTATTATATATTGAAACTATTTATTCTGGAAAAAATGAGCGATGCGTGCAAAAAAATATATAGTTTATACCGTGCAAAAGCCTGTGGTTCATTGAATAAATCAGTAAAGATTTTTACTGACCATTTTGGATGAACCCAGATTTCTCGGACTGTCCGAACGATTTTTTGTACGCATCGCTCATTTTGTCCAGAAAACTATTTACTTTCAGAAAATATATAGTTTATACCCTGCAAAAGCCTGTGGTAAATATTTTTTGTATTTTTATTAAAAATATAAATATATTTGGGCTTAAATCTAGTTTACCGACGCAGCTCCAAATAAAAAAAAAAGTACCTAGGGTGATAGAAAATGGAAAAATAAGAAGAAAAAATGAAATAAGAAAGTTGGCGCAAACGCTTAGTTTTCGAGTTATGGGCGTTTTAAGTTTTTATATAAATATTGGATTTTGCAGTACATTTCCAAATGTATATGGCTAATATTGGTATCATTGCAAATCGTTTCACTAGATCTTTCTGGACATACAGAATTTATTTTAATATTTTTAGTTTATTAAGAAGTGGGACGAGTTTGCAAAATACAAAAGTTTTTAGTAAGCATAAAAACCAATTTATTAATTTTTTCTAATTCTTTAATGTATGTATATACTACGTACTAATTTATTTAAGAATTTTAATTAAAATACAAGTAAAACCTTCTTTATGTTTATGTTATACTAATGAGGAGAGAATCCTTGCCCATGGGCAAAGGCCGGCTATGCTCTGAAGCTTTAGTAAGCGAAACCGGTGTTTATTATACCATAGAGAAGAACATCCTTGCGTCCTGCCAAAGGCTGGCTATGCAAAGAATTTTCTTGCGATGCTAGTGTTTGTTATTTTTTAAAATTTGTATTATACTTTTATTTAAATAAACTACATTTTTTTCTAGTGCACTTCCGTAACATTTCGACGTAAAATGAAAAAAACTGTAATGTGATCTAAAGAGTTTAATATTTTGAAATAAATTATGTATATCCAGAAAAATCTGTTCAAGAGCTTTATAATGATAGCAATATTGGCCATATACGTTTAGAATTGTAGTGGAAAATCACATATTTATATGAAAACTTTAAACGTCCATAACTCGAAAACTAAGCGTTTGCGCCAACTTATTTATTTTATTTTTTCTTCTTATTTTTCAATTTTCCATCACCCTGGGTACTTTTTTTTTATTTGGAGCTGCGTCGGTAAACTAGATTTGTTCCTATATTTGTACTTCCCTATTTTAAATTCCTAAATTCGACGCTAACTTTTTGTTTATACTGCAAATACCCATTATTTGGGTATTTTGGTTTCCCGGTTTTTAAATTCCCAAATTGGACGCTATTTCTTCAACGCTATCTTGGCTCACGTTTGTTATTTCAATTGTTTACACACCGATCAGCTGTTTTCTTGCAAGATTTCACTGGATACCGTTTGCGTACTTTTTGAGATATTCTCAGCCGAAAGAGTAAAATTTGTCTTACTCTCCCAAAACAATTTACTGAGTATTTGCTACTGGAAAAGTACGCAGACAGACCTATTATGAATACAAGATTCAGCGATAACTCAGCAAAACTAGATTCGATTCTGAGGAAACTGATATCTAAAATGAATAAAGAAAATATAAAAGAATTAGCGCTAGCAAAGAATGATAAAATATTTAAAATATATACAATGGAAGATTTAAAAGCAGCATATGCAAAGATAAGAATAAACAACAAAAGTCCTCAACTTTTAATATTAATATATAATGCCCCAATAAGAATAAAAGATGACATATTCAAGTATAAACTAATAGATGAATTCCACAATGCCACGCACGCAGGCCACTTAGGAATAAGAAAAACAGTAATTAAATTGGAACAGCGGTACATTTGGAGAAATATGAATAAGATGGAAAAGCAATTCGTAAAATACTGTGACAAGTGTAACATAAACAAACAAACCAAACATATTAAAGAACCACTTACACTAACGGACACCCCAAACAACAGTTTTGAGATAATATAAATTTATACTGTAGGGCAGAGAAGCAAGCCGTAACGGCGCGGCTGGCGGCTAGCCGCTCAGCCAATTTTCTCCAACAAGCCGCGCCGGCGCCGAAGTACTCTGCTGATCGGCGGCTCAAATTCAAGTCGGTTCTTATTTTTACTATTTTTTAGTATTTATCCTAAATTGGTTATTCAAATATTTTTGGTTAATTTTTAATATTATTTAAGTTAGTGAATACCAGATCGGCAGTGGCAGATATTTATCTAACTTTTAAAGTTTGGGCTTGCTTTCTATATTTTCAACAAGAATAAAATTTTCAAAGAAATCAAAAACGGATATTTTACTTATTTTTAAATATTTTTTGCAAAGTACTATATTTGTAAGTTATTCGACATAAGTTCATTTCATTCACATCTATTTCATTCTGCCACTTGTATACCAATTAACTGTTTCTGCATTATAAGAAGTTATGAAAATTTAGTAAATACAATTGTCTTTTTTAAGGAAAATAATTTACTAATACAATTGTTAGCAATAAAATATGTAAAATACTTAAAAAATCCGAAATAATTCATTTAGTTCGACTAAAATCTAAATATTAATCTTAACAATCTATATCATCCTTGTGTTCCATTTTTGGCGTTTGCTTTCAGTACTCATAATTTTTTCTTTTTTTGTGAATGCAGCTGTAAATATTTGCATGCTGTGGTAGCCGTGAAGTGTTTACCTAACAACCTTAAGTGCTGTTATTTTTTTCAATACTCAATTTTTGTTTTGTTGCTTGTTGTCTGTTTGAGTTTTTTGCAAAAAATGTCTCGACGAAAAATGTTAGTTATTTTGGTTTGGTCACAATGTAATAGAATATTTTTCTTAAAACTCATATATTTATATTAAATGTATAAAATAGTTCTAAAACTAATCAAAATATGAAATTTTTTTTTTGTGTTTCATTTTTCACATAAGTACAATTATGTAAATTAAAGTAAAATTTGACTAGGTAAAACACTGTGTTTGTATTTGTTTTACTGAAATATTTTATTATTGAGCAATTCCATATGAAAACGATCAAAATTGGCAAATTTTTGGACGACCCCTCTCCGATTTTAAAATAAATAGTCTCAATCGATTGCCCAGCAAAAAATAATGTACCTACATATTTTTTTTTTTTTGTATAGTGACTGGTTTAGTGGTGGTGTACACCACTGTCATGTGAAAAATTGAAGAATTCTTCATAAGGGACCTCATTGAAATTTGTTTTAAAAAAAAACTACTAAAGCGATCGCAACGAGTGATAGCTCGTTGGAAAGGTATTGAATCAGGCTTTAATAAAAATAAAATTTTCCTAATTTTTCTTAGAAATTTACCTTTAAATTTTCCCAAGAAAATTTAATTTTCCGATTTTCCACAGAAGCTCTTAAATTTTCCGGCTAATTTTTTTTTTTGGATTCCTCATAATTTTTGCTTTAAGAATCAGCAATAAAAAAAATGGGCCCCGACTCCTTGTTTGGACAGGAGAAGAGCATTTAAGAGACCACCTTGTTAAAAATACATATTAAAAATTACACTGTGCACGAAATTGACACTTTTTTTTCGTGACAAGCTGGGCACCTGGCGTTTTAACATAATTCGGGTACGCTGAATCCAGTGGTGCCCTCGGTTTTTTAAGATTGGCTCTGGTTTTCGAGATATACCGTTATTTCTAAAATGGAGGAGGTTGCACAACATATGTTCGCGTAACTCAAAAACGCTTTAGCTTATTGAAAAAACTTAAAAAACCGAAATTCCGCAATAAAATTTTCTTTGAGAAAAGTAAAACTTCGTTCTAATATCCGCATTTGTTTTAGAAACATAATTTTTTTTTTTGAAAAAAAAAATAATTTTTTTTATCAAAATTTTGAAATTTTTGTTTTTTAAAAATTCATAAAAAATTGAAAAATGCAGCGAGGCTTCTAATTTTTTGCAGGCATATAAAAAACGAAGCTGCAAACAAAACAAGCCATAAGCGATTAAAATCTGTTAGCAACTTTTGAATTTATTCACAAAAGTCGACAAATTTTGATTAATTTAAGAATCTTAAATATTAATTTAATTATTAATTTAAGAATCTTAAATTAATCAAAATTTGTCGACTTTTGTGAATAAATTCAAAAGTTGCTAACAGATTTTAATCGCTTATGGCTTGTTTTGTTTGCAGCTTCGTTTTTTATATGCCTGCAAAAAATTAGAAGCCTCGCTGCATTTTTCAATTTTTTATGAATTTTTAAAAAACAAAAATTTCAAAATTTTGATAAAAAAAATTATTTTTTTTTTCAAAAAAAAAAATTATGTTTCTAAAACAAATGCGGAATTTCGGTTTTTTAAGTTTTTTCAATAAGCTAAAGCGTTTTTGAGTTACGCGAACATATGTTGTGCAACCTCCTCCATTTTAGAAATAACGGTATATCTCGAAAACCAGAGCCAATCTTAAAAAACCGAGGGCACCACTGGATTCAGCGTACCCGAATTATGTTAAAACGCCAGGTGCCCAGCTTGTCACGAAAAAAAAGTGTCAATTTCGTGCACAGTGTAATTTTTAATATGTATTTTTAACAAGGTGGTCTCTTAAATGCTCTTCTCCTGTCCAAACAAGGAGTCGGGGCCCATTTTTTTATTGCTGATTCTTAAAGCAAAAATTATGAGGAATCCAAAAAAAAAAAATTAGCCGGAAAATTTAAGAGCTTCTGTGGAAAATCGGAAAATTAAATTTTCTTGGGAAAATTTAAAGGTAAATTTCTAAGAAAAATTAGGAAAATTTTATTTTTATTAAAGCCTGATTCAATACCTTTCCAACGAGCTATCACTCGTTGCGATCGCTTTAGTAGTTTTTTTTTAAAACAAATTTCAATGAGGTCCCTTATGAAGAATTCTTCAATTTTTCACATGACAGTGGTGTACACCACCACTAAACCAGTCACTATAAAAAAAAAAAAAAATATGTAGGTACATTATTTTTTGCTGGGCAATCGATTGAGACTATTTATTTTAAAATCGGAGAGGGGTCGTCCAAAAGGTGATCGCTTTCATATGGAATTGCTCTATTATTAATAATATTATTTAATATTATCCTTTAGGAGGAAATTTACATATCATCTTACAATTTTTACTAAAATCTGATGACCAGAATATCGCTTGGGATAATATGGGATAAAATAATTTTTTAAAAAGTGTTTTCAACTCGAAATAAGTTGTTTTGAAAATTAATTGTAATATTTTCAAAATAAAGTCTGGCAAAACCTTATTACTTGTTACATTTAAATATAATTTTGAATACTGATTATTTAAAAAGATTGGTTACCTATTATCCATTTTTAAAATTAAAATTGTTAAAATGGTTTTAATTCGTTTGAAAAGTTTAAATAAAAGTGTTCCTTATTACAAGTGTTAAAAAAATACAAGTTGTGTAATAATTTATTATTTTAAAATGCCTGATATCTCCAAATTTTAAGAAAATCTTAATGATCTGAATTTACTCTGTTACTGACCGTAGCACAGTGGCTGAAAATCGTTTTTCATCGGCCAAAATTCTGTAACTTTTGAACTGATAGAGATAATTTTGCAATTTTTTTTTTGCAGAAGAGAATACGTCTTGAACTTTTTTGGAGTGTTAATTTTGTTAAAATCGGTTCAGTAGTTGTTGAGAAATTTAAGGTCAAAGTTAAACTTTTGATGTTTTTTAGCATTTAGTATGAAAATGCTAATGATTGAGATTGAGAATTATGGTATTTTTTATTCAAAAAGTGGGATGTTCTTCTGCCCACTGTTTTAAGAACTTTTTAATCTGCATAACTGCCAAAATTCATTATGATACCTTTATTCATGTTAGATTTATAGAATGTCAAACCTTAAAATTATTATTTTTTACTCATGTTGAAAGCCCTTTTATTCATTTACACTATATAAATAATAATTTTAATGTTTGACATTCTATAAATCTAACATGAATAAAGGTATCATAATGAATTTTGGCAGTTATGCAGATTAAAAAGTTCTTAAAACAGTGGACTGAAAAACATCCCCATTTTTGATTAAGGAATATCCAAATTCCCAATCCCGGAAAACGGCTTTAAATTTTTTTTTTGTTCAAAAAAGGCAATACAATTTACCACTCGAAATTGATCAGAATTTTCTAGAAAATAATGGACATATTAGAAAACATTACTGTTCTAATTGTATAAAATCGGAGTGTTGAATTATTAGAATTTTTTACTCAAATTATTTTTTTTTTTGTTTGAAAAATTTAATTTGGAATAGGGCATATGGCAGTAAAGATGTTAAACTGACTAAAAATTGCTTCTACAAGCATACTCATAATGTTTTCTTTCGAAAAATATAAACATTTCTATTTATTTCTGGAGAAAATATTTTTTAATTGGTGTGATTTTAGTAGTGTCCCTTGGTGGCAAACATTCCTTCTTAGCAGCAGTTATGTGATGATAAGCAGGATACAGATTTGAACCTTTTTCAATTGCACGTACTCTGAGCTGAATATATTGCTCTTTTGTTAACTTCAAATCTAAAAATAATGCTAATGCCTCTTCATTTGAAAACTGTTTTTCATCGCTTGGCGTTGGAACACTCTTAAGAATCCGTTTTGTTCTCTTGGGACTAGCGATAAGCACTTTTTCAATAATATCGACTTTTGTGAGTTCTTTTTGTGATCGCAGTTGATATAGCAAAGCTTCTTGAATATTTTTATACCCGATTTCTTCGTTGATATCCTTAAGCTTCCGCCTTTTAGATCTATTGCTACAATTCTCAAGTGATTTCTTTGGTCTCCCAAGGTTCTTTTCATTTGTACCTTCTGAAGATATCTGGACACTAAGTTCGCCATCTAACCAGTTTGCAAAACTGTTGTAAAATCTAGGTTTACTCCATCCAACTTATTATTTTATTTTGCAGTTCCGATCGTATTTCAGTGCTGCAGGAATATATATTGAGTTTTCCTTTGATGTAACTTAAAACATCTTCCTCCTTTTTATTTTTAAAATACTCTTCGGATAATTCCTTATAGCTGAAGCTCTCCATTTTTATAGATATTAAAAAAATTAGATTGTTATTGCTTAGATATATTTTAACAACTGAGATTTTATTCGAATACCAATGGCTTTTATACATAGCTTGCGTTATACTGTGTTCCTTGGTAGCAAAATAAGGTAGAATAAAGAACTAAAATGGGCTTAAGTAGGATACGCTTAACATCCCACAGGTATTGGTAATTATATAATATAAAATACTTGGCTTGGTACACTTATATTTCAGTCATATGAATAGGTAAAATTAAAAGAGCAAAAGAAATGTTGCGAATAATTTTACACAAACTAAAAAAGTGTTCTATAGGCTGGTCCAAACAGGTACAAAAGTGCATTTGGGTTTAAAGTGGATACTTTCACCTACCTACAGCTAGTAAAATTTCTTTAACCCCTTTTGACCTCATAAATTCTATACTTCTGAACTTCAATTTGACTAAAATATAGTACCTGAAAAAATATTTAATAACACAGCAGGTATAATCGGTACAGTAATACAACATAACATTGTTTAAAGACTGCTTTACTACCAATGTAAAAAATGTTGAACCCACTATTGATAACAGTTTGACATAAAACATAATAAAAATCAAGCCAAAAAATCCGTTTTATCCGAATATCTCCAAAAGCAAAGGAGATAACCTAAACATTTAAGCATATTTTTTGTAACTCAGCTTAAGTTAAATTTTTTTTTGCAATCCATAAATATATTTTTGGTGAATTTTTTAAAAGTTTGAATTTCCGAGGTTACCAATTTTAGAGGTCCGCAAATCACTCTCCCGACCCTCCATGGACCCGTGTTCTTCCAATTCAAATATGTTCAGCCGTTCATAAGAAGCAAAATTATTTTTCAAAACAAAACGCTCGTAAACCATTGTGTTATATTTCAGTCATATGAGCAGCTTAAATAAAAAGAGCAAAAAAAAAATGTTGCGAGTAATTTCATTAAAATGAAAAAAGTGTTCAACAGACAGTTCCAAACAGTTGCACAAGTATATATGGGGTTAAAGAGGACACCTTCAGCTTTCTGATGGTACTAAAATATCTTTGACCCCTTTTGACCCTAACAAGTTCTACTCCTCTAAAATTCGGATTTAACTAAAATATAGAACCTGGGGAAACACTTAATAACACATCAGGTATAAATGATACATTGATGTAATGATCCATTTCTTAAAGACTACTATCCCATTAACATAACAAAAAAAATTTTGACCAATTATTGATAACGGTTTGCGAGAAATCATAATTTAGTTCTGATCAAATTTACAAAAATTAATTTTTTTCTAAAACAAAATAAATTATTTGTTTCCAGCAGCATGCCACAGCCACAATTACGAATATTTTAATCTAGTTTTTTTGATACCTTAGTTCTAATATGTTTGCTATCGAATGGCATTAAAATTTTTGAAATCGGCGATGACAAAAAATTGGACTTTTGGCCGATGAAATTAAATTTTCAGCCACAGTGCGTAGTACAACTAACAAAGTATTTGTTGTAAATAGCATTTTTATTTTTAAAAATTTGATTTATCTTTTATAAAATTTTTAGTTTTTAAATGAATAAATCATTATTTGTCTTTTTGTTTCGTTTAACATGTTTGTTTATGTGTTTTCTTGATATAAGTTCGGCGCAGCCAAATATTTTTCTTAGTCGTCAAAAAATTTGGCGCAAAGCAGCTCAGCCGCCGCCGCCGAATATTTTCAGTCTTAAACCGCCGCCGAAAATCGGCTTGCTTCTCTGCTGTAGGGCCTCTTATTTCAAACGGATACCGATACATATTGACAATCCAATGCTAGCTAACGAAAGTCATAATTGCTCACCCAATGTCAACAAAAGACGCACTTACAACTGCCAAAACACTATTAGAACGTGCTCAAATCAGACAACGGGACAGAATTCAAAAACGAACTTATGCGTAACATATGTTCATTGCTCGATATCAAACAAACATTTTCAACCCTTTACCACCATGAAACAATAGGTTCGGTGGAAAGAGATCACAGGGTTCTCAATGAATTCTTGCTGACGACAGCAAATGATTATGAATGAGATAAGTGGATAAATTACTTTACTTTTGCCTACAACATGGCACCACACATAGACACTGGTTACACACAATTTGAATTAATATATGGTAAATTACCATGCTTACCATCAGCATTTCATAACACTGAAGATAATAAAATATTCAATTATGATGACTATGCAAAAGAGCTGAAACAGAGATTAAAAATTTCTTTTAGTTCGGCATTAACTGTTACGAATCAAGACATTTTATGCAAGTTAGTTCAAATTGCTATTAATAAAAGCATAAGACTGTCTGATTATCGTCCAATTGGTTTAAAACGGAACCAATTTGTATACTCACGTCGATTTTAAAAAAGATTAATTATTAATTTAAAGCTCTCATATATTTTAACTGACCGTGGAGGGTATCAAAGATTCGGCACAGCCGAATGTAGCACTCTAACTTGTTTTAAATTTCAAATCGATATTTTTCGAATTCTTCGCAGTTTTTATTTTTGAAAATATTAGAAAATTTTTTAAAATCTTTTTTTTATGCCGAAAATATATCACAGTGAGTGTTAACGAAACAAATGCAGAAATAAAAAAGGATCGATGATAGCAAATACCTTACGGCTAAACCTATTACTCGCACGCGATCCCTCAAGTGATGAAAATATTAACCCCAAATCAGGCATATTAGAAAACTCAGTATCACCTTCTGTGTCTAATAATACGGCTGAGTTCAATACAATAAAAAATATAAAACCTGCAAGCGTCGCCTCAGCGGCAAAAACAATTTTACCAAGTGATGAAAATATTACTCCCAAATCAGGCATAATGGAAAACTCAGTATCGCAGGTAAAAAGTGGTCCAAAGCCTCAAGTGCAAGTTGGTATTGATAGGTACATAACAGTGCTTAAACGGGGTCGCAGCCCAACCTCTTCTGCGGTTGCTTCGGTCCCAAAAGTTTTAAAAGAGGGTACAGCTGATAGAAAAAGTTCACAAACTCGTTTTGCAATTTTGGACAAAACGTTATCAAATCTTCTAAACCAACCCCGATATATCTTAGAGAGCAAAACTTAAGTGAATTAATAAAGAACTTGATCTCTAATCATTTATTACACATCTCTAATAATTTATCTTTGAATCAGCTGTATCATATGTTTTTAGAATCAGCTGTGTTATTTATATTTTTATTAGTAAACAAACAATATTTTATGTATGTATGTGTAAGCATATAATTGCATGTAAATATATAGAATAAGGATTAGATTTAAGTACCGTTATTTTAGTTTATAAGGAGACACATTTTGTAATAAAGCAAGATTCGAATTTGAAACTTAGCCGAGCAATTGGCTCTTTGTTTGCTTTTTATTTAAATCACCAGCGCTCCAAGTAGTGCTTTGCTTTGGCGCTTGTTAGTGCCGGCATAAAATAGTGGTGCCAGTGGCGTTTCAAACGCCGGCCAAAAAAAACCTATAAACCCACCAAAGTAGGGACTTCTTTTTTTATTTAAATGACTTCCAGTCATTACATGGCGATCCTGCCTAATTTGGAACAAACTTCTGTGCCGGTCACAGGGAATAATTATACAACAGCACCTACCAGTACGGCAAAGATTCCAGCAAAACAACAGCCACAACCGATTACCATTGAGGAATATTTAAAGCGGCAGCAGCGCAGAACGGAAGAAAAGTTAACTGCAATCCCGCCAACACAAAAACCAAAAAAAGGAGAGCAGGCAGAATTGTGAAGCTGCGAAGAAAATTGGCAGCATTAAAAAATATTGTGTTGTCCGAAACTCCACCATCTTGGGAACGGGCATTAGAGATTTGGGAGCAAATCGATGCTATAACGCATGAGATAAAAGCTCACAAAAACAAATAGTTTCTTTTTGTTTGAATAATGTAAAAAGAAGAAATAAAACAAATTTAACAACACGCCATTATATGGCATTAAAAATAATTTTTATTTTAATTTTTTTATTTATGCTAAAAAAAATACAAATCATGTATTATATTATATAAAAAAGAACACAACACTTGATTTTAAAGTCTGAAGAAAGTATTTAATTGATCTTAAAAATTTTAAATTAAAAACTTAAAAAATTTATTAAATTAGCACTTGTTAAAAAGTAAAAGAAAAAGCACATTAAAAGAAAATACGAAAAAGTCATCTACCGATCAGCTGACGATTAAACGTCAATCATCGCAGAGTATTTTGTAGATCAGCTAATCACTGAACACCTACCACTACAGGGTTGTATTTGAGTACATACACTTAGAAAAATTATTGCAGTAGAATAATGTATTTTTTTTTTAAGCTAATTTTATTTTGTTTAAAACAAATATTTGAATGGAAAAACCAATTTTTTTTTGTAAATTAATACACATGGAGAAATTAAGGTATTAAATTAACAAAAATTTTTTATATTAACTATTATTTCTTTTATTATTATTTTGATAAATGAGTTTTATAAATGAGTGTATTGAGGAGTTAGAAAAGCTCAAATTGAATATAAATTAGGAAGATTAGCGTTTTTAAAACAGAGCGTTGAAGAGTTCACTAAAGATAGTGAAGATAAAAATAGTGAAACACTTAAAACAGAATTTGAAATTTTGCACAAGGAATTAATTGAAATAATTGAAAACATAAATATAAAGAAGAAAGATACTGAACAGGATAGGCAAGAAGGTAATTTACCAAAAATGGCTGATTTTGATATTAGTATGGTTAGTAAAAACCTACAGGTTTTTAAAGGTTCTTATGAATACTTAGAGGATTTCATAACTCAATCGGAATTATTACATGATGTGATAAAACAAGAAGATAGAGAAATATTCGTTAAGTACATCTACAATTTTAAATTGTCGGTACATGTGCGAAGTATTTTAGGTCGTTCAAACCGACCAGTAACTTTTGATGATTTAAAAAAAGCATTGGAAAGCGCTTTTCCTAATCCGAAAACGCTTCAACAAGTTCTGACAGAGTTAGGTACAACAAAGCAAGATAAGAGTAGCATATCTGATTTTAGGAAGAAAATTGCCGAACTTTCAGACCATATGAGTAATTTTGAAATTAAAAATTTGCCAAGCCCTACACAAGAAGCTAAAGATGCTATCTACAAAGTGAGTGATAGTGTTGCGCTAAATGTATTTATGAAAGGAATGAATGTTGAATATCAACCACTTTTATTGGCAAATATGCCAAAAACATTAAATGAGGCAGTTGAGAGATGCATGACGGCAGAAAGAAATTTAGGACTAGATAATATGAACCTATTTCGTATAGATAGCCGTTCAAGTAACAATTATAAAAACAATAATGGTTTTAACAAAAATTATAGAAACAATAATGGTTTTAATAACAATTGTAGAAACAACAATAGTTCAAACAACAATTATAGGAAAAACAATGGTTATAACAACAATTACAGGAACAGCAATGGTCCAAACAACAATTACAGAAACACCAATGGTGTGAACAACAATTTTAGGAGAAATAATGGCGATTTTGGAAACAACAATTACAACAATAAAAATAATGGCAACAATAGCTTCAGAAATAGTAATTATAATCAAAATAAGAACCCCACTAGAAACAACGATTTCAATGAAAATAGCGATAACACCAAGAAAGCACAAAATAGTAAAAATAACGCACACAGGTCGTTACACTACAATGCTGATGAGGGAAACTAAGGGGGCCGGGTAACGAAAAAAGTTGCCCAATGAGGCCAAAGTTAACAATTTATAAAATATCGAGCAACATAAATTTATACATAACTTTAGAATGTTGTAATATTAATAGGAGTCTAAAATTTTTAGTTGATACAGGGGCGGATATTTCAATATGTAAAAATAAAATGTGATATAAATACAACAGAAATTGTCAGATTAACCGGTATAACAAAAGAAGCCGTAGATTGTATAGGCACAAAAAGTTTAAATCTAAAAATAATAGGAGAAACTTTTTAACACAGTTTTCACATTGTGGAGAATGATTTTCCAATCCAAACCGATGGAATAATCGGACGGGACATTTTGGAAAAACACTTATGTATAATAGATTTTGAAACATACACAATCACTTTTAATATAAATGAGAATGAATTCGAAAAAAATTCAACCAATAAACATGGTTGTACCAGCAAGAACAGAGGCGATCATTCCTCTCGATGTAGAAGTAAATGAAGAGAGCATTGTGCTGAGTGAGGAGTTAGCCAAAGGTGTATTTTTAGGAAATTCCTTAATACCCGCGAAAGGCATAGCGCATGTTAAGGTACTGAATACTACTGACAACAGTGTGATTTTTAAAAGTGCTGGTTGCAAAATAAAACCACTAAAAAATTATAATGTATATTCGACCGGAAAATCAAGTCAGCCTTACGGTGACAGATTATGTACACTTTTGAAAAATCTCTAAGAGAAATTTTTAAAGAATTTCAAGATGTTTTCCATCTTCCAGGGGAAGAACTTAGTGTTAATAATTTTTATACACAACAAATACAAACAACAGATTCAACACCGGTATATATAAAAAACTACAGGCTTCCACAGACACAAGTAGAGGAAATAAACAATCAGGTTGACCAATTATTAGGCGACAACATAATTGAGAATTCGGTTAGCCATACAATTCGCCACTACTCGTGGTACCAAAAAAGTCAACAGATGATACAAAAAAATGGCGTCTAGTAGTAGATTTCCGTAAACTAAACGAGAAGATAGTCAACGAAAAATTTCCGCTGACAAGAATAGAAGATGTGCTCGACAAACTTGGTAGAGCCAAATATTTTTCGACGCTGGACATGACCAGTTCATTCCATCAAATAAAGTTACATAAAAATTCACGACCTTTGACAGCATTTTCCATAGGGAATGGTCATTACCAATTTAAGCGATTGCCTTACGGCTTGAAAATATCTTCAAACAGTTTTCAGAGAATGTTAACAATTGCGCTTAGTGGCTTGGATGCTGAAGCTTTTTTATATGTGGATGACATTATCGTATTTGGATGCAGTTTAAAGCACCACAACGACAATTTAATAAAAGTTTTTCAAAGGTTAATGAAATACAACCTCAAGTTAAATGCAAGCAAGTGCAGTTTTTTGAAACCAGAGGTAGTGTATCTTGGGCACCTCATAACAGATAAAGGAATTACGACAGATCCAGCTAAGGATGACGTAATTAGAAACTATCCAGTTCCGACAAGTGCAGATGAAGTAAGAAGATTTGTGGCTTTCTGCAATTACTATCGCCGATTTATTCCAAAATTTGCAGACATAGCTAAAAATTTAAATGCACTATTAAAGAAAAACAAACCTTTTCTATGGAACAAGGAATGTCAAGACTCGTTCGAAACACTAAAAGAAAAGCTTATGAAACCACCAAAACTTCGATACCCAGATGTTACCAAACCATTCATTTTAACCACAGATGCGTCAAATTATGCTCTTGGTGCAGTTTTATCGCAAGGTGAAGTTGGAACAGATTTACCAATTTCATACGCGAGCAAATCATTATCAAAACATGACCTAAACAAACCTACAATAGAAAAGGAGTTGTTAGCTATTCATTGAGGAATTAATTTTTTTAGACCTTACCTATATGGTAGAGATTTTATCGTAGTCACTGACCACAGACCGTTAATTTCTCTATTTTCACACAAAAACCCGTCGTCAAAAATACCACGAATTAGAATGGATTTATCTGATTACAATTTCGAAATACAATACAAGAAAGGAAAAATGAATACGAATGCGGATGCATTGTCGAGAATAGTTTTGAATAGCAACACATTGAGAGCAATGATCCCCGAAGCGGATGAATCAGCTAAGAAGGTGTTAGCAATAACCAGAAACAGGAAAAAACAATTGGAAAATGAAAATAACCCTGACATTACAAACAGTGCAAAATGTACGTCCGAGCAAAGGCCTGATCAACTTTTTGTCTGGGACTGCACATCAATATCAGATTTACGTAAAACAAGAAAACTCAAGTTTCAAATACATACAGATTTTAAGAATAATTTAATAGAAGTATCGGATAATGAAATCATAGCAAGATGCAGCGATAATTCATCGAGCACAACGTTGACGTTGAAGAAACTGTTATCAAAAATGCGTGATTTAAGAATAACCGAGCTAGCGTTGAGTAAAAACGATGAAATATTTAAAACCATGGCCATGGACAAATTTAAAAATTTGTACAACAAATTACAATTGAAAACGAAAACAAATTTAAAAATATTGATATATGAAGAACCAAAACGAATACTTTGTAAAGAAACACAGATGAAACTTATTAATGAATACCACAATTCAACTCATGGAGGACATTTAGGCATCAGAAAGACGGTTTTGAAGCTGAAGCAGCGTTACATATGGAAGAATATGAGCAAAATGATAAAACAACATATTTTGAATTGCAAACAATGCAAAATAAGTAAACAAACTAGACATACAAAGGAAAAAATGATGTTAACAGACACACCAGGAACTAGCTTTGAGGTGGTGTCAATCGATACGGTTGGAACTTTGCGTTTGTCAAACTACAACCGATACATACTTACAATTTAATGCGAACTTACAAAATACGTGGTAGCATTTCCCATGGAGACTAAAGAGGCGAGAACAGTGGCAAAAACACTGGTAGAACAATTTATTTTGAAATACGGTAATTTTAAAATCTTAAAATCAGATAAGGGTACTGAATTCACAAATGAATTAATGTCAGAAATATGCAAATTGTTAGATATATAACAAATTTTTAGCGCACCTTACCATCATGAGACTTTGGGCTCAATAGAACGAAATCATAGAGTACTCAATGAATTTTTATTAAACTTCTGTAAAGATAGTGAATGGGATACTTGGGTTCAGTATTTTACATTCGCGTACAATACAACGCCACACATAGATACAAATTACACGCCATATGAATTGGTCTTTGGGAAGTTACCTTACCTGCCAAACGATGAAATTAGAAGTAATGAAAAAATTTACAATATAGAAAACTATGCAAGAGAATTAAAGCAAAGATTACAATTTTCTTTAGAGAAAACAAAAAAATATTTAGAAATAGCTAAAGTCAGTAGAGTAAATAAAATCGAAACACAGAAACACTTAATTTAGAAGTAGTGAATAGTGAATAGGAAGAAAAACCAGGCACCATATCATGGGTCATACAGGATAATAGAAAAACAAGGAGTTAATTCTATTTTAGATATAGGAGGTAAAGCGAGAAAATATCATAATAATATGCTGAAAAAATATAATTAAATGAATCGTGTTATAAAAAAAAAAATTTTATTTTTAAAAAATTTTTTTTTTTTTTTCAATAAAGGGTGAGGGTGTAATGTATTTATTACACATCTCTAATCATTTATTACACATCTCTAATAATTTATCTTTGAATCAGCTGTTTCATATGTTTTTAGAATCAGCTGTGTTATTTATATTTTTATTAGTAAATAAACAATATTTTATGTATGTATGTGTAAGCATATAATTGCATGTAAATATATAGAATAAGGATTAGATTTAAGTACCGTTATTTTAGTTTATAAGGAGACAAATTTTGTAATAAAGCAAGATTCGAATTTGAAACTTAGCCGAGCAATTGGCTCTTTGTTTGCTTTTTATTTAAATCACCAGCGCTCCAAGTAGTGCTTTGCCTTGGCGCTTGTTAGTGCCGGCATAAAATTGTGGTGGTACTGAATAGCAGTAAAGGTCTTCAGGTAGTGATAAAGGGCATCGACTCATGCGTAGACTCAGGTGAGATAAAAACGTTTTTAGAAGAAAAGAGCTTCAAAACAAAAAATGTAATAAACATTAAAAATATAGAGAAAAATCCCCAGCCACTATTTCGAGTGGAGTAAGAACCCGGCAACGTTAAGCTTAAAAAATCGAAACGCATCCCATTTACTGTCTGAAATATATCCTGTATAGGAATATAATGATAGAGGAGACGCACAAAAGGAATGGTACCGTGCAATGTTTAAATTGCCAAGAATTTGGTCACACTAAGACATACTTCCATAAGCCTGCGATAAGTCTAAAACCACCCCAATGTAAAAAAAAATGCAGCAACTGTTGTGGTAATCACACTGCCAACTATAGAGGATGCCCTGTATACTCTATCGTCAAGACTAATCCCTCTTAAATGCAGGTAACAAATCAAGTTAACACTAATGACATTCAGGTACCGCAGCCTAGTAATAACAGAAAATCATACGCTAATGTGCTAAAATCAAACTATATGCCAATGCGAGGTGATTTGCCAAATAATGATGAGACTCCAGTTTCTAATTTAAGTCGTCTAGAAAAAACCATGGAAACACTAGTGCAAACAGTAACTAACTTAACGAACACAACGGGTAATATGATGCAGGAAATGTAAAGAATGCAATCGATGTTATTGAAAGCTGTACTTAAAAAGCCATGAATTGTTGAAAAATTTGTTTTTGGAACGCAAACGGCAATCGCCAACATAAAAATGAACTAGAATACTCTCTTAAAAGTAAACAAATTGATGTAATGATGGTTTCTGAAACTCATTTAACCTCAAGAAATACGTTTAAAATCAATGGTTATATATATTTTATGATACCAAGGACTCTCGAGATATGTGTGTATGTTCTGCTATTTTGATAAAAGCCCGAATCAAACACTACTTAATGTGTGATCATCGTGAAGATTATCTGCAAGGAACGAACATTTGTGTTGAAGAGCTAAATCAAAACTTAGTACTTTCATCTTTATACTCTCCACCTAGATTTTCAATATCAAAAAGCCAATATTATAAATATTATAAGTTATAAGGACCCTGTTTTCTACCGCTGGCGATTATAATGCTAAACAATAATACAATCACTAAAATGGATTTAAATGTGGTCGAGAGCGGAAAACCAACTTATTGGCCTACTGATCAGCAAAAATTCCAGATGTCATCGATTTTGGCGTGGTTAATAACATCCCCATAGACACGATTCATGTGGAAGCGTCCTTAGAATTATCTTCCGATCACACACCTACAATTGTTACTTTAATGAACCCAAATAGAATTGTATCTAAGTCTCGTTAGTTATCGACATCAGCCTCACAAATAAATTGGATAAAATATAAAAAATATCATAGTGCCCATTGCACAGAAAATATTCCGCTTAGTACACCGGAGAACGTGGATCTCGCTATTGTTAATTTTGACAGTTGTCTTAAACTAGCTGTTCAACCTTCCAGCATTACCCTCAAAAAACCAAAAAATAATAACATAAATTCTACAGATGTAGAGCGTCTCTTGACTGAAAAAAGGAGAGTTCGAAGAGAGTGGCGATTGCACAGATCCCCCAACTTAAGACTCTATTAAAAGAGTGCACAAAACGGCTAAGAAAGTTACTGCAGTCTCAGAAAACGGTTTCCCTGGAAAAATATCTTAAGGGACTTGATGCAACTCCACAATCAGACTACTCATTATGGCGTGCAGCTAGAAGTCTCAATAGACCAGTTATCTCTAAGCCACCATTGAGAAACTTGAATGGAAGAAATGATATTAAAAAAGGAAATCTGTTTGCAAATCATCTGAAAAATGTATTTACCCATAATATATTTCACGATATAGCAGTCGAGGTACCGCCTGTAAATATTAAGGCAGATATTCCCCTAAGATTCGAGTTTAGAGAAATCGAAAAGGCTATTCATGATTTAAACCCCAAGAAAGCCCCTGGTTTTGATAAGATCAGTAACAAAATGCTTTTGGAGCTACCAAGTATAGCAAAGAAAATTATTCTTATTATATTTAATGCTATTTTACGCCTCTTACTACCCTCAAGAATGGAAGGTTTCCTTAGTAACCATGATACCAAAGCGAGGAAAGGATCACACAAAAGTTGAGTCAAACAGGCCTATTAGCTTTTTATCCAATATCTCAAAGCTATTTGAGAAACTACTAGTGTCAAAATTAACGCAAATTTTAAATGAAATTAGATGTATTTCTACTCATCAATTCGGTTTTAGAAGAAAGTACAGCACAATTGAACAAACTCATCGAATAGTAAATGTCATAAGAAAAGTTTTTGAAAAAAAAAAAAATATTGCTCAGCACTCTTCATCGATGTGTCCCAAGCTTTCGGCATGAAGGATTACTACTGAAATTGCAGCAATACTTACACAAGCTGTCAGAGAGCTACTTCGTCGGTCGTCAATTTATTATTAAAGAAGGCGATTTTTCAAGTTCTCCACAGCCAGTTAACGCTGGAGTCCCACAAGGGAGCATCCTTGGCCCTCTATTATACTTAATTTCTATTTCGGGCATGCCAACAAACAGCTACACAAAAATCTCAACATTTGCGGGCGTACAGCACCATATATTTAAACTGGATAGGTGGTTAAAAAAATGTAGGATAAAGATCAATGAGGAAAAATGCGTACATATAACATTCACATTGCGTCGGGAAACATGTCCCCCTATTAAAATCAATAATCAATAAGTGCCCCAACAATCGCATGTAAAATATCTTGGTATTTATCTTGATCGGCGTTTAACGTGGAAATGGCATATAGAAGCAAAATTAACTCAAATGAAACTAAAAGCAATTCAAATTAATTGGCTTATTGGAAGAAATTCTGTTCTTAGTCTCGATTGCAAACTTCTTCTTTACAACTCTATCTTAAAGCCAATTTGGTGCTACGGTATTCAGTTATGGGGCACTGCCTCGGCTTCTAACATCGAAAAATTCAAAGGCGCCAAAATAAACTTCTTCGAATAATCATAGCCGCTCCGTGGTACGTCAAAAATGTGCCAATAGTTAAAACTATGATAAATATGCAGTAATATTTAAAAAGGCTGGAACTGCACCCAAATCCATTAGCTCGAAATATTTTAAATTATGGCGGCCACACTCGCTTAAGAAGAAGAGACACTGCAGCACTCACCCAATCAGATGAGCGATAAACACCTACATATGTGAACAGAAACCGTGATGACTAAATCTTTTTTGTCTGGCAGGACATAAAGCAAATATTAGGATAAGATTTGATTAATTATTGTTAGTTCATATTTAATACATGAAGATTCAATAAATAAATACTGATAAAAAATAGAAGTCGGAGTCGCAAGTTTTTGTGGGTACTACTACTCCGACTCCGGTACAAAAACCTCAACTCCGACATCACAGCTTTGATTTTAAATAATGGGATTCATACTTTACAGATAAATTAAAGAATTTAAATTGTTTTTTAGTGTTGTGACAACTCAAATAAAAAAACTGCAAGAATTTAAAATGAAATTCCTTTCGAATCAAAAAGTCTTCCTTCAAGACTGCCAGAATTAGTCCCCTGGTTTTATTAGTTTTTATAAAAAAAATAACATCTTCTTAATTAAAGAAATACTATCTTATTGACTTTTTTAATTGGCCAACATTAAAAATCAATTTGTAATAGATATTAGAATTAGATGTACAATGTAATATATTGCTTGATACATTCTTTTTTATTTTGCTAAGTTATGGTTTTTGAAATCGCGCCATTATAATTTTTGTATCAATCCCCGCTCCTAAAAGTAGTTTTGTATGTGTCTTTATGTGTCTTGCACTAGGATCGCGAAGAGCGAGCTGTTAAGTCCATACAACCACAGAAATCTCCACCTCACTCACATGTTACCTGTACGTTATCGCCACAGGAATCAATACAAGAACTGCACCCAAATCCATTAGCTCGAAATATTTTAAATTATGGCGACCACACTCACTTAAGAAGAAGAGACACTGCAGCACTCACCCAATCAGATGAGCGATAAACACCTACACATGTGAACAGAAACCGTGATGACTAAATCTTTTTTGTCTGGCAGGACATAAAGCAAATATTAGGATAAGATTTGATTAATTATTGTTAGTTCATATTTAATACATGAAGATTCAATAAATAAATACTGAAAAAAAAATAGAAGTCGGAGTCGCAAGTTTTTGTGGGTACAAAAACCTCAACTCCGACATCACAGCTTTGATTTTAAATAATGGGATTCATACTTTACAGATAAATTAAAGAATTTAAATTGTTTTTTAGTGTTGTGACAACTCAAATAAAAAAACTGCAAGAATTTAAAATGAAATTCCTTTCGAATCAAAAAGTCTTCCTTTAAGACTGCCAGAATTAGTCCCCTGGTTTTATTAGTTTTTATAAAAAAATATAACATCTTCTAAATTAAGTAAATACTATCTTATTGACTTTTTTAATTGGCCAACATTAAAAATCAATTTGTAATAGATATTAGAATTAGATGTACAATGTAATATATTGCTTGATACATTCTTTTTTATTTTGCTAAGTTATGGTTTTTGAAATCACGCCATTATAATTTTTGTATCAATCCCCGCTCCTAAAAGTAGTTTTGTATGTGTCTTTATGTGTCTTGCACTAGGATCGCGAAGAGCGAGCTGTTAAGTCCACACCACCACAGAAATCTCCACCTCACTCACATGTAACCTGTACGTTATCGCCACAGGAATCAATACAAGAAGAGCCCGAAAGGGAGATAAATGAGGGACTACCTTTAATAGAGCGACTGCAGCAATTGAAGATAAAAAACGATCCTCCCCATCCTTTAAATGAATCCAATTTGCCGGTATTTACAATTTTACTTAAATTCATCTTATATATTTTGAAATCATAATCGTTAAATTATTTTCTTCAAAATTATTTTTTATAGATTTCGTCCATCACATGCGAAATAAATAATAAATTAGAAAACATATCGAATATCAGCAGTAATAATAACAACAACAGCAATGCTACTCCAATATCACTTACAGCCGCTCAAGCCAAACCGACTATGAAGGTTTCTTTTCGTCAAAGAATTCAGCAATTACAGCATCAGGGAGCCGAAACTGAAGCATCTAGTTCAGTAAAAGCGATTTCAAAAGTAAAGGAGACATCGACTGAAAAGACTCCAACAATGATTGCAAAAGTAAAAAAGGAACCACCGAAAACTCTATCGGTTTTTAAGTGCGGTCAAATCGATAAAGAAACTGCAATAGATAGCAAAACAGAGCGGTCCAACAATAAATCGCACAAACCACAAACTACCATTCCTAACCAAATTGTTAAGCCGTCCACAACAACTACACCATCAGTTGTATCTGATTCAGATACACCTATTAGGCCATGGTCCAAACTAAAGTTAGCAACATTAATATCGTCGAGTTACACAAGTTTAGCTACATCCAACACTTCTTCAGAAGATGTCGCTTCTCCTTTAAAAATATACTCTGTAGGAAGTATACCACAGCAGGTCAAAAGAGAAGAGAAGCGCCGCACAAAAACTCAAAAGCCTTGCATTCAAACTGAAAGGATATCTCCTAATCAGGCAACGACAAGCGGTTGCAGTAAACAACGAGTTGCTGATAAACAAAAAAGATCTTTGAAAAACGGAAAGGAACTTCAGAATTCATTTTCAAATCAGACGAAATTCTATCAGTCTGTGTTCGACCTTTCACCGGAATACAGTGGATTGCCATTTGTAAAACGATTAAAAATTTTAAACGAACGACAGAAACTAGCAGAGCTGGAGAAAGCTCTACAGACTAGAAGCTTTAGTTTGGATAGTTCTAAAACTAATAGCGCCCACATATCGGAGGCGCTATATCGCTGCCACAGTGATGCAACTGGAATAAACTCTCAATTATTCTCAACCTTTGAATCCAGTTCAACCACATCGACCAATACATCCGCATCGGAAAAAACAAAATGTTCTCTTTACCACCGTCATCATCGTTTAGATACAGCTCGTCACGATTATACACCTCTTAGTCCGGAATCGAACGAAACACAGGAACGGAGAAAATTTAAGAGCATTTTAAAAAAAATAGGCCATGAACGTGAGCACAGGAGTATGACTGGTGACACGCAACCGCAAACGCAAATACATTGCAGAGGCCTACCGATGGAACCCACTTTTGAAGGGTACGTGGCGAGGCACAGTAAACTGTTTAAGAGTGTAACATTCAATTCAACTCTTTCTAGCCCATCTGGCAGCGTCGGCATCACTAATACTGGAAGCTCTAAAGATGATCATCAAAGTGTTTACAGTCTTAACTCACCCCCTAGAAATAATGCTCCGTTTTTTTATACGGAATCAATTATGTCACCACCAGATCTATTAAGAGCCGAATCTATTGCTACCTGTTGTACATCTGCGAATTGTTCCCAAAGTTTTCAAGTGAATAATAGTAGTAGTACGTTAACAATGTTTCCCACAGATTTATACCCGCACTCCGGTACTAGTCATGACGCAGCATGTCATGTTCCAATAACAAAAGGTAACTATAACACGATATTTTAATTTCATTGCATTACATTTCTTTGGCCGTTCTCTTACCGATCTACCACTTTCGGTATCTAAAATGTACTAAACTAAAACTGCACAAATCCAAAAAAAATTTTTATTTATTACACCATTGGATGTGTAAATTTGCTGTTATACGAACGTTCATAGTTCTTAAATATGCATACTTCTAATAACAAAATGCTTACTGACACAATAGCGAATATCTCCATAATTTTGCATGAACACTTTAATTAAAAAAAAAAAACACCTAATATCTTTTTTTTTATTTATAATATTATACATTGTCCTCCGTGGAGCAACGAACATGTAGCAGATTTAGATTTTGCTTGATGAACCACTACCACCGCATCTGAAATATGTTCAATTCATGTCAAGATCGTTTTGCAAAAACAAAAAAGATACAAGTAAGAAAGTATAGTCGGTCAACCCCATATGAAATACCCTACACCACAGTATATAAAAACTATTTTTGCTAGTGTACCCTATTTCGAGCCCATGAACCCGCCTAAATAAAATTATTTTATGAGGTTAAAATTCATGTAAAAGTTCTTTATGCCGAATATTATTTAGATATCTTCATCTATATGACATTTTAGGATGGGAGTTTATACGGGACCTATAGTTAATTTTGGAAAACGCACTGCTCATGTGGCTATATGAATAAGGATGTATCTATGTGTTAAATTTTATTAATACGTGTAAGATAGTTTCGGAGAGGCAGAAATGCCTCCCTATCTTCCCTTGTTGTCATGTTTTTTAAAAAAATGCATAGCTTATGTGTTCATAGAAATATGGATCTATCTATGTTTTAAATTTCATTTAAATTGGTTCGATAGTGGGCACAAAGTCCCTAGTCCGGAAAGCAGCTTATATGGGGGCTATATGAAAGTTTATGGACCGATTCGCCCCATTTTCAATAGGCAATTAGAACCTATTAACCCAATTTCATCCAATTATCTTCCAAATTGCGATCTGTACTTTGCGCACAAGGTTACATGGACAGCCAGCTGGGCGGACATCGTTACATCGGTACGATCGGTGTTACACACATCAGCGCAAATGCATAATACCCTCTCCACTATTGTGATGTGTGGATAAACGAATATGTATGATCTCAATAAATATACATATATGTATGTATATGAATTGCAACACATCGATCTCCCAGCTAATAGCCCCTTTACACTGCATCCTTATATAGTACTAACGAGATTTCGAGCAAAATATATGTATGTACATTAGGGTTATAACTAATTTTTTACAAAAATGTTAGCTATCATCGCGTGATAGCCAATACTAAATAAGTGATAAAAATCGTATTCGCTGGTCATTTTGGCAGAAAACCCTTCCGCACCAAATGCAATTTCAAAAAATTTACACATATTTTTTATTAATACACTAGCTGTGTTTAGGTGAATCGATTAATCGCCTTTTTTAAAACCCGGTTTTCGAATATTCCGAATAGCTGCTATTTAAAAAAACCGGGTTTCGGCTAAGCATTTTTAAAATAACCGGTTAACCGGTCTTAATTCGAATACATAAAAAAACAAAAATCAAATGTTTTCTTAAAAAACATTAATTTAAACAAGCACAAAACAATTCACAAAGTCCCCTTTTAGACAGGCAAAGTTTACTTTGACAAAGTCTGTTGAATTCTCTTTTAAACTTTGTTTGGTGCTCAGACACACAAAGTTTAATTTGACAAATTTTTATTTTCTCTTGTTTGAATATAATATATAAACAGCGTTGCCAGAATGATGATTTTATCATATTTTGGATTATTTTTTTAAACAAAAATATGATTAAGGATTTTTTTTCTCAAATGATGATTTTTTATTTTTAGAAATTCTGATTTTTACTTTAATTTTGCTTACAAAATACACGATTATTTAAACAGTCACTTTTTAAAACAATGAAGTTTTGCATCAGCTTGATGCGCATTAGTGCTGCACACTTTTGTACCCAGTATCTAGAATACACAAAATTGCATCATTATTTCTGGACATAAAAAATATTAAAAAAGGCATATTATAACCTATTTCCAATGTGCGAAAGAATTCGTTCTTTCGAACAACTACATTTAAAACAAAAACAAAAAAACTTTGTTTATGTTTTAAATGTATTTGTACGAAGTAAATAATTCTTTCGCACATCGGAAATAGGCAGTTAGAATATTGATAAAAATATATTTGTGAAAAGAAAAATTGTATTTTTATAAAGTTTCATGTACTGACGAATTATGTTTTTATGTATTTCAATTTAAATAATAGAAGTATGTTTTTATAAAACATTAATAATTCTTACTATTTTGCCCTTGTTTTAAAAAATTTAAATTGAAAAAAAAAAATTAAGATTCAATATATGATTTCTTTCGCCATATGACAATTTTCATTCCAAAGATTCTGGTAACTCTGTATATAAATATAAAGTTGCAGCCAACTTCAGGTATAATCTACGAACGAATAACAAAACGAATTTGTGAGTACACCAAAGTATGTACTCCCCCGCTATGCTCTTTTCCCTTCTCTTCTATAAACTCAAGACTTTGCAAAGTAAACTTTGCTTGTCTGAAAGGGGTCAAAGGTAGGAAAACAACAAATACATAGATATGACTTAAGGTATGTTCTAGGGAGATCGATTATTCGACTTTTTCCATAAACTAGTTTTCGAATATTCCAAACAGTTTCTGTTTAAAAAAACGGTTTTCGGTTAAGTATTTAAGAAATAACCGGTTAACCGGTTTTGATTCGAATAACTAAAAACACAAAATTAAATTACTTTTTGAAATAAAAAGTTCCTAAGTTTCACTTAGAATTTTTAAGGCAGTTTGGTTTTAAAAAATGATAGAAATTTTATAAATTTATTATTTGAGACATTTTCCCAATTGTATGTATATTAAATAAGTTTTAGTTTGTTGGTGGTTAAGCTTGTCTATAAGAATATATTGACTTCAACCATATTTTTGAAAGGTTACAAATAAAACCTCTTTGCCAGGCTGTATATATTTAAAATTATTTTGTTTCAGCATTAGAGAAACGAAGAATATTATGAACATAGTATACAACTAGTATGCCGACTCTTTGACAGGTACATATCTCAAATGTCAGTGGTACCTAACTCATGTTTGTATTAGTAAGATTTTTTTTAAATGTAATGGTGTATAAAACTATTTCCACCACTAAACATAGTTGCATAAAATCGTATAGAATGTGGCAAAGAATTTTTCCCAAAATAAAATTTTATTAGATCAATAAATTTTCAATTTATTAAATGCTGGCTGCATTTATAAACTTTTAAAAACAATTTTTGCAAAATTTTTATTCTGTAATATCGGAAAATATTTAAATAATTTATGACTTCAAATATTATTTTCATACCACAAAATGCTACTCTGCTGGCTTTAATAATATTAGCAACAGAAAAAAATTAATGTCAAATAAATATATTTAAAAATTTTTAGTCTGTCAAAAATAAAAACCTTTTGCAAAAGCAAATGAGCAAAATGTATTGAAAAAAATTATTAATTATGTGTTTATGTCATAAAATTAAACATAAAGTTTAATTTTGTTTTGTTTTTGTTGTTCTTATGTGTGTTGAATTCACACAGAACTTATATGTGTGAGGGGTGAACTAAAAAATGGAGAACACTCTCTCGAGTTGGCATACTAGTTCTATACTATGATTATGAACATGTTTTTTGTATGAAATATCTATCCATTCGTCGACATAAATTTAAAGCCTTCCATGATATTGTTTGATTTCTTCAACCTTGTTTTTTAGTTCTTGGGGTTTTAATTAAAAAAACTGGTGAATTTTTTCCATATCGTTTATTCCGCCGGAATGTTGTAGTTGTAAGCATGAAGATATGCTAGAACTACTTAAGAGTTTTTAGTGCCTAAACGGTTATTCCGTCCTCGGTAACACAACGGGCTAGAATTTTACCCAATGATTCATTTTTGGCAGCGTATTTTAATAAAGTATTATTTGTCGTCTCTTTAGAACTACTTCGAACGGAGTTTAGTTTTTTTTTTTGGAGCACATTAATGTCAAGTATGTGGTTTAATTAAAGGTGATTAATAAGTCGTGACGTGGAAGAACCTTTGCAACTTATAATTTTAGGGCACTTCAGGCACCAAACTTTGTCTTTTTAATCCTATTGCAAATATTTCCAGAGATATCATCTTTATAAAAATGTATTTAATATTTAGAATACTCTTTCACAAAGTACTATTTACTTTATAACTGAACACTTTTTTGTAGTACCTATTTTGAATTGTTTTTGGTTTTTTTACAAAAACACACGCTTTTATAAGCGATTTGTGTTAACATTGTTCATAATGTTCATAAAAAGTTTAAGTTTGCCCAATATTCAATTAGAAAAATACTTAAAATACGGGTACATTTACAACAAGAGTAAGGAAAACGTATATAAATTACACATTATTAAAATAACCAGTTTTTATAACAAAATAACAGGTTTATTCGATATTCAAAAAATGGACATTTTAAAATAACCGGCTTGGGCAAAACTAAAATAACCGGTTAAACCCGGTCGAATAATAACCGTTCGATCTCTCTAGATGTGTTCTGAAAGAGCAAATTTGAAAATTCGTAGCTCTTCTGCTAAATCTAACAACAAAATACAAAAAGTTGCCGTTAGATTTCTTAAAAGGCCTACGGTATACCTAAGCTGTTAAACATTTTTATTTTTTTTTTTTTTTTAATATAGAAAAATTTTCAACTCGTTTGGTGGGGGGACTTTTTTAAAGCATGTACAGTTTAATATTTGCAAAAAAAAATTTTAAAGTGATTACCCTAATGTACATATATTTTTTAAACCCTACGATGGGTTAACAAAAAACCTAAAATGCAAAACAGCGTATCATCAAAAATTCAATTTTTACATTTTATTGATTACGATTCCCTACATCACATTACAAATTTTTAGTAAATTTAAACTTCTAACTTTTAACCAAGTTATTAGCAAAATGACGGATCATCAAGTGCATAATTTTCTTAAACAACATAACGTATCGTCACACTTGATAAAGAAACAATTAGCAGGGGGTTTTGTTTAGACACAGCTTGCATTGGTTTTCTTAAACGCCAAAAAATAAAAAAGAGCAGTAAAAATAATTAAAATTTGTTATATAATCGAAAAATTAATTAATAGCAAAATATATGAAGGGTTATCAAAAATAATTTGGAACAGACGGACAAGAGAAATGAAAGCTGGGTGTACTTAAACTAAATTAGCCGCCCTACTGTATTTCGCGTATGAGCCCACTCGATTCAAATATTACAAAATCTATATTAAGGATAAATGGGCATTATTATGAGTGTCGTTGTCGTAGTCGAAAACCAGTGGTTCGAAATAATTTGTATTGCGATTGTCGTGCACGACAAACTTTCTATGTGTTTTGTTATGTCACTGTCGCAAATTTTAATTGATCTCGACGAAATTTTCAAACGACTCTGATATCCGCGACAACGACTCTTGCAATAATTTTGAATATGTTATAAAACATATGTTTTGTAATATCTCTAAGTTCTTAAATGCAGTACTGCCTGCATTTGTTTCACCCCTCCCACGCAATCCTAATGAAGCTATTTATTATGTGGTTATTATTTTTATTGATGCATTTAACCACAATTAAATCCACTGTTTAAGCGCAGAATTGCATTTATGCGCGTCTGGTTTCTCTAAATATTTTAATTTACCTGTATTTATTTATACAAACATACTTTCATTGAGGATACGTCTTTTTATTTCAGAAAATAACAAATCAAAATAACGTAACATACATTACTTAAAAAATAATAACAAAAATAATATTTTTTCTTCCAAAAAATAATCGGTAATAGCATTTTTAGCTTATATATATATATAAAATTACTTTTATATCTCAACTATTTTATATTTTCTTTGGCGTCGTACATGCATTTTTTAAGCAATTGTCCAAAATATCGTAGATTACCCGAGTTTATTTTGTTCGTTATGGCGTCCGAGTATTAGTGTTTCCTAACAGACTATATCATCGATATTCATATATGAGTTTTATGCAATTCGTCGCCATCCTAGAGATTCGTAGCAGACAAAATCACTTATCTTCTTTGTGAATTTTTTTTATATGTCGTTATTATAGAGACTATTATTGGAACTTCTTACTAATGTTTCATAAAGGAATTTTTATGTTATGATTCAGGGGTATACTAAGTTTGTCATTCCGTGTGAAACTTTTTTATAATACATCTAAGACCCCATAAAGTATATATGTATATTCTGGCTCCTTGAGTAATTCTAAGTCGATTTAGCCATGTCCGTCTGTCTGTCCCTCTGTCCGTCTGTTGAAAACACGCTCACTTTCGAAAAACACAAAAGAAAAGAACAAACTTGGTCTCAAATTGCTTGTAGTTATCCTAAGCAGTTTGGGATTGAAGTCCAGCAACATCGGTTTAGTAGGATCAGAACTATGAATCAAAATGTGGAACCACTACCCAAAAAAAATAGATAATTTTGATACAAAAACTAACATAAATGGTGGAATAATGCACGGAATGAAATAAAATTACAATTACACGAATTCGCTTTATACGACTGCAAATCATACTGTTAAATTTCGTGAAGATCGGTCCATAATTTACATTAGGCCCCATATAAACCCTACTCCCGGAAAACAGCTTAGTACGCCTAGAACCGCAACAAATAACGCTAGCACACTAAAATTTGGTAAGTCATAGTTTCATATTACCAGAAATCACACTGTAAAATTTTTTGAAGATCGGGGCATAATTTACACTAGGTCCCATATAAATCCTACTCCCAGAAAACAGTTTAGTTCGCCTAAAACCGTAATAAATAATGCTATCAAATTGAAGTTCGGTACGTCACAGTTTTATAGGACGAGAAATCACACTGCCAAATTTCGTGAAGATTGGTCCATAATTTACCATATGCCCCATACAAACCCTACTCTCGGAAAACAGTTTATTGCGCCTAAAACCAAATAAATCCCACTTTGGGAAAATGACTAAATTCACCTAAAACCATCACGGATATAGATATTGCGGTGAAATTTTTTACTTAAATTCATATGGCCAGAAAAAATATCTGCAAATTTGTGAAATTTACTGTTAACGCTAAAACTAATTACACTGCTGTATTGAAATTTATTCTTATTTATTTTTTGTTATACCAGAATTTTGTTAGTCTCCAGAATTTAGGGATGATTTTGGGATAATTTACCATTAGAAGTTTAGTGAGCAAATTTTTCGTTTGTCTTTATAAAATGTTTTCTTGATGACATCTTTAAAGTAAATTGCTTATAAATTGCGTGCAGCCTACGTCCCAACTTTCTATATATATAATTTTTGACAAACAGTGTATGTAAAAAGACTGTCAAGAAAATATTGATTGTGTGGCTGGAGGTTTAGGGAAACATATACAAGAAACCATACCAAAACCTACAACATAAAAAGATTTTTTTAATAAACATTTACAAGTTTTTATTAAAAAAATTAAGGCAATCATTTTTTCAGTAAATACAAATAAATAATAAATAAAATAATGTGCTGTTTTCATTTCTCAGTGTTTGTTGCTTTTCATATAAATTTTCCTAACCGTTCAATCACTTGTGTTGCGAAAACCGCGCAAAAATAAATCAATAATAATCGGGTATGTGATGGAAAACGATTTTGAAAAAAAAAAGATTTGAAAACTATAATATAATTTTCCGTATATTTAAAAATTGATTTCTAACACATTTTCCTCTGTTTTCCTTTATATGTTCTTTTAAATTTTTTATTGTGTATCGCACTTGTTCAACAATACTGTATTAACCTTAAAATTTTTAGTAGAAGCAAAACATTTTTTAATTTTACATTAAAGGCATATTTTTTTTTTTCAGTATTTACTTATTGAATCTTCATATATTAAATATGAACTAACAACAATTAATCAAATCTTATCCTAATATTTACTTTATGTCCTGCCAGTGCCAAACAAAATAGATTTCATCATCACGGTTTTTGTTCACATATGTAGGGGTTTATCGCTCATCTGATTGGGTGAGTGCTGCAGTGTCTCTTCTTCTTAAGCGAGTGTGGCCGCCATAATTTAGAATTTTTCGAGCTAATGGATTTGGGTGCAGTTCCAGCCTTTTTAAATATTTTACTGCATATTTCGTTATCATAGTTTTTACTAGTGGCACATTGAGATAGATCCTTGTGGATATTTGAGTTTTTGACGTACCAGGGACCGGCTGTGATTATTCGAAGAAGTTTATTTTGGCGCCTTTGAATTTTTTCGATGTTATAAGCCGAGGCAGTGCCCCATAACTGAATACTGTAGCACCAAATTGGCTTTAAGATAGAGTTGTAAAGTAGAAGTTTGCAATCGAGACTAAGAACTGAATTTCTTCCTATGAGCCAATTAATTTGAATTGCTTTTAGTTTAATTTGAGTTAATTTTGCTTCTATGTGCCATTTCCACGTTAAACGCCGATCAAGATGTATACCGAGATATTTTACATGCGAGTGTTGGGGTATTATTTGATTATTGATTTTAATATGGGGGCATGTTTCCCGACGCAATGTTAATGTTATATGTGCGCATTTTTGCTCATTGATCTTTATCCTCCATTGTTTTAACCACCTTTCCAGTTCAAATATGTGATCCTGTAAGTAACGAGATGCTTCTTGACAGTTTTCATGTACGCTTAGGAAAGCTGTGTCATCCGCAAATGTTGAGGTTTGTGTGTAGCTGTTTGTTGGCATATCCGAAGTATAAATTAAGTATAATAGAGGGCCCAGGATGCTGCCTTGTGGGACTCCAGCGTTAACTGGCTGTGGAGAACTTAAAAAATCGCCTTCTTTAATAATAAATTGACGACCGACGAAGTAGCTCTCTGACAGCTTGTGTAAGTATTGCTGCAATTTCAGTAGTAATCCTTCATGCCAGAATTTATCGAAAGCTTGGGACACATCGATGAAGAGTGCTGAGAAATATTTTTTTTCTTCAAAGGCTTTTCTTATTACATTTACAATTCGATGAGTTTGTTCAATTGTGCTGTGCTTTCTTCTAAACCCGAATTGATGATTAGGAATAAATCTATTTTCATTTAAAATCGGCGTTAATTTTAACACTAGTAGTTTCTCAAATAGCTTTGAGATATTGGATAAAAAGCTAATAGGCCTGTATGACTCAACTTTTGTGTGATCCTTTCCTAGCTTTGGTATCATGGTAACTAAGGAAACCTTCCATTCCTGAGGATAGTATTGAAGAAAGAATAATTTTCTTCGCTATACTTGGTAGCTCCAAAAGCATTTTATTACTGATCTTATCAATACCGGGTGCCTTCTTGCTGTTTAAATCCCGAATAGCCTTTTCGGTTTCTTTAAACTCGAATCTTAGGGGAATAGCTGCCTTAATATTTACAGGCGTTAACTCGACTACTATGTCGTGAAATATATTATGGGTAAATACATTTTTCAGATGATTTGCAAACAGATTTCCTTTTTCAATATCATTTCTTGCCCAGCTTCCATTCAAGTTTTTCAATGGTGGCTTAGAGAAAACTGGTCTATTGAGACTTCTAGCTGCACGCCATAATGAGTAGTCTGATTGTGGAGTTGCATCAAGTCCCTTAAGATATTTTTCCAGGGAAGCCGTTTTCGGAGACTGCAGTAACTTTCTCAGCCTTTTTGTGCACTCTTTAAATAAAGTCTTAAGTTGGGAAGATCTGTGCAATTACCACTCTCTTCGAACTCGCCTTTTTTCAGTCAATAGACGCTCGACATCTGTAGAATATATGATTTTGTTTTTGGTTTTTTTGACGGTTATGCTGGAATGTTGAACAGCTAGTTTTAGATAACTGTCAAAATTAAAAATAGCGAGATCCACGTTCTCCGGTGTGCTAAGCGGAATATTTTCTGTGCAATGGGCACTAAGATATTTTTTATATTTTAACCAATTTATTTGTGAGGCTGATGTCGATAAGTAACCAGACGGAGATACAATTCTATTTGGATTCATTATAGTAACAATTGTAGGTGTGATCGGAAGATAATTCTAGGGACGCTTCCACATGAATCGTGTCAATGGGGATGTTATTAACCACGCCAAAATCTATGATATCTGGAACTTTTTGCTAATCAGTAGGCCAATATGTTGGTTTTCCGCTCGCGACCACATTTAGGTCCATTTTACAAATTGTGCTAAACAAAGCACGACCCTTAGGTGTAATAAGTCGTGACCCCCAGAAAGTGTGTTTAGCGTTATAATCGCCAGCAGCCAGGAAGCAGGGTCCTAATGATTTCAAATATTTATTATATTGGCTTTCTGATATTGAAAATCTAGGTGGGGAGTATAATGATGAAATTACTAGGTTTCGAGATAATTCCTCAACGCAAATGCTCGTTGCTTGGAGATAATCTTCACGATGATCCCACATTAAGTAGTGTTCTACTCGGTTTTTTATCAAAATAACAGAACCGCCACAAGCTCTACCACGAGGGTCCTTGGTATAATATAATATATATGCATTGATTTTAAACGTGTTTCTTGAGGTCAGATGAGTTTCAGAAACCATAATAACATCAACTTGTTCGTTCAATTTGTTGGCGGATGTCGTCTGCGTTCCAAAACCAATTTTTTAAAACATTTCATGGCTTGTTTAGTACAGCTTGCAATTACATCGATTGCATTCCTAACATTTCCTGCATCATATTACCCATTGTGTTTGTAAAGTTATTTACTGTTTGTACTAATGTTTCCATGGTTTTCTCTAGACGACTTAAATTAGAAACTGGAGTTTCATCATTATTTGGCAACTCACCTTGCATTGGCATATGGTTTGATTTTAGGACGTTAGCGTAGGATGTTCTGTTATTACTAGGCTGCGGTACCTGTTGCCTTCATTTGAGGGGGTTTAGGTTTCGGTCCAACCGAGCGCTTGACGATAAAGTATACAGGGCATCCTCTATAGTTGGCAGTGTGATTACCACCACAGTTGCTACATTTTTTTACATTGGTGTCGTTTTTAGACTTATCGCAGAGAGCTGTACCATGTAATTCTCCACATACGACGCAAACAGGGGTTAAATGGCAGTATGCCTTAGTGTGACCAAATTCTTGGCAGTTTAAACATTGCACGGGACCATTTCTTTTGTGCGGCTCCTCTATTGTTATTTTTCTATACAGGATATATTTCAGATTGTAAATGGGGTGCGTTTCGTTCTTTTTAAGCTTAATGTCGCCGGGTTCTAACTCCACTCTAAATTGTAGTCGCTGGGGATTTTTTCTCTATTTTTAATGTTTATTACATTTTTTATTTTGAAGCCCTTCTCTTCTAAAAACGTTCTTATCTCACCTGGGTCCACGCATGAGTCAATGCCCTTAATCACTACCTGAAGACTTTTACTGCTCTTCAGTTGATATGTATAAAAATTCTTATTAAGTGCTTGAAATTTTGTTATTACCTTACGAAAATCATCTTCACGATTAACTTGTATTTTTGTCTTATTAATACTACCCCGTTTTATGGCAGCTACATAAAAAGAATTTTCACCTATTACCGAGATCAAATTGTTTATTAATTCATTTGAGTTTTGCTCTCTAAGATATATCGGGGGTGGCTTAGAAGTTTTGTGCTACCGGGGATTCCTCATCCAGAATTGCAAAACGATTTTGTGAACTTGTTCTATCATCTGTACCATCTTTTAAGACTTTTGAGACCGAATCAACTGCTGAAGAGGTTGGGCTGCGACCCCGTTTAAGCACTGCTATGTACCTATCAATACCTACTTGTACTGGAGGCTTTTGACCACCTTTTACTTGTGGAGCTGAGTTTTCCATCATGCCTGATTTGGGGTAATATTTTTATCACTTATTGAAATCGTTTTTGCAGCTGAGGCACCGCTTTCAGGTTCTTTATTTTTGTTGTCTTAAAATTAACCGTATTATTAGATACCGAAGGTGATACTGAGTTTTCTATTATGCCTGATTGAGGGTTAGTATTTTTATCACTTATTAAAATTGTTCTTGCCATTTGAGGCAACGGTTGAAGGTTTTATATTTGTTAGTGTATCTACCGTATTATTAACCACAGAAGGTGAGAGGGATCGCGTGCGAGTAATAGGTTTTGCCGTTAGGTATTTGCTATCATCGATTCTTTTTTTTATTTCTGCATTTGTTTCGTTAACACTCACTGTGATATATGCATTTCTACTGTTTGAACTCATAAGAGTTTTTTTTTTTTACTGTTTACAGTTGTGCTCTTCTTATTTGTTATTGTTTATCAACACCGAGAATAAAAAATGTGTGTTTATGTATGTATGTATGTACATACATGTATTTTTTTCTTTTCTTTTTCTTGTATTTACTTTTTTTATTACTCTATTTGTTCACGTTTTTATAAAAAAAAAATAAACCGTATGCCGAGCTTAGAAAACACGTCTATCTTCAACGAGCGCGACAGACAGAAAAGGCATATGAAAAAAAATTTTAAACCACCAAAAATTAGACAAAATAACACATTTTTATAGCGGTTAGATATGAATATAACGTGTCGATTTCTTCCAAAAAGCGAAAAAAAAATTTTGAGTTAATACACTATTGTTGAACAATATGGGGCATTATTTGTGAAGCGGACAACCCAATAAAAAATTTTGTTGGAATTCGTTTATATTTGGCATAACTATAGTTCTAGTATGTAGGAATGAGTGTGGTATTTTTTTGCATGTTGTTTATTTGTCGAGTTATATGGCGGTTAAGCGTTGCCGTTTTCAGAAAAAAATAAACGTTTTTTGTATAGTTTTTTGAACTAAAAACTAATCAAACAAAAAAATTTCTAGTGATTCTCATAGAAAATCGATTAATCTTTAAATTAAAAGAAATTAATTTGAAAAAAAAATTTCATCTCCAAAACCGGAAATGACCAATTTCAATCAAAATTTTTCTTACTTAGCCCTTTTCTTTTTTGTATTTTTTAACCTATATTAGCATATGGTGTCCTAATTATATTGTAAAAGTTTTATTAATTTACACTTGTACGTGTGATTATTGCAATGTTGTACCGTAAAATACAGGATATGAAAAGAATAAATTGAAATTTTTCTAACATCGACCTAATTTTTTAATTTTCCTTTTACCGAAATTAACCTTCGACGCAGTTATTATTATATCGATCGATTTTCATCACATATCCGAATAAATTAAAAACAAATTTGAAAAAAAGAACAGTTGTTTTTTTCAATCGTCCTCATTTTAAAAAAAATTTCAGAAGAAATAAAAAACTTGATAAAAAGGCTACTATTGTGATTATAGAGCCTGTTCTGAAAGGCACGCGCTTTTGAAATTACACGTGTGATTTAGTTGGGTTCTGAAAATCATTCGGTTTTTGTGGTTTTCGGTGTGCTTTCGGCAATTGAAACCCGAAACACACAAAAACGGAACACCAAAATATCACACGCGTGATTTTAAAAGATACCTGTGATTTAAAATCACGTGATTTGACAACGATTTTTTCTGGTTAATACCATTAACAAACTATGAATTAATGATACTATCCCGAAAAAACTTTTTTTGTAATCATGATAGTTTGCTTTTTATAAAATTTCTTGTCGCACCTCAAACATTTTTTATAAATAATTTTATGTGACGATATAATTGTTTTTAAATATTTTAAAAATTTGGTCGGCTTCAAAGGATTATGGTACGTTTTGCAGACAGGTTTGGTCGGATAAACGTTTTTGAAACGGCAGCCTTGGTCACAAGACATGCTAGATTTGACGATTTATCGTCACTTTGACGATTTTGGGGTTCAAAAATTGCCCACTGACGATTTATAAAAGAATTTGATGACCCGTATGTTACAAAAACCTTATATATGTCACCTGTAAGGCCGATTCTTGAGTATGGATCAATTATATGGGACCCCATTTACCCAAACGTATTCTAATTCAATCGAATCGGTACAGAAACAATTCCTGCTCTTCTGTCTTCGTGGATTACATTTTAACTAACCATGCCTTCATACTTAGCTCGATTGGCTCTGATAAAACTTCCCAATTTAACAAGTTTAGAACAATGCTGAATGTGACGTTTATTTCAAACATTATTAATGTTGATATCTGCACTGGTTTTTTAATTAATGAGATTTCATTTAATATTCCTCAACGTTCATCTCGAAATTTCATCCCGTTATCTGTCCAATTTTTCAGAGCGAATTATGGCTGACCCTGTTAGAAGAATGTGTAACACCTTCAATCAATTATATAGATTTTCTATTGGAACCAAAGTCAATAAGTAGATAAATAATTGATTTTCTAAATTGATATGCAGTAAAAAATAATGTAATCTAATCAAATGTTAGTTAATAGTCTATTTTATTACAGTGTAAATTTAAATTTGTAAAATGTCTGTAAGGGAAAATCCATAGACAATTAATTAATAAATAAATAAATAAATACAATACTTTTCGCTTAAGTCCACTACTATAGTTGCACAACTTTTGTGGACTAAAAGCGAATTTGGACTATAACCGATTTTTTTATACGCCATTATATGGATAAGTGAATCCTAGAATAATCCACATTCGCTTACTCATTTTTGCTACTTTTATGAAGTTACCAAAATTTGACATTTATAAATGTTGCCAGAAAGGTGAATAAAAACATATTGCCATATTTTGGACTGCAGGCGATTTTTTCGCAAAAAGTATTATAAACGCATGCAAAGAAAATGTGGTTTTTAAGCAAAAAATGGACTACGAGCGAAATGGAAATTAGAAGAAAAATTTTAGTATGAAATTCGAAAAAATCTTCAAGTGAATATAACAGTTGTGGCTTAAATCCGTTTTTGGCCTTTAAGCGGAATAGACTGTAAGCGAAAAGTATTGTATTTAAAAAATCAGTATTATTTCTCAAACTGAATTATTGTTTGAAAATTTTCAAACAAACAAGTGTTGCGCTTCTTCATAAATTAAAAGTGTCCGCGTTTGTTTTTTGTGATTTACCTATTAATATTTAAGAAAAGAAAAACAATAAATAAATAAAAAGCCAAAAAATAATAACCCGTCGCATATTTAACATCAAAATATACGACGAAACCAAAATAACAACAATAAACATTATTATAACATACTCAAAAATATACAAAAGCAATAAATACAACTAAAATTACAAGCATACGAAATATTTAAAAAAAAAATAATAACTACCGTCTAAAATAAACAACGGAAAAAAATAACTTGACAAACAAACAATAAACATAATAATTCGCCAGTGATGGCGATTTTTGACGATGACCAGATCAGGGTTTTTATGGTACTTTTTGTGGCATTGTCTATTGTGTTCATCCTGTAAACGTCTTTTTTATTTAAGTGAATATGGACGTCCTCATGTTGATCGTTGTTGAACTGTTTAGTGATGAAGGTATAACACTGATCACTAAACAGTTTTTTAAACAGCTTTCAACATAACGGATATTCGAAATGTGACCAACGTGTGAATTTTTTGGTGTTATGATGAGAGGACGGTTACGAATCGACTTCTGCAATATACGTGGGCTGAGGACGAATTTTTTCTCTGTATATGCCCATGTTTGTTTTCCCTCTATAATCTTCATCAGGGTCTTGCTATGTGCATGCGAAATGAAGTTGTATATCAATGCCAGCAATCAATGGACATGTTTGATGCAGAATTTAACACACTATTTGCATTTCGGGTTTCTTCACAGAAGTCCAAATGCGGGAAATCGTTGTTGCTGGTGATTTTAATGTCCACAATTCTTCTTGGCTTCCTTGGCTTCGCCACTCGGGCCGTACAACTTATGAAGGCCAATATGTCGAGCTATTTGTTGCGCACAACCGCCTCATGCAACTGGTGAATGAACCAAGAAATATTCCATATGCTGATGTGCACCAACACAATACCCTTGACCTCTTCCTCTCTTCGCACCCTCAAAAGTACGAAGTTGAAGTTCTAGCACTTCTCGGTAACTCGGATTAAACTTCGAAACGTTTCACGACGGGCTACGAAACGATCAATATTTGTTTACGGAAAGGCTCGTTGGGCTGAGCTCAATGACATGTTTAGGCATTTAAATTGTAAACTTCGTTTACTGTACAATGACATCAATGCGATGGTGAAAATGGTGGAACATGTTATAATTCTAGGAATGGAAATGTTCATTCCAGGTAAAAAATTTTCGAATAAATCTAGATCTAAATCTTGGTTTAATCAAACGTTCAAATCGGCAGTCAGATCCAGAGAGGAAGCATTTAGAAATTGGCGTAACAATAAAAACGCTGATGCTGAATTGCTACGAAAAATGGCAAGGTCTTCGTGTGCCAAAGGGCTAAGACTTAAGTTCTTACTGCTTCCCGGGGCAGTAAAAGTTTCTGGTCTTTCGTTAAAGGAGTAACGGATAATGCTAGTTCTTCAATACCAACTCTTTTAAAGGATGGCCAAACATTCACGGATCCGGTGATAAGGCTAATTGTTTTGCCGAATTATTTGCTAATAATTCTTTTTAAACGGCTAGTAACAAACCACTAACCGCACTCGAAAAAGTAACGGTTACTATGCCAAAGATATTTTTTCAAGTTCGAGCTGTTAAAAGGGTCCTTGCGGATCTCGATATAAACAAGTCTCCTGGGCCTCCTGGGAAAATTACCGCCCTATTGCAATTTGTTCGGCACTTTCCAAAGTTATGGAGAGTATGGTAAATCACAATCTTTTAAAATTTTTAGAGTCAAATTACCTACTAAGCGACCGCCAGTATGGCTTTCGTAGAGGTCGTTCTACTGGAGACCTACTGGCTCTGTTATCAGAAAAATGGTGTCGTTCCATACACCATTTTGGCGAAAGTAAGGTAATTTCTATAGATATTTCCAAGGCATTTGACAGAGTCTGGCATGGTGCACTCTTGTCTAAACTTGTTGCATTTGGTATCGGTGATAATTTCTCTCGATTTATATCGAGCTTTCTCAGAGATCGCACTATACGGGTTGTTATAGATGGGGTTTCATCAAACGAGTTCAAGATTTATTCCGGGGTACCGCAAGGCTCCGTTCTTTCTCCTACTCTATTTCTTATTTTTCTAAATGACCTCTTATGTCAAACTTCCAACCCTGTCTATTCTTTTGCAGATGACAGCAACCTTTGCCATTCGTATTCATTTGATTACAGACCAAGCGTGTCCGATGTTTGTGCTATGAGACAGAACATGAATGATACGCTTGGCCGCGACATAGACATAATCTCAGAATGGGGTCGTGCGAATAGGGTCGAATTTAATGCCTGAAAGGCCCAATGTTGCGTGCTGACGCATAAACGCGCGACGGATCAAGGTGCCTCATCTGTATATATGGGTGGTATAAGTATTGAGGAAACAGAATCTATTGATGTTCTGGGCATGAGGATACAATGTGATGTCCGATGGACAGAACATATATTTAAGGTGTCGAAAAAAGCATTCAAGTGCCTCGGTTTTTTGAAATGGTGTAAGATTAACTTCACCCTATCTGATCACCTTACTATTTATACCACCTATATCCGACTGCGAATGGAATACAACTCTCATGTATGGGCCGGTTCTCATTGGTGACAAAAGGGTATCCAATTCTTTTGACTCTCTTGAGCACCGTCGAAATGTGGGTTGTATTTGCCTGTTTTATCGTTACTACAATGGGATGTGTTCTGATGAAATTAGGGATCTGGTTCCCGAAACCCATACGTTGGTTCGTAATACACGTTTTTCCTCAGGAGCCCATCCTTTTGTGGTCGATTGGCCGGTAAATCGAACAACGCCTTATAGAGAAAATTAATTTTTTCGCCGGACTGTTCGTATGTGGAACAACCTTCCTGCTGAGGTCTTCTCTCCTACTTTCAACATGAATAAGTTCAAGTCGAATGATCACAAACATTACTCCCCCTATCCTCCTTCACATAACCCTTTTTCCTAGCTCCAACACAATACATTGTATTTGTAGGGGTCATCCCCTGAGTGCTGGTCGTAACCACAAAAAAAAACTTTTTTTTTTCAATATTTATTTATTGAATCTTCATACATATATTAAATTTGAACAAACAATAATTAATAAAATCTTATGTCCTGCCAGTGTCAGACAAAAAAGATTTCGTCATCACGGTTTTTGTTCACATATGTAGGTGCTTATCGCTTAGCTGATTGGGTGAGTGCTGCAGTGACTCCTCTTCTTAAGCAGTGTGGCCACCATAATTTAAAACAATTCGAGCTTATGGATTTGGGTGCAGTACCACCCTTTTTAAATATTTTACTGCATATTTCGTTGAGTTTTTGACGTACCATTATTTGATTATTGATTTTAATAGGGGGCATGTTTCCCGACACAATGTGAATGTTATATGTGCGCAAATTTGCTCATTGATCTTTATCCTCCATTTTTTTAAACACCTTTCCAGTTCAAATATATGGTCCTGTAGGTAACGAGATGCTTCTTGACAGTTTGCGTGTACGCTTGAAAGGATGTATCGTCCGTAAATGCTAAGGTATAGGTGTAGTTGTTTGTTGGCATGTCCGAAGTATAAATTAAGTATAATAGAGGGCCCAGGATGCTGCCTTGTGGGACTCCAGCGTTAACTGGCTGTGGAGAACTTAAAAAATCGCCTTCTTTAATAATAAATTGACGATCGACGAAGTAGCTCTCTGGCAGCTTGTGTAAGTATTGCTGCAATTTCAGTAGTAATCCTTCATGCCAGACTTTATCGAAATCTTGGGACACATCGATGAAGAGTGCTGAGCAATATTTTTTTTTTCTTCAAAGGCTTTTCTTATGACATTTACTATTCGATGACTTTGTGCTTTGCTTTCTTCTAAAACCGAATTGATGGTTTGCAATACATCTATTTTCATTTAAAATCGGCGTTAATTTTGACACTATTAGTTTCTCAAATAGCTTTGAGATATTGGATAATAAGCTAATAGGCCTGTGTGATCCTTCCTGGCTTTGGTATCATGGTTACTAAGGAAACCTTCCATTCTTTAGGGTAGTATTGAAGGCGTAAAATAGCATTAAAAATAATAAGAATAATTTTCTTTGCTATACTTGGTAGCTCGAAAAGCATTTTATTACTGATCTTATCAATACCGGGTGCCTTCTTGGTGTTTAAATCACAAATAGCCTTTTCGATTTCTTTAAACTCGAATCTTAGGGGAATAACGCTCTAATAGTTACAGGCGGTAACTCAACTGCTATATCGTGAGATATATTAAGGGTTAATACATTTCTCAATTTCCTTTTTCAATGTTATTTCTTGCCCAACTTCCATTCAAGTTTCTTAATAGTGGCTTAGATATAACTGGTCTATTGAGACTTCTAGCTGCATGCCATAATGAGTAGTCTGATTGTTGAGTTGCATCAAGTTCCTTAAGATATCTTTTCAGGGAAGCCATTTGATGAGACTGCAGTAACTTTCTTAGCCTTTTTGTGCACTCTTTTAATAAAGTCTAAAGTTGAGGGGGATCTGTGCATTGCCTCTCTTCGAACTCTCCTTTTTTCAGTCATGAGACGCTCGACATCTGTAGAATATATGTTAGTTTTTATTTTTGGGTTTTTTGAGGGTTAATGATGAAACAGAATTGAGTCTTCAACTTCAGGCAAAAATTCTTAAGCTATTAAAACGTCGACCGTAACTGCAAATTTTCTCTCATTTCTTTCGTTTTCTTTTGTTCTTACAAAATGTATGAAATTAAACGAAAGTATGGTAGCATTGTTGGGAGAATAATTGTCTCTATGTGAGAGTATGAGAAAAAACGTTTTCAAAATAAAATTGATTTTATTTCTCGATTGCATTCTCTGGCATAAATTTATGCCAAACTGTATGGAAAACATCGTTCAGCCCCAGTTCTGTTTCATCATTTATGCTGGAATGTTGAACTGCTAGTTTGAGATAACTGCCAAAATTAACAATAGCGAGATCCACGTTCTCCGGTGTACTAAGCGGAATATTTTCTGTGCAATGGGCACTAAGATATTTTTTATATTTTAAACAATTTATTTTTGAGGCTGATGTAGATAAGTAACCAGTCGTAGATACGATTATATTTGCGTTCATTAAAGTAACAATTGTAGGTGTGTGATCGGAAGATAGTTCTAAGGAAGCTTCAACATGAATCGTTTCTGCGGGGATGTTTTTAACCACGCCAAAATCAATGACATCTGGAATTTTTTGGTGATCAGTAGGCCAATAAGTTGGTCGTCCGCTCGCGACCATATTTAAATACATTTTAGAGAATGTATTATACAACACACGACCCTTTGGTGTTATGTGGCGCCTTTTGATATTGAAAATCTAGGTGGAGAGTATAAAGATGAAAGTTCTATGTTTTGATTTAGCTCTTTAACACAAATGTTCGTTGCTTGCAGATAATCATTAAGAAGTGTTTGATTCGGGCTTTTATCAAAATAGCAGAACCTCTACGAGGGTCCTTCGTATCATATAATATATATAACCATTGTCGTATTTCTTGAGGTCAAATGAGTTTCAGAAACCATCATTACATCAATCTGTTTACTTTTAAAAAAGTATTCTAGTTCATTTTTATGTTGGCGAATGCCGTTTGCGTTCCAAAAACAAATTTTTAAACAATTCATGGCTTGTTAAGTACAGCTTTCAATAACATCGATTGCATTCTTAACATTTCCTGCATCATATTACCCATTGTGTTCGTTAAGTTAGTCACTGTTTGCACGAGTGTTTCCATGGTTTTTTCTAGACGACTTAAATTAGAAACTGGAGTCTCATCATTATTTGGCAAATCACCTCGCATTGGCATATGGTTTGATTTTAGGACGTTAGCGTAGGATGTTCTGTTATTACTAGGCTGCGGTACCTGACTGTCATTAGTGTTAACTTGATTTGTTACCTACATTTGAGGGGGATTATTCCTTTTGTGTGGCTCCTCTATCGTTATTTTCCTATTCAGGATATATTTCAGACTGTAGATGGGATGCGTTTAGTCGCCGGGTTCTAACTCCACTCGAAATAGTGGCTGGGGATTTTTTTCTCTATTTTTAATATTAATTACGTTTTTTATTTTGAAGCCCTTCTCTTCTAAAAACGTTTTTATCTCACCTGGGTCTACCCATGAGTCCATGCCCTTTATCGCTAAATGAAGACCTTTACTGCTCTTCAGTTGGTATGTATAAAAGTTTTTATTTAGTGTCGGCTTCAAAGGATTATGGTACGTTTTGCAGACAGGTTTGGTCGGATAAACATTTTTGAAACGGCAGCCTTGGTCACAAGACATGCTAGATTTGACGATTTATCGTCACTTTGACGATTTTGGGGTTCAAAAATTGCCCACTGACGATTTATAAAAGAATTTGATGACCCGTATGTTACAAAAACCTTATATATGTCACCTGTAAGGCCGATTCTTGAGTATGGATCAATTATATGGGACCCCATTTACCCAAACGTATTCTAACTCAATCGAATCGGTACAGAAACAATTCCTCTTCTGTCTTCGTGGATTACATTTTAACCCACTAACCATGCCTTCATACTTAGCTCGATTGGCTCTGATAAAACTCCCCAATTTAACAAGTCGTAGAACAATGCTGAATGTGACGTTTATTTCAAACATTATTAATGTTGATATCTGCACTGGTTTTTTAATTAATGAGATTTCATTTAATATTCCTCAACGTTCATCTCGAAATTTCATCCCGTTATCTGTCAAATTTTTCAGAGCGAATTATGGCTGACCCTGTTAGAAGAATGTGTAACACCTTCAATCAATTATATAGATTTTCTATTGGAACCAAAGTCAATAAGTAGATAAATAATTGATTTTCTAAATTGATATGCAGTAAAAAATAATGTAATCTAATCAAATGTTAGTTCATAGTCTATTTTATGACAGTGTAAATTTAAATTTGTAAAATGTCTGTAAGGGAAAATCCATAGACAATTAATTAATAAATAAATATAATACTTTTCGCTTAAGTCCACTACTATAGTTGCAGTACTTTTGTGGACTAAAAGCGAATTTGGACTATAACCGATTTTTTTATACGCCATTATATGGATAAGTGAATCCTAGAATAATCCACATTCGCTTACTCATTTTTGCTACTTTTATGAAGTTACCAAAATTTGACATTTATAAATGTTGCCAGAAAGGTAAATAAAAACATATTGCCATATTTTGGACTGCAGGCGATTTTTTCGCAAAAAGTATTATAAACGCATGCAAAGAAAATGTGGTTTTTAAGCAAAAAATGGACTACGAGCGAAATGGAAATTAGAAGAAAAATTTTGTATGAAATTCGAAAAAATCTTCAAGTGAATATAACAGTTTTGGCTTAAATCCGTTTTTGGCCTTTAAGCGGAATAGACTGTAAGCGAAAAGTATTGTATTTAAAAAATCAGTATTATTTCTCAAACTGAATTATTGTTTGAAAATTTTCAAACAAACAAGTGTTGCGCTTCTTCATAAATTAAAAGTGACAACTTATGAAGGCCAATATGTCGAGCTATTTGTTGCGCACAACCGCCTGCCTCATGCAACTGGTGAATGAACCAAGAAATATTCCATGTGCTGATGTGCACCAACACAATACCCTTGACCTCTTCCTCTCTTCGCACCCTCAAAAGTACGAAGTTAATTGTAAACTTCGTTTACTGTACAATGACGTCAATGCGATGGTGAAAATGGTGGAACATGTTATAATTCTAGAAATGGAAATGTTCATTCCAGGTAAAAAAGTTTCGAATAAATCTAGATCTAAATCTTGGTTTAATCAAACGTTCAACTCGGCAGTCAGATCCAGAGAGGAAGCATTTAGAAATTGGCGTAACAATAAAAACGCGGATGCTCAATTGCTACGAAAAATGGCAAGGTGCCAAAGTGCTAAGACTTAAGTTCTTACTGCTTCCCGGGGCAGTAAAAGTTTCTGGTCTTTCGTTAAAGGAGTAACGGATAATGCTAGTTCTTCAATACCAACTCTTTTAAAGGATGGCCAAACATTCACGGATCCGGTGATAAGGCTAATTGTTTTGCCGAATTATTTGCTAATAATTCTTATTAAACGGCTAGTAACAAACCACTAACCGCACTCGAAAAAGTAACGGTTACTATGCCAAAGATATTTTTTCCAGTTCGAGCTGTTAAAAGGGTCCTTGCGGATCTCGATATAAACCAGTCTCCTGGGCCTGATGGAATACCTGCACTGGTCTTGAAGCAGTGCTCTTCGACGCTAGCTCGTCCCATAGAAAATCTTTACAGCACTTTATACCATACCGGGGAATTTCCCATCTGATGGAATGTTGCTAATGTAACGCCAATTCCTAAAAGAGGAGGGAAAATTACCGCCCTATTGCAGTTTGTTCGGCACTTTCCAAAGTTATAGAGAGTATGGTAAGTCACAATCTTTTAAAATTTTTAGAGTGAAATTACCTACTAAGCGACCGCCAGTATGGCTTTCGTAGAGGTCGTTCTACTGGAGACCTACTGGCCCTGTTATCAGAAAAATGGTGTCGTTCCATACACCATTTTGACGAAAGTAAGGTAATTGCTTTAGATATTTCCAAGGCATTTGACAGAGTCTGGCATGGTGCACTCTTGTCTAAACTTGTTGCGTTTGGTGTCGGTGATAATTTCTCTCGATTTATATCGAGCTTTCTCAGAGATCGCACTATACGGGTTGTTATAGATGGGGTTTCATCAAACGAGTTCAAGATTCATTCCGGGGTACCGCAAGGCTCCGTTCTTTCTCCTACTCTATTTCTTATTTTTCTAAATGACCTCTTATGTCAAACTTCCAACCCTGTCTATTCTTTTGCAGATGACAGCAACCTTTGCCATTCGTATTCATTTGATTACAGACCAAGCGTGTCCGATGTTTGTGCTATGAGACAGAACATGAATGATACGCTTGGCCGTGACATAGACATAATCTCAGAATGGGGCCGTGCGAATAGGGTCGAATTTAATGCCTGAAAGCCCCAATGTTGCGTGCTGACGCATAAACGCGCGACGGATCAAGGTGCCTCATCTGTATATATGGGTGGTATAAGTATTGAGGAAACAGAATCTATTGATGTTCTGGGCATGAGGATACAATGTGATGTCCGATGGACAGAACATATATTTAAGGTGTCGAACAAAGCATTCAAGTGCCTCGGTTTTTTGAAATGGTGTAAGATTAACTTCACCCTATCTGATCACCTTACTATTTATACCACCTATATCCGACTGCGAATGGAATACAACTCTCATGTATGGGCCGGTTCTCATTGGTGACAAAAGGGTATCCAATTCTTTTAACTCTCTTGAGCACCGTCGAAATGTGGGTTGTATTTGCCTGTTTTATCGTTACTACAATGGGATGTGTTCTGATGAAATTAGGGATCTGGTTCCCGAAACCCATACGTTTGTTCGTAATACACGTTTTTCCTCAGGAGCCCATCCTTTTGTGGTCGATTGGCCAGTAAATCGTACAACGCCTTATAGAGAAAATTAATTTTTTGGCCGGACTGTTCGTATGATCACAAACACTACTCCCCCTATCCTTCTTCACATAACCCTTTTTCCTAGCTCCAACACAATACATTGTATTTGTAGGGGTCATCCCCTGAGTGCTGGTCGTAACCACAAAAAAAAAACTTTTTTTTTTCAATATTTATTTATTGAATCTTCATACATATATTAAATATGAACAAACAATAATTAATCAAATCTTATGTCCTGCCAGTGTCAGACAAAAAAGATTTCGTCATCACGGTTTTTGTTCACATATGTAGGTGCTTATCGCTTAGCTGATTGGGTGAGTGCTGCAGTGACTCCTCTTCTTAAGCAGTGTGGCCACCATAATTTAAAACAATTCGAGCTTATGGATTTGGGTGCAGTACCACCCTTTTTAAATATTTTACTGCATATTTCGTTGAGTTTTTGACGTACCATTATTTGATTATTGATTTTAATAGGGGGCATGTTTCCCGACACAATGTGAATGTTATATGTGCGCAAATTTGCTCATTGATCTTTATCCTCCATTTTTTTAAACACCTTTCCAGTTCAAATATATGGTCCTGTAGGTAACGAGATGCTTCTTGACAGTTTGCGTGTACGCTTGAAAGGCTGTATCATCCGTAAATGCTAAGGTATAGGTGTAGTTGTTTGTTGGCATGTCCGAAGTATAAATTAAGTATAATAGAGGGCCCAGGATGCTGCCTTGTGGGACTCCAGCGTTAACTGGCTGTGGAGAACTTAAAAAATCGCCTTCTTTAATAATAAATTGACGATCGACGAAGTAGCTCTCTGGCAGCTTGTGTAAGTATTGCTGCAATTTCAGTAGTAATCCTTCATGCCAGACTTTATCGAAATCTTGGGACACATCGATGAAGAGTGCTGAGCAATATTTTTTTTTTCTTCAAAGGCTTTTCTTATGACATTTACTATTCGATGACTTTGTGCTTTGCTTTCTTCTAAAACCGAATTGATGGTTTGCAATACATCTATTTTCATTTAAAATCGGCGTTAATTTTGACACTATTAGTTTCTCAAATAGCTTTGAGATATTGGATAATAAGCTAATAGGCCTGTGTGATCCTTCCTGGCTTTGGTATCATGGTTACTAAGGAAACCTTCCATTCTTTAGGGTAGTATTGAAGGCGTAAAATAGCATTAAAAATAAAAAGAATAATTTTCTTTGCTATACTTGGTAGCTCGAAAAGCATTTTATTACTGATCTTATCAATTCCGGGTGCCTTCTTGGTGTTTAAATCACAAATAGCCTTTTCGATTTCTTTAAACTCGAATGTTAGGGGAATAACGCTCTAATAGTTACAGGCGGTAACTCGACTGCTATATCGTGAGATATATTAAGGGTTAATACATTTCTCAATTTCCTTTTTCAATGTTATTTCTTGCCCAACTTCCATTCAAGTTTCTTAATAGTGGCTTAGATATAACTGGTCTATTGAGACTTCTAGCTGCATGCCATAATGAGTAGTCTGATTGTTGAGTTGCATCAAGTTCCTTAAGATATCTTTTCAGGGAAGCCATTTGATGAGACTGCAGTAACTTTCTTAGCCTTTTTGTGCACTCTTTTAATAAAGTCTAAAGTTGAGGGGGATCTGTGCATTGCCTCTCTTCGAACTCTCCTTTTTTCAGTCATGAGACGCTCGACATCTGTAGAATATATGTTAGTTTTTATTTTTGGGTTTTTTGAGGGTTAATGATGAAACAGAATTGAGTCTTCAACTTCAGGCAAAAATTCTTAAGCTATTAAAACGTCGACCGTAACTGCAAATTTTCTCTCATTTCTTTCGTTTTCTTTTGTTCTTACAAAATGTATGAAATTAAACGAAAGTATGGTAGCATTGTTGGGAGAATAATTGTCTCTATGTGAGAGTATGAGAAAAAACGTTTTCAAAATAAAATTGATTTTATTTCTCGATTGCATTCTCTGGCATAAATTTATGCCAAACTGTATGGAAAACATCGTTCAGCCCCAGTTCTGTTTCATCATTTATGCTGGAATGTTGAACTGCTAGTTTGAGATAACTGCCAAAATTAACAATAGCGAGATCCACGTTCTCCGGTGTACTAAGCGGAATATTTTCTGTGCAATGGGCACTAAGATATTTTTTATATTTTAAACAATTTATTTTTGAGGCTGATGTAGATAAGTAACCAGTCGTAGATACGATTATATTTGCGTTCATTAAAGTAACAATTGTAGGTGTGTGATCGGAAGATAGTTCTAAGGAAGCTTCAACATGAATCGTTTCTGCGGGGATGTTTTTAACCACGCCAAAATCAATGACATCTGGAATTTTTTGGTGATCAGTAGGCCAATAAGTTGGTCGTCCGCTCGCGACCATATTTAAATACATTTTAGAGAATGTATTATACAACACACGACCCTTTGGTGTTATGTGGCGCCTTTTGATATTGAAAATCTAGGTGGAGAGTATAAAGATGAAAGTTCTATGTTTTGATTTAGCTCTTTAACACAAATGTTCGTTGCTTGCAGATAATCATTAAGAAGTGTTTGATTCGGGCTTTTATCAAAATAGCAGAACCTCTACGAGGGTCCTTCGTATCATATAATATATATAACCATTGTCGTATTTCTTGAGGTCAAATGAGTTTCAGAAACCATCATTACATCAATCTGTTTACTTTTAAAAAAGTATTCTAGTTCATTTTTATGTTGGCGAATGCCGTTTGCGTTCCAAAAACAAATTTTTAAACAATTCATGGCTTGTTAAGTACAGCTTTCAATAACATCGATTGCATTCTTAACATTTCCTGCATCATATTACCCATTGTGTTCGTTAAGTTAGTCACTGTTTGCACGAGTGTTTCCATGGTTTTTTCTAGACGACTTAAATTAGAAACTGGAGTCTCATCATTATTTGGCAAATCACCTCGCATTGGCATATGGTTTGATTTTAGGACGTTAGCGTAGGATGTTCTGTTATTACTAGGCTGCGGTACCTGACTGTCATTAGTGTTAACTTGATTTGTTACCTACATTTGAGGGGGATTATTCCTTTTGTGCGGCTCCTCTATCGTTATTTTCCTATACAGGATATATTTCAGACTGTCGATGGGATGCGTTTAGTCGCCGGGTTCTAACTCCACTCGAAATAGTGGCTGGGGATTTTTTTCTCTATTTTTAATATTAATTACGTTTTTTTATTTTGAAGCCCTTCTCTTCTAAAAACGTTTTTATCTCACCTGAGTCTACGCATGAGTCGATGCCCTTTATCACTACCTGAAGACATTTACTGCTCTTCAGTTGGTATGTATAAAAGTTTTTATTTAGTGCTTCTAATTTAGTTATTACTTTCGAAAATCATCTTCACGATTAACTTGTATTTTAGTCTCATTTATACTACCCCGCTTTATTGCGGCTACATAAAAAGAATTTTCACCTATTACCGAGATCAAGTTCTTTATTAATTCACTTAAGTTTTGGTCTCTAAGATATATCGGGGGTGGCTTAGAAGTTTGATAACGTTTTGTGCTTCCGAAGATTCCTCGTCCAAAATTGCAAAACGATTTTATGAACTTATTCTATCAGCTGTATCCTCTTTTAAAACTTTTAATACATATATTAGACCTTAAAATGGTGTTCATATGAGCGCATAGGTAAGCGTAGCTAATAATTAAAACTCTTGCCAAAGTGTTTACATGCAGCAAAACAAACATAACGCCATTCAGATGCATAATTTAAAAATTTTTTTAGATTTGATTATTATATTTGATTATCTTTTCAGTGATGCTATTAGGATACGAAAGATAAATTTTTCGTATCTTTTGATGACTTCAGGTACCATGTATAATTCTGACATTTTTCGTATCTTTTGAATATGTACGTAAAATGTACAGAAATAAAATATTAAACTTTCCATCTCTGACAAAGTTCCTTAAAGTTATCATTTCGTTATAAATACGAAAAAAAAAAACAGTGACAACTAAATACAAAAATAATTAGTCAATTCACAAGGTATCCTAACATGTCATATTGTCAAAATGTCCTAATATTTCACAATGGTTTAAAAATATTGTTGTTGGTTTGTTAACAAAAAGTGTCTTAAATAAATAGAACGTTGCTTGCTGTGTTTATTGTGCTGTCGTAATTAATCAGAAAAGTTCAGCGCTGAGCGGCTGAGCCGTACAACAATATTTTTAAACCATTGTGAAATATTAGGACATTTTGACAATATGACATGTTAGGACACCTTGTGAATTGACTAAATATGTATTATGTTGTAAGATTTTCTAAGATCTTCTGTCATCTGCTTATTCTTGTTTATGTGTGTTAAGATGAAATTTTAGCAGACAAATTTATATGAACTTTTTGATATAATCGCCATAGTATAAACGCCTTAACTCGTATATTAATTTTTTCAAAAATGAATTTGTTTTAATAACATCCAAAGATAGTGACATATAATGAATTTTAAAGTTTGCTTACTGTATTTTTAAAAATTATATACCTACTGCCGTATTCATAAAAAACTTAATTGGATTTGAAATATATTTTAAGGAAAATTTGTATGGAAATTTAGTTTTAAAATACATTTGAAATCTATTTTATTTTTTATGAATACGGCATCTAATATTTATGTCTTAGTTATAAAATGAATTTATATGATATCATTATCTTTACAATATTCATTTAATCTATATATATAAAATTGTAACGTTACTGACTGACTGACTGACTCACTGACTGATTCATCATCGCAAAGCCTTAACGCCTGAAGCTAAAAACTTGAAATTTGGACCAGGGGTTGGTCTCTCCCCAAATCGATCCACTAAGACGGGATTTTTATAAATTCGAATGTTTATGGGGTAAAAAAGGATAAAAACGGGTAAATTCGGTAACCTCATATCTCCAAAACTAAAAGAGATACAAAAAAAATTTAAAATTTATCGTTGTTCTTTAGAAAAATAAGCGGACAGGTGTCTAGTACTTTTTGGAAATTCAGCCCTTTAACGGAGTAAACGGGTAAAACCTGCATTTTGGTACTTTTTTGTCACCCCATCTTTCTTTTAAACCCATAAACATAGAAATAAGGGTTATATCACATTTGAAACTTATCTAAAAAATCCAAATAGGAATTTGGTACTTTTTCGAAATTCGAATGTTTAAGGGGTCAAAAGCGTAACTATTTTTGGTACTTTTTTATAAAACATTTTTTTTATTTATTGACATAAACGTATTAAATTATGGGCTCCTACTGCAATATTGAAGTTTGTTATGCTTCAATGGGGAGAAAAAAGTACCAAAAAGGGGAAATACGGGAAATTTTATTTCTTACTTTAGGTATTTGGTTCCACAATTGACAATTTTTTTAATTATCGTTAATATTGGACCTAGAAACATAAACTTCAACATGTAACGTTCTGAGTGGATAAGAACCTCTGAGGGTTCCTTTGGTATTTTTTGATCTTCAACTGGTACTTTTTTAATTTCCGTTAGTATTAGACTTAGAAACATAAAACTAAACATGCAAAGTCCTGAGTGAATAAGAATTTGTTAGAGGGATCTTTGTGGTACTTTTTTAGTCTTTAACTGGTACTTTTTTAATTTTCGTTAAAATTAGACCTATAAGTAAATCAAAATTTGTAAGAGGGGCTTATTGGTACCTTTTGGTCTTTAACTGGTACTATTTGAAGTTCCGTTTGTATTGCACCTAAAATCATAAAATTCAACATTAAATGTCCTGAGTGGACAAGAACCTATAAGAGGGATCTTCTAGGTACTTTTTCGTTTTTTAACTGGTACCTTTTTTATTTTCGTTACAATTGCATCTACAAACATAAAATTAAAAATGCAATGCCCTGAGTGAATGAGAATCTGTAAGAGGGGCTTTTTGGTACTTTTTGTTCTTTACCTGTTACTTTTTGAATTTCCGTTAAAATTGGACCTATAAACATAAAATTAAACATGCAAGTTCCCAAGTGAATGAGAATCTGTAAGAGTGGTTTTTTGGTAATTTTTCGTACTGTATTGTTTGTCAACAGGTACTTATTGAATTTATGTTAGTATTGTAGCTACAAACATAAAATTAAACAAGCAAAGCGTTGAATGAGCATCTGTAAGAGGCAATTTTTGGTACTTTTTTGTACTTTATTTTGTGCTTTTATTGTTGTTCATTAAATAAAAAAGAAAACAGGTGTCTGTAGTGCGATTCACTAACTTTTTTTACGATAATCGTATCGTTAAAATAAATATAACGAAAATTTATCGAATTTCCTATTCAGTAACATTTTTAACGATATTCGCTGTCGATTAAAAAGTCAGCTGTTACTTTAAGCAATTTTTTTTCTCGATATTTTAACGACAACAATTTACGTTGTGCTAATTTAATCGATAAAGTGGCAAATGCCCGACTTCTTACATACATACATACACATGTATATTTATGAACAAAAACAAAATTCTTAATTCAAAGTGTACAAAAAAATCAAATTATGAACAAAAACCAAATTCTAAATGGAAAATTCACAAAATAAAATATAAAAACAGTAAATTAAGGACAATTTCATTTGTTTTTCTTTATTCTCTTTTGTGCTTTTCATTTATTTTAACATTTTGTAGACAGAGATGTTACAAAAACGACAGCTGTTTACAATCGTTAAAAATAAATTACAGAATCACACTATCGTTACTGCAAGCTTATATAAATGTCGACAAAAATAACGATTGTCGGATCGTTAAAAGTTAGTGAATCGCACCACTGGTACTATTTCGAAATTCGGCTCTTTTAGGGAGTAAAATTGTAAAACCTGAATTTTGGTTTTTTTTTGTCCCCCATCTACCGTTTAAATAAATGCACATAGAAATAATAATTATATAAAATTCGTAACTTATCTAAAAAATGCCAAGTGAAAATTTTGTACTTTTTCTGAATTCGAACGTTTAAGGGGTAAAAATCGTACGTAACTTTGATACTTTTTCCAAGATATTTTTTCTTCATCTATTTATTTTCATCGCACAGCCTAAACGCCTGAAGCTAAAAATTTGGGCCTGAGGCAGGCCTCTCGCCAAATCGATCACGCTGACCTCATATCTGCTAAGCTAAAGGAGATACAAAAAAATTTAATACTTATTGTTGTTCAATAGAAAAAAAGGCGGTAAAAACGGAAATTCGCTAACCTCATATCTGCTAAACTAAAAGGGATACAAAAAATACCTATTATATTTCATTAAAAATAAGCGGACAGGTTGGTAGCACTTTTTTGAAAAAAGGAGTAAGCGGGTAAAACCTGTATTTTAAAACTTTTTTGCTATGCCATCTATCTTTTAAACCAATAAACATTAAAATAAAAAATATATCACATACGTAACTTATCTAAAAAATACAAATTTGATGCGTTTCGAAATTCGAACGTTTAAGGGGTAAAAATCGTACCTAATTCTATTATTTTTTTTTTCAAAACATTTTTCTTCATCTACCTATATAATATAAAATTGTAAAGTTGCTGACTGATTCATCATTACACGTCCTAAACGCCTGAACTAATATGTTGAAATTTGCCCGGGAGGTTGGCCTCTCGCGAAATCGATTACCTATGATGGGAGTTTTGGAAATGTTTATGGTTAAAGGGTAAAAAAGGTTAAAACGGGTAAATTCCCTAACCTGATATTCATTAAAATAATAAGCGGTTAGGTGTCTGGTACATTTTTGAAATTCGACCCTTTTGGGGAGTAAAACTGTATTTTAAAACATTTTTGCCACGAAATCTATCTATTAAACCAATAAACATTGAAATAAAAAAATATCACATTCGTAACGTATCTAAAAAATAGAAAACATACACTTGCTTCGTGGATTATGGTCTACACAGTACTTTACACCATTACACATAAGAATTTTAATTGCTAAAACTTACCTTACACCGTTTGTTATATGGATGTGAAGTTTTCGCCAGTTGTGACTCTAAAAGTACAAATAAATTAAGCAAGGGTTATAACAACATAGTAAGATATGTATTTGGTCTGCGTAAATATGACCGAATATCACAATATTCAAATAGGCTATACGTATTGTCGTCGCGAAGACTAATTGATGTCAGAAAACTTATTTTATTGCATAAATTTGTATATGAAAAAGAACCGACACATCATTTGAATCGCCTAATATTTGCGCGATCAAATAGAGGCAAACAACTAATTCTACTGAGACATCGTAGTCTTGTCTCTGAACACCATTTCTTTATATATTCTGCCCGTCTTTGGAACTTACTTCCTAATAATCTTCAGACAAACAACAACGCGCGTGAATTCAAAAGATTTTTGATTAAACATTTTGAATAAATAAACAATTTTTTTAAATTGATTCTTTCAAATATTACATATATATAAATTAATTATGCTAAATTTCATTATATGTATGTTTTTGTTCCTTTTTTATGTTATTTTAATGTTAAATTAATTTATTATTACATTTTTATTGTTAACTTTCTTTTATAAATAACATTTAAATTCCCATACTGTAATTATAAGATATCAATCTTGTTGTATGGGATATGCAAATAAATAAATAAATAAAATAAATAAATCAAAAACAAATAAAAATTTGGTAAATTTTCGAAATTCGTACGTTTAAGAGGTGAAAATCGTACCTTTTACAAAGAAGCGGGTTAAAACCTAGAAACATAAACTTCGACGTAAAAATATGTATGTCCACGAAAAAAGGGGACGCTAACGAAGTAGCGGGTTAAATGCTAGTATGAAATAAAAATGTTATGGTAATAAATGTCAAACGTTAAAAATGGATTTTAAAATTTTTTTCAAAATGTATATTTTTGGAAACTAAAATATATCTTTCTCGAAATTACACTGGTATATACAGTGCAAGCTCGGTAATCGCGACTACCCATTATGACGAAGGCCCGGTTATCGCGACGGCTTAGTTTTTAAAATGGCAGATTTTAAGAAAGAGTAAACGAAAAACGGGCTCTATTTTCGCGACTTTTATTTGTTTTTTTTTTATTTTTTATTACAACCCAAAACCCAAAAAAGGGAAATTATCGTCTTTTGGTATATTATACTTTTTGGTTGATTTTTATCTTTAATTTTGTCAGTTTATTCGTGACATTTGTTGTGCAAATACAGCTCTTAATATGGGAAAAGTTCAACATATTTAAAAGCCAACGATTTCTCAAAAATTGGAGATTTAAAAAAATTTAAAAGTGGAAATTCCATAAATTAAATTTGCGTAAAATACAAGTTGGACAAGTCTTCGGTTTACCGCATTGTAAGGCAATACAGTTTATTAAAAGAGTTCGTACGTACAACAGAAATTGGTCCTAGCAAACGTTCCAGCTTAAGGATAAGAATCACTATCCTACACAAGCGTACGATTCATTCACACGAAAATCTGACGGTATTCCATCCGACAAAAAAGAAATGTTTGCAAAGTCTGCGTCAATGCCACACTATCCCACAAAAAAGATGACTCAGCTACTTTACAAGAAAATTCAATTCTGATCGCATAGAATCTACCATTTTATGAAAATTTTCATAAACATTTGCAAGTCGAACAGACTTGTCAATTAAATCTGTCACTCAATTTATTTTTAAGCCGCACTTTCATATTTTATCAGCATACACGATTTTTTAACAAGTCGTACGACTGAATAGGATAGTGTATCGTCGGCTTTAAAGAAAGCTGAGTACCCAAGAATGGAAAAAATGCCTTATAAAGGGCTTGTAAAGCAAAGGGGAACAATGTTGCAATATCATCAGCGATTTCACGATCAAAGGCCAGTCATTTTTTTTTTTTGCAAATTCGGTACCAAATAAAAGCAAAATATTTACGTCCGCTGTGCTAGTGCACCCCGCATACATATTTATATATACTTTCATATACGTACATACAAATGTATACATGCATAATTTGTGGTTTTGGCTCTTGATGAAGACTGCTTGACTGTTAGGACTCATAGTTTATAGTTTCCTATAATATAGTATACCGTTAGATGAAACGCAAAAGGCCCTAACTAACCCAAAATTAAAAATCGACTTTTTCATTGATTCTGATGTACCTGATGTTACATCGACACAAATTTCCACAAAAATCTTTCGACCAAAATTAGGGATTTTATAGACAAAAAACAAACAATCTACAAAAGATTATATCGCACAACTAGTTCAAAAGTGACTCAACTCAAAAAAATTCATTTTTCAGAAATCCAAAAAGTTAATAACAAAAACTTTGGACCATTTAGTAGAAAATCCATACAGATTATGATCTAAAAAGTTTTTTTTTTATATTTATAAACTAGATATTGAAAAATTTTTAGTTGTATCATTTTTGATGATATTTTATTTGCACAAGTTACCGAATGATTTTAATTATGTCACTTTTGCTGAATTATAGAAATGAATCGTACTTACCCCAATGAGCTAAACTGACACAAGTCTAATTAATATAAACAACAAAGATTTTTTTTATCTAAAGTGTCACAATTCGAATTAAGACTATTTAGCACTTAGCAGTAGGGATCTTTTACCGTTATATTTTCTGACACAACTAAAAATAAGTCACTTATGAATTGCAACTTTATAACAATTGAAACATAAAGAAAGACATAACTGTTTTTTACCAACAGTTAACAACAACAAAATACACTAGTATATTTTTTTATAGATTAATAAGTATATTGTGCATAGTTTAAGCATATACGCCCGAAAAATGAACATTGTAAATTGTTTAAATAACTGGTAGGTTTTACTAGAAAACTAGAAGAAAAAAACATTCTAAGCAGTAATGTTTTGCTTCTCCTAAAAATTTTTCAAAATGTTAGATAGGGTATTTCGCATTTTAGGTGACGATATGAACAATTAAAATTTTTAAATGAAAATAATACGAATACTTACATACAAACGTATTTTTACAAAATATATTGCAAAGGTGATAATATTTTGAAAATTCCCTACATTTGCCTTAAAAAAAGTCTGTCGTTTCTCCCATACAAGCTTCTTTGCGGAATAGTCTTTGTTGTCATAAACGATCTTATTTTGTTGGGATTTAGATTAAATTTGGTCTAAACTTATTTGATTGCAATCTAAATCATTTTACTAAATTTCATTGGAATCGTTCCATATTTGATCATAGCTCCCTTACTTTCGAAAATAGCTATTAATGCCATTACTTTCTTATAAATGTTAGGATGTATTGACATACAAATTGGCGACAATGACTTTAACGATAGTTACTATGACAAAATATTGTGCTGGTAGGTCCAAAATTAACCATATGTCCCATATATATAGTTAAGTCAAATAAATCTTATATATATCTATCTAAATAATATTCGGCACATTGAATGTTTATATGAATCTTAACCTCATAACATAATTTTGTTCTGGCGGGTCCATGATTGCCCATGGGTCCCAATTATGGTACACTCTCTGTTTTTTTATACTGTGGTGTATGGTTATATATGCATAAACATAAGGAACGTTCAGATTAATTAAATACTTTACGAAAATATTTCTTCTGATATTTGCTTTAAACTGTGTTAAACAAAAAAAATATTTTGTTTAATGTTCAAACTAAGCTCAAATATTTGACAATTTTTGTTTGTTAAAACAGTTGGCAAACAGTGTTAAATAAAAAAAAAAATAAGGAAACTTTCAAAAATAAAAATATATTTCACAAATAGTAAAAATTAGCGCAATTATTTCTTTAACGTTGTGGGGCAGCATCTCTTATGGTGTAAGAAGAGAAGAATGTAAAAGAAAAAAAAAACTGAAAGACAATTGGCACTGAAGTGGATTCGTTACAGATTACTTCAATATACATATTTTTCGTATTTCTTGCTGTAAAGAATCACAGGAAAAAATCGCTTCTATCGCGAACATGGCTAAAATTCGCGGAAAAATTACAAACTTGGAAAAAACCCTAAAGTTTATTGTAATAACACTGTGCAAGAAATTGACACTTTTTTTTCGTGACAAGCTGGGCACCTGGCGTTTTAACATAATTCGGGTACGCTGAGTCCAATGGTGCCCGCGGTTTTTTAAGATTGGCTCTGGTTTTCGAGATATACCGTTATTTAAAAAATGGAGGAGGTTGCACAACATATGTTTGCATAACTCAAAAACGCTTAAGGTTGTTGAAAAAGCTTAAAAAACCGAAATTCCGCAATAAAATTTCCTTTAAGAACAGTAAAACTTCTTTCTAATATCCGCAGCGGTTTAAGAACATAATTTTTTTTTTGGAAAAAAAAATTATTTTTTTAACAAAATTTCGAAATTTTTGTTTTTTAAAAATTCATAAAAAATTGGAAAATGCAGCTATGCTTCTAATTTTTTGCAGACGTATAAAAAGGAAAATTCCAAACAAAACAAGACATAAATGATTAAAATCTGTTTGCAACTTTATTCACAAAAGTCGACAAATTTTAATTAATTTAAGAATTTTATAAAACGCAATATTTGTATGGAGCCCCCCTAAGGGATGATGATAAAGGGAAAGTATAATTTGAGAAAATGTTAAGAAAAAAAAAACTAATGGAGGTCAGTCATACATTTTATCCCCCTAGGGGCGACTCCTGGGCATTTATGGGACTTTTTCTTCAATATATTTCTAGCGGGTGGGTGTGTTAGAAATAAATGATTGAGATGAAAAATAAAGTGGGGTTGGTCATATATTTGACTCATCTAGGGGCATCCTTGGCGCTGCAGGGGCCAAATTTAAGAATTTCATTAAACGGCCATATTTGTATGGGAGCGCCCCTAAGGGGTGGAGATATACGGAAACTATGTTTTAAGGAAATGTTAATAACAAAAAACATTGGAGGTCGGTCATACATTTTATCCCCCTAGGCCTTAGAAACAAATGATGGGAATGAAAAATAAAGTTGCGCTGGTCATACATTTGGCCCGTCTAGGGGTATCTCAGGCGCTGCAGGTGCAAAATTTAAGGCTAGGATTCTAAGCGTATAAAAAACAAAGTTCCAAACAAAATAAGCTATAAGTGATTAAAGTCTGTCTACAACTTTTGATTTTTTCAGAAAAGATGAATTTTTTTTATTTTTTATAATAACCAAACTTAAAAATTTCAAAACATTTATTTTTGTTGTTAATTAGTTAAAGTTAAAGTTTTTATTTAGAAATTTATTCTTCTTCCTCCTGCAGATTCCAACAAATATCCCCTAGTGTTCTAGCCTGGCTGTTACTTGGTGAAATCTCTCGTCATCTTCATCAGACTCGGCTGGTGTTTGTTCATTAAATTTTTCGGCCTGGTAATGCAAAAAATGTATTTTCAATGAAATTCTAACGTTTACGTTTCTAAATGCGGTTAGCATATTTTTGATTAAAATTCGCCAGATTTCAGACCGATGATTTCCTAATACATTTTCTATTACTGATTTCACACAATTCCAGGCCAATAGCTCGATATCATTCAATGCAACCTCAAATTGATGGTCCTTCATAAGATGACGAATGTCCGGTCCATTAAGAGTTCCTGTAAAATAAAAACATTATGATATGAAATATAAATCTAATTTAATAAAGTAGTTAGAGTTCATACCTTCTTTTACGTTCATGCCGCTTAATCGTGGAAAAATTCGGCATTTTTAGCTAGTAGGCGGCCCTATGTTCCACTGTGAGCTAAATCATTAAATACATTAGCTCAAAAATCAGTGTTTTTGAGTTATGACTCTATTGCAGCAAAGGCTCGATACATACATTATGTTAAACAAAGAATTTAATAATTAAAAACATCCTATGAAATGCTCCATATAAATTATATTCTTCATATATATTGAAGAAAAAGTCCCATAAATTCCCAGAAGTCGCCCCTAGTGGTATATAATGTATGACCGACCTCAATTAATTTTTTGTCCTTAACATTTTCTCAAGACATACTTGCCCCTTATCTCCACTTCTTAGGGGGGCTCCCATACAAATATTGTGTTTTATGAAATTCTTAAATTAATTAAAATTTGTCGACTTTTGTGAATAAAATCAAAAGTTGCTAACAGATTTCAATCATTTATATCTTGTTTTGTGTGGAGCTTCTTTTTTATATGCCTGCAAAAAATTAGAAGCCTAGCTGCATTTTTTAATTTTTTATGAATTTTTAAAAAACAAGCTTAAGCGTTTTTGAGTTACGCGAATATATGTTGTGCAACCTCCTCCATTTTCGAAATAACGGTATATCTCGAAAGCCAGAGCCAATCTTAAAAAACTGCGGGCACCACTGGATTCAGCGTACCCGAATTATGTTAAAACGCCATATGCCCGGCTTGTCTGTTTTTTCAACTAGCATAGTGTAATTAAAAGAGTTTATTTCTATTGTTTGGACGAGTCATTGGTGCACTCGTTGGCTTTATTATTTATATTGTTTTTAGTGAACAATTTATTCTGAACAATAATTCTTAAGCTACTCTTATGTGTAAACTAAAATAACTTAAACTAAAGTATGGGAAAATTAGTGAAATATGATTACACTTGCAATTTATAAATATTTCCCTTCCATTGGGGTGTAGTACTTTATATGTGGCATATGAGGGTTTAATATTTAGGTGAAATAAGATTACCGTTTATGTATGCGCCTTAAAGGTATAAATTCATGCAAGTAAATATATTTAAATTAATGAATTCATGTGACTAAAGCCCTTATGACACTACATTTTTTATTCATTGAATTGATATAGAATTGATGGAAAGAAACAGTAAATGTTGGAAAGAGCAAACTATAAAAAATGTAAACAGAAATTTTTTTTTTAGTTTTTCTTTTGTTTTGATTTTATTCATTTTATTAAATGTTGTCAACTTTTCGTTTATAGGAAACATAAAAACAAAACAAACAAAAAGCGGTTAATCGCTGAATTTCCACATTAACTGCTGATTCAGCAACACTTTTAATATTTCAAGCTTGAAATGTCAATTTTAAGTTGAAGAATTTTACATTGTTTTTGACATAACTTCATTTTTTATCGATAACTTTAGTAAAATTTTTGACAGTTTGCTATTTATCTTAATACAGCTGAACTCTTTGCACTTGGTAAATTTTTCTATTACATTATTTTTGCACTGTTCACCAAAACTAGAACAATGCATTAAAAATGTAGTGTCATAAGGCCTTAAATAATACTACATCTTTCTTAGTAAGAATGTTCATATAACTTAAATATTTTTTGGACATTCTTTTACAATTATAAACATACTTTGATTAATAATTTGTTTGAAATTTGTAAGTTTATAAAATTCTTGCGCCCTTGAATTTATTTGTTATGATAAATCTTAAGTATATTCTTATGTACTATTTGTGTTTTATTAGTTTTCATATTAATTATTTTAATATTATTTTAAATCTATCTTTATAATTTTAAAAGGTCCATTATTTTTTTGTTCTAACTTGTGACCTGTATTATATGTGAGTAGTAGTAAATCTCCTAGTTTAAAGTTATAATCTATTATATTCCTATCATAGTTTAACGTTTGCTTATGTTTATGGTTCTCTAGTAGTAATTTAGCTCACTTATATGCTATTTCTAACCTAAATTTTGCTTCTTTTCTGTAATCTTCAAAATTATATAAAGGTGTTACATCTACTTCATTAAATTGATTGAAGACATTTAGAATTTTCCCAAAAACTAATTCGTAGGAACAGTAACTATGCACTGTAGATAGTGTAGAATTAAAGCAGTATGTGAAATATTTTAACCATTCGTCCCAGTCTGTTTTGTCTACTGAAATATAAGAACGTACGTATTTAAACTTTTATGACTGTTCCCAAAGTTTGGTGATGATGAGCTGTAGAAGTTAGTTTTTTAATTTTTAGTAGATTACAGAATTCTTGTAATATCGAGTTTTTATATTCCGTTCCCATGTCTGAAATGAACGTCTTCATCGGGCCATAGGAAAGTACGAAATTTTGAAATATTGTCTTAACAATCGTCTTAGCATTTTTGCCTTTAATAGGTATAGTAACCAAATATTAAGTTAAATCAGATATTAAGGTAATAGCGTATTCATTTCCTAGAATGGATGTAGGAAATGGCCCCACTGTGTCTACGTATACTATATCAAATGGTTTATTAGGAGTTTCTGTTATAGTCATAGGATATTTAGCTATTTGACATTTGTGTCATGATTTGATATATTTCGATATGTCTTTGGACACAGTGTCCGCCTTCTATTGAATCATTGTGATATTTCAGCAAGATATCTAGAATTGCCTTGGCATTCTTATTATCAATTTGGGTCACCTGATTTAGTAGCGCTACTTCTATTTTCTTCAATACTCTATTGCCCATAGTTTTAAAATTATTTAAAGAGATAAGTTCGAAAATTTTCTCATTAGGTGCCACTTGTAATTTCTTAATGTTTTGTTCACCGGTCACTTTTTCGAGCCTAAAATTGTCCTAAGTCAAAATTCCCATTAGTACACAAATCTTTAATTTGTATATATGCTCCTATAGATTTTCCTCGTTTTATGTAAAATTTTTGGGGGGAAATCGTTAGTTTATGATATTTTCTGACGTCAGTGTTATTTAATGGTACATATATACTGGGGTTTTTATTTAAATTTTTATTATTTGCTGATTACTAGTTTCTTTTATTTGTCCTTTATTGGTCATTGATCTAGTCGTGACTCTTAAAATGTTTTGATTCATGTCTTTCAAGTCATATATTGTAATACGGGATAAAGCGTCTGCAACGTAATTTTCTTTTCTTCTAAGATATTCTACTGTGAAATCGTACTCTTCTAAATCTAGTTTCATTGTAATAAAATTGGAGCTCGGATTCTTCATCGAAAATAAATAAGATAATGGTCTATGATCAGAGCGAACTAGGAAATATGTTCCATATACATACATATGTATGATCTGAAATGCATAATAATAGTCCAATGTATGGCGGTTAATTCTTGTTCAATTGTGGATTTGTTGCTTTCATCCTTCGTAAAAGTTTTAGATGCATATGCAATTGGTAGCTGTTTTCCTTCATATTCCTGTGTAAGTACTTCTCCACAAGCTTGTTTGCTTGCATCTGTTGTTATGCAAAATTGTTTAGAAAAATCTGGATATTGAAGTAATGTTGGCTTCATTAGGGCCTTCTTAAGATATTCAAATGCAAAATTGCACTCATCTGTCCACTCAAATTTTGTATTCTTTTTAGTAAGTTTTGTTAAATGTCTTGAATATTCTGAAAAATTTTTAGTGAATCTTCGATAGTAGTTGCAAAATGCAACAAATCTTTTTGAACTATCTGCATCTGTTGGTTTAGGGTAATTTTCAATTATTGCATAAAAAGTGTCATCTGGTAATAAGCCTTTATCGGTGCATTTGTGACCAATGAACATTTTTCTGGGTGTAATTTTAGATTGTGTTTTTCGCACAACTCGCAAACTTCTTTTAAATTTGAAAGCATATGTTTTTCTGAACAGCCCAATACTACTAAGTCATCCATGAATAAGAAAGTTTGATTTGGGCTTAATCCACTAAAAGCTTGTGTCATCATTCTTTGAAAAGAATTAAGGGCTATTTTGAGACCATATGGTAGTCTTGTAAATCTATATGAACCATTTTTGGTTGAAAATGATGTTAGATCTCTAGAATCTTTTTGTAGGCTAATTTGGTGGAATCCTGTCATTATATCTAAACCAATAGTTTTTAGTTATTTATCGATAATCTACAACAAGTTTCCATCTTTTATTTTCAGAATTTGGAAATGATTTCTTTGAAACTAACAAGATTTGACTGTAATATTCAGAATTTGATGGTTCAACAATTTCGTCTTCTATTAATTTCTTTACTTGATTTTCTATTTCTGTGGTATACGGTAATTTTTGATGTATACTGGCTCTTGATCTTGTACTCTTAACTTTTGTTCATAGAAATTGTTAGTTGTAATAGTTTCTGATTCTAACCCGAAGATATCGCTATATGAATCGCAAAGTTTACTTAGACTCTTTTTAAATTGTTTGGGAAAATTTTTCTTTAAAATGTTTAATAATTCTGATTTTTTTTTTGTTTGTTGTTGGTTTGATTTTCTTTGATTATATCATATTCGGAGAGTTTTTCGATTTTTATTTTAGTTTTATTTACTGTTGTTACAGTTTAATTAGTGTTTAGTATACGGATAAATGCTTTATCTGACTTTACTAAAGTGTTTGCAATAAAAACACCTGGTTCAAGTTCTTGATTTTGAATAAGAATTTCATCATCACAATTACTAATATTGACTTGACGAATTAGTTCAGCTCTTGGTGGTAAAATAATATTACAGTTATTCGTAATCGGCATTTCTATTGATTGTGGTATGTTGAATGGTCGTAAGACAAGGTAATCATAATCTCGATTAAAATCTAAAAAACAATTATATTTCTTAATGAAATTCATAACAATGATTCCATCACAAGTTATTGGAAAATCATTGTCCACTATTTAAAAATTATGTGGTATTAACTAAGTTTTGAATTTTAAATCAAAGAATATATTACCAATTGATTCAATTTTTCCTTGTCCAATTCCACTTAATGTTGTGGTTTTGTTAGTATTGTTTTGTTTGATATTGAAATATTTTGCTTTAGCTATTGAAATGTCTGCGCCTGTGTCTACTAATAATCTTATTGGAGTGCTAGCATTGTGAATGTGAACATCTATTAAACAACTATAGTTAACGTTAAGATTATACACTTTTCTTTTTATTGATCTTGGGGGAAGATTCGAGTTTTCCGAATCTCTTTCTTCGTTGCTCACGTTATGTACGTACCCTGTCGGAAACTGAGTTAACTTTAAATTAACTTAAAGCTAACTATTTTGCAACTAGTGCTGACTGACACTTGGATTACTTTTCAATGGAAGCAACTAACTATTTTAACATTGCGATGTCCTAGGCAGTAGTCAATTGTCCGAATCTGCATTACTTTCAAACTAACTTAAAGTTAACTTCTTAAACGTTAGATTTCAGTTAACTTATTGTAGTTAGCTTTAACCTAACTGATTTCCCGTTGGCTATAAGTTGGTTTTTTTTAAATTAACTATAGTTTCTATTCATACCGTAAGTATCTTTGTTGGTTTCTGTCATTGTAGTTGTTATTGGCGCTATTGTTAATTCTGTTATTGCTGTTGCTTGTGTTGTTATTTCTGTTACGTGAAAAATTATTTCTTTTATGATTTTTATTGAATGTTCCACGAAAAGAATTAGGATTTGGTCGATTTCTAAAATGAAGAATTGCGTTTTGTTGTCCAGTTGCTTCTGTGCAACTTCTGACGAATTTGCTAATTGCCTCATTCATGTTGTTAAATTGACCTGCCTCCATGATAAGTAATGAATAGTGTAGATAACTACAGTTTTTAGTTAGTGCTTTAACAGCTAATTGTGTGGAGTATTTAGTTGCTAGTCAATCCGTCTGAAATGTATGCATTCTAGTGACTTTGTTAGTAGTTCTATTTCGTTGCAATATGTGTTTGCTGTCTTACATTTAATATTTTAGCTGTAAGTACATTGACAGATTCTCCTTTAACAGTTGTCCGAAGCCTGTTTATAATTTCTATGATTGTTGACTCATTACTAATTAAAGGTAACGAAAGGAATTTAAATTTTGTTTTTATTAGAGCTACCGCTGATGATTCATGAGAACTCTTAATTGTATCAACTAAAGTTAGTGAGTCTATGAATGACCTTAAATTTTCCGATTTCCCATCAAAGTTTGTGATTAACTTTGAGGCTGCATATAAAAATTCTACTATGGTTTGTGTCATGTTGATGCTTTCTTTTGTAAAATATTTATCTATTTCAATCCTCTCGTGAAGAGAAATTGGTAACTCTATTTTGAAAGCATTTCTATTTGCTATATTTAATAGTCTATTTCTAACGTCGTGGTAAAATACTTCAGATGCTGCTTTATGAGCTGCAGTTAATCTTGCGTAGTTAAAGTTTAGAAGAACTCTTATATCTTCTAAGCAATATATAATAATTTTAAATGTTTTAAAGTGGTTTCGTCCTTAGTTGGGCGGTCTATATTGAGACATTTGTAAGATCTGTCAAATTTTACTTTAATAGTTCTACATCTTTTTTAAATAAATAAATTTTAGACTTTGTCTAAATCGTTTGCCCTACTGGCATACCTTTTTTTTAGTAACGTTTTGTGTATTAAATATATTTTTACAAGGATTAAGTTGAGTGTCCATAGAGACTTACTTTCATTGGTGTGGTCAATGATGTCTTAGTTATTAACGACGTTAGCGTTAGGTTTATCTAATTTTGATTCTTCTCCTCCCATATTTAATTGGAATATTTACTCATAAAAATTTAAATTTATCAAATATTTCAAAATTTCAAATATTTTGGTGAAATAAGATACCCGTTTATGTATGCGCTTGAAAGGTATGAATTCATGCAGTCAATGAATTCATGTGACTAAATAATACTATACATTAATATATATTTTAAATAATACATTATTTGAAATTGCTAAATCAGTTAAAAAACAAAATGTCGGGAAAAGCAAAAAAAAATTATAAAAATAGCGAAAATTCGCGAAAAATTTTAATATATCAAACAAGCCATACAATTTATTATAAGTGCCTAAAACTATAAGAAATGGCAAACATTCGATTAAAATTGTTAAATTAGCAGAAATTCCCAAAAATTTGCTAATAGCACCATGAGGACAGTCTAATAACACAGTACAACAGCCAATCTGGGGGGTGAGAAATTCCAAGTCAGGGTGATGGTACTAGGTCAGTATAGTAAAACCCTCAAAGGGTTTGGCGTTCGTATGTGTCAGTTTTTTTTTTTATGACATTTTAAATTTTTTCCTTATCTTGATGTTTTTTCGCTTAGTTGTAACATTTTGGCAACAACGTAATTTAACATAACTCGAGAACCACTTGTCCGATTTTGCTAAAACAAACTCAAAAAAAATTAGAATTACAATTTTTTTAATCCGTTCATATAACGTTTTTCTTTATAATCAACACTTTTGCCGGTAAAAATAAATTTGTGGAGAAAAAAAAATATTTTTTTGCCTAAAAATTAAAATTTTTTTTTTTTAAATTCATAAAAAATCCAAAACGGTAAAAAGGATCAAGTGTTATTAATTTCATGTAAAGTCACATAACCTATAAACAAAATGCGACAAAAATCATAGAAATCGATTAACGCGTTCTGCTTTTATTTACAATTAAGTGAAGGTATCCCATTTTGACAAGAATATTGATATTTGTTTTTATTCAAAAAGTGTCATTTATCGCCTTTTTTATAAATTTTCCCCAATAACTCCAGACTTCTGGTCATAAACTACTAAAAAAATTAAATATACATTTTTATAATTTTTTATTTTTATTTATTTTAATAAATATTGCCTAGACTTTTTCGATGGTGGTTGTTCGGGACTAGTGGCATCGCATTCATCGCTATCATCAGTTTCTGAACCCTACATGATGTCAATGTGTGACTCCACTGTTGGCCCTTCTGCATCTCCTGAAAATTCTTTATCATCAAGATCATCCTTGTCTTGCCACACAAGCTTACTCCACCAGCAAATTTTCGCAATTATTGCACTCGGCGACTTTTTGCCTCTATATCTGTAAGTTTTTGTTTTATTAAAATGAGTTTGAAAAAATAAAAAATCAGTATTACCTCATTTCAAATGGCATAGCAACTTGATGATAGCGTTCACCTTGTTCATCAGATTCGGTAGCCTATTGTTTGCTGAAGTAGTCCAGATGATGATGTAAATAATGGATTTTCAAGGACATGTGGACACCAATTTCCGAGAATGCTCTTAATATCCTTGCGACAGAAACATCGTAGTTGTTAGAACGATGCTTTCCCAACAAGCCTTCTATTACTTCTTTGATTGCCTGCCATGCATTAAATTCAGCGTCAATCAAAATATTGTTGAATGCGTCACTTTTAATCAGCTTTCGTATATCTGGACCATTTAGTACGCCTGATTGGAAAAAAATTGTTAAGATGGAAAATCATGGGAAATGAATGTCATATTATAACTTACCTTCTTTAATTTTACTTTCGCTGAGTCTCGGGTAAATTAGTTACAAACACAAGAAAACTTCATCTCTTTTGGCGACAGTTTTGATAAAATTCTTAACAATTCCAAGTTTAATATGCAGTGGAGGCAGCAATATCTTCTCCTTCGGCACTAGAGGCTCACGAATAATATTGGCCGTTTGTAACCTGCTGTGCTCTCTAAGTTTCCATCCGTGGCATGCATATTGGTCACCGGAAAATCGTGTGTCCCAATCGCACAAAAAGCACATATATTTTATATAGCCGCTTTGAAGACCGCAAAGCATTGCTACAACTTTTAAATCGCAGCATATGCGCCACATATGTTTGCCGTAGTTAACCATTTTTAAAATATTTTCCAGTGCATTATATGTTTCTTTCGTTTCTGTACTATAGGCGATTGGAACTGAAGATTTGTTATTGGTCTTATGCAGTAAAACCGCATTCAAGCTGAGTTTTGAACTGTCAATAGGTCTGTCTGGGTACTTTTCCAGTAGCAAATACTCAGTAAATTTTTTTGGGAGAGTAAGACAAATTTTACTCTTTCGGCTGAGAATATCTCAAAAAGTACGCAGACAGTATCCAGTGAAATCTTGCAAGAAAACAGCTGATCGGTGTGTAAACAATTGAAATAACAAACGTGAGCCAAGATAGCGTTGAAGAAATAGCGTCCAATTTGGGAATTTAAAAACCGGGAAACCAAAATACCCAAATAATGGGTATTTGCAGTATAAACAAAAAGTTAGCGTCGAATCTAGGAATTTAAAATAGGGAAGTACAAATATAGAAACAAATCTAGTTTACCGACGCAGCTCAAAATAAAACAAAAGTACCCAGGGTGATGGAAAATGGAAAAATAAGAAGAAAAAATCAAATAAAAAAGTTGGCGCAAACGCTTAGTTTTCAAGTTATGGACGTTTAAAGTTTTCATATAAGTAAATATGTGATTTTCCACTACAATTCTAAACGTATATGGCCAATATTGGTATCATTTTAAAGCTCTTGAACAGATTTTTCTGGATATACATAATTTATTTCAAAATATTAAACTCTTTAGATCACATTACAGTTTTTTTCATTTTACGTCGAAATGTTACGGAAGTGCACTAGGAAAGAATGTACAAGTTTATTTAAATAAAAGTGTAATACAAATTTTATAAAATAACAAACACTAGCATCGCAAAAAAAATTCTTTGCATAGCCAGCCTTTGGCCGGACGCAAGGATGTTCTTCTCTATGGTATAATAAACACCGGTTTTGCTTACTAAATCTTCCTTGCATAGCCGGCCTTCGGCCGGGCGCAAATATTTTCTCCCCTATGGTATAACTAATACCGGCTTCGCTAACTAAAGATTCTCTGCATAGACGGCCTTTGCCCATGGTTAAGGATTCTCTCCTCATTAGTTTAACATAAACATAAAGAAGGTTTTACTTGTATTTTAATTAATATACATACATTAAAGAATTAGAAAAAATTATTAAATTTGTTTTTATGCTTACTAAAAAACTTTTGTATTTTGCAAACTCGTCCCACTTCTTAATAAACTAAAAATATTAAAAAAAATTCTGTATGTCCAGAAAGATCTAGTAAAACGCTTTGCAATGATACCAATATTAGCCATATACATTTGGAAATGTACTGCAAAATCACATATTTATATAAAAACTTAAAACGCCCATAACTCGAAAACTAAGCGTTTGCGCCAACTTTCTTATTTCATTTTTTCTTCTTATTTTTCCATTTTCTAAAAATAATTTTGTATAGAAAACTATTTACTTACAGAAAATATACAGTTTATACCGTGCAAAAGCCTGTGGTAAATATTTTTAGTATTTTTATTAAAAATATAAATATATTTTTACTTCCCCTTTTTAAATTCCTAAATTCGACGCTAACTTTTTGTTTATATACTGTAAATCCCCATTATTTGGGTATTTTGGTTTCCCGGTTTTTAAATTCCCAAATTCGACGCTATTTCGTCGGCGCTATGTTGGCACACGTTAACTCTGTCATTTAAACAGTATATAAAAACAGCTGTTCAAACTAGTTGCAAAATCTTACCAAAGGAAATTTCTCTAGTAACATTTTGCAAGTTCTCTAACTTCCAACTGTCAAAAAATTCTCTTTTTGGCTCTCTCGCTGTAAGAAATTTGGAGTACGCAGACAACATTTTGCAAGATTTTGCGACATTTTGTACAAAATTATGCAAAATATGTGTACGCAGACAGACCTAATAAATAATCTCCAGTCATCTGCTTCATATTTTATTTCCGTTGCGTCCATCAATTTTCCTACATCCGGGCAATATGCAGAAGTTTTTTCATCATTCACAAGGAATAAACTTTGGAGTGTTGCCTGACGACTTCGATAAGCTGTGACTTTCACACCGGGGGCCAACAAATAGTTTGATTTCAAAATGGAAGCCAGCTCTTCCGATTTATGCTGTGTTAATTCCAACTTGGCAACAATTGAATCAAGCTTATTTTGATTTATTAAAATTGGCTCATTGGATTATGATGGCTCATATGGGGGATCATCACGTGCATGATATGTCGGAGCAGTCGTAGAAGAGAAAATATCTGGGCTAGAAGCTTTTGGCACAGGAATGTGGTCCGAATGAGGCAATGGTGTTGCGGCACTTGCAACACCAACGTAATTATACGATTTTCTTATCCTTTTTGCGGCTCCTTTATTCGCACATGCATAGCAATTCAATGGATTGTGACCCTCGCCAGGATTAGTCCAAGTCATTGGGATACCGAATGGCATACTTTCACGTCTTCTATTTTTCCAATCCATTAGACGGTTGTTGCAGCTTTTACACACTATATTTGGTACCCAATTTTCGTTCACTAAAACATTTTGGTTGAAGTACATTTCGTATGTTTGAACAAAATCAGTACTGAAATTTCCCCTTTTTTTATGTGTTGAGACATATTGACCACAGCAGTAGCAAAAGCTATTTATATCTGGCTTGCACAGTTCCATATTCTGTTCTATTTTGTTTACTTTTAAAAAACTGGAGAAAAATCACTTTTACTGTTCGCGTTCGTCGGCACTTGTTGAATGACAAAAATCACAGAACCAGTGTGAGAAAGAGAAGCAGTATAATGACAATGCATGTTTTATGTGAACATTACAGAACCAGTGTTGCCACATCAATATTTCTCTTTTAGTACAGTAGAAAAATATGAGAGAGTTCGGCTTGTGAGTGTCAATGTTTTCTCCAAATAATGTTGTGCATATATGGAGCAAATTTTTGAAATTCATACATTTACCTAATTCTGAATAAATGAGAAACGCGTGCATCGATTTTCATGATCTTTGTTTTTTTTGCTCATGAGTTATGTGACTTTACGCGAAAGTAATTAGTTTTGGCACTTTTTTCCATTTTGGATTTTTTATGAATTTTAAAAAAAAAAAATATTTAAATTTTTAGGCAAAAAATACTTTTTTCCCTTCATACATTCATTTTTAACTTCTAAAGTGTTGCACATATAGGAAAACGGTATAGAAACAGATTAGAGAAATTGAAATTCTTAATTTTTCTAAATTTGTTTCATCAAAATCGGACAAGTGGTTCTCGAGTTATGTTAAACTACGTTTTTGCCAAAATGTTACAACTAAGCGAAAAAACATCAAGATAAGGAAAAAATTTAAAATGTCATAAAAAAACTGACACATACGAACGCCAAACCCTTTGAGGGTTTTACTATACTGACCTAGTACCATCACCCTGACTTGGAATTTCTCACCCCCCAGACAATAATCCCAAAAATGTTCCATAGTGTAATTATTAAAAATTTTTAAAGCTGTAAAAAATCAAAAAAAAAAAATGATTCTATCGGGTACATGGCTAAAATTATTTGTCGTTGTTTGCTCTTACAAATTTTTTGTAATATCAAGTAAATGTTTGCTCAAAAATTAGTAAAATATTAATTTTTTTTGTTTTCAAACACACTATGCTCACATTTGACAAATATATGGACACTCAAAGATATTTTGTGTTCAGACTACATTGATGAAATATTTAATGTTTGCTGCCAAATATTTCATCAATCTGAATGTACCTTTACACACCCATTAAATATTTGGCGCCCTACACGTAACGCCTAGTTTTATTAAAAAAATAATTGCTTCTGCAAAACGTTTGGCAAGATCAAAAATCATTTAACAGTTTCTTAATTACATTAATCAATTATCTTCCTACAAAGACAGTTTAGTAAATCAATAGAAATTGTTAAAAATAAAACCAAAGTTTGATCAAATTACAGGTCATGCTATTTTTGGATTTTTTCATCAAATATTTGTTAGGTCTGAACAGGAAACATAAATTAAGGAACATACATGCTCCTTTTTAAAGTAGACTTATGTTCGATTGATGTAGCAAATTCGTTTTTTGACAAATTTCTACATAACTTCTTTCTTAATTTATACTAGATTCAAACTAGGGATGTAACGAATACCGATACCGATATATCGGCGATACTGCACGCCGATTCTTTTTTGATAGTTTTGAACAAACAATTTAATTTTCAATGCTTATTTTTGGCATAACATCCAATAGCAAAAATCAAACAAAATTTTAATTTGTTTCTTTCAATTCTTGAGGTGAAGGTCGGTCCATACCACGCGTTTTTTCTTTTTTCGAGACAAATACTAAAGTAGAAAGTAATCCCTCTTCATGCTTTCGATACGTATATGCATTTTACGCGTTTGCTGTGTAACTTGTCAGTACAAAAAAAACGCATTGAACTCTTGGTGTGGACCTGCAACATCAGCCGTTTTGCTTTGCAACATAATGGTGAAATGTTATCCCATTGATATGTAATTGTATGTAATTGAATCATTTATTTCCAAAATGGCTCGAGTACAAATATTTAGAAATTGAATTTTTTGCTGTTTTTTGGAGGTACATATATAGACCGATTTTCTGTGAGAATTAAAGGTTATATACCCCATCCAAAGCGGTTAAAAAGAGATGGATTTTTTAAATAAATTTCGAAAAGGGCTCATCTCCATATATATTTAGAATTTGTTATGTGTCTTTTAGTTAGCATATGAAAAAAATTCAAAATTTTTATAGTGAGCGCTAAGTTTTGAATATGTGGTCTGAAATTAGTTTTGATTTTGCCATTATTAAAAAAATCTGAATAGTCACCACCGTTTCAGAAGAAAAATATAAATTAATACACATTTTTATACGTCATTTTGAAAATGAGTGAATCCAGCTGCGCGGAGGATAATGATATCCCGATTGCCGATTGCCAAAATTTTTTTGAAGACATTCTGCAATGGCTAAGCAACATGTATTCACAGTAGGCTTGCCAGATCCAGATTATCAAAAAGCTGGACATGTGAATTAAAAAAGCTGGATATTAAAAAAAAGCTGGACATTTTGAAATAAAATTTTCACGAAAAGTTACTTGTTTATTGTACAAACAATTTTATTAAAAAATACCCATATGTACGAGTATGACATTAATATTATTACATTGTTTTTTTTTATAATACTTTACTACAATACTAACATAACACAACATAACTAAACTTAAATTTTTTCAGTTCATTCATATGTACTATATATCTACAAACCTACGTACATACGAATTAAATCAAAAATAGAAATGATTGCGCTATTGCAGATGCATTATGTTCCAATAAGGAAATTTATAAAAATTATTTTAAAGCAATAAATATTAAGAGCATTTTGTGGAAATTTTTTTTTAGCTGGACAAATTTATTTTTAGCTTGAAACTGGACAGGCCATTAAAAAGCTGGACAATCCAGCCAAAACAAGCCTGACTGGCAACCCTAATTCACAGGCAGTTGGAGAAGATTTATAATTGATATGTTTATCTTGATGAAATATTATCGTTTTTGATATTTTATGAATGAACACATACATTCATAAAATATCTTAATAAAAATTTACCGAAATGTTCTTATTGTTCCTTTATATTAACCCTTTCGCGGACACACGAAATTTAGAAAATGTTAGCAGAAGGACACATGCATTTATTTGGCTTATAAAAAAGATAATTGAATTTAGATTTCAGTTTTGGGTTAGTGGTTTATAAAATATTAAATTTTTACTAAAAACAAAAAAATTATAATGTGTCGACATACACCGACGTGTCCTATTTAGGGATTTTGATTTGTTATAGGGACACGTCGGATAAGCTCGACGTCGGTCAGAGCCGACATGTCCTATTTCATGCAATATGATATTACCGTGGGACACGTCGTCATTATCCGACAATAAAAGTATATTTTTCTTTTTGTGTAGTTAGGCTAAAATACAACAAATAATATGTAAGAATATTCAGTTTCGTAGTATAAATGTTCATTTATTTTAAAAAATTAAAAAAATTCGATTTCACAGCCAATTCATTTGGTTTTTATGTACATATATAAAAATAATGTTTATAAAATAAGCAGGTTATTTATCTTCAAATACTTATAATCTAAAAACTAATATATAAGAGTAGAAAAAAAGGAAACCTAAAAAACTTATTCTATATTTGACGATTGTTGTTGGTGCCAATCAGTAAAACAATTGCCAACACATAGTCCAGGTTTAACTTCACAGCCAGCACATCGAACACTGGTTTCCTTACGAACACCATTCTTAGAACATTGACGACATCGAATATACTGTTTTTTTGTACCCTTACGGGGTATGTTTTCCAAAAAATGATCAATTTGAATTGGAACTGTCAATTTACGTTTGCGACTAGGTTTTTCTGGATGAAATTTTGATTTCGGCAAATCTATCATAGCATATATCAACTCTTCTCTAAAAGTTAAAAATTCCATTTTTGATTTTGCCGGAAATCTTTTTTTGTACAACAAAAATGAATTGTGTACTGCCAAATCTAGCATTCGGAATATAACCTTTTTATACCACCGAATCGTCTTACGAGGACTTGAATAATAAGAAGTCATTTGATCAGTGCGATCTACGCCACCCATAAATTCATTATATCTCACAATTTCAAGTGGTTTTGACTTTTCTACCCCAAATCGGTTCTTTGTTACAACCATCTGTGGACTATAGCCGGTGGTAATACATAGGACATCTCTTTTGTCGTACCATTTTGATACATACACCTTTCCTTGTCTTTTCCAAATATACTCACCTATTTTTAATTTCTTTTTTGTCACTTCAATTGGATTACCTTTTCGATTACTTCTTAACGTTCCAGTAGTGTGAGTTTTGAGCAGCAATAAATCATTAGATAAATTTATACTATTATAATAGTTGTCCAAAAATAGGTGATGACCCTTCCCAAAGTATGGAGTAACAAGTCGATTAACAATTGCGTCGATTTTTGAACCTTTCGTAGGATCTGGTTGTTTACCTTTATAAATTTCAATATTTAAAACATAGCTGGATGAGTCGCATAGTTCAAAGAATTTTATTCCAAATCGTGCCCTTTTCGATTTAATGTATTGACGGAAAACGAGTCTACCTTTATGGAGTAATAACGATTCATCTAGCACAATTTGCTCAGAGGGCCAGAAAGCAGCTTGAAAACTCTGATTTATCAATTTTACGATATTAGATATTTTTGCCATATGTGACTCGCCTCGCACATGATTAGCAGTAAGACATCTCAAGATTTGTTCGAACCTTCTGCCGGACATTGTCGCAGAGAATGCCGGGTGATAGTATAGTGCCGATTTCGAAAATAACTGACGAATCTTTGGAACTTTAATTTGCCCTTGAAGTAGACACAAACCTAAAAATTTTAACATTTCAGGACGATGAACGGGTGAAAATTTCATCATCCTTTTGAATCTGCTACCTCTCTGCTGGTTACTTAATTGAAGTCCGTATTCATTCGTACAGCGTATAAGTAGGTCCATGATGTTGTTATTAAAAATTTGATTGAAGACATCAATTGGAAACGATGTATCACTTATTTCGATTTTTATACCAGACGAAGTAGAATCGAAATTAAAATTTGGTATCTCGCTAACCGTTTCATGCCAATCCTTGTCATTTTCATCTGCTTCTACATCGTCCGTTTCGGAGTCAATATTTTCATTGGCTTCTCCATCACTGTCAATGCATACACTTTCCTCATCACTATCAACGTCGTCTTCACTTGATGATAAATTTTCCATGATGTAGTTCGAATCGTCATCGCCGTCGGTTTGATACGGGTCCTCTTCTGACGAATCGTCGGTACAGCACTCATCAAACAATTGTTGTAAATGTTCTTGTCGCTTTTCGTGATCCATTTCTATAACTTAATTTATTTCAGTGTCAAAGCAAAAATAACAAAGGGAAAAAGAAAGTAAAAAAATAAAACTTACAAAAAATATTACGTCCTCACGCAATGACACTTTTTTTGGAACTGTGCAAAAAAAACAAGCCACTACGTCGGCTATAGCCGACGTGATATTTTTCTCCCACTCACGAAAATTTCCGTTATAGTTAAATGAAAAAAATCAAAACAAATCGAATTGGGGCACTAACTTAAATCTGATTGCTTCTGCAGTGGCACACAATATGCTACTACATATAAAACCAATGCAGTTGACGAAAGCTTTCGCTAAAAATGTTGTTTACCAAACACAGAAAAAATTAAAAATTGTCTCTAATCAACAAATTTATACCAAAATCATGATATCAACCAAACAAGTTGTTGATTTTGCACCTATTACCAAAATGATTATATTGATTACTAAAAATTTTAAAATTGTGAATATTTTTTTTCAATAAATTATATTTTTAATTTTGATTAAAAAAAATGATCAAAAAACTTTGCCATTTTAAACAATGTGTTAATTTATTTAATTAAATATTGACAATTCCCAATAACAATTCTACAAGTTTAAATTATTTTATTTTAAACGGAAAAGTCAATTAATATTTTTTGATATATTAATTAAAAATTTATTTCAAAAGAACTTAAATATTAATTAAATCAAACTGTTATTTTTAATTTTCTTTCAACTAAAAAAATAACTGATTTAATTATCACATGAATTCAATTTAAATACTTTTTAAACCATTTTTTTAATTGATAAAAAACTTTTTTCTGTGAAGGGTTAATCTTATCTGAAAAATCTCCAGAATCTATAATGAAAATGTTCACCTTCAAATATTACTTAAAATAATTTTTGGTTTTTTTTATTTATTTATTTATTTGACGTTCCATACACAAGACCAAGGGTATCATATTGCAGTACAGAACTAAGAATTAGCCAATTGTTGTAATGTTAAATCTTAAAACTAGTTACAAAAATCAAAAATGTATATGTAATAAAGAAATAGATTTTAGAAAAGATTGAAAACATGAATCAAAAAGTATTAATTTTTCAAAATCAAATAATAATAATCAATTAAATGTGGAAAACAAGCTAATTTTTGACTTTTTAAACTCTAGTGCGTTACATAAAAGTTGAAAAATATATGGAATTGAGTTCCAGAGGTGAATAGCGTGGATGAAGAATTGCCACGATTATATAAGGCTATAGTGTCTATATGGTATTAGTCTTTTTCCTCGACTTTCGTAGTTCAAGAAATTTAGTTTTTCATATGAATGTTCAGGCTGTTTCATGTAGATGATTTTGTGCAGAAAAATTAAGATAATACTATAATAACATAAAAAGAGGCTTAAAATTTTCGGAAAAAACTCTGCTCCAAAACATCAAATGGTTTCAAAGATATTTAGTTTTTTGGGTCTCCTGAACACTTTGTGTTATTGTACCTGAGGTCTTTTCAAAATAAATGATTTAATTGTACGTTTAAATAATTTTCTACTAATTTTTAATGATTTTTGTGAAAATAAAATTCATTTCGCTAAAAGTTTTGGGCTACTTAAAAGAGAACACAAAATCCATAAGCAAAGCCAATGCTACATTTGCTGACGCTATTCCGATAGTTTACAGTCTTCGAACATTATTAGAAAATACGATAAATTAATAATCTTAGATGCAGAATAGTTCAGATTCCCAAAAATTGACGATTTACCTTCGATACAAAGCTAGAAAATTTCAAAGACGATAGATCGAAAAAACGTCTTATTGAAACACTAAACATGACTCTCCGAAAGTGTTGAAGATACGGTCGCCCCCTAGTAAAATTTCTGATAAGTCTACAAGAACTGACCTATGGAGCGTTTCTGAAAATCTTAAAAGAAAATTTGGAAAAGTATGATTTTCTGTCCATCCTGGACTTCTTATTTAGGTTGTAATGACTGGATGTCATTTAAATAAAAAGAAGTCCCTACTTTGGTGGGTTATAAGTTTTTATTTGGCCGGCGTTTGAAACGCCACTGGCACTACTATTTTATGCCGGCACTATCAAGCGCCAAGGCAAAGCACTACTTGGAGTGCTGGTGATTTTAATAAAAAAAGAAAACAAAGAGCCAATTGCTCGGCTAAGCTTCGTATTCGAATCTTGCTTTATTACAAAATTTGTCTCCTTATAAACTAAAATAACGGTACTTAAATCTAATCCTTATTCTATATATTTACATGCAATTATATGCTTACACATACATACATAAAATATTGTTTATTTACTAATAAAAAAATAAATAACACAGCTGATTCTAAAAAATATATGAAACAGCTGATTCAAAGATAAATTATTAGAGATGTGTAATAAATTTTTAGAGATGTGTAATAAATACATTACACCCTCACCCTTTATTGAAAAAAAAAAATTTTTAAAAATAATTTTTTTTTTTTTTTATAATACAATTCATTTACTTATATTTTTTCAACATATTATTATGATATTTTCTCGCTTTACCTCCTATATCTAAAATAGAATTAACTCCTTGTTTTTCTATTATCCTGTATGGCCCATGATATGGTGCCTGGTTTTTCTTCCTATTCACTGTTCTTAGTAGCACTAGCTCTCCTACTTCTAAATTAAGTGTTTCTGTGTTTCGAAATTTATTTACCCTACTGACTTTAGCTATTTCTAAATATTCTTTCGTTTTCTCTAAAGAAAATTGTAATCTGTGAATTGTAATTGTAATTTGTGAATTCAGTACCTGTCATGTAAACACCCATACATTATGTACGTATGTAACATTTTTAAATGAGTAATGTTAATGTTAACATTTAAAGTACATACTGAGAAAACCAGTTTGTACAAAGTATATTTACGTATGTGCGTGCATATATGCTGTTTACTTTTTATTACTTTTTATTTATGCATAACTGTATTAACATTCTTTAAATATTTGACTGTCTACTACTTAAGTATTAATCTGTAAAAATATTTATTCAATAAAGAACTTGTGAAGAATACACAACAGTACCCTTATCTGATTTTAAGATTTTAAAATTACCGTATTTCAAAATAAATTGTTCTACCAGTGTTTTTGCCACTGTTCTCGCCTCTTTAGTCTCCATGGGAAATGCTACCACGTATTTTGTAAGTTCGCATTAAATTGTAAGTATGTATCGGTTGTAGTTTGACAAACGCAAAGTTCCAACCGTATCGATTGACACCACCTCAAAGCTAGTTCCTGGTGTGTCTGTTAACATCATTTTTTCCTTTGTATGTCTAGTTTGTTTACTTATTTTGCATTGTTTGCAATTCAAAATATGTTGTTTTATCATTTTGCTCATATTCTTCCATATGTAACGCTGCTTCAGCTTCAAAACCGTCTTTCTGATGCCTAAATGTCCTCCATGAGTTGAATTGTGGTATTCATTAATAAGTTTCATCTGTGTTTCTTTACAAAGTATTCGTTTTGGTTCTTCATATATCAATATTTTTAAATTTGTTTTCGTTTTCAATTGTAATTTGTTGTACAAATTTTTAAATTTGTCCATGGCCATGGTTTTAAATATTTCATCGTTTTTACTCAACGCTAGCTCGGTTATTCTTAAATCACGCATTTTTGATAACAGTTTCTTCAACGTCAACGTTGTGCTCGATGAATTATCGCTGCATCTTGCTATGATTTCATTATCCGATACTTCTATTAAATTATTTTTAAAATCTGTATGTATTTGAAACTTGAGTTTTCTTGTTTTACGTAAATCTGATATTGATGTGCAGTCCCAAAGTTGATCAGGCCTTTGCTCGGACGTACATTTTGCACTGTTTGTAATGTCAGGGTTATTTTCATTTTCCAATTGTTTTTTCCTGTTTCTGGTTATTGCTAACACCTTCTTAGCTGATTCATCCGCTTCGGGGATCATTGCTCTCAATGTGTCGCTATTCAAAACTATTCTCGACAATGCATCCGCATTCGTATTCATTTTTCCTTTCTTGTATTGTATTTCGAAATTGTAATCAGATAAATCCATTCTAATTCGTGGTATTTTTGACGACGGGGTTTTGTGTGAAAATAGAGAAATTAACGGTCTGTGGTCAGTCTAAAAAAATTAATTCCTCAATGAATAGCTAACAACTCCTTTTCTATTGTAGGTTTGTTTAGGTCATGTTTTGATAATGATTTGATCTGTTCCAACTTCACCTTGCGATAAAACTGCACCAAGAGCATAATTTGACGCATCTGTGGTTAAAATGAATGGTTTGGTAACATCTGGGTATCGAAGTATTGGTGGTTTCATAAGCTTTTCTTTTAGTGTTTCGAACGAGTCTTGACATTCCTTGTTCCATAGAAAAGGTTTGTTTTTCTTTAATAGTGCATTTAAATTTTTAGCTATGTCTGCAAATTTTGGAATAAATCGGCGATAGTAATTGCAGAAAGCCACAAATCTTCTTACTTCATCTGCACTTGTCGGAACTGGATAGTTTCTAATTACGTCATCCTTAGCTGGATCTGTCGTAATTCCTTTATCTGTTATGAGGTGCCCAAGATACACTACCTCTGGTTTCAAAAAACTGCACTTGCTTGCATTTAACTTGAGGTTATATTTCATTAACCTTTGAAAAACTTTTATTAAATTGTCGTTGTGGTGCTTTAAACTGCATCCAAATACGATAATGTCATCAACATATAAAAAAGCTTCAGCATCCAAGCCACTAAGCGCAATTGTTAACATTCTCTGAAAACTGTTTGAAGATATTTTCAAGCCGTAAGGCAATCGCTTAAATTGGTAATGACCATTCCCTATGGAAAATGCTGTCAAAGGTCGTGAATTTTTATGTAACTTTATTTGATGGAATGAACTGGTCATGTCCAGCGTCGAAAAATATTTGGCTCTACCAAGTTTGTCGAGCACATCTTCTATTCTTGTCAGCGGAAATTTTTCGTTGACTATCTTCTCGTTTAGTTTACGGAAATCTACTACTAGACGCCATTTTTTTGTATCATCTGTTGACTTTTTTGGTACCACGAGTAGTGGCGAATTGTATGGCTAACCGAATTCTCAATTATGTTGTCGCCTAATAATTGGTCAACCTGATTGTTTATTTCCTCTACTTGTGTCTGTGGAAGCCTGTAGTTTTTTATATATACCGGTGTTGAATCTGTTGTTTGTATTTGTTGTGTATAAAAATTATTAACACTAAGTTCTTCCCCTGGAAGATGGAAAACATCTTGAAATTCTTTAAAAATTTCTCTTAGAGATTTTTCTGCATGTGGGTCACTTCCCCCAACATCTAAAATTTTCAAAAGTGTACATAATCTGTCACCGTAAGGCTGACTTGATTTTCCGGTCGAATATACATTATAATTTTTTAGTGGTTTTATTTTGCAACGAGCACTTTTAAAAATCACACTGTTGTCAGTAGTATTCAGTACCTTAACATGCGCTATGCCTTTCGCGGGTATTAAGGAATTTCCTAAAAATACACCTTTGGCTAACTCCTCACTCAGCACAATGCTCTCTTCATTTACTTCTACATCGAGAGGAATGATCGCCTCTGTTCTTGCTGGTACAACCATGTTTATTGGTTGAATTTTTTTCGAATTCATTCTCATTTATATTAAAAGTGATTGTGTATGTTTCAAAATCTATTATACATAAGTGTTTTTCCAAAATGTCCCGTCCGATTATTCCATCGGTTTGGATTGGAAAATCATTCTCCACAATGTGAAAACTGTGTTAAAAAGTTTCTCCTATTATTTTTAGATTTAAACTTTTTGTGCCTATACAATCTACGGCTTCTTTTGTTATACCGGTTAATCTGACAATTTCTGTTGTATTTATATCACATTTTATTTTTACATATTGAAATATCCGCCCCTGTATCAACTAAAAATTTTAGACTCCTATTAATATTACAACATTCTAAAGTTATGTATACATTTATGTTGCTCGATATTTTATAAATTGTTAACTTTGGCCTCATTGGGCAACTTTTTTCGTTACCCGGCCCCCTTAGTTTCCCTCATCAGCATTGTAGTGTAACGACCTGTGTGCGTTATTTTTACTATTTTGTGCTTTCTTGCTGTTATCGCTATTTTCATTGAAATCGTTGTTTCTAGTGGGGTTCTTATTTTGATTATAATTACTATTTTTGAAGCTATTGTTGCCATTATTTTTATTGTTGTTTCCAAAATCGCCATTATTTCTCCTAATATTGTTGTTCGCACCCAAGGCGAATTCAACTACAGGTGGTGTCGAAACGCCATCTGATTTTGACAGTTCGAGCTACATTGTTATGGTTTGTTAGTTGTTTGTTAAGAATTGTTGACATTTTGGACAGTAAACACTAACAATGCAATGCAAAAAACCCTGTGTTGTTTCTGTTGTTTTTGGATTGTTGTAGTATCGATACCACCTGTAGTTGAATTCGCCTTGTTCGCACCATTGGTGTTTCTGTAATTGTTGTTTGAACCATTGCTGTTCCTGTAATTGTTGTTATAACCATTGTTTTTTCTATAATTGAAGCACAGCCGCGAATAACGTTGTAAGCGACAAAATAATTTTTTTTCAGGAGAGCAAAAAAACGTTTTTAAAAGGCAAGATTATTTATTTTTTAATTTTTTTTTTTACCTTATTAAAAATAATGTTAATAAAAACTTGTATGCAAAAAATTTAAAAATTTTAATTTCATATTACACGTAAATTTACTGTTTAAAATTTGTTTTAGTGGGAAAACGTTTTATATCCAAAACACGATGGCAGTTAAAACGTTTTCCACTACGCAAAGCATCATGACTGGTGGCTTTTGAAACGTTATTCCACGTTGCACAACAGAAAGTACGATGAAATTTAAAACGTTATTATCGCAAAGAAAACATTCATATTAAAGAAAATTTATTGGGAAATGTATTTATTGATAACAAAAAATTAATTCAACATCAGAACAAAAATTCGCTTCAAGAACATAAGAGAAAATATGTACATATTTCAAAAACTCAACAAAACATATTAGTTTGCTTTCAATCACAAACTTTATATATTCTTGATTTTAACAGCAGATTGATTTATAGAACTCTGCGTATTTCTCAGGCAAATATGATGCCATTCCAAGTAGATCTTTTTTCTTTTCATCACTTAGTTTTATTAGTTCTTCCCGAAGAGGCTGCATCGTATAATTTGTCAAGTCTTGTGTTCTTTTGCAGTATAAATTATAGCATGACCACCTTTCTGCAATACTATGATTTTTTCGTACTCTTAGTATATTTGGATCATCAGTAGATATCTGAAGCCATCTGCCATAGGTTATTTTGCACTTAGGATCTTTATATAAATTTTTGTTGAAAATATAAAAATTTTTGAAATCATTAAGACCCATTTGATGTACGTTATATGGATTCGATTGTCTCGTAGACTCAATTAAACGGGAAACATCTTCCGGAATAAACAGTTGTGGTGTTTTTTTATTTTTTTCAATAAGTGCAAAATCTCGATCACATGGAAGAAAGCTATGCCCAGAAGTTAAAAATTTTTGATTTATTTCAGAAAAGTATTTTGTTAGAAAACTGTGACACAATGAAATTATTGTCCAGTTGTTATTCTGTCCAACGCATCTATCGGACCATATTATTAATTTTCTAATTTCCCCCTTTTTAAGAATACTGTAATAACTTGAAATATGTTTTAAAATACATGAAGCGATTTCTGCAGCTCCTCTTTTTGCAACAGTTTCGTGCCATGTGTACATATCAACGTTGTTGTGTTGAAGAGTATGTACAGCGAAGTTATAATTAGAGTATTGACGCTGATAAAAAACATCAGAATGGGTAAGATTTTGCGTGAAAATCACTTGCTGCAAATCGACACAAATAACAACAGTATTATCAGAATTACCGGCAGCGTATTATCAGAATTACCGGCAGCGTTGGAATCTTCTCTTAGTTGAGAGAAGATTCCTTTTTCTGCTTTTTCGTGATGTGCTTTGGCGGATTTTTGTATACCATCAAATTTTTTATCGTTTTCAGCTGCAACCATTTGAATAAAAAGCTTATCACAAACCTTACAAGTATCGCTTCTTGGAAAACCAAATCGCAACTTGTGCTCCGTATTAAAAATATGCCTGTATGTATTATAAGATATCAACGTATCGGGGTATTTTACCTTGAATAACTTATACATTGTAATGATGTTTAAATCAGGACTTAAGCAATCTTTCTTTGAAGAGGAACGACTATAATGGCTTTCTTGGCTAGGAAAGCTTAATATGTGCTCCGTCACACTTTTTTTTTCATCGTCTATGATTTTATGAGGACGATTCTCATGCTTGCCGCGTTGGTCATTAATATCAATTCCATTTTTTAATTTTTCAATCAGCATTTGTATTCTGCGTTGCATTATCTACAGTATGCATTAAAAAACATTATTGATAACAAAAATTTCTATAGCTTGCTTCAAATCAGTTGGCAAATTATCTCGCAGATTGAGAATAACAAATTTTGTACTCTGATAATAAGATGAAATTACATGGTCTGTCTTCACTCCTTCTGGCTAATAAAAAAAATCCCTGAAACTGTGTTTAGACTCAGTTGCTGCAGGAAGGAGTTAAGCAGAGCTCATGCAAGCTCTTCTTATCATAAATAATATCCATGCTATAACACAATTTACCTGAAATGTGTGGCCAATCATTTTTTTGCACACTCTCTCTCTTTTACCATTCTGGCTCAGCAAAACATAATTCACTGTAACGTTGCGATTAGAAATACCTTCTTTAACTCTTCTTCTTTGAGGCTTGCTCAATTCGATTAAAGAGAGCAAAAACTCCGTTTGTTCATTGTAATTTTTTTTGTAGAATTTATAAAAATGTTCCTTTATTTGACTTATGCTAAATTTTTGGCAATTTAAAAAGCATTTGCAATCAGAAACCTTTATAACGAGAATATAAATAAAAAATAAGGTGATGTGTACTTAAAACGTTTTTCCACATTACCTTCTCTGGAGCGTTTTTTGAAGGTATGCTCTTATTTTTTCGTGTTATGTAAGCATTTCCACAATTTCTCAACCTTTTATTTTTATTGTCTTTCCAATTTTCCACATTCATTAACTATTCTTTTTGTACCTCTGTTACACTTATCAATTACTTTCGACAGCTCCGTCCGTATCATTTTGTTAGTAACTTGCAACGTTCTTCCACTGACTGACTCTTTCTAACTGCATTTTGATAGTAATAAGGTGCATAATTTTGGATGATTTGATGTTTGAGCAATGTAAGAGAGTGAAATTAACGGTAATCTGCAAAAAACAGGTTTTGCAAAATTTGTCTTTTACAACGTTATTCGCGGCTTTGCTTCAATTGTTGTTTGAACTATTGTTATTACTACAATTGTTGTTAAAACCATTATTGTTTCTATAATTGTTGTTAAAACCATTGTTTTTCCTAAAATTGTTACTTGAACGGCTATCTATACGAAATAGGTTCATATTATCTACTCCTAAATTTCTTTCTGCCGTCATGCATCTCTCAACTGCATCATTTAATGTTTTTGGCATATTTGCCAATAAAAGTGGTTGATATTCAACATTCACTCCTTTTATAAATACATTAAGCGCAACACTATCACTCACTTTGTAGATAGCATCTTTAGCTTCTTGTGTAGGGCTTGGCAAATTTTTAATTTCAAAATTACTCATATGGTCTGAAAGTTCGGCAATTTTCTTCCTAAAATCAGATATGCTACTCTTATCTTGCTTTGTTGTACCTAACTCTGTCAGAACTTGTTGAAGCGTTTTCGGATTAGGAAAAGCGCTTTCCAATGCTTTTTTTAAATCATCAAAAGTTACTGGTCGGTTTGAACGACCTAAAATACTTCGCACATGTACCGACAATTTAAAATTGTAGATGTACTTAACGAATATTTCCCTATCTTCTTGTTTTATCAAATCATGTAATAATTCCGATTGAGTTATGAAATCCTCTAAGTATGCGTAAATACCTTTAAAAACTTGTAGGTTTTTACTAACCATACTAATATCAAAATCAGCCATTTTTGGTAAATTACCTTCTTGCCTATCCTGTTCAGTATCTTTCTTCTTTATATTTATGTTTTCAATTATTTCAATTAATTCCTTGTACAAAATTTCAAATTATGTTTTAAGTGTTTCACTATTTTTATCTTCACTATCTTTAGCGAACTGCTCAACGCTCTGTTTTAAAAACGCTAATCTTCCTAATTTACCTTCCCTATATTTTTCCTCATAAATTCGGTTTTTGCTCTTTTTTATATTCAATTTGAGCTTTTCTAACTCCTCAATACATTCATTTATAAAACTCATTTATAAAAATGATAATAGAAAAAAAATAGTTAATATAAAAAATTTTGTTAATTTAATACCTTAATTTCCCCATGTGTATTAATTTACAAAAAAAATTGGTTATTTCATTCAAATATTCGTCTTAAACAAAATAAAATTAGTTTTAAAAAAAATATACTATTCTACTTCAATAATTTTTCTAAGTGTATGCACTCAAATACAACCCTGTAGTGCTGGGTGTTCAGTGATTAGCTGATCTATAAAATACTCTGCGATTATTGACGTTTAATCGGCAGCTGATCGGTAGATGACTTTTTCGTATTTTCTTTTTAACAAGTGCTAATTCTATACATTTTTAAAGTTTTTAATTTAAAGTTTTTAAATTCAATTAAATATTTTCTTCAGACTTTAAAATCAAGTGTTGTGTTTTTTTTTTTTTTTATATAATATAATACATAATTTGTATTTTTTTAGCAAAAATAAAAAAATTAAAATAAAAATTATTTTTAATGCCACATAATGGCGTGTTGTTATACTTGTTTTATTTCTTTTTTTTTACATTATTCTTTTTTAAAAACAAAAAAAAACTATTTGTTTTTGTGAGTTTTTAACTCATGCGTTATAGCATCGATTTGCTCCCAAATCTCTGATGCCCTTTCCCAAGATGGTGGAGTTTCGGACGACACAATATTTTTTAACGCTGCCAATTTTCTTCGCAGCTTCACAATTCTGCCTGCTCTCCTTTTTTTGGTTTTTTTGATGGCGGGATTGCAGTTAACCTTTCTTCTGTTCTGCGCTGCTGCCGCTTCAAATATTCTTCGATGGTAATCGGTTGTGGCTGTTGTTTCGCTGGAGTCTTTGCTGTGCTGGTAGGTGCTGTGGTATAATTATTTCCTGTGACCGGCACAGAAGTTTCTTCCAAATAGGCAGAATCGCCATGTTATGCCTGGATGTCATTTGAATAAAAAGAAGTCCCTACTTTGGTGGGTTATAAGTTTTTATTTGGCCGGCGTTTGAAACGCCACTGGCACTACTATTGTATGCCGGCACTAACAAGCGCCAAGGCAAAGCACTACTTGGAGTGCTGGTGATTTTAATAAAAAAAAGAAAGCAAAGAGCCAATTGCTCGGCTATGCTTCGTATTCGAATCTTGCTTTATTACAAAATGTGTCTCCTTATAAACTAAAATAACGGTACTTAAATCTAATCCTTATTCTATATATGTACATGAAATTATATGCTTACACAAACATACATAAAATATTGCTTATTTACTAATAAAAATATAAATAACACAGCTGATTCTAAAAAATATATGAAACAGCTGGTTCAAAGATAAATTATTAGAGATGTGTAATAAATTATTAGAGATGTGTAATAAATACATTACAAGGTGAACCGTTAGAACGTTAGATCTTCTAATTTATCTAGAGACGCAGATCCGTTTTTTACTGGCGCTATTAAATATTATACTCAAAACTTAAGACCGTGTCGCAGAAATACTTAAGTTGTCAAGTGAGTTTGGTCACATCTGAGAGACGATTTTTTTACTGCAGGTCTGATTCAAACGGAGTTGAGAAATTACCACCGCAAAAGTTGAAAATACTTTTGTATTTAAAAAAAAAATCCTATTAATTTAAATTTGAATTTTAATAATATCTAACACTTCTTTTTTGTTTAAAAAAATAATTAATTTTACCATGACTTTAAATTCATTTCTTTGTTTTTTAAATCAATAACGTTTTTGGTTTATTTCCTTTATAATAAACATCTTAAGTTCTTTTATTGCAACTTTAATAAAATAAATAAAACACTTTAAACACTTTATTTATAGCTGTACTATTCACACCACTTTATTTAGAACTTAGTCAATTATACCACTTATACTTGCGATCTACACAATTAAATGTTCGTACTTATTCTGATTGTCGATGCCCACCTTCGTGAGTATTTATAGTCTGTTCGCTGACATCTAGGTGGCTCTAGAACATTCGACGTCTTCGAAATGTCTGTAACATTTTCGAAATTTCTGGGTCACTCGAGCTTTTATTATCTTATCAGCTAATATCATTATGCATTATGATGGCAGTGTTCCATTTGATGTGTTTAAGTTCCAATTTGAAACAGTAGCCAACAAAAACGTATGGAACAATGAAGAAAAGGCAATTTAATTAATTTTAGCCTTAAAAGGAACGGCAGCGGAAGTTCTACAAAGTGTTCCAAGTAGCTGTAAAAACAATTATGATGACGTGATGATGGCACTACAGCGTAAATATGGTGGCGACCACAAAAAGGAAATCTACAAAATGGAATTACGTGGTAGAATGCAAAAGGCTAATGAGACATTACAGGACTTTGCACTGGAGATTGAGCGGTTGGTGCAGCTTACCTATCCTGGTGAGAGTCATTCATTCTTGGATCACTTCAAAACTGAGGCATTTGCTAACGGTATTCGGGATGCAGATAAAAAAATTGCGGTATGTACGTCACAAAAGTCTACCTTTGCAGAGACTGTTTCATTTGCCCTAGCCCAGAAAACCGCTAGAATTATTTCAAGACCACAAGTAGTCAAGGTGCGAAGGCTCAATGTGACCACCAATGGTGAAAGGGATATTGTGCAGGATATAAAAGAGGCAGTTTTGGAAGTTTTAAGCGAGAAGCAAAGTAAAAATAAAGTAAAATGCTATAACTGCGGAAAAATTGGTCACATGCAGAGAAACTGTAAAGAACAAAATAAACGATCAAGATCTGATTCAGCGCCCAGAAACAACCAGCGGGCTAATCACCAGTCATCACAGGAGTCGCCGTTAAGTGTGGAGGGAGTGCTACCATTCGCATCTGAGGACTCGACAATAAATTTGGTAGTGCAAAAGAGCAATAGAAGTGTTACAACATGTGGTTACATCGATGGCAAAGAGCGCATTTTGACTATCGACACTGGTGCAGGATTTTCAATTATCAGGCCTGACTTAGTGAGCGGAGCTGTCGAACCACTAAGCGGAGTAAGCTTGCGAACAGCAACAGGTGAGCCTGCGACTGTTTATGGCAAAACACGTGTGGTGTTAAGAATTGCTGATATAGTCACTTTTCATGAGTTTCTTGTGGCTGACATTGTAGGCGAAGTACTGATTGGCGCAGATTTTATGATTCGTCAAAACATTAGTCTGGATATGGGAAAACCCATCATGTATTTGGGTGATGTTGAAATACCCCTTGATGTTGGGTATTTTTTTTTTTTTTTTTTTTTTTTTCATTATTTATTTATTGAATCTTCATATATTAAATATGAACTAACAATAATTAATCAAATCTTATACTAATACTTTATTTTTGTCCTGCCAATGCTAGACGAAAATTTTTCTCTTCACGGTTTCTGTTCACATATGTAGATGTTTAGCGCTCTTCTTGTCTGATGAGTCCTGCTGTATCTCTTCTCCTTAATCTAGAGTGGCCGCTGTAATTTAAAATATTTCGAGCTAGTGGATTTGGGTGCGACTCAAGTCTTTTTAAATATTTTACTGCATAGTTCGTAATAATAGTTTTTACTAACGGCACATTGAGATCCTTGTGAATATTTGAGTTTTTAACATACCAGGGAGCGGCTGTGATTATTCGAAGAAGTTTATTTTGTCGCCTTTGAATTTTTTCGATATTAGAAGCCGAGGCAGTGCCCCATAACTGAATACCGTAGCACCAAATTGGTTTTAAGATAGAGTTGTAAAGTAGAAGTTTACAATCGAGACTAAGAACAGAGTTTCTTCCAATAAGCCAATTAAGTTGAATTGCTTTTAGTTTCATTTGTGTTAGTTTTGCTTCTATATGGCATTTCCATGTTAAACGCCGATCTAGATGAATTCCGAGATATTTTACATGCGATTGTTGGGGCACTAATTGATTATTGATTTTAATAGGGGAACATGACTCCCGACGCAAGGTGAATGTTATATGTACGCATTTTTGCTCATTAACCTTTATCCTCCATTGTTTTAACCACTTTTCCAGTTCAAATATATGATCCTGCAAGTAGCGAGAAGCTTCATGACAGTTTTCGTGCACGCTTAAAAAAGCTGTATCATCAGCAAATGTTGAAGTTAGGGTGTGGTTGTTTGTTGGCATGTCTGAGGTATATATTAGGTATAACAGTGGGCCCATGATGCTTCCCTGAGGGACTCCAGCGTCAATTGGCTGAGGAGAACTTATAAAAGCACCTTCTTTAATAATAAACTTTCGACCGACTAAGTAGCTTTCTAGCAGCTTGTGTGTGTTTACTGGTAAATTTAGCTTCAATTTATGTAATAAGCCTTCATGCCACACTTTATCAAAAGCTTGAGAAACATCGATGAAGAGGGCGGAACAATATTTTTTTTCTTCAAAGGTTTTTCTTATGGCGTTTACTATACGATGGGTTTGTTCAATTGTGCTATGTTCTCTTCTAAAGCCGAATTGATGGTTTGGAATACATCTATTTACATTTAAAATTGGGGTTAATTTTGACACTAACAGCTTCTCAAACAGCTTTGATATATTAGACAATAAGCTTATAGGTCTATATGACTCAACTTTTGTAGGATCCTTTCCTGATTTAGGTATCATGGTAACTAATGATACTTTCCATTCCTGAGGGTAGTATTCAAGGCGTAAAATAGCATTAAAAATAAAGAGAATAATTTTCTTTGCTATGCTGGGTAGCTCCAAAAGCATTTTGTTACTGATCTTATCAAAACCAGGGGCTTTCTTCGGGTTTAAATCATGAATAGCCTTTTCGATTTCTCTTATCTCAAATCTTAGTGGAACAGCTGCTCTAACAGCAACAGGTGGTAACTCGACCGCCATATCGAGAGATGTGTGAGCGGTAAATACGGTTTTCAAATGATTAACAAAAAGATTTCCTTTTTCTATATCATTTCTTGCCCAACTTCCGTTTAAGTTTCTTAATGGTGGTTTAGTGATAACTGGTCTTTTAAGATTTCTAGCTGCACGCCATAATGAGTAGTCTGATTGCGGAGTTGCATCAAGTTCCTTAAGATATTTTTCAAAGGATGCAGTTTTTTGGGACTGCAGTAACTTTCTTAGCCTTTTTGTGCACTCTTTTAATAAAGTCTTAAGTTGGGGGGATCTGTGCAATTGCCACTCTCTTCGAACTCTCCTTTTTTCAGTCAATAGACGCTCGACATCTACAGAATATATGATATTGTTTTGGCTTTTTTTGAGGGTTGTGCTGGAATGTTGAACAGCTAGTTTGAGATAACTGTCAAAATTAACAATAGCGAGATCCACGCTCTCCGGTGTGCTAAGCGGAATATTTTCTGTGCAATGGGCACTAAGATATTTTTTATATTTTAACCAATTTATTTGTGAGGGTGATTTGGATAAGTACCCAGACGGCGATACGATTCTATTTGGAATCATTATAGTAACAATTGTAGGTGTGTGGTCGGAAGATAATTCTAAGGAAGCCTCAACATAAATCGTTTCTGCGGCGATGTTTTTAACCACTCCAAAATCTATGACATCTGGAACTTTTTGCTGATCAGTAGGCCAATATGTTGGTTCACCGCTCGCGACCACATTTAGATCCATTTTACGAATTGTGTTAAACAAAACACGACCCTTAGGCGTAATAAGTCGTGACCCCCAGAAAGTATGTTTAGCGTTATAATCGCCAGCAGCCAGGAAGCAGGGTCCTAATGCTTTGAAGTATTTATTATATTGGCTTTCTGATATTGAAAATCTAGGTGGTGAATATATTGATGAAATAACTAGGTTTCGATTTAATTCCTCAACGCAAATGGTCGTTGCTTGGAGATAATCTTCACGATGATCACACATTAAGTAGTGTTTTACTCGGTTTTTTTATCAAAATGGCAGAACCTCCACAAGCTCTACCTCGAGGGTCCTTGGTATCATATAATATATAACCATTGATTTTAAACGTATTTCTCGAGGTCAGATGAGTTTCAGAAACCATCATAACATCGATTTGTTTATTTTTAAGGAAGTATTCTAGTTCATTTTTATGTTGGCGGATGCCGTTTGCGTTCCAAAAGCAAATTTTTAGACAGTTCATGGCTTATTTAGTACAGCTTGCAATAACATCGATTGCATTCTTAACATTTCTTGCATCATGTTACCCATTGTGTTGGTAAAATTGTTAACGGTTTGCACTAATGTTTCCATGGTTTTTTCTAGCCGAGTTAAATTAGAAGTGGGAATTTCGTCATTATTTGGTAAATCACCTTGCAATGGCATATGATTAGATTTTAAGACATTAGCGTACGAGGTTCTGTTATTATTTGGCTGCGGTATTTGAACGCCGTTAGTGTTTTCTTGATAAGTTGCCTGCGTTTGTGGCGGATTATGTTTCTGTCCAACAGAACGCTTGACAATAGAATATACCGGACATCCTCTATAGTTGGCAGTGTGATTACCACCACAGTTGCTACATTTTTTTACATTAGGGTCATTTTTTGACTTATCACACTGAACGGTACCATGTAGTTCTCCACATACGACACAAACAGGGGGTAAATAGCAGTATGCCCTAGTATGACCAAATTCTTGGCAGTTTAAACACTGAACGGGCCCATTTCTTTTGTGCGGCTCTTCTATCGTTATTTTCCTGTACAGGATGTATTTTAAGCTGTAAATGGGATGCGTTTCATTTTTTTTTAGCTTAACGTCGCCGGGCTCTAACTCCACTCGAAATAGTGGTGGGGATTTTTTTCCCTATTTTTAATATTTGTAACATTTTTAATTTTGAAACCCTTTTCTTCTAAAAATGTTTTTATTTCGTCTGGGTCCACGCATGAGTCAATGCCCTTTATCACAACCTGCAGACCTTTGCTGCTTTTCAGCTGGTAAGTATAGAAGCTTTTTTTAAGTGCTTCAAACTTATTAACTAATTTACGAAAATCATTCTCATTATTAATCTGTATTTTTGTTTCGTTAATATTACCACGCTTGATTGCAGCTACGTAAAACGAATTTTCACCTATCACCGATATTAAACTTTTTATTAGCTCACTTGAGTTTTGCTCCCTAAGATATATCGGGGGTGGCTTCGACGATTTTATGACGTTGGGTGTTTCAGAAGATTCATCCTCCAGAATTGCAAAACGATTTTGCGAGTTTATTCTATCAAAAGATGGAACTTTCGAGGCAGAGGCAACAGCTGAAGAGGCAGGGCTGCGACCACGTTTAAGCACTGTTATATACCTATCCATACCAACTTGCACTTGTGGTTTTTGACAACTTTTTTCTTGTTTGTTTAACATTGCGTCTATGTTTGGGATTATGGTAACAGTGGTAACGCTTGTATTGTTTTCTGTTGTTGTGTTTATTTCCACATTGCTTTCACTAGCATGAATATCATTTACTTTTGTTGTTGTTTCATTGTTATTACTCATATAGAGTTGTTTATGTTTTTTTCACCGTTTTTTTATTTTTTTTATTTTTTTGTTTTTATTTTTTTTGTTGACTGTGCTCTTTTTATTATGTATAATGTTGTTACACCGAGATAATAAAAGAAAAAAAGAATAAATATTTTTTATGCACAGATTATTTGCAAGTATGTATGTGCGTACATACATACATATGTAAGTATATTTTTTTTTACTTGTATTTTTTTTTTCTTAATTTTTTTATAGTTATTCTTTTGTTCACTTTTATATTGAGCGTCCAAATTCGCTTGTTACACTGATATTATTAATTAATTTATGTTAAAAAAAAAAAAAGAACCGTATGCGGAGTTAAAAGAAACACGTCTTTTCTCATCGAGCACGACCGACCTGTTGGGTATGGAAGCGATTCTTAACTAAAGTTACTTTCGTAATAATATTTATAATCTCTTACACTATAATTTTTTATAATAACGAAATTACTCTACCTGAGTTTTGTTAATTTTAACTTGAATTTAAATTTATTATTTGTATCGGTATCGGCGATATTTCTCTATGAGGATCGGTATCGTATCGGGAAAAGGGCGTATCGTTACATCCCTAATTCAAACTATATTCAAGATTCATTACACTGTACTAAATGATTTGTCTGAATAAAATGCGATACTGTATTTACATAAAGATGACTTCTTTGCAACACAACATTTCACGCCTATAAGAGTAAGGCAACTTCTTGCAAAGGCTTACCTGATTCCTAGGATAATTTACGGTTGTGAACTTTTCGCTAACTGTAATTCCAGCAGTAGGAAAAAATTAGATGTTTTGTACAACAACATTATAAGGTATGTTTAGGGATTGAGGAAGAGTGATGGAGTCTCTGCATTCTCCAAAAATCTTTATGGTGTATCTTTCGAAAACCTTCTTAAAAATAGAGTCCTTATTTTTCTGCACAAAGTTGCATACACAAAATACCCACAATACCTTTATAATTTTATCCAATTTGCTAGATCTACCAGGGGCAAGAACATGATTATACCTAGATTTGAATGTCTTGTGTCAGAATGGCAATTTTTAATAAACGCAGTTCGTCTTTGAAATGATGTGCCAAACAACCAACAAACAAATAGCAACGCAACTCTTTTTAGGAAACTTTTATTTAAAACTTTCGCTTAACTTAAACTAAAAATTCTGTGATTGATTAATTTATAAAATGTTATCCTATCTTTATTTTTTGTTTAATATTTATATATTGTTTTAATCTTTTATTTTTTATAAAACTTGTAATATTACTCTTAGTATATTTTCTTTTTAATTTAATGTATTATGTTTAATCTTAATATTTTTATATGGCAATCCTTGTAAACCAACATAATCCAGTACATTAATTATAAGACTTGTTCTTGTTGTGCAGGAAATCGGTAAATAAATAAATAAATAAAATATTATACCCACACCACAATAGAAGAGAGGGATTTTGCATTTGTGCGTCTTTTTCTGGCTTGGGAATCATTACAATTGTAGGCCGCTTCCAAGAGGATGGGAAGTACCCATCTCGTAATGTCGTAAGTTTCTTATCATTGAGCCTGTGATGTGGTCAGGTCCGGAAGATTTTCTAATGTTGACAATTTCTACTGCTAATTTACTTCAGGTAATTGAAATTTTATTGGATCATTTACTGTATCAGGAAAATTTGGGCGACAGAAACATATGGCGTGAAAACTTTCTCCAAGTGGCTTGCAAAATGTTTATTTTTTCATTTGTGTTTTTGGCCAAGGTGCGGGTTTCCAGTCTTAGTGGAAATTCCTGGGTTATAGGGCTTTGCATATGTTTTACAGCCTTCCGTAAGCTGTAATTGGAGGTTTTGTGGCATCTAGGCTGTTAAGTCAGCCTTCTATTAGTCGTGTTTTTGTCTTAATTTGTTGCCTAGAGTTGTCTGGCATAACCGCAGTTGGTCCTTGATGGTTATTTTGCCATTGTCCCTCAACTTCCTTTTTCCCCTGACAACGGTCGATATATCCACCGATGTGTTGTGCGGAGTACGCTTAATTGGGGTTGCATTTCTTGCCGCAGAATCCAAGACTTCTGTAAATCGGTCGCAAGCTGTTTGGATGCCAGAAAAAATTTTTAGGGGAAAGCTTTCGGAAAGATGAGAGCTCACATACATTATATATTTCAACCAATTTATGTTTCTGTTTGCAAAGGAAACAAAGTTTTCAGCTGCGGTATCAAAGTTGCGTTTTTTTATCTGCACAAACATTTTGATTTTTTAATTTAATGTTACCCGCCAGGTGTGTATGTATTAATATGTAAAATTAAATTATTAAATGCTGGTAACACTTTTACTTATAAATACTCAAATAACTTTTTGTTCTCGTATTTAGTTTTGTGAATACGGAACAACGATGAGATATTTATACCCACACCACAATACTGTCCCCTTAGAAAGAAAGTCACATCTGTGTTTTAGTACTTTTGAGATATTTAGATTTTATCTTTCGTGTCTTAAAACTTAATATTTTTGAAAAATCTCAGAAATGATTTAAAAATATATTATTTGATTCGGTTTTTTTACCGTAACAGACAGGGGAAATTTTGATGATAATGTAGACAAAATGGACTAATGACTGTTTCGGCTAGTATAGCCACTCAAAGAAAGTCTTACGAAAACCAAATTGTTCAAATACTCTTAAGTTCAAAATTTGGAGATGTTGTGTATATATTTCTTTTCCTAGTCAAGCCGTTTTTTGTCAGTTGAACATATGTAGATATTAAAGCAATATTCACATTATGTGTATTTGTCATGTGGAATGCCACTTTTCTACACACGTGTGATTTCATGTGTAAGTCAAAATTTTAGTTTTACATAAGGCTTATAATTTTCATGTTCACATGTTGGTGCACGCAAATAAAAAACATGGTTGTGGTAAACATGTTCTCGGAGCAACATATTATGATAAGATTCATGATTGTAGTCAACATATTACGATTTTTATTGAATCATATTATGACCGAATATATTCGTAATATTACATTATAATATTTGTCCCTTAATTATAATTTGTTTTTATTACATCATATTATAGTTTAATGTAATCATATTATAATCATGTTAGTCATAATAAGTTAAGAAGTAATCATATTATTATGTTAATATTATGTTTTTATTACTAAAACACAGATGTGACAGATGTTAATCATAATAATATTATATAAATTAAATCTAAAACCGAAAAATATTTTTAATATTTATTTATGCGTATTTACTTACTTATCTGTAACGTAAAACTGTTACAGATATTTCACATTACAATATGATGCAATATTACAACATAATATTATTAACATATTTTTGTCATTGGTGGCAATTATCTGTAAATTATTTTATAGCGAGCCATGTTCTACAATTATTATTATATTTTGTTCAATATTAGGCAATGGTGAAGTTGACGGAAAGTTTTGATCAGGAGATGATAGCGATGGTTTCTTTTTCTTTTCTGCTGCTAAATTCCATCCTATTTTTTTAGGAAGGTCGCAGTTTCAAATTGCTAAAAGTGTAAAGATTTTTTTCTCGATCCATTTTTTGTGTTCATTATCATATTACATGAATAACGTATAAAATATTCTGACATCACAGGATTGCCCTGTTTTATACAAATTTAATTGCCGCTAGTTGGTACAAAGCGAAATGGGTACAATAATTGCCGTAGCACAGTCACACGATTGTTCTTACTTGTGTCAACTGCGAAAACAGCTGTTGTGGTAGCTTTTTTATTTGTTTGGAAGATCTAGTTGGCTTGTTCATTAAAAAAAAGAAAATTGTATCATATATTCAAACAAATTTTTGTTGAATAGTTTTATTTGAAATTTTTTAAGTAAAATATATGAAATTCCAAAAATTAAACAAAGTAAAAGCTATTGCCCTAATTAAAAAAAATGTATCAAAAGTTATTTTCGGGAATAAAAAATTTATTATTAATTTATTTATTAATGACTTGCAAAATTCCCAATTTTTATTTTTGATAAATTAAATTTTTTATTTTTAATTTATTCCTACTAAAAGAAACACACAAAAGTAAATTTATTAAAATTGGCAAATATTGGAGCGTATTGTTCCGCACAAGAACCCAATAAATATTGGTACATTTTTGTAATTTTTATTGACACGCGGTTGCATATCAAGTAGTCACACGATTGCAGCACCAGTAGCTCGTTTCCGTATTTCTCGCATCGCAAAATTTCTCACATTAAGTGTGAAACAAAAAATTCCTTTGTTTCTCGATTTGTGAGAAAAAAGTGTTTCTGTATTTGAATGCGAGAAAAGACAACAAAGATTCTATTTTAACTGGAATACTTCCAGTAATTAAGTGTCAAATGCAAGCGGAACGTCAGCGAAAGAATTAGATATAATAAAAATAGAACTGCCAGATTTGACGATTTATCGTCATTTTGACGATTTTTTGTTCCAATATTCGCAAAGTGCCAATTTGCTAATTGCACCACAGAAAAACGATATCTTTAAAAACACGGCAGCGTTAAGGATTTATCGGCAAAATCAAAATTTCGAAGGAAAACTGTTTAATTTTTATTTCCTTATATTATTTAATACATTTGTTTATGTGATCAAAACAAAACCTTTTTCATAGGAAATTTTTGCCTTTTTCTTGCCAAAAGTGGTAGTTTTAGTTCAATATGATATTTTGTCACGCTTTTAAATGATTTTTTTTAGAAAAAAAAAACAATCTAAAATTTTAAATTGTTATCGGATTAAAGAAAAAAAAAAAAATAAATAATATTATTTAAATAGACCTCAAGCTCAAGTATGTATGTATGTATAAAATATGTATTTTACCCATGAACTTTAAATATTTTTTTTTTTTTTGTTATGTTTTAATAAAAGTCGAACAAAATTTGTCAAAATTAATTTTAAATTGTCCGATTTTTTAAAACAAAATAGGCGATATTTTTTATTTTTTCTTAGGAAATTAACGATTTTTTCACAAAATTTATCTGGCAGCCCCGCATAAAACGAAAACAATGAAGGGCTTAAAACAATTAAAATAACAATATATAACAATTGTGTTGTTTTCATCATTTAAATTCTTTCTCTTCAAATAAAAAAAAATAATACACATTCTTGTGTGCATACATACATAATTTGTGCTCCATTTTTTGTTAAATTTTATTTTTCTCGCATCAATTTTAAATATGACGTATTTTGACTTTTACCAATATTGATACAAATACACTTTTTGTTACATCCTTCCAATAATTGCTGGAAAATTATTTAAATTACAGATAATTCTCCCAAAGTAAAGATTCAGAAACACTTATGTGAGAAAAACGATTTTTTGTTTCATATTTCACTGTTTTTGTAATAATTTACTTGTTTCATGCCGGAAATTTTACGATGCGAGATATACAGAAATGGGCTACAGGGTTGCATTTAATTGCCCTCAATTGGTACATGAGGCATTTGATTGTGCAGTCACACGATTGGGGTATTAAAAAGTGTGAAATTGGTGCATTGCGGCAAACGTGTGATCCCAACTTTATAGTTACACAAATACAAATTGACAAGCTGTTTGGTCCCGGAGAGAGAATTTTGTTAATAAATTGACCCCAGCGCGGGTCAAAATTCAGTCAAAAATAAGCCCAATCGCACCATAAATAAAAAAGTTTAATATGGACGACAACAACGCCACCTATCAGGATTAAACTAAAGAGAAACCTAGCTCTCGACTAAGATAATTTGATGTCCAAGTTTGGAGTCAATCGATCCATCGGTTCTTGAGTTTTAGGAGCACATACAGGGCACAAACGTTTCTTATATATAAGATAAATAACATTTTTTATCTATTCCTTAAATTTTTTTTTTTAGGAATGACTTCATAAACTACAAAAAAAAAAAAAAAAAAAAAAAAAGGAATAGAGCTATTACAAAAAAGCTTTATAAAATACATAACTGAAATTTAACTCATAGAATAAATTCGAAAAATAAAAAATGTTGAATATAATAAAGTTGCTTATGAAAAAGAAATAATTCCCAATATCTATAAGATAAATATTTAATAAAAATTAAAAAAACACAAAAACATTCAAAACCAAAGAGCAGCAACAGTTTTAAAAATTAAGTCTTCTGACCTGCAGTTGCAAAATGTGTGTATGAATGAATGTACATATTTATATGCTAGCTCTTATGCACAACGTTAATTTTTATTTCATGCAAACAGCTCAATATGAATTGAGTATTGTTCAACTTAAATTCTGTCAAGCTTAAGGTTTGCACAAAAAGGTAACTGAGCATACAATTGAATGTTGTATCCCCGTAAACTTTAAGAGCTTTTTCTGCAAAACTCACTTTTTAGACTTAGCATGTTTTGGAATTGAGCTGTCGATACGATATGAAGAATCGAGCGGTCACAAAAATCTGAAACACATTCGCGGTTCCGAATCTGCCCTTATTTTAATTTTGGAATTTTGCCACTTGTGACTTTCTTTCTTGGGAGGGCATAATAGTGGGGAGGGTATTATGCATTTGTGCTGATTCTTGCTACACCTTCAAATATTATTCCAAGGTTCACCTTAAAATATACCGATCGACTTAGAATCTAAGTCGATCTAACGATGTCCGTCCGGGTGGCTGTCCATGTAAACCTTATGCGCAAAGTACAGGTCGCAAATGAATGATTGTTCATGGGTACAAAATAGGTTACACTAGAAAAAAAATTTATATACTGTGGTGTAGGATATCATATGGTCGGGCTTGACCGACTATACTTTCTAACTTGTTTATTATTATTTGACGTACTAATTTCCTTATTGAGCTTTTAATGCACAAAGTTTTTGATTTTATTTTATTTAATGTTAACCACAAGGTACGTATGTATTAATGGGTGCGTTCGTAAATGCATCACTGCGCTGCATCAGAAAAGCAAACTTTTTTTATTGCAGATAAAAAAGTAATTATAATATTTTTTATTGTGTGAATATTATTTTTGTGGAGTATTTGACAATTTTTTGGTCCACATCCACTTCATTGAAGTATATATAAACATTTGAAATCACTGATGCAGCGCAGTGATGCATTTACGAACGTACCCAATATGTTTAATTAAATTATTAAATACGGTAACACTTTTACTAATAAATACTCAAATAGCTTTTGGTTTTCGTATTTAGCTTTGTGAATGCGGAACAACGATGAGATACTTATACCCACACCACAATAGTTTAGAGGGTGTTTTGCATTTGTGCTGATGTTTGTAACACCTTAAAATATTGGTCCTAGATCCACCTTTAAGTATACCGATCGACTTAGAACTACTTTCTGAACCGATCTAACGATGTCCGTCCGGCTGGCTGGTTGTCTATGTAACTTTTAGCACAAAGTGCAGTTCGCAATTTTGGAGATAATTTGGTATATAGCTTCTAATTGGTGCAAGGACCAAGCCTATTGAAAATGGGGCGAATCGGTCTTTAATTTCACATAGCCTCAATACAAGCTTCTTTCCGAAATAGGGTCTTTGCGCCCATGAACCATCTTATTATTTATTGCAATTTAAATCCTCTTATCAAAATTTTATTGGAATCGGTCTATATTTTCCCATAGCTGCCATACAAATACTACCCCCAAAAAAGCTTTTAATGCCTTAACTTCCTTATTAATGTTCGTATAAACATAAAAATTGGCGATTATAACTTTTAATTTGTTGTCCTAGTAAGTCCAAAAAAATCATAGTTCGCTAATAAACCCCTAATGTCATATAGATGAAGATATCTAAATAATATTCGGCACAAAGAACTTTCAAATTAATCTTAACCTTATAATATAAGTTTGTTTAGGCGGTCCCATGATTGCCCACGCTCCCAAATTGCGTACACAAGCAAAAATTGTTTTTGTATACTGTGGTGTAGGGTATCATATGGTCGGTCTTGACCGACTTTATTTTCTTCCTTGCTTTATTTTCGATTAATGCTATGTTCATACAATGATATGAACTACTTGTTTCGCTCCCTGAAACTAGATTGCCAAACATGTTGTTCATACGATTCATTCTTGCTGCATTTTTACATTTTATTTTCTGTCTACTTTTTAATATTTGGTTTCTTGTTTTCTGTTTTTTGTTGGTACCGTGATTTCATTTAAAATTGATAAAAAAAAAGTAAGAAAAAATTAAAAATATATTGTTTAATACTTTTATAAATAAATAAATAAAAATTAATCAAGCTCGAGGCCCGTGTTTTGTTTTTTTGTAAATAAATATTCCTTTTTATTTAATTCCAATATTTCGATCTTAGCGTTTCCCTAAATTTAATTGAAAGAACAATAAAAAACATAAGTATGAACATCATTATTATAAATATACAATTACAACAACATATATAGACAACAATCACACAAATTTTGTTTTACAATAAATACACACACTCACAGTGAATTTTTATTAATACAAAAACTTAAAAATATATTGTGGTGTATGTACGAGTATCAACATCTTAAATAAGACTAAACTTAAAAATTATTATAGCACTTTGATCTTATTTACTAACGGCCTAAGTTATAAAAAATAAAACTTAGGCCGTAAGCCTCTGTACAAGGAGAATTCATGTATACGGTGGTGCCGATACTACAGCAAGTAACAACACCAAAAACACAACAATGTATTTTCTTGTTGCTTTCGTTGATCGATATGTCAAAAACACAAGCAACTTTTGACATTTCTCTCTCTAAGTAAGAAAAAAAAGTAGCACAGCTGTGCTTTCAACGCCACCTGGTAAATGAATTCGCCTTGCCTCTGTAGTTATTCGCACACGAACACTCTAAGTCGCTCTTGAAGTTTACGCTCTTTTTTGTTGCTATGATGTGAAGCATCTCGAGCTTGTTACTTTACTTTATTTAACATGAATTTTTACCTTGTTTTTTTCATTGTTTTGATTTGCTTTTGTGAGCTAGTTCAGATAAACTAGCGATAATTTGTTATCATCATTGGCGATGGTAGTACATTTTTCTTGTTTCGCAGCATGAAACGACATGGTTCGCTCTCAAAATGTTGTATGGCAAAACATGTTATTTCAATCATGTTTGCGGCGCGAAACATTAATGGGAGAGCGAAACACAAATATTGCTTTCTGTGTGAACATAGTATAAGTCTTCATTCACACGTTTCATCTTTTGATGCTCAAGTCTTGTGTGAGGGAAGAAAGAAGAAAGGGGGTTGGTACGGAGATGCCTGTAATCGGTCAGTCCGCATGCAAATATTTGTGTTTTCTTTTTCTCTTTGGTTCGCTTTGAATAAAATTGTTGTTGTTTTGAAGCAAAAAAAGTTGAAAACGATTGCTGCGTGTGATCATATTGGCATCTTCTAAATGGAATTGAAAAGAAGTTGAGCATCTAAAGATAAAACGTGAAAATTCAGACTAAGTGATATCAGATGCACACCTTTTTATATTAACAAGCTAATTTTAATAGTGCACAAACAACTATTTTTAAAACAATGCAACATTTCTTATTCTGCTTCTTTCATTAGGATTGGCCGAAGGACAAGACTGCTATAATCAAATTTTAAATGGCATTAATAATGTGATACGCACGCACATTAACGAAATACATTCAAAATTTGAAGCGAAATTTTCCAGCATGACAGTGGAGGTTGAAAAAAGAGATGCTCTTATAGCTCATTTGCAATCGAAACTAAAAACATTGGAATTAAATGCATCTTTTTCCAGCAGAAGAAAAACAAATCGAGAAAAAATTTCCGGCCATTGTTTCGACGGTGGTGCTGCTGAGAATCCAAATGGTGAGGATAACAACAGTTCAGGTTCATCAGCAGAATTACTTTTTATGGTAAAGATCCTTTTTTTAAAAAATTTGTATCAGTTACTTACTAATTTAATATTTAATTTTAGCGTGGGGGGGACTCACTTGATACAGTGTTTTCATCTTCGCCACCAACACAAGCAATAGAATATTCTACATGCTCGCCGAAAACAAGTAGAGATGATTTGGCGGTATCGAACTTCAGCCATTATTGCAAGACTGGTAATGGAACAAAAAGTAAAAAGGGTAGCAGTTGGTCTATAAATCAACCAGTCGTGCTGGCAGATATCCAAGGAAATCTGTCTCGTATTGGCGATAGTGTTATCTTAGATATCGGCGAAAGCACGAGTTCAAGTTCCTCGTCCGAGAAACTTAATACCGTAAACGACATAGATTATGAAGATGAGGACAATGAGAGTTCAGATAACCACGTTCATCACAACGACTGGGAGGTTAGAATGCTGGCAGTCGAAATGGAGAAACAAGAGCGAAAGCGTGGCCTTTCACTATCCGATAATTTGCGGTTGAATAATCCAAAGTTATGTGGGACTTTTCTAAGGAGACGCCGAAAATTCAGTGATACGGAAACGGATTGCAGTGAAACTGATGCCGATCAGGCCCCACCAACAGCTCGCCCGAGGGCCTCTAGTCTCGATCAATTCAATTTACGTTACGGCATTGGCAGGGGCGGAATATTCAAAGCAATGAGTATCGATCGTGATAAAGATAAACTTTGAAATCTAGTCAAGTACACACAAAACCGGTCTTATGTTAATGGTATTTTAGAAAGTAAATTAAAGCAATTTTACAGTATTGAAAGGTACAATTATATTATAGTATAATTCGTTTTAAGATAAAAAAAACCCACATTGTTAAGCAAAAACAAACACAATGATAATTTTAGTATCAATTCTACATTTCCACAAAATGTCAACGCAAGCAGAAATGCGATTGATTTTTTTTTATAAGATATAGAACACTAACGGCAAAAAAAGATTAGATTCCTAATTGAATACACAAAATGTTTTTACTGCATTTCAAAGTTTCAACGTTTAGTAGTTTAAACTGAAAGAACCAATTCTTTTATTTTTAAAAAATGTAGATCGATAAAAAATATTTACAAAATATTTTTAATGCTCTTTTGATTCTGCTCTATATAAATCTAAAGTTTAAATGATGATTATAAATGCAAGAATTAATTACCTATGCTACCTACACAAGTTCAGTGCTTAACGCTGCATTTACACATGAAAGTACTTTCATAAAATTTCTGTATACGTATTATCACCACAAATTTCACAAAAATATAATATAATTTCATGAAAATTAACCTGAAAGTGAAATTTCATTCTCAAAATGTCGTCAAATGGAAAACTTCTATCAAACATTTCTCTTCTTCTTCTTTTATTGTTTTGCCTATTTCAAGTTTCAGAGTTGCCGAGCCAATTATTCACGCCGAACTTCAGGCATTCGTTCAAAATAATATTTATTTTTATTAGTTTTCATGATATTTATAAATTTTAATTAGAATCATTGTGTTCTTAATATTTACTTGAAAAAATATATTAAAATTCATTATATGTATATATGCGAAAAAAAATTTCAATTGGCAACACTGCTTAAATATTGTCATTTACTTTCATGAAATCGCTTTCTTGAAATTTTCATTCAAAGCTAGCTGAAAGTTGGACTAAAAGTAGAAAAATGTAAATGTGTTAGTGAAAAAGTGTGAGTGTATTGCGACTTTCAAGAAACTACTTTCATGGGTAAATGCCCAGTAAGTCAGACACTGCGTAAATGAAACATACCCTATACAAGTTAACTGTGCAACATTTTAATTTAAAAGCGAAGAACACAACGGCTGTTTTCCTAAATTTATGTTCACAATGAGTAAATAGAGTATTGACACCGTGTTGATGCATTGTGTACCTTCATTTTTACCTATATTTTATTGTATACAAGTAGAGAATGTTTGGAGGCAACCATAATATGGTTGTGGCTTATTGATGGAAGACAAATTTTACCTTAAAATGTTTGTCGGTGACAAAAGTATGATTAAAATAAACATAATATGTTTAAAATTGTTATTCTAAAATAGTTTTGTTTGAAGTGACCATATATAAACCTGTTTTTTCTCTGGGTGTTTGTAAATTTTTTGCATCTAACGTTTTTTAACTGATCTATTTTCTTTTCTCTGCGCAGTGACAACCAGAAAGTTCCATTTAGGAGCAAAATGCATTGTCAAATTGTTTATGGTTGCATTTAAGAACATGTTGCCATGTATTACTACAATGCAACAGGCGTTTAGGAAAACAGCCAACATGTGCAAATAAAATTTAAAACAAAAAGAAAACAGTGTTTCCCTTTTTTTCCATTAACCTTTTCATTAGGGTTGCGTAGGATTCGACTTTCATGAGTCTATTGCTGCTGTTAATGAGCTATAATTCAGGCGATTCCTTGTATAATTCTAGAAACCCTGCCTAGAGTATTTTTTACGTGCTCATTTTTTATGTTAACTATTAAAAAAATTTCGTCTAAGCTGTACCTTTTTAAGTGCTGTTTTACACTCTTCAAGTTTTAGCCGTAATGGCTCGAGTTTTTACAAGAGAGAGGGTATGAAATGGCACTCCCTTTTTCCTTCTTTCCGTAAAGCTCACGACTGGACGCCTAAAGCTTGAAGAGTGTAAACCAGCCCTAACAAACACTACACAAGTTCACTGTACAATTTTACAAGCTTGAGCAAATATCAATATCGTTTTGATCTTTACTTAGTGCACTGAGTAAATAGCAAAAACACCGCCATACACTACACAAACGCACTGTACAGTGTCAGACTTGCGCAAATTGTGTAGTGTATGGCCAGCATTAATTATTGAAATTTAAAATCGGAACCTCTTGAAATTCCTTCGTTTAACTAGATTTTTAATTAAATAGGATCCAGTGTTCTATATCGAAATTAGGGTCTATAAAGTGTTTGTATATTGTAAATACCTCTTATAATTAAGATAAAAAGCCTATATTTTTAAGATAAAACTACTTTAGTATAATGAAATCTGAAAGCTTTAATAACTTAAATAGACTTATTAAATCTGTACATATATGTATGTAGAATATATATTTACGATCGTTTTATTATCTCCTTATCTAGACTATAAATTCGGTTAACAGTGGCCGGCCACCTCTCATACACCCTAAGGCCCATTTACGATTTTAAACCTTTAATTCGCTACGACACTTATAGTCCTTTAAAGTTCTTAAAACCAAAACATATTTTGTGACAATGTCATAATAAATTGGGCTTAGACCATGGGTGAGCATTTTATACGTATTTCATCGCTCTGTCATATAATCGTCGCTAAAACCGCGTCTAATCCACATACTGAGTGAGTACGTTAAATTTATTTGCATGTAAGTGCACTGAAGGAAATATGCGAAAATTTACATCAATTAAACAAAATGGACACTACTATTTGTATGATCAACTACTACTTAAAATTAATTTTTAGATCTGAAAATGATCGCAGCTGACAAAAATTCTATCTGATACTACGAATGCAGTCTTTCCTTGGTGCGATAATACCGATTACTTTTCTCGTCTTCTCTGAAATACATGCGTATTGGCATATTTTAAATATTACAGTTTCTAGTCAGCACGACTATCAGAGACTTGTTAAAGTTTATACAGAAGATCAAGAAAAATCTACAGAAAATAGAAAAATTATACAGTTTTCATTTAGTATTAGACTCCCTGTTTAAATTTCTATAGAAGATAAAATATATTTTTGGTCATTTGTACAAGTGACTACAAAAATTTGGTATACATACATACATACCTGATTTAATCGTTGAACAGCTGTTTTGGAATAAAATTCTCTTTCTGGGATAGCGATACGTTTGATTTATCCACCGATATTTGGTTGTTTCAGAAATACTGATGTGACAATATTTAAAGTGTGAAGAGGAATTGTTGAACAAAAAAGTTTCGCCAACATGTGCTAAAGACCATTTTAGACTAACACTAGATTCAGACCGTGGTTTAAAAATCATGTCTTTTTTTTAATTTCTTTTGAAAGTTGCTTCCAAAAACACAACAGATTCAAACGAAGATTTTTTACCCATGATTTTAGTGTTGATTTTTTTCCCCCATTATCAGTAATTCCTCTTTACTTGCTTATTTATAAAAACAAACAATTTTAATGCGCTCCATGTTTTGTATTGTAAAGAGATGTTGCCACATTGAAATAAAAAATAAAATGAAGCAACATAACAAAAATACGAATGGGTTCAAAGAAAAATATAAAAAGAGACACAAAGATCAGAAAACTTGTTTTTTTCTCTACCCCGCTTGCTTCACTACACCGTTCGCCAACAAACACCAAAAATCATGTCTTAAAAAACATGGAAAAAATCACCGTCTGAACCGCGTGTAATAATGAGTTTTGCGACAGGTCAAAAACTTAAATAAATTCAAAATGTAAAAGAGTGTGAAAACAATTTGTTATGAAATGTGAAAAAATACGTAAAGAAATTTGACATTCGTACGGCTCTCATAATTTCTTTGAAGTTTTCTAAACAATAAGATTCTTCATGTTATCAGAATTGTTTGTTTGTGAAGCACAAAAATAAAAAAATGGAAGAATTATTAAAATTTTGCTTTCTTTTAAAATTCTTAATAAGTAACTAATAAGTTTGTATTTAAAATTATGACGGAACAGGTTAGTTTTGTTTAAAATTTTGGTCACTAAACTAAGTTTAAACTTAATTTACATCTCAAAAATGCGGCCTTAGTATTATTTATAGTTCAGAATATCTTTCAGTCTTAAAAACATGAGGATACTTGTCTTCATTCAAAAATTACAGAGTTGTTGTCTTCAAACATAGTGTGTCCATTTCTTCTTATTTTTAAGAGGAAAGTTTTACCTTAAAACGAACAAACTTGAGGCCCCTACTGTACATACAAAATTAAAACTTTTAATGTCAATTTCTACGAACTTTTTCTTTGGTTTTAAGAATCTTAAAGAGACAAAAACATAAAATAAAAACTATAAGTTTTTTTAGTTCATTTTTAATACATATAAAGTTCTTGTAATTATTTGTTGTTAAGAAATTCTTCAAAAATCGTGTTAAAATTTTAAAAATAGAAATAGAAAACAAATACATATACATAGTATATCTCGAAAAATCCGTTCATGAAAAGAAAATCAATATATTTTATTAGATTTACAAATATACATTTAATTTTTGTTTTTTATTTAAATAACATCAGGGACCACAAAATATTTATTAAAATTAAAATAAGACCCAAGATTTTCTTTTGAATTTTTTAACTTAAGGAATAAAAAAATAGCTCGTTCAACCGTAAATGTCACATCAGCTTAGAGATGTTTGTATTGACCGCGAGAGTAATACAAATGAAGAAAGCAGGAAGTAAAAATCTAGAAAATAAAACTGCACAGATACACTATCACACTATGGTACTGTGATGCATTTTAAGCTTTTTTGTTGTGGGCCAAACTGGCGATTTAAAAGGGCCAAAACACCTTTGATAGGGCAAATTTTTAATAAACATATTTATTTGATTATTATGTTTGTATTTTAATAAAACCAATAGTAATATAGTACACGTGTTTTATTTAATTAAGAGCAAAACCTCACATTGTTTAAAAATATTTTTGTCCATTTTTATTTCATTTTAAAATACTTCACACTCTGTGTTTCACAAATATCATTGCTCAAATGCAGCTCAATACAGAATTACATTTATGCATCAGTAATTTGTATACCTTTTGACAGTCTACTTTGTTTTTTATATATTTTCCAAGGCGAATTAATTTTTCAGGTGGCGTTGAAAGCACAGCTGTGCTAATTTTTTTCTAAAGGGCATATAAAACCACACAAATAGCTTGGCAAACATGTCAACATTTTACGTTTGTACAAATATTTTGTGTTGTTAATTAGGGTGTTTGCTGTTTAGACAAACGTTTGAAGCAATGTTTGCAGAAATATTAAAATTTTTAATATTTGGCAGACATGTTGGATATTTGTCAAACTTTTTGTAGTGTCTAGTGCTAAAAGTAATCATTTCAGCGAAAACTTTGCAGAGTAAAGACGTAGAAGAAGAAGCAGTAAAATCGATTTCAGCAGTTAATTCAAATTTTTTTTAACAGCATTGTTTCCCCAAAACAGCTCGTAGTTTAGAGCCCACTTTACTCCAAATTCTTTTTCTTTCTTTTATATTTCTTCTCCGCACAATCGTCGTTTGCATTCTTTGAAAACAAAACCACAATGAAAAATTAATGTTTGTACGAAATAATTTTGTGTTGTTTATTCCCAAACAGAAGCAAAAACAAAGTGCATGTTTACCTAGCAATTTGTATGGCTTGTTATGCCCTTTACTTAGAGAGAGAAATGTCAAAAGTTGCTTGTGTGTTTGACATATTGGTCAACGAAAGCAACGACAAAAAAAAACATTGTTGTGTTTTTGGTGTTGTTACTTGTTATAGTATAGACACCACCGTATACATGAATTCGCCTTGATATTTACTTAAAGTTACCCACACACGAGGCAAGATTTGTCGAAACATGGTAATGTTTTGACAAATGTTGCTACGTGTGTTGGGATGTTTCTGGTTGAAATTCTTGTTACCTTTTTGGTTTCTCAAATATCAAAGTCCCAATTTACATTATACGATTTTTGTCGTTGCGATTCTTACCTTATTGGCGAGAGGGGAGAGAGGAATTAAAAGGGGTACACAAGCGAGTGTACTCTACGATTCGTTTTGTTCATTCATTCGTAGTGTCAAATTATATGTATACACAAGAAGTTGTAACGACAAAAATCGTACAATGTAAACATAAGACCGACTTCAAAGAAGAAACGACAATAATCGCAACGACAAAAATCGTATAATGTAAATTGGGACAAACATTTTTGATATATAATGTTTCCGAACACAATGTTTCATCGTGTGTGGCGATGTTGACTGTTTGTTCTTTCTCATTCTGTTGAGAGCAGTTGTTGAGTGAGGTGCTTTTGCAACTCTCGGACGAAAAAATATGAAGAAAGAAATCGGAAAATGGCAGCAATGGCAAATTGTGAGAGTCGCAAAACAATTTTAATTGAATATACAATTTTTCCAAATTTATGGGACATAAAATATGATAGGTATTCAAAGAAAATAAATAAATTTTTTTTTCCGTTTTGCAGTTGTATATTTAAAAAACACGCAATACTAATGTTTCGTTTTTAGTGTAATCGTCTGTGGTAAAAACTGAAACATAAATAGTAACACGTGTTTTGACAAATGTTGCATCGTCTGTGGGTACCACAACAGTAGCTATAAGGAGAATTCATACAAGGTGGTCTTATTTTTTCAAATGGATACAACACTGTGAAATACTATAACGTTGTGTCAAAATAATACAACACTGTAGTAAAAAAAATAGCTGTGTGCCAAAAATATATGCTGTAATTTTTCATTTAGTTTAAAATTTGAATTTTAAATCGTGTTGTAGAATATAATAATTTGAAAACGTGTGCTAACAAAACATTATTTGCAAGAAGTTTTGCTTTTTTAATTTCAAAAAAAGTGCAGATGAAGCAGACCGATAGATCATCAAATTTTTTTTCTGATAAGGTTTCATTAAATTTCAACGAGCGAAAGTTTAAAAAACCAAACCATTATGTAAAATTTCTTTTAAGAACTCAATGGAGAAAGAGTTATATTTATACCCACACCATAATAGTGGAGAGGGTATTATGCGTTTGTAACAGCTTCTAATATTGACCCTAGACCCACCTTTAATTATAATGATCACAATCACTTTCTGAGTTGAGCTAACGATGTTCGTCCAGCTGGCAGTACAAGTGGCCATTTGAAGATAATTTGATTGAAAGTGTTGAGAATCGGTCCATAATTTCAACATAGCTCTCATACAAACTACTCTGGAAAAGTTTGTCTGCCCATAAATTTTTATGTTGGTATTAGGGATGCCAATCGGTACTGGTTTTCGCAAATAGAGTTCGGGATGTTTAAAATTCACAAGAACGTCTTTAAAAGATGTTTAGAAACAAGAGTTTTATAATTTATTTAATATTAAAAAGTTGTTTAATGATTATATTTATTACTAAAATTTGTAAAAATTTAAAATTAATTTAATTAACATTATGATAAAAAAAAAACAATGTACGATTTCCAACAATGTGTTAATTGATTCAATGAAAAAATAATTAACATAAAATCTATATTTTACTCAATTACCTCAGTTGTTTCAAACTTAATACAGAAATAATTTATATACTAATGGAATAGAGCAAACTAGTAATTGATTTATTTGTAAGATTCCATTAATATTTTGATTAAATTTGAATTAATAATTAATTAACAAAATCAATTTTTTTAGTTACCCATAAAAACCACTGGTGGTAGGAATTATGTAGTGTATAAATTACACTACTTAATTTCGTGGAATCGCTCCATAAATTATTTTAGGTCCATGCACACTCTCGGAAATCACTTTAATAGGTCTAAACCTGTAAAGAGTAAAGTTAAAATTTTGCATTTGGTGCACCGGTGGAATCAATTAGATAATAAAACCTCACGGAACTTTTTGGTTTGTGCATTTCAAAAGACATTTATTTCTTAAATTAATTTTATTCTTTAAATATGTTCAAAACTTCTCACATTAAAATTTCTTTATAAATGTTTGGCACGCTTGTGTTCACTATCCTCTCAAGGAAGAATGTCGTGATTAATTTCTTTTTATAAAAAAAGGTAAAACAAAAAAATTAAGTTAACGATTTCGGGATTGACTAAATCCCGAAAATCCCGGGATTAAAAAATTCAAATCTCGGGAGTCGGTATCGGGATTTCGGGACTGGCATCCCTAGTTGGTATATAGAATAAATATGGTAAAAATTTTCTTTATTGCAATCAAAATTATCTCACCAAATATTATTGCAATCGGTTAAAAAAAAAAATAAATCTTGAAATTAAAATACATATTTAAATAGATATGTAAAAAAAAAATTACGGCATATAATTGTAACATATAGTTAGTTATCAGATGTTGCTTATGTAGCAAGCCAAGGTCACATTGTATGAATTTACCTTGAGTAGCTCGTTCTTGAGTAGCTCGTTTCAGTATTTCTCACATGAAGTGAGAAACAAAAAATTTCTTCGTAGCTCGATTTGTGAGAAAAAAGAGTTTCTGTATTTAAATGTGTATAGAAACAACAACAACACTTCAAGAAAAAGAATATATTTTTTTGGGTTTTCGCGTTTAATATAATTTGTAAAAAGAAGGTAAATTCCCGTATTCTTTTTGTTAAACCAATTTACATAAATACATGACATTTTCAAAGTAGAATGATGATGATGGGCCATTCTGCTGGTGTCTTTTAATTGTGAGTGCTTCTGTATACAAAGGGGAATACAAAAAAGGTGAAACATGTGTTACAGGAAAATAAATAATAGTAATTTCCCCTTCTCTGGTTCCACGGGTAAGTGTTTAGAATTATTCTTAAATAAAAACATATGTTGTCTCTGTAGCTTCTTTTAACTTCCCCATAATGAATCTGCACGGAACCAGAAAATCACTTCATTGTACAGAACTTGAATTTTTTCAATTTTGTTTATCAAACCGGTATTTTAGTTTCGATTACACTTCCACGAACGGCGGTTATCGATTTGGCCTTTGCTTCATTAAATCCTTAAAATGTCAAGTTTGAAATCAATTGCGTTTAGTGCTTAATTGCTTGTTTCCACGTTTTTAGAATTGCCTTTTAAATAAAGCGCTGGAATATAAACTGCTTATAAACAAAACTTTATGTGTTACTGCTTTAACTTTAACTGATCAAATTGTCTTAAAATAATTAAATGCTGCTACATTTTCTTTCACTAAACACAAGCGAATGCTGTGAAAATTGTTTTCACAGAACCTTTTTCTTATATTCCTATTTTCAGCTTTTGGTATCGCCGAATAGAAAATTTTTTGAAATAATTTATTATATGCAGACAAAAATGTATGAAAGTGAAATTTATATTTGAAAAATTAGATCATTCTGAAAAAAAAAACACGGTTTGAAAATTTATTATAAGGAATTTATAAAAAATATACGAAGTAAAAACATATGAAGATAAAAAAGCTGGTAGGCACATGTGCGTTCATAGACTGCCAATTAAACATCTGCATTACCTTAGAAAAAACTGTCTCGGTGTAATATCACTCAATTTTTTATGCTTGTCTTTTTTGTTCTCAAAATGTGAGCAATTGTCAATACCGAAACAGTTAATTAGATTTACTCATAAAATGATAAAAGTGAGATCGATGGAAATCTCGTTTTGCTTGAGCAAATATTGGTCATTTCCTGTATGTACGCAGAGACATAACAAATAAATAAAAAAGCGTGTCAGAACTATTTTTCTAGGCACATACCGATTTTCATAAAAAAAAAACGTTTTTTCGTTTATCTTGAACCAGTGACTAATTATTCAGTTGTTAGATCACCAGAATTATCCAAAATCTCACAAGACAAAATGAGATTTATGGTAATATAAGCATATCGATGAGTTTCCGAGATTATCATTTCTTAAAAATGAAAGATAATAAATATTTTTTTTAAGCAAGAAAATATGATATTGTTTGTGTTTTGAGTGGGCAGGTACTTGTGTTGTATTTTGAAAACATGGGCATATTTTTGTATGGTTATCTTGTTGTAGCCCTTTACTGCCACTAAAAAAAAATTAGTTCAAAAAGGGGCAAAAGTGATAAAAAAAAAATACAAAATTATACTAAAGGAGATGTGAAAAAAAGGGGCTAAGAAAGTGGCAAGTCAGTCAAAAAGGGGCAAAAATGCGACTTAAGTCGCATAACGGTAACGCTGCAGAGAACACTGATTCGGTTTTTACTGGAATATTTCGTAATTTAGGGTCAAATATAAGCGAAACATCAACAAAAGAAATAAATTATAAAACCAAAACAAATTATAGGCGAAAAAAAATTAAAGTATCCAAATATAAAAAAGTTTTTTTTTAATTTATTTTCATCATTTATTTATTCATTCATCATTTAAAGTATTTTTATTTTCGCTAAACTTTTTCGCAAAATAATACGTCTGTAGTCCTTTTGAAAGATCACATCGGAATTTTATTTAAGTTTCCCAGCTTTGACCTGTTCTTGCAGCATATCCGTTTTTAAGAAACTGTCTCCTAAAAAGGCGGATGGCGGAGATAAAAGTATAAAAGTTTACTATATACATATGTCTGAACACACCAAAGCCCAAAACATAACACAAATCCTAAAAACCAGTCAAATTCAAGATTGCCCATTAAGTGTTAATACTTTAGTATCGACATACATGCGTCACTATGCATTTCGTTTTGCTGCAAGCTTCTTCTTAATTTTTTTGTTATCCTCTTCTTCCCACTCAAAATATAATGAAGTACATAAGTGAATTTGATCTATTTTGTGTTTTCATTGTCACACAGGGTAATTTGTAATGTCTGCGGCAAGCATATGCCCTAGAATACAAGGTTTAATTTTTCAATAGAAAAGTGGAGGATATAGATTTATAAACTTAATTTTAAACTGGAAGTTCCTCCAGGTGAGCCATAGGGTAATACAAGTTTTGATCGATATTCTTAGCTCGACAATAATTTTGTGAAATTAAAGGTTTTGGTGAACGAAACTCAATGAACTTTGGTATTTCGATACGTTGGTTAGAGCCAGGTCAGCACGACGAGACTACATGCTATGTTTGCCAAAATAGTGGCATAATGAAAATAAATATGCATATCGAAAAAGCGTTTTGCAAAAAGTCGTAAAATCAGCTTTGCTTTCAGTGCCACATTCGCACGTACTTCCGGTACTAGCACTACCTGTTCGCAGTCCAAGTCTTCTTTGGAAACCACAGAGCATTTAAATATTTTGGTGACAAACTTGAGACTATGTATCAAAAAATAATGCAGAAATATTACCAACCGACTTTCAGAAAGCGCCAGCATACATTTCATCCATTCTTTACAGTAAACGAAACCAACACATTTGTGTATTGTAATGAATGAAATGAGCATACAGTGAAACCCAGCCGATTGGCATATTTTTATTAACTCTTCACAGAAAAGTCTTAAAGCTGCACTTCTATTTTACGACAACTCAAAAAACCCAATTCCAATTGCATATGGTGCCAACATCAAAGAGTCTTATGATTCTATTAAATATAAATTGGACGTAGTGAAACACGAGGAGCATAATTAGCGTACTTGTTGCGATTTAAAAGCAGTTGCCTTTCTCTCTGAAAATGCAGTCTGGATATGTAAAGTATAGATGCTTTTTATGCAAATGGGATAGTAGATGAAGTGGCAACCAGTATTCCAAAAGAGTTGGGAGTCCAGAGCTCACGAAAAGTTATTCGAACACAACATCATTCAGCCACAGAACAAATACTACTGCCACCACTACATATAAAACTTGGAGTGGTGAAGAACTTTGCAAAAACTTAAGTCAAAAATGGGACAGCTTTAGAGTTTTAGAAATCACTTTTTCCAAAACTAAGTGAACCAAAGATTAAAGAAACATATATCGGTTATAAAATATTAACTAAAAAAATAAATTATCAAGAAGTTTAAATGGGTCACTTGTGTCTTATTCAGAATATTAAAAAAATTCCATGTTTATAGCTTTTCTTTTCTGATTTATCCTAGTCTTTTCTATTTTTTTATTACTTTTAAAAAAATTGTTTACACTAAATAATTACACTTGAAGAACTTAAAAAAATTATTTTCTGCAACTGAATCATGCTAAAATAGCATTTGGCACAGCATTGCCAGAAGATTTGGAAGGAAAATCTTCATTTGGCGAAAAAAAATCTTATTTAGGCTTATTTGACCTTTCTTTTTTTATAATTATTTTGTATTGTTTAAGCTTGAGGTCTATTTATTTATAAAATATTATATATATTTATTTCTATCGATATTTCGCCAAACTTTGGGTAGCATCGTCCGGAAATTAAATTAACAAGATTTTATATACAAAATTATGAAAAAAATTTTGTAATAAATTAAATTCAAAAACCTATTTGTCATACAAAAAAATTTCAAAAACCATAATAACAAAAAAATAAAATAAAACTAAAGTATAACAACTCATATAAACTGTAACAATAATAAAAAAAAAAACATTTTCACTAAAGAAAATTCCTATAACATATAATAATTTTTTAACTTAACTTATATTTATCTTACATACTTACTTATAAAAACATATTTAATTTAACTTATTTTTAATCTTACATACTTATGTATATGTAGATCGTGACCTAAGGACAAGAAGGACCTAATTTTTATGTAATTTATATGCAAATTGAACCCTCTTATTCCAAGGCTGCGATTGGTATATTTATATTATATCTACCCTTTTATCTCCTAATAACTAAATTCCTATAATTATTCGCTATATGTTCTGTGTCTGTTTTAAAATTTATTCTTTGTCGTTGGTGTATTAATTATTTTATTTTTTTTTTATTTATTTATCTATTTATTTACGTAATATTAAGCCATTTAGGCCAAAAATCAATATTACAAGTAATTAATGCTTAAGCTACATATATATAATATTCATTAATCTATAATTATAATTCATAATTAAAACTATCAAATTGAAAATAAGAATAATATATTATCATTATAGATTAAGGCTCCCCAGCCACATTAAAAATATAAATATCAAAATTATCATCCATCAGTAGCTAATCAAGAGTATTTAAGAAGTCTAAAATTTTTAACCGAAAAACATTATTTGAATAGGAAAAAATCCATAACGAAAATGGCAACAAGTTCCAAAGCCTAGCAATCCGAACAATAAAAGATTCTTGGTATACGAATTAAGGGATTTCTAGAAGAACGCGTAAACAAAAAGGAATTTAATAATTCAGGTGGTTTGCCATTTTTTATAATTTTATAAAACAAAATCATGCTCCGATATTTAATAAAGTTATTAAAAGTACATCCATGAAAACTAAAAGCGGTATCACTAATATGTTCACAGTGTCTAACATTATAAACGAAACGAATTATTAGATTAAATATACGGCTGATCATCCTCAAGCGCATAGAACCAGTACCTGAGTAAACTTCAATGCCATATAAGATATTCGAAAACATCAAAGCATGTGCCAAGTTAATACTTAATTCGTAGAGGTAAGTATAAATTAGTAGAATTAATTTTACGCAATATACCATAAATTTTACCATAAACCATATCAATATGGGGATCAAAGGAAAGTTTGCTGTCCAAATATACACCTAGACACTTAATATGGTCAACCAAAGAAATATGAGTTTTGCTCAAAACTATATTAATGTCAGGATAAAAACGACTGGTTGGTCCAAACATTGAATTGAATTGAAAGAAGTCCATTCGCATACCCGATCTAAGCAAAAATTTATATTGTTCTGTACAACGTCACTTAAGTCAATTCGGCTTTTAAAAAGTAAAATGACATCATCGGCAAAAATGAATGGCTTGCATAACGATGAAGCAACAAAATCAGAGATGCTATTAATATATAACGTAAAAAGTAGTGGTCCTAAAACCGAACCCTGAGGTATACCCTTAGTTAAAATACGCAAGGCAGACGTAGCACCATTATATTCTACATATTGAGATCTACCAGTCAAATATGAAAAAATGAGCTTACAAGCAGACTTAGAGAATTTATATTCATCCCTGAGTTTTTTTTATCATCATAGAATGACAAATAGAACCAAAAGCTTTTGCAAGATCAAGAGAGATAAGGACACTAAGATTATTCTCATTCTCGTATAACTATAGCCATTACGAAATGCATATTGGCTGCTACTAATATTTAAAAAAGTGGAATCCAACATTTGCTGTTTCATTTAATGCTCAAGAACTTTAGACAAAGCCGGAAGGATCGAAATTGGTCTAAGATCTCCAGGTTCATTTACTAATCGAGTTTTTGGAATTGAAGTAACACAGGCAATCTTCCAAGCCATCGGAAAGGGTGAAGTAGTTAAAATGGTATGTAAAAAGTGCAGTATATATCTAGACAAAAAGGGAAAACCCATTTTAACCATGGGAGCTGGAAGATTGTCTGTTCCCAACGATTGAGATCGAACTTTACCAAGTGCATCAATAACCTCTAATTCTGAAAGGCAATAAAATGAAAAAAAATTAGGAGATTCAACAAAGTCCCCAAATGCAAAATTTTCCAAAATATCACCACCATTACCGACAAAGAAATCATTCAAGACATTGACATTTTCAAAAAACTTTTCGGAATCTGAGACTAAGTCTAAGCAGTCATGGCTTTTAAGCGTTCTCCATACATTACGAGAATCCATATTACGAACTATTTTAGAGAAATAATTTCTTTTAATCTTCATAATAACAGATTTATCTTTATTGCGGTATTAACAATATATTTTCCAGTTCGTTTCGGAGCGATTAGCCATATAGGAACGATAAGTCAGATAACAAATAGATTTGGCAAACACAATTTGTTTAGAATTTATTCAATTATACTTGTCTCTACAAACTTTCCTTCTGACTATGGGAACGAATGTAAGAAGTTAAAGATTCGAACATTTCTTTAACATTACCTAAAGTAAAGTCCGACAAATCATAGTTAGACAAAAACGAATACACTTCGTCCCAGTTTATAGCATCAAATAAGCTGAAACAAATTTAAAAAAATTAAGAATTACAATTCCTTTAATCTGTTCATACAACGTTTCGCAACATAAGAAAAAAAAATTTTTTTGCCCAAAATATTTAAAATTTTTTATTTTTAAATCATAAAAAATCCAAAACGGTAAAAAAGTGTCAAGTCCTATTACTTTCACGTATACCCTATGAATAAAATGAGACATAAATCATGCAAATCGATGAACGCGTTTCGCTTTTATTCACAATTAAGTAAAGGTATGAATTTCAAAAATTTGCTCGAGATATCCACAAAATTCTTTGGAAAAAACATTGATGACTTTTTTTATGATTCTCAGAATTAAAAAAAAAGGAATAAACAGAAGGTTATTTGATTTTTATGATTGCGGTAGCAAAGTAATAAGAGTTAATAAATGTTAGTGGACAATTAAAAGGAAAAAAGGAAAGTGCACTTTTTTAATTATTTGGGTTTTTCCGTTAGTTACCTTAATGATTTTTTTACAGAAATTGCACCCACATTTATGAGTGCTCATGTTTTGGAACGTTTCGAAAACATATTTCATAAGTACCTGCCAGTAAAAGATTGAAATATTTGTAGTATTTATAGGTGTTCTTTGATCGATTTTTGTCATTAAACAAGAGTCGACGAACGCGAGAAGTACAAGTGAATTTTTCTCCGGTTTTTAAAAGTGAATAACAACAAAACATATAATATATGGAAAATAACAAGTGCCCACAATTGGATAATTTTTGTTCCGTTTGTTCCAAAATGAGGCCAACTGGATCGAAAAAAATAGATTACTGAGGAATTCAAAACAGCGTATTGTCATTATTTTGATGAAGCAGATTTAAGTGGTGCAAACTTTACGCCGAACGCAGTGTGCAAAAATTTTTATAATACCCTTTTAACGTGGATACATGGAAAAGGTGGACAGTTCTCTTTTATGAAGCCAGTAATTTGGGTGGAAGACCTAACTGGACATGATGAATCCAGGTGCTACGCATGCATAAATTCTCGTCATGGATTAAACAGAAAACAATTGAAAACAAAAGTATACATCGCTGCTTTTACTGCCACACTTGCAGTTAAACGCGCTGCTGGTACCGATATACCTAAGCCTCCGAGTTAAAAGCAAAATAATTAAACAATGAAAAATCTTCTAAGAACAAAATACTTATCTCTTCCGTGTTAATATTCACTGCATTTTGCATTTTAAATTTATTTTTAAGTGTTAAAATTTTTTCTCACCACGTTTTTATGTGTGAGGTTATTTGACAGTTCAAAGCGGAAACTTTCTCACAAAAATTTTACAGACACACTTTTTCAGTAAATTGGCGAGAAATTTTCTTACCTGACAGTTATTACTCGCCAAAAAGGTTACAGACGCAGTTAAGTGAGAAAAACAGCTGTTTGTTTCAATTTATGGCATTTTGGTTTCATTTCTCACATTTCAATCGAAAAGTTTCTCGCCGCGGGAGTTACATAACATGGGCATAGGCTTTACATTGAACGCTAGACTGAGCCTTTGTTATACTATCATGGCAATCCTCACATTTATATTGTACTTTGGTGGCCGGCATTTTGAAACAATTTGTATTTCTTGTTTTTTTTTTTATATACACTGAATCAATTAAGTCTCCGTACAGACATAATCATAATTTAAACAATTTTTTTGTGGTCACTTTTATTTATATATTTTATATTTTTTTGAAATTATTTTATAAAAAAAAACTTATAAACTAGAAAACAACATAAAAAATTAAAAATATTTTGATTAAACCCAATTTAGATATTTTTAATTAGGCTTTAGTTCATTAAATTTAATTTTCATTAAATTATTTCTATGAAGACAGGAATTTTACAACACAAAAAAGTCTCCGTTTAGTTACCTATTTTAAGGCAAAAAATCCAATATTAATTAGAAATGTATCTAATATGTGGAAGGACCTCCTTTCTGAGCAATTACAGCATTTAAACGGCTATGCATGGAATGCACCAGCTTTGTTGTCAGGGAATCTATTTTATTCCACTTTTCTTTAATAACTGATTTTAGCTGATCCTTACTCTTTATATTGTGCTGCCGAATCTTTCGTTCCAAGTGATCCCATAGATGCTCAATTGGGTTGAGATCCGGTGGCTGAGCTGGGTGATTTAATTGCTTAGGAACAATATATATTAGCCATTCCTTTACTAATCTAGAGGTGGGTTTTGGATCGTTGTCTTGTTGGAAACAATACAATCGTCCCAAGCCCAATTTTTCTGCAATTCGTTTTAAGTTTTCTTTTAATATATAAAGGTATGAATATTTGTCCATCGTGCTTTCAATAAAAATAAGATTGCCCACCCCAGATGAAGCCATGCAACCCCAAACCATAACGTAACCTCCTCCGTGCTTTACGGTTGGAGTCAAATGCTTCGGATCCATTTCAGTATTTGGCTTTCTCCATACCATTTTTCTTCCATCAGAACCAAAAACATTAAATTTACTTTCATCGCTGAAGATAACTAGATCCCAAAATAAAAAAAAACTTTATCGATATGCTCGAAAGCGTAATCCAATCTCTTTTTCATATTCACTTTTCGAACCAGGGGCTTCTTACGGCTTACCCGGCCATTGAATCCATATCGTTTAAGAGCGTTTCTTATATGTAGTTTGGCGGTTAACTGTTATTCTATCGCTAGATTTTAAGTTTCCTGCAATTACACATGGGCTGATTTTTGGATTACAAGCTGCAGTTCGTACAATTCTTCTTTCTAGGTGGTGGTTTATTTTTTTGCTCGGCCAGCTCTCGGTTTGTTTGTGATTGTACCGGTTTTTATGAACTGTTGAATAACATATTGAATGGAAGAACGTGGTTTTTTTTACAATATCACTGATTTCGCTTTAACTTATTCCTTCACTTTTCAGATAAATAATAACTTTCTTTGTATCCATTGAAATTTGCTTATTTTTGCACTCATTAATTATAAAATTTTTTTAATTTTCACTTTAGTCTATATAAAACAAAATGGAATTTAGGTACCAATGACTTTCGACTTACACAAATCTATTATCAAAAATTGTACGCACACTTTTTTGAATAAAAATAGAGTTGCCAGATATAAGTGCTTTTTTCATGGCCATCTTTGCAAATTGGCTTGTGAAAATGTCGCATTCTTTTTCCTTTTTATCCCTAGATTAAGTTAAAAAGATTATATTGGCCATACTTTAGTTTTTTAGTGAAATATGTTTGATTAGTTACAAATAAAGTTATTGTACGGAGACTTAATTGATTCAGTTTATGTGTGTATATAAATGGCTGCAAAAAAATTACACAAGCAACAACTGCAACTGGCTACTTCCAAAGAAATCCAGTAGAACAATTGTAAAATATTTAGGCACACACAGTGTTAAAATAACTATTTATGTTATTAAAAACAGCAACTTCCAAAAAACACGCGTCTACTCAAGCATATAGTTGCCAGTCGATCCTAATGTGTAACATTTCTAAAATATATCTGCATTTGTAGTTAATTTCGGTGTTTAAAACCGATGCCTCTTCAAAATTTGAATAGTGATTAGATTGATGACAATTATGACTTAATGCTGTTTTTTTAGAATTAATGTCCCTATATTTTTGATCCGATTTATGTCCTGCAACCCTAGTCCTTAATTTGTTCTTCGTTGTACCTGTGTAAACCTGGTTGCATCTTTCATTATCATTTCCCTTACAAAGAATTTTATAGAAATGATAACAAAAGATGGAACCAGGTTTACATTGGTACAACGAAGCACGAATTAAGAACTAGGGTTGCAGGCCCTTCTTGTCCTTAGATCACGCTATACATATAAGTATGTAAGATTAAAAATAAGTTTGATTAAATATGTTTTTATAAATAAGAATGTAAGATAAAAATAAGTTTAGTTTAAAAATTATTATATGTTATAGGAATTTTCTTTAGTGAAAATATTTTTTTTTATTATTTTAGAAAAAAAAAAAAACAAAATAAAACAAGGGTGCCCCGGTAGGCTAGCTGGTAGTGAGCTAGCCTATCAGTACCGGGGTTGCGGGTTCGATTCCCGCCAGAGACTCTGGTCTCCTCTTGTTTATAGGTAGGAAGTTTTTTCAGTTTATATGAATTGTTATACTTTAGTTATATTTGAGGCTGTGGGAAAAATCGCCCAAAGAAAAATGGCCCAAAAAAAGAAATGAAAAATCGCCCAAAAAAATTCCATGTAAAATTGGGCCTAAATTCATATGAAAAGTGACCTAAAATTTTTGGGCTATTTTTCGTTATTGTTGGGTGATTTTTCGTTTTTTAAATGTTGTATGAAAAATGGCCCATTTTTTTGATTTTCTCCTCTATGGTATAACAAACACCGGCTCCGCTTACTAAAGCTTCTGTGCACAGCCGGCCTTCGGCCGGGCGCAAGGGTTTTTTCCACTATGGTATAACAAACACCGGCTTCGCTTACTAAAGCTTTTCTGCACAGCCGGCCTTCGGCCGGGCGCAAGGATTTTCTCCTCTATGGTATAACAAACACCGGCTTCGCTTACTAAAGCTTCTCTGCACAGCCGGCCTTCGGCCGGGCGCAAGGATTTTCTCCTCTATGGTATAACAAATACCGGCTTCGCTAACTAAAGCTTCTCTGCATAGTCGGCTTTCATTTGGAAACAAGGCAGATTTTAGAAGCTTTACTTAGCGAAGCCGGTGTTTGTTATACCATAGAGGAGAAAATCCTTGCGCCCGGCCAAAGGCCGGCTGTGCAGAGAAGCTTTAGTTAGCGAAGCCGGTATTTGTTATACCATAGAGGAGAAAATCCTTGCGCCCGGCCGAAGGCCGGCTGTGCAGAGAAGCTTTAGTAAGCGAAGCCGGTGTTTGTTATACCATAGAGGAGCAAATCAAAAAAAATGGGCCATTTTTCATACAACATTTTTGGGTGATTTTTCATAATAAAAAATTACCCAAATTTAAAAAACGAAAAATCACCCAAAAATAACGAAAAATAGCCCAAAAATTTTAGGTCACTTTTCATATGAATTTAGGCCCAATTTTACATGGAATTTTTTTGGGCGATTTTTCATTTCTTTTTTTGGGCCATTTTTCTTTGGGCGATTTTTCGCACAGCCGACAAATAGGTTTTTGAGTTTAACATGGCCCAATTAGTAGGTCTGGTCGAAACGCCTGCTGATTTTTTGTAGAGTTGTATTTTTATCATGCAATTGTTTTTGTAGCAATTGTTTCTGACATTTGTCCATTTATTACACAAACAAATGCATTTGGGTTTTGACATTTTTAACATAATTTACACAAACTAAATGCTTGTTGTATTTTCTATAGTTGCATTGTTGTTGTTTTCCTCAGTCCTTTTAATTGGGCCATGTGAATTTAACTTATGACAAAAAATTTTTCATAATTTTGTAATTTTTTTTGTTATTCATATAAAATTTTGTAAATTTAATTTAGAATACATTTTAATTTCATTTAATTTCTAATAAATAAGATCTTAAAAAAGAAGTTTCATAGAAAGTAATTAAATTCAAAATTTAGAGATATGTATATCAATTTTGAGCAAGAAGATTTCAGTTTGGGAGCTATGAAGCTCATACATTAAATCTTAAGGGTTCTCAATTTAATATAATATTTTTTGATACCGTTGTTATATCGAAGGCATTTTGAGAAAATTGCATTTAAAAAAGCTCATAGAAAATATATTTAGTTTCCTCAATATATTCCTAATGGAATAGTTATAAAAATAATGTTGGTACACCTTTTAAAAGATATTTTTAATTGGAACTCTCCACTATCACACAAGTCTTACGTATTTTGTGGAATATGCAACCCTGTCATGATAAAATATATTATCAACTCAGTTGAGTTGTAATTTCGTAGTTTTTGAATTACAACCTCAACTCGGTTGAACCGTAATAAGGGCATAAGACTTGTGTGATTGTAAAACAGCCTTAGGCACTTATGTGTATATACTTTGCTTAAAAATTATCATACAAATGGAGTGTGGAAACTTAAAGCTTCTTAAGTTGCATTAGTTTTACCTTTTGGTACTAAATTAGGACTGCCAGAAGTGTAAGCCCGTCGACCAGGACACTTATAATAATACAGTACTTCACGGATAAGAGCATCACGCTTAAGTAAGTTTTACGCTTAAATAATTTTAAGATGAAACATTTTCCTTGATCCATTTAATTTGTGTACAATTTTTTCTCTTAGCTGCATCCTGCTGAACTGCGTTAAACTCATAAATAGGTTATATATTTCGTAAAAAAAAAAAACAAAATTTCACGGTTGATCGCACGAACGAATTTCTAGATTTTTTGTTTTGCTTGTAACTTTAAAGGATTTTATTTCTCTTTGTGTTTTTAAATAATTAGTCAATTCACAAAGTGTTCTATTGTGTCATATCGGTTGTATTTAATATAACTCTATGACTGTTTAAAAAAAAAATTTCATATTAAAATATATTATGTTCAGGGCAAGTTTGCCCTAATTATGACAATACAAATTTGTTACCTATGTATTTTTAATGTGCTATTTTGTCATTTAATTTTAATATTAACACTAATTTATCATATCATATTGCAACATTCTGTCTCATTCTGTCTGTCGCGGTCGTTGAAGATAGACGTGTTTTCTAAACTCGGCATACGGTTTATTTTTTTTTGAACAAATAAAGTATAAAAAAAGTAAATACAAGAAAAAGAAAAAAAAAAAAAAAATTACATGTATGTACATACATACATAAACACACATTTTTTTCATTATCGGTGTTGATAAACAATAACAAATAAGAAGAGCACAACTGTAAACAGTAAAAGTAAAAAAAAAAAAAAACTCTTATGAGTGCAAACAGTAGAAATGCATATATCACAGTGAGTGTTAGCGAAAAAAATACAGAAATAAAAAAAGAATCGATGATAGCAAATACCTAACGGCTAAACCTATTACTCGTACGCGATCCCTCTCGCCGTCTGTATTTAATAACACGGTTGATACAATAACAAATACAAAACCTGCTAGCGTTGCCTCAACAGCAAAAACAATTTTAATAAGTGATGTAAATATTAACCCCCAATCAGGCATAATAGAAAACTCAGTATCACCTTCGGTGTCTAATAATACGGTTGATATTAATACAATAAAAAATATAAAACCTGCAAGCGGTGCCTCAGCGGCAAAAACGATTTTAATAAGTGATGAAAATATTACCCTCAAATCAGGCATGATGGAAAACTCAGCTCCACAAGTAAAAAGTGGTCAAAAGCCTCAAGTACAAGTTGGTATGGACAGGTACATAACAGTGCTTAAACGGGGTCGCAGCCCTACCTCTGCAGCAGTTGCTTCGGCCTCAAAAGTACCATCTTTTGATAAAATAAATTCTCAAAATCGATTTGCAATTCTGGAGGATGAATCCTCTGAAGCACCAAACGTCATAAAATCGTCCAAGCCTCCCCCGATATATCTTAGGGAGCAAAACTCAAATGAGCTCATAAAGAGTTTGATATCGGTGATAGGTGAAAATTCGTTTTACGTAGCTGCTATCAAGCGTGGTAGTATAAACGAGACAAAAATACAAGTCAATAATGAGAATGATTTTCGCAAAATTATAAACAAATTTGAAGTACTTAAAAAAAACTTTTATACATACCAACTGAAAAGCAGTAAAGGTCTCCAGGTAGTGATTAAGGGAATTGACTCATGTGTGGACCCAGAAGAGGTAAAAACATTCCTCGAAGAAAAAGGCTTCAAAATAAAACATGTAGTAAATATAAAAAATAGAGCAAAAACCCCCAACCACTTTTTCGAGTGGAGTTTGAACCCGGCGACGTAAAGCTTAAAAAAAATGAAACGCACCCTATTTACAATTTGAAATATATTCTCTATAGAAGAGTAACTATAGAAGAGCCACACAAAAGAAATGGTCCCGTTCAGTGTTTAAACTGTCAAGAATATGGTCATACTAAGGCATATTGCTATTTACCCCCTGTTTGCGTAGTATGTGGTGAATTACATGGTACAGATCTTTGCGATAAGTCTAAAACCGACCCCAACGTAAAAAAATGTAGCAACTGTGGCGGTAATCACACTGCCAATTATAGAGGATGCCCTGTAAATACCATCGTCAAGCAGTCAGTTGGACCGAAAACTAATCCCCCTCAAATGCAGGTAACAAATCAAGTAAGCACTGGTGACATTCAGGCCCCGCAGCCTAGTAATAACAGGACCTCTTATGCTAACGTCGTAAAATCAAACCATGCGCCAACGCAAGGTGCTGCGCCAAGTAATGATGAAACTCCAGTTTCAAATTTAAGTCGTCTAGAAAAAACCATGGAAACATTAGTGCAAACAGTAACTAATTTTACGAACACAATGGGTAATATGATGCAGGAAATTCTTAGAATGCAATCGATGTTATTGCAATCTGTACTTAACAAGCCATGAACTGTTTAAAAATCTGTTTTTGGAACGCGAACGGCATCCGCCAACATAAAAATGAATTAGAATACTTTCTTAAAAATAAACAAATTGATGTCATGATGGTTTCTGAAACTCATTTGACCTCAAGAAATACGTTTAACATCAATGGTTATATACTATATGATACCAAGGACCCTCGAGATAGAGCTTGTGGTGGTTCTGCCATTTTGATAAAAAATCGAGTCAAACACTACCTAATGTGTGATCATCGTGAGGATTATCTCCAAGCAACGAACATTTGTGTTGAAGAGCTGAATTGTAGCATTGTAATCTCATCTTTATACTCTCCACCTAGATTTTCAATATCAGAAAGCCAATATTGTGAATATTATAAATCACTAGGACCCTGTTTCCTGGCCGCTGGCGATTATAACGCTAAACATACCTTCTGGGGGTCACGACTAATAACACCAAAGGGTCGTGTTTTGTTTAATACAATCTCTAAAATGAATTTAAATGTTGTCGCGAGCGGCCAACCAACATATTGGCCTGCTGACCCGCAAAAAATTCCAGATGTCATCGATTTTGGCGTGGTTAAAAACATCCCCACAGAAACGATCCACGTTAAAGCTTCCCTAGAATTATCTTCCGACCACACACCTACAATTGTTACTATAATGAACCCCAATAGAATTGTATCTCCGACTGGTTACCTAGCGACGTCAGCCACACAAATAAATTGGTTAAAATATAAAAAATATCTCAGTGCCCATTGCACAGAAAATATTCCACTCAGTACACCGGAGCATGTAGATCGCTCTATTGATAATTTTGACAGTTTTCTGAAACTAGCTGTTCAACATTCCAATATTGCCCCCAAAAAAACAAAAACTATTAAAATATATTCCACAGATGTCGAGCGTCTCTTGTCTGAAAAAAGGAGGGCACGAAGAGAGTGGCAATTGCACAGATCTCCTCAACTTAAGAACTTGCTAAAAGAGTGTACAAAAAGATTAAGAAAGTTATTGCAGACTCAGAAAACGGCTTCTCTGGAAAAATATCTTAAGGAACTTGATGCAACTCCACAATCGGACTACTCATTATGGCGTGCAGCTAGAAACCTCAAAAGGCCAGTTGTCTCTAAACCACCATTAAGAAATTTGAATGGAAGTTGGGCAAGAAATGATGTTGAAAAAGGAAATCTGTTTGTAAGTCACTTGAAAAACGTATTTACACCTAATATATCTCACAATATTGCGGTCGATTTACCACCTGTTGCTGCTAGAGCAGCTATTCCCCTAAGATTTGAGATGAGAGAAATCGAAAAGGTTATATGTGACTTAAACACTAAGAAGGCACCTGGCATTGATAAGATCAGCAATAAAATGCTATTAGAGCTACCTCGCGTAGCAAAGAAAATTATTCTTTTTATTTTTAATGCTATTTTACGCCTTGAATACTTTCCTCAAAAATGGAAGGTTTCCTTAGTTACCATGATACCAAAGCCAGGTAAAGATCATACGAAAGTTGAGTCTTATAGGCCTATTAGCTTATTATCAAATATGTCAAAGCTATTTGAGAAATTACTAGTTTCAAAATTAACACCGATTTTAAGTGAAAATAGATGTATTCCAAACCATCAATTCGGATTTAGAAGAAAACACAGCACAATTGAACAAACTCATCGAATAGTAAATGTCATAAGAAAAACATTTGAAGAAAAAAAATATTGCTCAGCACTCTTCATCGACGTTTCGCAAGCTTTTGACAAAGTCTGGCATGAAGGCTTATTACACAAATTGAAGCAAAATTTACCAGCAAACACACACAAACTGTTAGAAAGCTACTTAGTCGGTCGTCAATTTATTATTAAAGAAGAAAATTTCTTAAGTTCACCTCAGCCGATTGGCGCTGGAGTCCCACAGGGCAGCATCCTGGGCCCTCTATTATACTTAATTTATACTTCGGACATGCCAACAAACAACTACACCCAAACTTCAACATTTGCAGACGACACAGCTTTTCTAAGCGTCCACGAAAACCGTTATGAAGCATCTCGTTACCTACAGCATCATATATTTCAACTAGAAATATGGCTAAGACAATGGAGGATAATGGTCAATGAGCAAAAATGCGTACATATAACATTCACCCTGCGCCGGGAATCTTGCCCCCCTATTACAATCAATAATCAAATTATTCCTCAACATTCGCATGTAAAATATCTCGGTATACATCTGGATCGGCGATTAACGTGGAAATGCCATATAGAGGCAAAATTAACTCAAATGAAACTAAAAGCCATCCAAATTCATTGGCTTATTGGAAGAAATTATGTTCTTAGACTCGATTGCAAGCTTCTACTTTACAACTCTATCTTAAAGCCTATCTGGTGCTACGGTATTCAACTATGGGGCACTGCCTCGGCCTCTAATATCGAAAAAATTCAAAGGCGCCAAAATAAACTTCTTCGTATAATCACAGCCGCCCCCTGGTATGTTAAAAACTCTAACATTCATAAGGATCTCAACGTGCCATTAGTAAAAACTATGATTACAAAATATGCAGTAAAATATTTAAAAAGACTTGAACAACACCCAAATCCTTTAGCTCGAAATATTTTAAATCATGGCGGCCACACTCGCTTAAGGAGAAGAGACACTGCAGCACTTACCCAACTAGATGAGAGATAAACACCTATATAAGTGAACAGAACCCGTGATGAAGAAAATTTTTGTCTGGCACTGGCAGGACATAAATAAAGTATTAGGTTAAGATTTGATAAATTATTGTTAGTTCATATTAAATATATGAAGATTCAATAAATAAATAACGAGAAAAAAAAAAAAAAAAAAAAAAATATTGCAACAGGATGTTTACAACAGTGCGATTTAGATTTAAATAGTACTTTAATACTTAGCACTTTAGAGCACTTTGTGAACAAGTAAACTATTTTCGGGTATTATTTTTAGTCAAAACATTTTAATACTAAAATGGAATGAATAAAACGGCTATCTTTTATATATTGACGCAATTTCGTTGTTTATTGCTTTTCCTTTTACTTAATAATTATAGCTCATAACTCAAAAATGTTAGATTTACAGAAAAAGACTTTAAATTCTAAAATTTACACACAACATAATGGCAAAATAAATTATGTTTCTCTAAAGAGTTGAGTTTACAAAATCTTCACATGAAATAATTACCATATCATAAACCACCTGATAGCATAGGGGAAACAAATTTCCTATGCATAAGTGATATTAAGTCAAAAGTTGCGATAATTGACTTATGACGCTGTTTCAGCAAATGAGTGATGTAAGCATTTAAAATACATATTCAATAATTACATTGTGAACGCAATTAAGATAGAATTCCGTTAAATGCATTAGTAACGCAATCAACCAAAATTCTTTTAATTGCTTAAGTAACGCCTTACACCGAGATTATTTTAAATGCATTTCTCTCTTAGAAACGTTTGGCTTTAGGCATTGTTCATAAAGGCAGATATCCGTGAATTTTTGTATATTTCAGATAAAGGTCCAACAATTAAACTTTAGATACAAACTCTTAACATAAAAAAACAGTAAAATAAATAAAAGATTGATAATAAAAAAAAGGTTAATAATTTCAACTTTTATTTAATTTTATTGAAGTTGAACGACGTTTACCCCAGGCTTGATTTTTGTTTGCTTTAATGTGTCAAAAAACCATGGCATAATAAGAGTGGACCAGGACCAGGACAATTTGTTTAAAACCAGGACAAATCCTAGAAAACCGTGACGTATGGCAGGGCTATACTAAATACATGAACTTTTTTGTTCTTTAATATATGAAACTTTATAAAATACTTTTTTTCGTTTCACAAATAATTTTTTTTTTTCATCAATATTTCCAAAATGTACAGCCGCTAATATAAGATGCTTTTTTAATATTTTGTATGCCCAGAAATAATGATGCATTTTTGTGTAGGCTAGACAATGGGTACAAAAGTGTGCAAAACCAATAGAAAAAACGCTGATACAAAATTTTAAAAATTAACTGTTTAAAAAACTGTAAAAAATTATGTATCGATGTTGTACAAACTTAAAGTTAAGAAATTTTTATTTCTAAAAATGAAAAATCCTAATTTGAGAAAAAAATCTTCAAATCATATTTTCGTCAAAAAATCTTCAAAATTAAGATAAAATCTTCATCCTGCAACGCCGATTTGGCATATTTTTTTTAATAATTTAAAATGGCGATTGAATTTGACAGCTTGCGTTAAAAGATAGTTGCTCAGCAATGTATTATAAGCGGAATTCACCCTTGATAGTAAAGTCCCTTGTAGACCTTGTTAATCTTATAATTTTAGTAAAAATACTAACATTTACAACACTGCAACAACAAAATGTATTAGACTAAAATATACTACGCTGTGGTTGAAAAATCCCGCAAAAAGCAGTAGTAAACAAAGTGTGTGAATTTACCAGAATAAAACAGTTGAAGAAACTTTATCTGTCTCTTTCTCTCACTCAGCAAATTCATTAATTTACAATGCAGACGAAAAAGATACTCAACCTTTGAAGTATAAAATCGTATTAAATATAACAATGTTGTACTATTAATACAAAGGGTGAAAACCCCTATAGAAATTGTTGCTGAACATGTATTTTTACTAGGGATGTAACGATACGCCCTTTTGCCGATACGATACCGATACTCAAGAAGAAATATAATCAAGGTTAAATTAACAAAACTCAATTAGAGTAATTTATTTTTTAAACAAAAAACAGTGTAAGAAATTATTAATAGGTGGGTTCATTTACAGAAAATTATTGCTTTTTTCAATAATTGTTACTGCTAAGTGTTCACTAGCAAGAATTATTCAACCACCTGTTTCATGATTTTGTTTACAAAATTAAAATAATTTTCATAATTTTTCAATTAAAAGTTTTTCAATAAAATAAAATATTTATTTTTATAAAATTTAGAGACAATATTATTCCGCAAATAGTTCAAAACAAATAAATTTATTAAGAAATAATCTTGTATTTTACAGCTGAATAGTGTCGATATTCCTAACTTGCTAGCTATTTTTGCTGGTAAAGCGTTCATTTACTTTTTGAGCAATTGGGAGAATAATTTTGTAAATTTAAAATTTACTCTCTTGTGGCAAGTTTCTGCTAGTAAAGTAAATGAACACACCAAATATTTCAAATTGATTTTAATGAGATTATAAAACCAACGCAATGAATTTAAATTAATGGTAAAATAAATTAATTTTCTAAACAAAAAAACAGTGTAAGAGATTATTAATATTAAAAATTAATATTAAAAGGATTTTTGTTTAAAAAACAAAAGTATTCTCAACTTGTGCGGAGATAATTTCGCAACTCCGTTTACAGCAGACATACTATAAAAAATGCTCTCTCAGATGCGACTGAACTCATTTGACAACTTAAGTATTTCTGCGCCGTTGTCCTTAATTTTGAGTATAACATTTAATTGCGCTAGTAAACAAGCAGATCTGCGTCTCTAGAATTATTAGAAAATATAAAGTATATCTAGACTTTTTCTTTAGCTAAGCCACAGCCGTAGGATCGACAAAGGATCAACCTTCTCTAAATCTTCTTCTAAGATTTGCACAAACGCTCCAAAGGTCAGTTCTTGCAGACTTACTAGATGTGGGCGGTGACCGTATCTTGAACACTTTCGGAATGTAGAGTCATGTTGAGGAGTAGACTTGTGCCAAATCGTTCATTTCAGTGACCGGTCATTTTCGTTCAATCATTCAAAGTGAACCCGTTCGTTCTATTCGTTCAATTCTTCTTTTTATACCATTCACAAGAAGGAAGAAAAGGACAAGAAATGTTATATAACTAGCAGAGAAGTGGTCATGTGCAGGGTTGTCAGATGGGGCGATTTTTCGGCGAGTTGTAAAATAGTTGGCGATTTTAATGGCTATTTTTGATAAACCATGAATTTGTTTTTATAATCGTTAAAATCAGTACTAAAAAATAATATCGCACTTGTTCAACAAAAGTGTATTAACTCAAAATTTTAATTTTTTCGACACGCAATATTTATATCTAACTGCTGTAAAAATATCGGGCTATTTTGTCTACTTTTTGGTAATGAAACGATTGGTTTAATATTTTCATCACGGTTTTTGTTCACTTATGTAGGTGTTCATCGCTCATCTGATTGGGTGAGTGCTGCAGTGTCTCTTCTTCTTAAGCGAGTGTGGCCGCCAGCCTTTTTAAATATTACTGCATATTTTATTATCTTGGTTTTTACTAATGGCACATTGAGATCCTTATGGAAATTTAAGTTTTTGACGTACAACGGAGCGGCTATGATTATTCGAAGAAATTTATTTTGGCGCCTTTGAATTTTTCGATGTTAGACACCGAGGCAGTGCCCCATAACTGAATACCGTATCACCAAATTGGCTTTAAGATAGAGTTGTAAAGTAGAAGTTTGCAATCGAGACTAAGAACAGAATTTCTTCCAATAAGCCAATTAATTTGAATTGCTTTTTTTAAACGCCGATCTAGATTTATACCGAGGTATTTTACATGCGAGTGTTGGGGTATTATTTGATTATTTATTTTAATTGGGGGGCATGTTTCCCAACGCAATGTGAATGTTATATGTGCGCATTTTTGCTCATTGATCTTTATTCTCCATTGTTTTTACCACCTTTCCAGTTTAAATATATGATCCTGTAACGAGATGCTACTTGACAGTTTGCGTGTACGTTTAGAAAAGCTGTGTCGTCCGCAAATGTTGAGGTATGGGTGTAGCTGTTTGTTGGCAAGTCCGAAGTATAAATTAAGTATAATAGATGGCCCAGGATGTTGCCTTGTGGGACTCCAGCGTTAACTGGCTGTGGAAAACTTAAAAAATCGCCTTCTTTAATAATAAATTGACGACCGGCTAAGTAGCTTTCTAACAGCTTGTGTATGTTTGCTGGTAAGTTTTGCTGCAATTTCAGTAGTAATCCTTCATGCCAGACTTTATCGAAAGCTTGGGACACATCGATGAAGGGTGCTGAGCAATATTTTTTTTTCTTCAAAGGCTTTTCTTATGACATTTACTATTCGATGACTTTGTGCTTTGCTTTCTTCTAAAACCGAATTGATGGTTTGCAATACATCTATTTTCATTTAAAATCGGCGTTAATTTTGACACTAGTAGTTTCTCAAATAGCTTTGAGATATTGGATAATAAGCTAATAGGCCTGTGTGATCCTTCCTGGCTTTGGTATCGTGGTTACTAAGGAAACCTTCCATTCTTTAGGGTAGTATTGAAGGCGTAAAATAGCATTAAAAATAATAAGAATAATTTTCTTTGCTATACTTGGTAGCCCCAAATTTAATTACTGATCTTATCAATACCGGGTGCCTTCTTGGTGTTTAAATCATATATAACCTTTTAGATTTCAATTAACTCAAATCTTAGGGGAATAGCTGCTCTAACATTTACAGGCGGCAACTCGAGTGCTATATCGTGAGCATAGCTGCCAGATTTGACGATTTATCGTCATTTTGACGATTTTTAGGTACAAAATTGGTCTATTGACGAGAGGACGATTTATACCCCAAATTTGACGATTTTAACCCCAGGATTACCGTCTTGGTCTGGCCAGACCAAATTTGTGTTTTGCTCTGAATCGAATGAAACCCATTTGGATGCGATTGGAGCAAATAAGTGGGGTTAAATTCCATTTTGATGTAAAAGTCTATGAAATTACCCTCTTGGTTTTTTTTTCCTTGAAAGATATTTCAAGTAGGACAAAAGATTAAAAAAACAGATACGTGAATTCTAGAAATGTTATCTTCTAAATCGAATGAATCAAGTTTGAATCAAAGCAGAAAACTACGGCCCATTATGCGCTTAGTTCAATCTAACTACAAAAAACTAACGCAAAACTCGTTTCAGATGTAGTAGATGCGAAAAAGCCATGTGCGAAATCAAAGACTAAATTTTCGATGGCTTGCATATGGAATAAAATTATATAATAAATTTGTATAATCCAAAGTAATTAGCATACGTTCAATAAAAAATATATTTATTTACTTTTTATTTAATTGGGGGTTTTAGCTGTACAAATTGTGGTCTGGCCAGACCAAGAGGAGAACTTTGTGGTTACCGAGTTACCGAGAATCCTAGTGTTAAAATGACAAATTTTGTTCAAATTTACAAATATTTTTAAAAAAAATTCACCTTTTAGTTAAGCTTCTAATATAATTTTATTTGAATTATTTGATTGGCAGTAACTTTCATGTCTTAGCTGTTCATCATATTAAATACGAATGTTTTTTTTAGCACGATGCATATTTTTAAGAGTTCTAGCATAACTTGTAAACTGATAGAATTTTTGTGCAAAAATTTTTTTAAAAACAAAAATTCGTATTTTGATACTTATTTTTAAATTTGATTTTAAATAATTTATTTATAAATTTTTTACGGCCATGTTCTGGAACTGGAAATCACGAGAAATTGAATTCGAACAAAATTTTAAATTTATCCTGTGTTTAAAGTTTATAAAAATATTTTTTTTTATACGCCTCATATCTTGAGGTCCACTAACCTTTACCACTTCCTCTTTTCAAATCAGGAAAACATGCGTTCAATTAAAAAAAAAATTTATTGAAAATATCCAATTGGGTCCAAGTGTACTGGTACACGACTAGAACCAATAGTACTAGTGATTTTCTAAGAACACACAATGCTAATTTGAGCATTAAGATAGTATAGAAAAGTACAGTCGAGAACTAGCACTGGTGATCTTTGTACTAGTTTAGTACTAGCTAGGTACTAGTTCGATCTCCAGCAGGTAAACTTTTCTTTCAGAAAGTCTGATTTTATTAGTGTTTACCAGACTTAATTTCTTAAGCAGGATTTTCGACGTAAAAAATGGGCGTTTGATATACTTTGGTTTTAGTTTATTTTATTAGTTTTCTTATGAATGCCAATACCCTTGAAAAATGTTTGGTTGTGTTACTTCAATAATAAGTTTCTTAACGAACATTTTTATTTAATTTCAAAAATAGGCGGAATATATTAAAATTTTATTGGCAACGAAAACTAAAAATAACAATTAATTTTCAAAACTTATAAAAATTGAGAGGTTTTTTACAATGACGAGTTTTGTGACGATTTAGCATAGTCAATTTGACGATTTTGACGATTTTTTCCTCAAAATTTTACGATTTTCGACCAATTTTATCTGGCAGCTATGATCGTGAGATGTATTAAGGGTAAATACGTTTGTCAGATGATGAACAAACATATTTCCTTCTTCAATGTCATCTCTTGCCCAACTTCCATTCAAGTTTATTAATGGTGGCTTAGATATAACTGGTCTATTGAGACTTCTAGCTGCATGCCATAATGAGTAGTCTGATTGTTGAGTTGCATCAAGTTCCTTAAGATATCTTTTCAGGGAAGCCATTTGATGAGACTGCAGTAACTTTCTTAGCCTTTTTGTGCACTCTTTTAATAAAGTCTTAAGTTGGGGGGATCTGTGCAATTGCCACTCTCTTCGAACTCTCCTTTTTTCAGGTAAGAGACGCTCGACATCTGTAAGTAGAATATATGTTATTATTTTTGGTTTTTTTGAGAGTTATGCTGGAATGTTGAACAGCTAGTTTGATATAACTGTCAAAATTAACAATAGCGAGATCCACGGTGTACTAAGCGGAATATTTTTTGTGCAATGGGCGCTAAGATATTTTTAATATTTTAACCAATTTATTTGTGTGGCTGACGTCGCTAAGTAACCAGACGTAGATACAATTATATTTGGGTTCATTAAAGTTACAATTGTAGGTGTGTGATCGGAAGTTAGTTTTAAAGAAGCTTCAACATGAATCGTTTCTGCGGGGATGTTTTTAACCACGCCAAAATCGATGACATCTGGAACTTTTTGCTGAGCAGTAGGCCAATAAGTTGGCTGTCCGCTCGCGACCACATTTAAATCCATTTTAGAGATTGTATTCTACAAAACTCCACCCTTTTGTGTTATGAGCCGTGACCCCCAGAAGGTATGTTTAGCGTTGTAATCGCCAGCAGCTAGGAAACAGAGTCCTAATGATTTAAAATATTTATAATATTGGCTTTCTGATATTGAAAATCTAGGTGGAGAGTATAAAGATGAGAGTACTAAGTTTCGATTTAGATCTTCAACACAAATATTCGTTGCTTGCAGATAATCTTCACGATGATCACACATTAAGTAGTGTTTGATTCGGGCTTTTATCAAAATAGCAGAACCTTCTCAAGCTTTATCTCGAGGTTCCTTTATATCATATAATACATAACCATTGATTTTAAACGTATTTCTTGAGGTCAAATTAGTTTCAGAAAGCATCATTACATCAATCTGTTTACTTTTAAGAAAGTATTCTAGTTCATTTTTATGTTGGCGAATGCCGTTTGCGTTCCAAAAACAAATTTTTAAACAATTCATGGCTTGTTAAGTACAGCTTTCAATAACATCGATTGCATTCTTAACATTTCCTGCATCATATTACCCATTGTGTTCGTAAAGTTAGTTATTGTTTGCACTAGTGTTTCCATGGTTTTTTCTAGACGAATTAAGTCTCATCATTATTTGGCAAATCACCTTGCATTGGCATATGGTTTGATTTTAGGACATTAGCGTAGGATGTTCTGTTATTACTAGGCTGCGGTACCTGAATGTCATTAGTTTTAACTTGATTTGTTACCTGCATTTGAGGGGGATAAGGTTTCGGTCCAACCGAGCGCTTGACGATAGAGTATACAGGCCATCCTCTATAGTTGGCTGTGTGATTACCACCACAGTTGCTGCATTTTTTTTACATTGGGGTCGTTTTTAGACTTATCGCAGAGCTGTACCATGCAATTCTCCACATGCAACGCAAACAAGGTTTAAATGGCAGTATGCCTTAGTGTGGCTGGGGATTTTTTCTCTATTTTTAATATTTACTACATTTTTTTAGTGATTTTGAACTGGCTAATAAGATATTAAAAATCTTTAAAGATGCTCTTACAAGAGTTAATACATAGAATTCCTGAAAACATTGTAAAATGTGGCAATTTATTATCACAAACAAAACTTGCTGTTAAGGATATCTTAAAGATTTTTATGAATCCTAAGATACCAAAATTACCGTTTGTTGATTAAAAAGAATATTTTACTGATCATATTCCTTAAAACTTCACTAAGTTTTGATCAAAATAATGTAGCACAAGCATTTTGAAGATTTTACTTTGGATGAACTTTATATGCTGGTAATTCCAAATTGTAATGCCTGTGTTTCAAGAGTATTAATAGTATCAATAATAAGCTCCTCCAAATAGAATGCAATACGAGCTACTTTAAGCGTTATTACGATTTATAAATTAAATGGATGAAAACATTTCACGTTGCACTTCGTGTGTACTTTTGCAGGATACGTTGAATAAACTTAATTCAATGTAGTCGGAAAATAAGATGACAATGAGAAATGTGTTGAAGATGAAGTTTATAGCATTTTAGATATCTATTAGAACTGTAACTACATTCAAAGGTATATCGTTAGCTAAAATACAAAGGGCTTAAATAACAAAAAAATTAAAAATTGAGTTTTTGGTTTATTATTATAAATACTATTATAAATACATGTATTGACAAAATTTTACAGTTTTGCGATCAAAAATTACGCTTTTATTAACAGAAAAAAACAAAGGAACGTAACAGCAAGTGTGGTAAATTGCTAAATGCATTTTCTGACAAAATATATTGAAATGGATATCTTTGACAATTGTTTTAAGAACTAACCAATGCATGTTTTTCTGACGTGAGAAAAAACTTCGTTTAAAAGGATTATAGTTTTCATTTGGCAAGGTTTTTTGCATCTCCTGTAAAACTATATTTTTGTTAGTTACGCCTTTTTGCATTTTAGCTAACGATATCCAATATGTTTTTCATACTATGTAATCACAAAAAAGTAGCCTACTATAAAATATTTTAAAGTAGAAATTGTACCTTTAGAACTAATTTATTTTTTTCGGATTTATAAAAAATATTTTTAGTGATTTAAAGAAATTATAAAATAAACATTATAATCAAAATGTAATAAAAAGAGCTTTGGCGATTTTTGACATTGAAAGACTTTGTTCAATGAAACGACTTTTGTTTTACAGATTTCACTCTCATTTTTTTATATAAATACTCAATAGCAATGTTGCCACTTAGTAAATTTATGTATTTTTTTTTTGTTACCTTTACAATAATATATGTAATTTGTAAAGCAGTTTTTAAATTAAATTTATTTCCTAACTCCTTTTTTTATGTACTTTCAAGCAAAACACATTGCTGAAAAATGTTCTTGAAAATAAAATAAAATTTTTTTGAAGTTTAAAAATTTACATTAAAAACAATTAATTTACATTGAAAACAAAGTAAAATTTGTATTATTTTTGCTATTTTAATATTAATGTACTTTCTTTTGCTCTTCATGGTTATTTTTGTTTTTTTTTTTATCTTTCCTAAGGTTTTTAATTTCCTTTATCTGGCAATACTGACTTTTAAATAAATATGTTTCTCCATGAACTTATTCGAAACTTATTTAGTGGTTGTTTTGTTTCAGAGTTGTTAGTACTCATATTCTCCTGTTTAAGTAAACAAACTAACTGCATCTTACTCGTCTCTTAAATTTCAAGTGGTTGTTGCTTTCATTTCATAATTATTCATCTTACTGAATACAAAATTATAATGAGGGTTTCATGAACATCATTATTTAGTACATACATACAAATTTCATGATCAAAACAAACCAAATTTAAAAAAAACTTTGTACGTAATGTAAAATTTTTCATGCGCTATAAAATAAAAAGTTTTTATAATTAAACTGAAATACAATTCAAATTTAACTTTCAGTGTAGTATACAAATTAAAAATCATTGTTAATATGTACAACTGAAACAAAATAGCATAACATAAAAAGGCACACTAGAGGAAAACATATTAAAGCATTAATATACTCGTACAAAATTGAACGAACGATCATAACTGCCAGATAAAATTGGTCAAAAATCGTACAATTTGGAGGAAAAAATCGTCAAAATTGTCAAACTCACTAAGTTAAGTCGTCACAAAAATTGTCATTGTAAAAAACCACTAACTCTGAACAAGTTTTGAAAATAAATTGTTGTTTAGTTTCCGTTTCTAATAAAATTTTAATATATTCTGCCTGTTTTTGAAATTAAAATAAAAATTTCCGTTTCGATACTTATTATTAAAGCCAAAAAATTTTTCAAAAGTATTGCCATTCATAAGAAAAATAAAATAAAACCAAGAAATATCAAACACATATTTGTAATGCCGAAAATCCTGCTAAAGACCTTAAGTCTGGTAAACACCAATAAAATCATACTGTCTGAAAAAAGTTTCATCTAAGACATGAAAATTACCGCCAATCAAATAATGCAAATAAATCAAATTATTTTAGAAGCTTTAATAAAATTTGAAATTATATTCAAAAGATTTGTCAATTTAATCGAAATTTGCCATTTTAAAAATCGTCAATAGAACATTTTTGTACCTCAAAATCGTCAAATGACGATAAATCGTCAAATGTAGCAGCTATTCGAAAGATGCATCACTGAGCCAAATGCGCTCAGTAAAATGTCAGATACAACTTCGTCGCGTTGCGTGGCGTTTCTAACTTTGGCAGAAAAGCGTAAAGCAAAAGGTTTTTGACACAATAAAACCTTTAACAACACTCACGCATTGCTAAGTTAACTTTTAAAGCGGTTGATAAATTACATATTAAATTATTTGTTATAAAAATAATAGTTGAAAATTTTATTGGAAGATTTATTGGAATAGAAATTTGCAAAAGAAAATTATACTAGGTGATTGTCAAAGCGCGCAAAAAGATGAAAGTTGCCTAACTTTCCGCTTCGCTCTGCGTTAAAAGTACTTTATTTGACATGTTTCGTATAAGTATGTAGATTTATCTTAGATGTCAAAGCGAATCTGTAGTCCAACGCGAAGCAAAAGTTTTGTCTGGCATGGCCTTCACTTCGTTCAATTGTGTGAGTCGATCAATTGAACGGATTCGTTCATTACCGACACAACTCTATTGAGTAGCTCAATAAGACGTTTTTTCGAACTATTGTCCGTGAAATTTTCTAGCTTTGACCGAAGATAAAGAATTGTAGATAAACAATAGATTTCATTACTCTCTAAATACTGAAATCTTTCATTCAGAGCTAATGCTACGTAAATTGCCAAATTTTTGGGACACTATATTATTCTGCGTCTTATTTTTTCATTTATCGTATTTTCTAATAATGTTCGAAAACTGTTAACTAGCAAAATAACGTCAGATTTTGTGGCCTTCTCGAATAAATCCAAAAGTTGTAGCGTAGTGATTTTTGTTTTCACAAAAATCATAAAAAATTGGCAGAAAATTCTGCTGCTAGTCCAAACCAAGCGTTCGATGCGTTTATGTATCATATAAGCATTGACAATGACGTTGTTTGTTAAAAATAACTATACAAAAATTATCGGCGTATCGACAGTAAAATATCAGCGATACCGATATATCGGCAAACGTGACACACGTTAATATCTTGTGTTAGCAATATAATTTAACAGTTCCTACGTCAAAAATTGCCGAACATATTGCGCGTGTGGTCGGGTAGTAACTGCCGATGGAAGTGCTGTAAAATGTGCCATTTATCGTCAAGTCAAACATGGTGATTTTTTAATCCTTTTGGCGATGAAAATTTACATGTGTCTAAAAATATTACAAAAACGGTTATAAATGCTTTCTTTTGTTTGTTAATCTAAATTTATAATTATTAGTATTTCTGTTTCAAAATTGTTCATTTTGAAATATTTTGTAAACCATTGTCAAACTATGGCGAATATAAATAAATTCACATTTCCGAACAAACATTCTTCATTGGGAAAGAAGTACAGTATGCGCCAAAAGAAATGCGCAAACTTGTCTTTTTTTTTTAATTTTTTTTATTAATTTTAGCAATATCACTTTTTGTTCGCGACAAAATACCTTATATGTATTTTGTCGCGAAGTAATATATTGTATTGATTATAAAAAGACTACCAACAACAAGAACCGTTAAGTAATAAAAAAATTCTCTTTTGAACATTTTAAGAATAAATGTTCAAAATGTCCACTTGTTTCTAGACGTTAAAGACCTTTCAGAGTTATTGGTCATAATTTGCATTTATTAACGATAATATTGGTAATATAAAATACTCTTCGTATTTGAAAGAAAAAATAATTAATAATTAAAATAGTTGTTAATCAGTGACATCTATTGCAAACAAAATTGTTTAAAATTACAGTGTCATTTTGCGTATTATTAGCCGTTTTCGATCTTCAGCCTCGTCGACTGCCATGCACAAAGACGATCGGTAGCGGAATACGAGCTATTGAAGGTGGATTAACGTCATATCGAAGTGCAAAAAAACCTTTTATTTAAAAAAAAAAAAAAAATTACACTGAAAGAATTTTCTTCACCGATCCAATGGATTTTGGCATTAATCCAATGAAAAATTACATTAAAATTCAACCTATGTAACGTTTCATTGGATTAATGAAGATTATTCATTAGCCACCAGTTAACGAAATGTTTCAAAAAATTGATGAACATTTTGCTTAACTTAATGCAAGAAACTTTATTAAGACTGTGACTTGTTGTATCATGTTAGTGAAATATTTCATTAGCATAATGATTAAGTTTCAAATTCTTTATGAATGATTTCATTATTTTAATGAAAAGATTTTTGTATTTCAATGAAATTTTTAATTTGTGTAATGACATTATTCATTATTTGTGATTATTTATTTGTTTCGGCTTAAGGTCTTGTGACGATAAAATATAAATAAAAACCAATTTTTTTTGTTTTATTTTATTTTAACAATTAACCATCGTTAACCATTTTCCAGGAATCTACAAACAATAATTTTCTTGAATTTTACAACAATACAAGTTATAATTTAAAAATTACGTACATAAAGGGTTGATCTCTTTTACCGCGTCTTTTTTTCCCAAACCTTAAACGTTGAACACAACTAATCAACTATTTGTCATTTCTTATGCTTTAAAGTTTAAACACATTCGAGACAGCAGGCAACACGAAGACACAGCTACAAATGCTGCAGGCTGCAATTGTAGTCGCGTAATCAGCTACTGAATTATTTTGAAGACGACAGCTACAATTGAAAAAATATAAACAGCTGTGTTTTTTTATTATGTATTTACATTTCAGTGGTGCCACTATCATTTTTAATTTTTATTAATTTAACAACATGCATAATTGCAGACTCGTACACAAACTTAATTTAAGCCTCCAAAAATATAAATACTTATTTATGATACATTTTTTAACGTAAAAACAAATGAATTAATTAAAAAACATTTACAGTCTGGCCCACAATGTCGACAAGAACATATCTTTCGTATATTTATATTGAAAACAAAAACAAATTTTAGTTTTTTATTATTGTTTTTAATATAAAAATGCGAAAGAAATATTCTTGTCGACATTATGGGCCTGGCAGTTAAAATATTTTGATTTTATTGTTTTTGGAACTGATAAAGAATATCACCTTCACGGCAGATTGAATAAAAAATCCTAATATTCAGTAGAATCGCGAAAAAGTAAACTGAAATGTCCTAACTTTTTCGTCTTATTTATGAACTTTTCTAAGCGGGCTTAAATTGTAAAAAATGCAATAATAAACATGTACATGTACCTATATTTTTTTCAATGACTTAGTTTTCATCAGTACAAAAAAGAAACAGATCCAATTTGTACCGGCTGGTTTCAAGTTAACAATTGCTCTTGAACTACAATTTATAATTAATAATTATATAATCAGTCATGTATTATGTGTTAGGTGCTACATATGACGTTTGGCAGAAAATTAGTTCTTCAAAAATTTTCAGATAGCGAATTCTGTGTATTTCCTAAACATTTACCAGCCATCCATTACTGTCATTATTGTCTTTCATTCACATTAGTACAAACTTGCTTTAAGATCGGCATATTTCGGTCTATGTAATGTTTTCCTGCGTGCGTTATCCTATGTATTCTTCAAAGCCTGGAGAATTTCTGACGTTTCGTTTTTATTTTTGAGATGGCAACTTCAGATATACAATAATACAACGCCGATAGTTTTTCTTTAATGTATTTCTCAATTTCGTTTAAACTCTCAACTTTCGGCTTAAAATTTAATCTAATTTGTTATCGTTTGCACAAATCAGTACTTTTTTATTAATACGATCTGAAAAGTTAACATAAAGTTAACGTTTAGATCGGCACAGAAGCGCTAAAATTTGGTTAACTTGACCGCAAGATTAACTGTATCGCGATTATACTGTAAATTCTTGGTTCAACGCACTAAGTTTATGAATTATAGGCCGTAAAAGTTTCAGAGCACTTTATCAATAGTATATGAAGAAAAATGTAATCTGAATCTTTAAAGTATTGGTATCAAAATAAAGTCTTTCGAAACACATTTCATATGATGAATTAAATATACCGATTTATTAACCCCTTAAGAGCATTTATCTTAAAATTTTGGCGATATGTATAATAATATTTCCTCAAATATAATATGTTATAGAGAACACTCCTAGTTTTCGTATGCTATATTTTTAGAAACTACATCGTATAAAATTTTAAAGTTATTAGGGTTAAAAAAATTTTATTTTGGAAAACTACACAATTTATTTATAAGTTTGAGTTAAAATATATTTAGGTAATAGTTTGTGCAATTGTTATATATTTAAATATATTAATATGTAAATATTTGAAGTGTTCCGGAAGGCCGAAAATCCGCAATACAGAAAAACTTTTTTAATCAAAGCCCTAATAACTTTGGAAGCATGTGTATATTATTGTTAAATAATTATTGTTATATCGACATAATTTAAAGATAAAGCAAATTTAGTAAAAAAGTCAGTCAAGAAATATGAGCTTTCGAAATGGGCTCTTAATGGGTTAATAAATCGGTGTGCTTTAAACACCATGTGAAAAGCACTTTCAATTTTGTAATTATGCCCATACTGCTAAAACTAAGAGCGTTGGCGTGACAAACATCTTCCTATATAACTTCTTTTAAGGATACTAAAAAGTAATAATAATATTAATTTGGTGGTGAGCCGCGTTTATATTCTTGTTTCAATCCGGTTCTTTGCTGTTCAACCAAAAAATTATTATTATATATTATAAGCACTAATTCTTCTAATTTTTGATTATATTAGCAGCACTTTTTCTGTTTTGTAGCGTACAAAAATAGAAATTAGTTTAATTTGACTACAACGACAAAATTAGCATAGACAACAACCTGCAGCCATATAGCCGCGTCGTCGTTAAAATAATCATTTCCATATACACACATGTATTCTATTGTTGACATATTGAAGTCGGTAGTCTGCTGTCTCGAATGTGTTTAAAGCATTATGCTTTAAACCAGGGGTTTCCATTTCTTTGCACAATTGTGCACACCACTACTAACACATATTTTTATACTCTTCAATTCAGTCGTCGATGTGACTTCGACAAGTGTGCATGTCTAGCGGATGCAATATTATTTTGTTTCAGCTTACACTCAAAAAATATTGTGCGGTCAAAAATGCTTTTAGTAACATCCAATGCCTTGCGTGCAATTTTTATTTAGTGTTTAAATTTTAAGACTTAAATGTAGAATAATGTAACATTTCATAAGTTTACATGCAAAGCAAAGAACTTTGTAAAATGGTAATTATTTGAGATTTTAAAGCAATTTTTAATATTTCAGATAAAAAATTTCAAAATGCCTAACAGTCCTATGTGGAAGAAGCTGATAGTCACATTTATTATAGGTTTTATTTTACATACGTATATGGATTCGGTTCTTATAATTTTATAGCACTTTTTTATTTATTCTTATGCAATACTAAAAATTATTATTATAAATTATTATCTGATCACTAATTCCACTAACACCGTGGAAATAGTTATTAAACAGATTACCCAGTTTTGGTGTTTAAAAATATTAATGTGTTCTTATAAAAAGAATTAAAAACTCTGCTAATTTTTTTATTGAGTGTGATTTTACATTATGCTGTTAAAAAAATTATATATTTATTTGATGATACGTCATTTTTAATTTTGTAAATAACTTAAAATTATATAAAAATACATATGTAACGTGAATCCTAATCAACAAAAATTTTTTTGCATTTAAGCTAACGATATGTGTTTCGTTTGTGAAAAAAATTATTTTATGCCTGTAAAAGGGTCCCTTTTTCTTTCGTTAAAAAGACGTACCTAAATGCAGAAATTATTAAGAAAAAAAAATAGCCACAAGAATTTGCTGGTATTTTGTGCTTGTAAAAATATTTTTGTTTCTGTACCAATCGCGTCGGTGGGTGAAAACACTTTTCTTAAGTATGTAAAAATATTTAAAAAACAAGTTAAAAAAGTCTTGTTTTCCTACAATTTATGTGTAAACCTATACACATAAAAGCAAATGTGACTGCAGGTAAAATTTCTGGGTAAGAAGATGTGTTTTATTGATGTATTAATGAAACTTTATTGTTTGGCACTATTTTTATTGCTTACTTTTTTATGCTACAATTATATGACCGAGTCCAAAGAGTTAACCTTACGTATTTATGGTATTTATTTAATGTAACTTTGACCAGTTATAATGACTTTATACATTTTTGCAGGCAAACTCAGGTGCGCATTTGGTATTTTGTAAAAAGTTATGATATACCATTAGCTAGAATTAAAATGTATGCACAGATGTTTGAAGTATGAGTCTGCACAGATGGAGCTAACGTAATGTTGGGCAAATATAATGGGCTTATAGGCCGATTAAGAAAACACGAATTTGCAATTCAAATTTTCACTGCATAATTCATCACACCGCTCTTGCATCGAAATTCATAAATGATATCCCAGCTATGAAGACAGCAGAGGATATAATAAATAAAATTCGAGGCGGACATCAAGCGCTAACCTACCGAAAATTTTTAACCTTTTTAAAAAACAAAAATGCTGTGAATTGTGAATTGTGAAATTTTTACAGAAGTTCGGTGGCTAAGTCGCGGTGATTGCCTGAATAGACTTTATGATTTAAGAGAAGAAGTTCTTCAGTTCCTTTAAACTGAGAAAATTGAAAAAGTTTTAGTACAATGCTTAAAAGACAATAATTTTATTTTAGACTTAGCTTTTTTGGAAGATACGGCAAGTATGTTAAATGAACTTAATTTGGAATTGCAAGGAAAGGAACGCAATATATGCGACTTGTCAAAAATCATTCACAATTTTAAAATAAAACTTTTTCTAATTTTTTCCCAAATTAAAACTGGTGATTTTTCCAATTTTCCAAAAACTTCACTTGCTTATAGAAATCTTGAATCGACAAAAGATATGAATATACCGAAATATTTAAAACACTTTTCAATAATTTTCAAGACAGGTTTCAAGATTTTGTAATTTTACAACCGCTATTAGATCTTTTCGAAAACCCTTTTCGTTGCGATGTAAGCAACTACGAATTTCATATTCAATCAGAACTAATCATACTACGAAGCGAAGTAAATGCTCCAGACGAAAATAATACTGTAGAGTTCTGGAAAGATTCTGAACTAAAAAAAAATTCATTTAAGTGCTTCTCTTTATTTTTTTTCGGATTTAAAATTTATTTGTTCCAAGCAACGTAATAAATTAAGTTCATCTTATTTGAAAAGCATTCTACTTTTACGAAAAGTATAAATTTAGAAGATTTTATTTTATAAGTTGTAGGTATAACACAAGGGAACAAAATTAAACATTTTTTGTGTTGATAAAAAATTTGTAGCAGTTCTTTACCAATTCAATGTCGCTGCTTTTATAACTGCACTTTTTTTTTTATCAGCTGTGATTTGCGTGCAATATTTATTTTTTATGAATTCTTAAAACATAAAAATCTTTAATTTTTTTACAATTGTTTGATAAGATATATGAAACTGATTTAGAGTCAAAAAGCTTCCGAATAAAAAAGGGCAGTTTTTAAATCAGCGACATTGAATTGGTAAAGAATTGCTACAAATTTTTTATCAACACAAAAAATTTTTAATTTTGTACCTTTGTGTTATACAACTTATAAAATATATTACTAACATTTTATTTCGGCTGTAAATGAATGCATTCTCTCAATTTTTTTACTCTCTGGTACTCACTACTACACAACCAAAAAATTTTTGGAAATCCCTGCTTTAAACCAGGGGTTTCCATTTCTTTGCACAATTGTGCGCACCACTACTAACACACATTTTTATACTCTTCAATTTAGTCGTCGATGTGACTTCGACAAGTGTGCATGTCTAGCGGATGCTATATTATTTTGTTTCAGCTTACACTCAAAAAATATTGTGCGGTAAAAAATGCTTTTGGTAACATCCAATGCGTTGCGTGCAATTTTTATTTAGAGTTTAAATTTTAAGACTAAAATGTAGAATAATGTAACATTTCATAAGTTAACATGCAAAGCAAAGAACTTTGTAAAATGGTAATTATTTGAGATTTTAAAGCAATTTTTAATATTTCAGATAAAAAATTTCAAAATGCCTAACAGTCCTATGTGGAAGAAGCTGATAGTCACATTTATTATAGGTTTTATTTTACATACGTTTATGGATTCGGTTTTTATAATTTTACAACACTTTTTTATTTTTTCTTATGCAATACTAAAAATTATTATTATAAATTATTATCTGATCACTAATTCCACTAACACCGTGGTAATAGTTATAAAACAGATTACCCAGTTTTGGTGTTTAAAAATATTAATGTGTTCTTATAAAAAGAATTAAAAACTCTGCTAATTTTTTTATTGAGTGTGATTTTACATTATGCTGTTAAAAAAATTATATATTTATTTGATGATACGTCATTTTTAATTTTGTAAATAACTTAAAATTATATAAAAATACATATGTAACGTGAATCCTAATCAACAAAAATTTTTTTGCATTTAAGCTAACGATATGTGTTTCGTTTGTGAAAAAAATTATTTTATGCCTGTAAAAGGGTCCCTTTTTCTTTCGTTAAAAAGACGTACCTAAATGCAGAAATTATTAAGAAAAAAAAATAGCCACAAGAATTTGCTGGTATTTTGTGCTTGTAAAAATATTTTTGTTTCTGTACCAATCGCGTCGGTGGGTGAAAACACTTTTCTTAAGTATGTAAAAATATTTAAAAAACAAGTTAAAAAAGTCTTGTTTTCCTACAATTTATGTGTAAACCTATACACATAAAAGCAAATGTGACTGCAGGTAAAATTTCTGGGTAAGAAGATGTGTTTTATTGATGTATTAATGAAACTTTATTGTTTGGCACTATTTTTATTGCTTACTTTTTTATGCTACAATTATATGACCGAGTCCAAAGAGTTAACCTTACGTATTTATGGTATTTATTTAATGTAACTTTGACCAGTTATAATGACTTTATACATTTTTGCAGGCAAACTCAGGTGCGCATTTGGTATTTTGTAAAAAGTTATGATATCCCCGATATGTATGCACAGATGTTTGAAGTATGAGTCTGCACAGATGGAGCTAACGTAATGTTGGGCAAATATAATGGGCTTATAGGCCGATTAAGAAAACACGAATTTGCAATTCAAATTTTCACTGCATAATTCATCACACCGCTCTTGCATCGAAATTCATAAATGATATCCCAGCTATGAAGACAGCAGAGGATATAATAAATAAAATTCGAGGCGGACATCAAGCGCTAACCTACCGAAAATTTTTAACCTTTTTAAAAAACAAAAATGCTGTGAATTGTGAATTGTGAAATTTTTACAGAAGTTCGGTGGCTAAGTCGCGGTGATTGCCTGAATAGACTTTATGATTTAAGAGAAGAAGTTCTTCAGTTCCTTTAAACTGAGAAAATTGAAAAAGTTTTAGTACAATGCTTAAAAGACAATAATTTTATTTTAGACTTAGCTTTTTTGGAAGATACGGCAAGTATGTTAAATGAACTTAATTTGGAATTGCAAGGAAAGGAACGCAATATATGCGACTTGTCAAAAATCATTCACAATTTTAAAATAAAACTTTTTCTAATTTTTTCCCAAATTAAAACTGGTGATTTTTCCAATTTTCCAAAAACTTCACTTGCTTATAGAAATCTTGAATCGACAAAAGATATGAATATACCGAAATATTTAAAACACTTTTCAATAATTTTCAAGACAGGTTTCAAGATTTTGTAATTTTACAACCGCTATTAGATCTTTTCGAAAACCCTTTTCGTTGCGATGTAAGCAACTACGAATTTCATATTCAATCAGAACTAATCATACTACGAAGCGAAGTAAATGCTCCAGACGAAAATAATACTGTAGAGTTCTGGAAAGATTCTGAACTAAAAAAAAATTCATTTAAGTGCTTCTCTTTATTTTTTTTCGGATTTAAAATTTATTTGTTCCAAGCAACGTAATAAATTAAGTTCATCTTATTTGAAAAGCATTCTACTTTTACGAAAAGTATAAATTTAGAAGATTTTATTTTATAAGTTGTAGGTATAACACAAGGGAACAAAATTAAACATTTTTTGTGTTGATAAAAAATTTGTAGCAGTTCTTTACCAATTCAATGTCGCTGCTTTTATAACTGCACTTTTTTTTTATCAGCTGTGATTTGCGTGCAATATTTATTTTTTATGAATTCTTAAAACATAAAAATCTTTAATTTTTTTACAATTGTTTGATAAGATATATGAAACTGATTTAGAGTCAAAAAGCTTCCGAATAAAAAAGGGCAGTTTTTAAATCAGCGACATTGAATTGGTAAAGAATTGCTACAAATTTTTTATCAACACAAAAAATTTTTAATTTTGTACCTTTGTGTTATACAACTTATAAAATATATTACTAACATTTTATTTCGGCTGTAAATGAATGCATTCTCTCAATTTTTTTACTCTCTGGTACTCACTACTACACAACCAAAAAATTTTTGGAAATCCCTGCTTTAAACCAGGGGTTTCCATTTCTTTGCACAATTGTGCGCACCACTACTAACACACATTTTTATACTCTTCAATTTAGTCGTCGATGTGACTTCGACAAGTGTGCATGTCTAGCGGATGCTATATTATTTTGTTTCAGCTTACACTCAAAAAATATTGTGCGGTAAAAAATGCTTTTGGTAACATCCAATGCGTTGCGTGCAATTTTTATTTAGAGTTTAAATTTTAAGACTAAAATGTAGAATAATGTAACATTTCATAAGTTAACATGCAAAGCAAAGAACTTTGTAAAATGGTAATTATTTGAGATTTAAAAGCAATTTTTAATATTTCAGATAAAAAATTTCAAAATGTCTAACAGTCCTATGTGGAAGAAGCTGATAGTCACATTTATTATAGGTTTTATTTTACATACGTTTATGGATTCGGTTCTTATAATTTTACAACACTTTTTTTTTTTTTCTTATGCAATACTAAAAATTATTATTATAAATTATTATCTGATCACTAATTCCACTAACACCGTGGTAATAGTTATAAAACTGATCCCAGTTTTGGTGTTTAAAAATATTAATGTGTTCTTATAAAAAGAATTAAAAACTCTGCTAATTTTTTTCTTGAGTGTGATTATACATTATGCTGTTAAAAAAAATTATATATGTATTTGATGATACGTCATTTTTAATTTTGTATATAACTTAAAATTATATAAAAATACATATGTAACGTGAATCCTAATCAACAAAAATTTCCAATTTTCAAATAATATCTACATTGTTTTGCATTTAAGATAACGATATGTGTTTTGTTTGTAAAAAAAAAATTCTTTGATGCCTGTACAAGGGTCCCTTTTTCTTTCGTTAAAAAGACGTACCTAAATGCAGAAATTTTTTTGCTTGTAAAAATATTTTTGGTTCTGTACCAATCCGTCGGTTGGTTTTTTTTTTTTTTTTCTTTGAAAACACATTTCTTAAGTAAAAATATTTAAAAAACAAGTTAGAGAAGTCTTGTTTTCCTACAATTTATGTGTAAACCTATACACATAAAAGCAAATGTGGCATCAGGTAAAATTTTTGGGTAAGAAGATGTGTTTTATTGATGTATTAATGAAACTTTATTGTTTGGCACTATTTTTATTGCTTACTTTTTTATGCTACAATTATATGACCGAGTCCAAAGAGTTAACCTTACGTATTTATGGTATTTATTTAATGTAACCACGGTGTTAGTGGAATTAGTGATCAGATAATAATTTATAATAATAATTTTTAGTATTGCATAAGAAAAAATAAAAAAGTGCTGTAAAATTATAAGAACCGAATCCATATACGTATGTAAAATAAAACCTATAATAAATGTGACTATCAGCTTCTTCCACATAGGACTGTTAGACATTTTGAAATTTTTTATCTGAAATATTAAAAATTGCTTTTAAATCTCAAATAATTACCATTTTACAAAGTTCTTTGCCTTGCATGTAAACTTATGAAATGTTACATTATTCTACATTTAAGTCTTAAAATTTAAACTCTAAATAAAAATTGCACGCAGGGCATTGGATGTTACCAAAAGCATTTTTGACCGCACAATATTTTTTGAGTGTAAGCTGAAACAAAATAATATAGCATCCGCTAGACATGCACACTTGTCGAAGTCACATCTAGGGATGAAACGATACGAGTAAATACAAGTACAAATTCGATACTTTTATACAAGTACCAAGTATTTTAGGTATCGATATTTTGCCACCGAGTACCAAGTAGGTATCGGTCAAAAATACTTGGTATCGGTCAAAAGTAATCGCTTCACTTTAACATTGAAATTATTCTTAAAGTGAGGTAAATTTTAAGATCGGTTTAAATAAAAAGGTGCAAAACCAAATTTATTTACAATGGGACCACCAAAATCTAGTGTTTGGCTTAATTACACTAAAAAAGATGGAACAAATGCTGTATGCAAAAAATGTTTTAAAACCGTGCGTTATTGTGGAAACACGTCAAATCTGCACAAGCATTTAAAAAGCCATCCAAACTTTATAAAAACAGTCGATGGAAAAATGTCAAAGTAAGTACAATATCTTATTATCATTTGTCAGTTGAGAGATATTAAATTTACAATTCTTTAAGGAGAAAGCAAAAAGAAAGCGGCGGTGAGATCTCAAAGGAAAGTTCGCTTATTTCCCCTGATTCTTGTAATGGCTTAAATTGTGAGGTAGATTCTGAGCCATCTGCATCAACACAAAATACTTCCTTTTCGGATTTAAGGCATAATTCGTTGAAATATGCTTTTGATAAAATGTCTTCACAAAAAAGTAAGTAAATTAATATAACCGAGCAATAACAAAGTTGTATTTGTATATGCCGAATCTTATACACCCTTAATCAAAAAAGTAGATTATAGAATTGCCTCAGAACCAAAAATATATACATACATAGGTACGTATAGTATGTATGTAGTTTGCTAAATTTAGAATACCAATTGGATTCGGAAGCAAATTGATATTTATATCACATTCACAAATTGTGGAGAAGAGTATAATTAATAATCTTAAAGCGGCTTATTATTAACAAATAATTAATAAAAACTTTTTATTTCAGAAGGTGGAATAAAATGTAACAATATAAATATGTGCATTTTATTTTTTATATGTAAAGATAATAGACCCTTTAATGTTGTTGAAGGAGAAGGTTTTTTAAAATTGATGAGGGAGGTGGCGCCCTATTATAAGGTTCCTTCTGCAACACATTTTAAAAAGTTGCTTTGCGACAAATACGACATTGTTAAAATGGAGCTTACTAAAAGAATATCAAATGCAACTGCATTTTGTGTCACGCTTGATATATGGACAGAAACCATGAATGAGAAGAGCTTTTTAGGAGTAACAATACATTTTGTGGAAAACATAACTTTTAAAAGTGCCAATATTGCGACAAAAGAAATGACATTTAATCATACTGCAGAATATATTTCTGCAGTATTTGAAGATATTTTAAAAAATTGGGGAATTCCAATTCATAAGGTTACATGTGCTGTAACAGACAATGGCGCTAATATGGTTGCCGCAACAAAGACAAGTCTTGGAGATTCGAAACACCTGCCATGCTTTGCTCACACTATTAATTTAATAATTGATTCCGCAATTGGTAACGCATCTTCACCAGTTGTTGGAGTAATTAAAAAAGTCAGAGAAATCGTGAAATGGGTTAAAAACAGTGTAATTCAATCTGACAAGCTTAGAAAACTCCAAATAGAAATGGAGGTCCCAGAAGGATGCACAAAAAAATTCATTTTGGACGTTAAGACACGCTGGAATTCTACGTATTACATGTTGGATAGGTATATAGAAATGTCAAAAATTGCATCACAACTGTTACTCGATTCTACCAAAGGAAGTCCAGAAATGGTGACCGGCCATGAACTTGAAATTTTGAAGCAAATAGTTCTGTTGTTAAAGCCATTCGAGTTTGTCACTAAGGAATCTTCTGGCCAGAATTATGTGACTTTATCAAAAATTATACCCATGATAAACTGTCTTACATCAAAGCTGCAAAACTTTTCTTCATCTATAGAATGCCTTACACTGTTACAAAACAAATTGCTGTGTGATTGCAGCAAACGATTTGGTATGATTGAGTTTAACACGTATGCTGCGTTAGGTACGATATTAGACCCACGTTTTAAAAACCTACACTTCAGGGATGCTAATGCTTGTGGAAGAGCCATTCAAAAATTAAAGAATTTGATCAAGGACGACACCTCTACATCAAACAGTGATTCAGAAGTAGAATTAAATAGTGAAGATTTTGATTTTTGGCTGCACCATAAAAACTTAGCGATTGGCCAAAAACGACAACGAGCAAATTCAAAAACTGACGAGTTATCAATATATTTATCTAATCCTGTTTGCGCCTTAAAATCGAATCCTTTAGAGGAATGGGAAGAATTAAAACAGATGTATCCAAAGTTATACAAACAGGCACGTTTATATTTACATATTGTTGCTACCTCCGTACCGTGTGAAAGACTATTTTCCAAAGCTGGCGCAACAGTAACGGTATTAAGAAATCGTTTGACCAGTAAACACCTCGACAAGTTATTGTTTTTAGGAAGTGTATCAAATGCTGAATTTTTTCATGAATTTTAAAATCATACAACACAAAATATATTTTACCTAATTTGTGATATTCTTTCTAAAATATTCAAAATATTTTATAAAAAACCTAAATATAACGGTATATACAGACCTAACAAACGTTTGACGAAAAAATCCAAAAAAAAAGGAAGCTTTCGCAAAAGTTTTGCAAAAGCATCATTTAATAGGTGTGAACATTGCTTTAGTAAATTTTATGTAATTAAAAGAAATAACTCTTAATATTTACTACATTAATTTAAACATGAGTTTATGAATTTTTCTGTGAAGTTTGTTGTACATTACATTTTAAATATTCAAATATATAAAAATATTTATGTTAATACATAAGTAAATTTTATATAAGTAATATAAATTACTATTGATATTTACTATGTTTCTTTAACTATTGTTAACTAATGATTATATTAGTGACATATGCATACTACAAGATCTCATAAATTTTTTTTTGTTATGTTTTATAAACCTATGAAAACGGGGTTTTTTTTATTGAATAATATACATATACATATGTATGTACATTATTTTTATTTTCATGTTTATCTAAGATCCTCTTGTTTTTCTTTTGTTATAATAAAAATAATTTGAAATACATACCATTTTTCTTTTATTTAAAAAAAAAATTATAATAATTTTCAGAGAACGCCCCTATTATTTTTGATAAATACTTAAAAAATTACCTCTTTAACTATGTATATTCAAAAAAATTAGAAATTTAACTTCAATCATGTCCCAAATTTATAAGCCCCAAACATTCCCATTCCAAAATTTAAAGCCCCAACTATTTTTTTTTTTATAAACTTACTCATTAATTACGAGTAAACAGTTAAGTTTATTACATTTATCAATTTCAAAAATAATTACATTTAAAATATTAAGTGACATTGTTGCAGTGCTAATTGAATTATATAGTTCTAAACTCCCTTATCTGCAGCAAAAGTATAATTTATAAATGCTGCTTTCTAACTGCCTGTTTTTCATTATTCAAACCGATACAAGTACCGATACAAGTAAGTATCGATACTTTTTTTCCGATACTGAGTAGGTATCGATACTTTATGAGCGATACCACAACGAGTAAAAGTATCGATACCATAGAGGTATCGTTTCATCCCTAGTCACATCGACGACTGAATTGAAGAGTATAAAAATATGTGTTAGTAGTGGTGCGCACAATTGTGCAAAGAAATGGAAACCCCTGCTTTAAACACATTCGAGACAGCAGACTACCGACTTCAATATGTCAACAATAGAATACATGTGTGTATATGGAAATGATTATTTTAACGACGACAAGGCTAAATGGCTGCAGGTTGTTGTCTATGCTAATTTTGTCGTTGTAGTCAAATTAAACTAATTTCTATTTTTGTACGCTACAAACAGAAAAAGTGTTGCTAATATAATCAAAAATTAGAAGAATTAGTGCTTATAATATATAATAATAATTTTTTGGTTAAACAGCAAAGAACCGGATTGAAACAAGAGTATAAGCGCGGCTCACCAACAAATCTATATTATTATTACTTTTTAGTATCCTTAAAAGAAGTTATATAGGAAGATGTTTGTCACGCAAACGCTCTTAGTTTTAGCAGTATGGGTATCATTTAAAAAGTTGAAAGTGCTTTTCACATGGTATTTAAAGCACACCGATTTATTAACCCATTAAGAGCCCATTTTAAATGCTCATACTTCTTGACTGACTTTTTTACTAAATTTGCTTAATCTTTAAATTATGTCGATATAATAATAATTATTTAACAATAATATACACATGTTACCAAAATTATTAGGACTTTGATTAATAAAGTTTTTCTGTATTGCGGGTTTTCAGCCTTCCGGAACACTTTTCAAATATTTACATATTACTATATTTCAATGTGTAACAAGTGCATAAACTATTACCACTATATATTTTAACTCAAACTTATAAATTAATTGTGAAGTTTTCCAAAATAAAATTTTTTTAAAACTATAGCATACAAAAACTTGGGGTGTTCTCTATAACATATTATATTTGAGGAAATATTATTATATATATCGACAAAATTTTAAGATAAATCCTCTTAAGGGGTTAATAAATCGGTATATTTAATACATCATATGAAATGTGTTTCGAAAGACTTTATTATGATACCAATACTTTAAAGATTCATATTATATTTTTCTTCCTATACTATTGATAAAGTGCTCTGAAACCTTTACGACCTATAATTCATAAACTTAGTGCGTTGAACCAAAAAATTACAGTAGAATCGCGATACAGTAATCTTGCGGTCAAGTTAACCAAATTTTAGCGCTTCTGTGCCGCTCTAAACGTTAACTCTAAGTTAACTTTTCAGATCGTATTAGTAAAAGTACTGATTTGCACAAACGATAACAAATTAGATTAAATTTTAAGCTGAAAGCTGAGAGTTTAAACAAAATTGAGAAATACATTAAAGAAAAACTATCGGCGTTGTATTATTGTATATCTGAAGTTGCCATCTCAAAAATAAAAACGAAACGTCACACAATTTTCGAGGATTTGAAGAATACATAGGAAAAAGCATACAGGAAAACATTACATAGACCAAGATATGCCGATCTTAAAGCAAGTTTGTACAAATGTTTTCTTGAAGCTTCGAAAACGAATTGCGCATTCTCTGTTCTAATTTCAATATCAATAGCTTAGCGCGAGTTCGTGTAACTGCAACCTGAAAAGAGAATAATGTCAGTAATGGATGGCTGGAAAATGTTTAGAAAATACCCAGAATTCGCTATTTTGAAGAACAAATTTTCTGACAAACGTCATATGTAGCACCTAACACATAATACATGACTGATTGTATAATTATTAATTATAAATTGTAGCCGGTACAAATTAGATCTAAGTTCCTTTTTTGTACAGATGAAAACTAAGTCATTGAAAAAAATATAGGTACATATCAGTGATGGAAAATTGAAAATTTTATATGGTACTAACCACTAAGCAAAAGAGTACTTTTTCAACATTTTGGTACTTTTTTCAGACATATTTTTTTTTTTTTTGAAAATAAACTTAAAAATAAAAAACTAAAATACATAATTTGTTTGCCCATATATCAGCCATTTATGGACCGAGCTGCTCAATTTCAACAGCAAAATTCTGATGAGGATATCTGACATTAAAATAATCAACAAGCTGTGTTGCCATAGCCTTTTGATAAGAATTTGTTAAAACTTTAAAAAAAATATGATAAAATCTGCTAAATCGTAAAATGAAGAAAATCGGCTAAGATTAAAACAAAAAAAATTATGCTAAATATTTGATTAATAAAAATGAATTTAAGTTTTCTTGGGGTTAATTGAACTGTTTATGGGTTTTAAGCCAAATTTTAATTTTTTTAATCAGGCTTAAGTTCGTCGAATTAAATTTTCATTAAATTATTCTAATGAAGAAAGGAATTTCACAACACAAAATGAGTTAAAATTTTATTGATCTTTTTTATTTTTGACTGAGCTGGGTATCGAAATCGGGCCGAATTCACCTGTTTCGAGAATAACCGCATTCTCTTCATCAGAGTTTTTGCGGTTTCACCCTTTCCGCCACTACGACGGCTCAGTCAGTCTGTAGTCAAACATCAATCTTTTAACCAACGTAATTTTTGGTTTATCGAAATCCGCTGTAATTGATAGTCAAGTTTTTAATTTATTTACGCCTCTTCCTTACTTCTGTTTTTTAGAACTTTTATCAAGAATTTTTCTTGAATACTAAAGTTAATTTTTGTGTTTTTTCTCTTTTCATATTGAAATTTTTTCACAGCCTGAAGGATATTTAAATTTTTAAACATAGACCTCGGGCCATAGCTTTACAATAATTTGTTTTCTTGTGGTTAATTGAACCGTTTATGATTTTTAATACAAGTTTTGATTCCTCTTGTTTTATTTTCATTAAATTATCCTAATGAAGAGAGGAATTTTAATATAAGTATAAATCATAATTTTTTTTTTTAATAATATTAAATTATTAATGTGACAAACGAATATGTAATAAAAATTTGAATAAGAAATTGTTTAAAAATACGAATGTACATATGTAAAGTAAGTCGTTTTAAAAAATATTTTCCAAAATAAAAATACTTTGAAATTGGCGATGGAATATTTAAAATATGGATTCGAAATTTTTACGGAATAATTTTCTTGCTATATTTAACCATCTAAAAGGTACTGCGTTAAAAAATGAGTTTAAAGTCAAATAAGGACCAGTCTCATATACATTTAGCATTAAGGTAAGATTAGGAGTCGGAGTTGAAATTTCAGCGGTTGGAGTCGTAACTAGTACTTTTTGGTGAGGGCTGTGGAGTCCTGGTTGTCAATGTTAAAAAAATAGCAACGCTAAATTTCTAAGCAAAGAAGTATAACAAGAAAAGAGTACTAAAACGGACGTGGGGGTACCGTGGTATTTTTGAAAGGAAAAAGTACTGAAAATAGTACCATAGTACTGAATTTTCCATCACTGGTACATATGTTTATTATTGCATTTTTTTACAATTTAGAAAAGTTAATAAATAAGATGATAAAGTTAACAACCCTTAGGACATTTCAGTTTACTTTTTCGCATTTATACTGTATATTAGGATTTTTTTATTCAACCTGCCATGAAGGTGATATTCTTTATGAGTTCCAAAAACAATAAAATATTTTAAATGTTTTTTAATAAATTCATTTGTTTTTACGTTAAAAAATTTATCATAAAAGTATTTAAAGTATTTAAATTTTTGTAGGCTTAAATTAAGTTTGTGTACGAGTCTGCAATTATGCATGTTGTTAAATTTATAAAAATAAATATGATAGTGGCACCACTGAAATGTAAATACATAATAAAAAACACAGCTGTTTATATTTTTTCAATTGTAGCTGTCGTCTTCAAAATAATTCAGTAGTTGATTACGCGACTACAATTGCAACCTGCAGCATTTGTAGTCGTGCCTTCGTGTTGCCTGCTGTCTCGAATGTGTTTAATGGATTATTATGTTTATTTATTATGTGTCGATTAAAGACGTGCACGGATATATCTGTTTGTACAAGTTTCTGTGTGTTTACTAAAGTGAGTGTGTATGGATGAGTTGTCGAGTGTTTCTGATATAAGTTGATATGGATATTTTTTGTAACATAGTGGATATGAGTTGATAAAAAGAGAATGAGAGTAACATATCTGTTTATATCTGTTTTACAAAAGCAGATACTAGTTGATACTGATCGAATACAATGAGTTACTCATTGTACGATGCCGTTTTTTTCAATTGTCTTTCAACGAAAATATTTTGTTTTTGTAACAAATTCTTTGATGCCCTTAAAAGGATCGGGTCTTTTCGTTCAAGAGACATGTAGAAAAAAATTATTGAAAAAAAATTACCAAAAAAAAAAAAACACATGTATTTTGTTTTTGTAACAAATTCTTTGATGCCCTTAAAAGGATCGGGTCTTTTCGTTCAAGAGACATGTAGACAAAAATTAGCAAAAAAAACCACATGTATTTTGTTTTTGTAACAAATTCTTCGATGCCCTTAAAAGGATGGCGTTTATTCGTTCAAAAGACATGTAGACAAAAATTATTGAAAAATATAATAAAAAAAAATTACCAAAGAAACAACACATGTATTTTGTTTTTGTAACAAATTCATTGATGCCCTTAAAAGGATGGGTCTTTTTCGTGCTGTGTGTGGTATTGAAAATTGCTGAGCAACAACAACAAAACTAGCGAGAAGCGTAGCGATCAGGCCTGCCATATTTACCGATTTATCGGTATTTTGCCGATTTTTTTCTCTAAATTATCAAAGTGCCTATTTACCGATTTTTTGATAAAAACTTAAAACACGGTAGCTTTTGGTTTGTGTTATATACATTTTTAATTTTGGGTAACTTTTAACGTTACAAAGAGACAACTGTTATTAATTCAGCGCTTATACTTAAGGAAAATGGGTTAGATTTATTCCATATATGTACATATGTATGTAGTGTTTGTCTAACCCATCACACACACACATTATGAAAAATATTCAACTAGGTATAAAGAATAAAAGCATTAACTCCAAATGAAAGAAAAAAACTAAACGATTTTTTGACCAAAGCTAAAAGAAGAGATAATTTATTTTTCTAAAGGAAAAAGGGATAATTACTTACAAAAGAGTAAAGTTAAGCTTAATTTATATTCACTGTCAATGTAAATATTTAATTTTATAGGATTATATGCAATTGAGGATAAGGCTTATACCTCCGGTAGCCAATTTAATTTAAGAAAGTAAAGTAAATATTCAAGTTTTTTTGCAAAAAGAAAATCAGATTTAAAATGCGAGAATTCTTCCACCTTAAAATTTAATTTCGATATCCACTGAAAAATTAATCTTTGCAAGGAATTATTTTTTTTAAAGATTATTTCAAATTTAATAATTCGATTTTTATGCTTATATTTAAAGTTATTTAATAAAAGTGTCAAACTCATATATGTATAATAATAAAAAATTAAAACAAAAACTTTTTATATCCATAAAAACAATTAACCAGGATCGGTGGCAGTTATAACTGGTATCAAAAAAGTTCTTTAATAACAGTTATTTCAAGGATCGTAACAGTTATAAAATAAGCGACAAAAAAAATCATAGAAAAAATGTCTGTCTATGTAAACGTTGTACGTAAAGTTCAGGTCGCAGTTTTGAAAATAAATTGCTGAAATTTGGTACAAAGGTTCTAATTGTCCTAAGGAACAAGCATATTGTCAATGGTGAGAACTTTGACATGAATCTTAACTTCATAAAATAATGGCGTGGTCCATGATTGCCCATGGGTCCCTAAGCTACACTCTTGAAAAGTTATCTCTACATATTGTGGTGTGGAGCATCGTAGGGTCGGGCATGCAGACTACTTTCTTATTTGTTTGTAATGGATAATTGCAACCAAAAAAATAAATTATTTGTTTATAATGGAAAAATAAATGCTTTTTTATAATACATATTTCTAACCGAAAAATTTTTTGGTTGAAAAAATGGTTATCAATAACAAAAAAAAAAAAAAAAATTGTTACTTTAATTGGGTACGATAACTCAAATAAAATATATGTAGCGATAATGGTTAAAAATTCCCAACTGGAAATTAAGGAATTTTTTCATAGCCTTTCAAAAAAATAATAATTATTATTATTTTCAGTCCCGGAGTTATTTTGTGAATTAAAAACCAAAAAGTCCTTTTTAAACAGTTATCTCTTTAACGTAAATATAAAATAAAAAATTAAAACTCAGTTGAGGAATAAAAGATCGACACTCAAAGCTTGCCGCCCTTCAGATCTTTACAATTTGTATAGCAGTATTATCTAATCAGCTTGTGCTGCAATTAAATTGTCATTAAAAAAAGAAGAAAAACAAAATGAGTGTTATTATCAATGTTGCCAGTGAAATTTCGAGAAAGATACATTTTAGTTTCCAAAGAGATACATATTGGAAAACATTTAAAAATCCATTTTTAACGTTTAACATTTATTAACATAACATTTTTTTTACATACTTAATGAATATTATAAAGAAAATGATATCATATAAATTAATTTTTATATTTATTTAAGTCATAAATATTAGGTATGTAAGTTTAAAAATACTGTAAGCAAACTTTAAAATTCATTATATGTCACTATCTTTGGATGTTATCAAAACAAATTCATTTTTGTAAAAATTAATATAAAAATTAAGGCGTATATACTAAGGCGATCAAAAAGATCATATAAAGTTTTCTTCTAAAATTTCATCTTAACACACATACACAAGAATAAGCAAGCTACAGAAGAACTTAGAAAACCTAACAACAAAATACATGTTATTTTTGTATTTAGTTGTCACGGTTTTTTTTAGTATTCATAACGAAATGATAACTTAAATAAACTTTGTCAGAGTAGGAAAGTTTAAAATTTGATTTCTGTACATTTTGCGCACAGATTCAAAAGATTCGAAAAATATCAGGATTATACATGGTACCTGAAGTCATCAAAAGGTACGAAAAATGTATCTTTCGTATCCTAATGGCATCACTGGTTATTAAAGACGTAAAAATATAAATCCTTAAAAGAGTTTTATTTGTTGACAGCCAAGTGAGTTTTATTTTAGGCTGAAAACTCCTCAAGTTTTATTTAATTTTTTTAGAGAGAAAACTCTACTTTTATTGTTTAATCCGAACTTTTATACATTCGTTGAAAAATTTTTCTTAACTGTGGAGTTGAGATTGTTTTTTCTAGATCACCATAGATTCTAAAAGAGACAGTATGTCTCCGTTGGCTCTAATATGGAAAATTCATATAAATTTTTAATTAACTAATATTTATTTATAAAACTTTTATTTGTATTGATTTTTATGTTAAAAGCATTAGGTAATGGTAAATTGTTGCTTTGTTATTTTTTGTCATTAAAATATGTTTTATTGTGTTTAAAAAAGGTATTTTAATATGCCGATTTTTTTAAATTAAATTGCCGATTTGTTTTTGATGATATGCAGATTTCTTACCAAAACCATCTGGCACCCCTGGTTGAGATCGTATATAAATTTTTATTAGCTCTGTTATTTGCATCAACTCTCCAACAATATTTGAAAATACAACAGATAACAATAAGTATTGTTAAAATACCATGGTGACAACAGATATTTGTGAGCAAAAAAAAAAAAAGGTTATGATATACTCAATCTAATACCATAAGCAACTGTTTTGGTTTTTAGGATATGGTGAGTGGACAAAAGCAAAACCATACAATATCAGTTACACTCATTCTCTCATTGATATCAATAGTAACAGGTACATATCTGGTGTATCTGTTTTGACAATACTTTATGGTGCACTCGTGCAGGTCTTTACTGTGGAGGTGATTACACCGCCAACTATAGAGGATGCCCTACATACTCTATCGCCAATCGTTCTGTTGGCCTGAAACCTAATCCCCCAAACGCTGGTAAAGCTCTTATGACACTGAATTTTTAATGCATTGTTCAAGTTTTTGTGAACAGGGCAAATATAATGTAACAGAAAAATCTACCAAGATAAATAGCAAACTGTCAAAACTTTTACTAAAGTTATCGATAAAAAATTAAGTTATGTCAAAAAAAAAATGTAAAATTGTTCAACTTAAAATTGACATTTCAAGCTTGAAATAATGAAAGTGTTGCTGAATCAGCGGTTCATGGGCAAATTCAGCGATTTACCGCTTTCTGTTTGTCTTGTTTTTATGTTTTTCATAAACAAAAGGTTGACAAAATTTAATAAAATAAACAAAATCAGGGTTGCAAAAGTTGGTATAATTGTAATTTTTCGGGACAATTCAAACCTCAAAAGTACAATTGTACCAATTTGGCACAATTTACTAATTATCTCAGCTTATGTTTATTTATGGAATTTTGCTAGTTCATCGTTTTAATTGATTTACTGTTGGAACATATACCTATTTGCTATTATTTCTTTGTGATTTAGTTTTTGCATTCTATAAAGCGTTGAGTTTATTATTATATATTCATTAAGACTTTGAATTCCATATTAAGACTTTGATTTTATTATTTATTTTATTTAATTTTATGAACAGCCGCTTGTGTGACTGTTCAATTTAGTTTATATACACAGAATGAAATTACTTAAAAATACTTAAAATCTAAGTACCTAAAATAAACTTATACTAAGGCATTTATTCTATAAACAAAGTATCATAAATATGATACTTCCCTGTAGGAAATGTAACTAGTGAATCAGTACTAGTGACTTATTATACCCCCGACAATGCATTTTTACTATAGACATTTAACATGTGCGTGTCATTGGAAATCCACTACTGACACCGGTACTTTTGAGTAGGTAGTTCTTTTGTGGTCATATGTCAGTGGTGTCAATTATGATTGTATTGGTGCGAATACTCTTGTCTCTTTCATTCTCAGCGGGAGGAATCTGCGGTTACGAGGCCTATTACGATGCCTAATTAACATACATATTTTGCTATGAAAACTTTAGAGCAATTAATAATAATACAATTATCGAAAAATGTTGAGTTATGGACAGACACACTCAGTTATTATTTAAATAAATTTAATTTGGAACCTGCATTTCGCAGAAACTTTGCTTATTTTTTGGAAAAATTGAGCATTTGACAATATTTGAAGTCATTTTACTACCTTATTAAATTCTTTCTAATATTTTTAATTTGGTGCTCAACATACCTTTGCAAATGCCAACAATGAAAATTCATTTGCACATGCTAATGACAATAATAACTCCACTAAGTTTAAAAATATTCTATAATTATTAACCACCATTATAAAAAGAGAAGATTTTACTAGCCTATAAAAATATACTTTTATTTACCAATAATATCTTCTAAATTTAAATTGCAGTTTCGAAACAACAAAACATTTTTTAGGTTTGTGGACGTTAAACAATAAAGTTTCATTAATACATTAATAATACACATCTTCTTACCCAAAAATTTTACCTGCTGTCACATTTGCTTTTATGTGTATATGTTTACACATAAATTGTAGGAAAACAAGACTTTATTAAATATTTTTACTTACTTGAGAAAAGTGTTTTCAAAGGAAAAAAACCCATTGACGCGATTGGTACAGAAAGAAAAATATTTTTACAAGCACAAAATACCAACAAATTCTTGTGGCTATTTTTTTCTTAATAATTTCTGCATTTAGGTACGTCTTTTTAACGAAAGAAAAAGGGACCCTTTAAAAGGCAACAAAGAATTTTTTTCACAAACAAAACACATATCGTTAGCTTAAATGCAAAACAATGTAGATATTATTTGTCAATCATTGTACAATGTCAACAGAAATAAAACAAAACATAAACAAAGATAATAAATAATAAATATATTATTTCTGTTTAGAGGCCTCAAAACAGGCCGTGCGATATTTCGATATTTCCCGCTGAATGAGAGTGTTTTGCAGTAAAAAATTATATTTTACGCTCGCAAAATAAAAGAGCGTAAGCGTACATGTGAGTTTTGCTGACACAATTGTGCATGACGCTGACACCCCTGTCATATGTAGACATTGTCACCAGAGATTCACTAGTGCATTTTAGCAATTCTAGTCTGCAGTTTTGGTACTTTACTGAAATAGACGTCGTTAATGAAACTTTTGTTAACATTTGATGTTTTATTAAAAAAATTAAAGAATTCAGCCGTTTTATATATTAAAAGTAAATAAGGTACAATTTAGCCTCTTACATAGTATTAAAAGAAAAATTAAATTTCATCATAAATTCATAACAGCCGTTTTATATATTAAAATAAGGTACACTTCAGCCTTTTAAATAGTATTAAAAAAATAAAATTAAAGTTAAATATAAATTGGTATTTTAAGAAATATTAATTTTCTTTGCTCGATGAATCGTTTTCAAATTCAATATTTTCAATTTTTTTTTATTTGCTTCGACCCATTTGCTTAAAATATTTTTTTTGACGCTGCAATGCCGCTCTAAGCGTTTTATCGGGTGCGTCACTAAAAGTTGATATAACGTCTGGATATGGAAACAAAAAAGCATTTATAAAAATATTACAAGTTTTGAGAACTCAAATATCAAACTTTTTACCTATTAAAGCCTTATAAACATTGGCGAAATCACGCAATCTCTTTTTGCCAAAAGAACCATCATTATTACATGTTGGCCAAATACTTGGTGTAGATAACGTTCAGCATTACCAGCAAAGAGAGATTTTATTTGTCTTATCTATAGAGCACAAGGAAAAAATTAATTTTTATACATACATATGTGTATTAATTTCACAATAAAGTCAAATACTTACGTATGGGTATGAATGTGTTGCCAAAATACCATCAAATTCCTTGAGCTTTTCTTCTGTGTTAATCGGAAAAATTTCAATAAGATTAGTAGTAACTGCATTTTGTTTTTCTATTTTATCTAGTAAAACCTTGTGTTCCGCCAAAATGTCCAGCAATGTGTTATGTCGCTTTTCAGCAGCATCTGTGATAATAAAGTTAATACATATATAAAAAACTCGCAAAGGCAGCATTCAAAAATGTAAAACAGTAACGATATTACTAGTGATTGAAAACACAAAAGCTTAACTATCAACTTGAATGGCAGAAATTATTAATTGTTAAAAAATGGAGTAAATTAAACTTTTGTCTTAAGGTGCATAGAAAAATCATGTGATTTTCAAAACAAAACTGATAATAAATTGTTTTTTTTTTTGTTATAAGTTTATTTTTTTGTATACATTAGTTTAATTATCAAGATAAATTTTTTCAACAAACCTTTATATGAATAAAATTGTGTTGAAAGTTGTTCACAGCTAGGGCATTTAGAAGTAACTGAAAAGAAAAAAGTTAAAAAATAATGAATAAAACTACATACCTATGTATTTCAACAATACAAAATTGTAAAATTACCTTGTTGAGGAAAATACTTTAGTTTTCCTTTTGAGTGTTGTGGGTGGTCGTTCGACATTTTTCTAGAAGGCAACTATGTATGTAGAATGGGTATTATTATTAAATGATTATCAAGAGGTAGGCATACAAATTTATATTGAATATCGCTCATTAAAAATTTTTATTTTTCACCCAAAACGAGACAAAATTGATTGTTTTTTCACTTGACGTTTATAATTTCTTTTACTCATAATGTATGTGTGCTTAAATTATTTTAAAAACACTTTTATTTACCTTTTAATTAATTATTTTTTAAATTATTTTAAATATTTTACAAAAATTTTAATTTTTCTTGCAGCCGCTTTTATTTTTTAACACATTTATAAAAACATTAAGAAGAAGCATGGCTTCATAACAAAGCTTTCATTTTTCAGGCTGAGTTTAGCCGCCGACATTCTTTTAATATTGCTGCCGCCGAACTCGTCAGCTCTTCATTTTTAACAACAAAAGAAATACAAAATATGAAAAATGGGATTTTGTATGTACTTTTTAAATTTATAACGTTTAATATACTGCATACTTATAATAGCACAATTGAAAAAATACGGGATGAATAAAAACAATTATGCCGCCGACGAATAATAGCGCTTTGGCGGCGAATTCAAACTCTAATTTGTTGTGTATACATTTTTTTTTCATCAAAGCAAAGAAGTCACCAAAATGGTCGACAAAACTGTTGACTGGGAGTCACTTGCCCCCAGGTTTCCTTCAGGGTTTGTTCAATGCCACATACAAATAATGTGGTGTGTGTGGACATTGTTGCTTCAACAAAGTGTCAAGCTCATGTTACATACAGACGGTATGATAACAGCGACTAGTCAAACACACTACACCTCCCTTTTTCGAAAAAGAATAATCAATACGAATAATTGATTATTCTTTTATATATTACAAAATTTTGGATACATATGTTTTTATTTTTCTTAACGTAGGGGGCTATATTGTCTGGTTCCTATAGCTTACACATTCCCTTCCCCCTTTTTTTTTGAAGAATGGGAAGGAAAGAATTTGCCAGGTCCATTTTCAAATGGTAGTGAGTGATAAAAGGGATAATAAAAAAATTTTACTTGTAAGTGACACATAAATACGAAAGGAAAGACAATATTATTATTTTTTTTTTTTTAATTAATGGAATAAACAAATAAATATTTGTTCTATATAAAAGAAAATTTTAGAATTTGTTGTATTCCCAAAACATACGTGGAAAAATAAAGTTATTCAAATTAATTTAAAATAATGTATGCTTCATAATTAGCATATTTACCTTTAATTCAAAGAAAAAAGATTATTAGTTTACTATCAGTGAATAAAAATATCAAAAATTGTTTTTTGATGTTCTAACTGAGAGACGACATATCTCTAGGGGAAATTTCTGTATTATGGAGTCTTTTGACTCTGTTCTTATGGACAGTGAAAAGTGTACCGTTAGTGTCCATCAATGTGACATTGTTTAAAATGTGAATTTCTTTAACTGTGATGGGACCTTTGTAGACCGCATCCAGTTTGTTTCATGCTTCATTGCGGACTAGAACAGAGTCATTAACATAGAGTGTGATTGGATTTGCATTTTCATCGGAGAACTTCTGTCTTAGAAGTTAAGCATTTTCAATGAGACTAGCGGCTCTACGTTGTGCTACTTGGAGTCTGAATTTGACTTCCTTTTCAAATGCATCAACGTTATATATTGGGTCTATGCTATTAGTATTGGTAAAATCTAGCTCTCTGGGGACTGTTCCATAGATTAATTCAAATGGACAATATCCATGAGGTGTAGATGTAGAATTTTAACCAATTATCCCAATCGGATTTGTCTGATGACACATAAGATCTTAAATACTCGTTGAATGTTCTGTGAGATCTCTCAACATTACCGAGCGTCTCATGATGGTAGAATGTAGAGTTTAATTTCTCTATCTTCATCAGTAGCATAGCTCCGTTAGTACTTGATTTATATATTCAGTACCTTGGTCCGTTACATTGGTGTTCATAGGACCATATATTAAAATAAAACCCTCCATAATTGCTTTCGCAACATTTCTGGCTGATTTATTTTTAATATAGCCACTAAATACTTTGTTAAATCGCACATTATAGTCACAACGTATTCATTCTGTGAATCTGACCGAGGAAGAGGTCCTATAGTGTCGATTATCACTCTTTGAAAAGCTTTTAGAGGAGTAGGTGTTAAAACGAGAGACTCCTTGCCCTTAACCGTGGTTTAATTGGTTTGGCAATGAAGGCAATGTTTGACATATTTGGCTATGTCTCTAGTCATGCCTTTCCAATGATATTGAAGTCTTATCTTTTTGATCATTCGAGTTATGCCTGGATGTCCACCAGTAATGGGATCATCATCATATTTATGCATAAATCTCAGTTTTTCAGAATCAGCTGAAACTTTAGTAAGTTTCGGAACGAGCACAATAGTTAAATTCATATTTAAAAAAAAAAAAAAAACCGTATGGAACTATTTATTTAAACTATTAAATACTAGTGTTTGGCCAGTGGTCCAAAATTGACCATAATTATATATTCAAATATGAAGATAACATACATAAAAGTATGTATATATTTTAGGGTATTCATTCGGTTAACTGTTAATGGGTTAACCGATTAATTACTACAGGATTAACTGATCGGTTAATTTAAAATTGGCTATTTTCGATTAACGATTAAACCGGGTAATTTCAGTCTATTTTAAATTTTTTGTAGTATTATTATATGATTTTTTGTGTTTTTAATAGTTTGTTTCGTCTCATATAAAAAGGTGTGTGTTTAAAAAATATTTTCTCATACAAACAAAGAAGGTGTTCAGTGATCTTCATTTTAAATAAGTGTTTGCTGTCAACAGCTTTTGTATGTATGTGTTTAGTTATTTTTGTTCTTCTCATATCTTCTCATATCAATCTCTTAGCAGAATTAACCAAAACATTAGAAGTGTTGAAAATTAAAAAAAAAAACTTAAAACAGGAATCTAATGCAAAAAATGAAAGATTTTATATGTGTAGAGAAATCCAGGAATAGGACTGAGAAAATAGATACTTGTTATTGGTTGCTTTCGATTTCTACAACATCTACGATAAGTGAAAGAATTTTTCCAAGTAAAGTTTTATCAAAACTAAAGAAAAGAATCGCTAATATCCTAAACATTTCAACCAAATTATATTTCTTAAAGATTATTTTTTAATACATCCTTAAATTATTGAAATAACTAATAAAATGATCTCACAGTTTATTTTTTTATTAATACATAATTTAAAAAAAAGTATGTATTACATATTTATGAATTATTTTTTTGTTTGCTCGTTTTAGTTCAAGAATTGTTATGTTTGTTATGTTATGGTTTTTTTTTACTAATAAAGTCCAAATAATATATAATTTGTGCATTTTAATTTATTGAAATTACTTAATTTATAAAAAAAAACTTTATTAATCGGTTAACCGATCAATAACAGAATTAACCGATTAAACCAAAACCTCGTTTAATTAATCGAGTGATTAAAGCAGAAGTCCGATTAAATTAATACCCTAATATATTAACATATTAAAGTAAGAAACAGTACCAAAAAGATCCCTATTACAGATTAACATTCACTCAGAACCTGCATGTTTTATTTTATGCTTCTAGGTCCAATATTATCGGAAATTCAAAAAGTACCATTTTAAAAACAAAAAAGTACCAAAATGTTTCCTATTATAGACTCCTATAATATTATGTTTCCAAGTTCAATATTATAGAAAATTCAAAAATTATCAAGTAAAAGAAAGAAATTTAATTTCCCGTATTTATATTGTGCACTTCTGTAAGTAAATGCCTTAAAATTGTGTATTTTTTGTTCTAGTCGTTTTGCCAATTTATATGTACTAGTATGGGCCAGCAGTCGACACAATCGACTGCAATCTAGAAATAATTTATTTGTACCGTTATTTCTAATATTTATTTATTCTAAAACTTTATTAAATATGTATATACATTAGTGTGCCCAAAAAAAAATATTATTTTATGCCCCACCTTTTTTTGAAAGCTTATAGTGTGAAGTATTTTTGTGATTTTTTTCAGATTTTTCGGAAGAGGTTTAGAGGTCGCTAAAATCGAATTTATCCCAAAAATCGGGTTTTCTTGACTTTTTTGAATTTTGCTGATTACTCGGCCCATTAGCACGATTTTCTTTGTTACTAAGTCAATTTTTTTAAAGAAAACTTCTCAAACTTTACTTCTCTGTGCAGATATTAAAAGTTTCGGTTATTTTTTTGCTCATTTGGGTCCCCTTAATCACATTTTTTTGGAAAATTTACCATAAATTTGAAAAATAATGCTCTGTAACTTTTAAAATTTATACTGAAGTTAAAAAAACTAATGATTCTGTTTAAAAGGCATACAAACAAATCATTTAATGAAGCAAAGAACAAAGTTCAGCAATTGCACGTGGTAAATGATATCACAGAACGCACAATACTTTATCCTACAAGCTCTCAAAAAATGCTGGGGTACCTATAAAAATCAAAAAAAAATATTTTTTTTGGGACCCACTAATATACATATGTAGAAATATAATTATTTAATGTTAAAAAACATATCGCACTTGATTATAAACAGAGAAGTAACTCAAAATGTAATAATTCTCAGTAGAGCAGAACAATTTTTAATTTTATGAGGCATATTTCTTTTAGGCATATGAAATTTATTGACAATTTTTCTAAAAATGTATATGTATATAACACAAGTTCCCTAATCTCAATGTTTATAACAAAGCCTTTTATATATTTTCCATTTATATTTATTTCGTTTATGAATTATGTTCTTATAACCTCTCTATATATGTATGTATATATGTTTTGTAAATACATGATTATCATATAACAAATGACTATGATCGGTAGTGTCTGTTATATTAAATCGCAGCCCATCAAAACATCGCACTTTATTTAAAAAAAAAATGCAATAAACACATTCTTTACAATGTAACCATATTAATAATGTAACAATAACATTAAAATTATTCATAAGCGCAAAAATTTAAGAAATCAACGGTAACATTTAAAACAACAACTCTCCCAAAAAGAAAACAAAATATTTAAAATTGTCTTTCTCTTTTTTATTTCTTAATCTCTACTCTTCTCCAATTTAATGCATAGCCAGGGGTGCCAGATAATTTTGATAAAAAATCGGCATTTTTTCGAAAAAAAATCGGCATTATCGGCACTTCAATTAAAAAAATCGGCAACTTAATAAAATCCATTTTAAAAACAATAAAACATATTTTTATTAACACAAAACAGAATAATTCAGCATTAACTTACATGTCAACCATATAAAAACATAAAAATTAATGAAAAATAATATTTTTATAAATAAATTGTAGTTAATTTAAAAAAAGTAATGTACAAAACTTTTTTTAAATTAACTACAATTAGTTAATATTTTTTTTATTGGTAGAAAAATTTTTTTCAACATTTTATTTAAACATATATATTTTAGAGATACATTTTTGAGTTTAATAATTAATTAAATCCATTAAAATACCAACATAAAACCAGTTTGCATTATTAAGTTTTATGTATTCTTTAGAAAAAAGAATTCCTTGCAAGGGTTAATTTTCCAGGGAACATCGAAATTTGGTTTTATTAAGATTCACCTGTCTACAAATTCTTTCCACATTTACGGAAGATTATGGAAGGACCATAATTTGTTGTACAAACTTTGACAGCACTGGAAATGCATCATTAAAATCCCCACGTTTTAAGTCTGAACTTTTTTGCCAAAAAGTTTGCAAATTTACTTCAATTCCTTATAAATCTTCTTAAAAATTAAAAAATTTTAACTCTCTACATTCAGTCTAAAATTTGATTTTCTTTTTCGGAAATAAAGCTGGGGAACTTTTTCAGAATTTCCGTAAAAGAAATATTTTCATTATTCATAATTTTGTTACGGTTATCATATTTAAAGATTTATAAGATTTTTGTTCAAAATCAAAACATTTTAATATTTGATATGCAAGTTCTATATAAAAATTAATACAGTTATTAACAATTTTGTTAATATCGCTTTTGTTGAGTTGTGATTTTGATATTAATCACTAAGCCCAAATACTAATCATTAAAGTTCAAAAAATTCTTTGTGTTCATAAATTCCGTTAAGTTAATTTAATTTTTGTAAAATTTTTTTTTTTTTTTTGTAAGTTTATTTATTTGAAATATAATTCACATAACAATTGTCTCGCGCCAAAAATGGCTTTGTGAGACGAGTTGACAAAATTAGTGTATCTTATAATTATGTAACAATAAGTTTTATAAATATTATAAATAATTTTTTTACATTTTTACATATTTTTTAAAAGAACAAAAAAAATTATTCGAGAAGCATTTCTATTCGTTCTAAAAGATATTCCTTTACATTTTTCTTAAAGATTGATAACCGATTGCACGTTTTTAAACTTTCTGGCAAATTATTGTACATTAGACTACCCGAATATTCTATTCTTTGCTTGGTTGTCTCCAGTGTGCAACGTGTCATTTTCAGATTTCCAGCATTTCTTGTGTTAAAACAATTTTGATTAATAGTAAGTTTAACTGAACGATAACCAATGTTGTTTATAGATTTATAAACGTAAAATAAAAGTTGTTTTTCGTACAAACTATGTATTGGTAAAATATTTTTACAATAATCATTAAACAATGATATAGTACTGTGTGTAAGAGGTAAATTAAAAACGCATTTAAGAGCTTTATTTTGAACTGACTGCAATGATTTTATTTCATTACTATTTTTATATGCATAAATAATTGCAAGGTACTCGAGACGGCTGTGTATAATAGATTGATAAATTAGCATTTGTGTTCTTGTACTTAATTTTTTCTTTAATTTATAGGCATCCCGGAGGCTGAAGCTATTTTAGTCTTTAAATATCCCATATGAGCATCCCATGACAAACTGCTATTCAAAATAACCCCCAAGTATTTTCTTTCATGTTCTTCATTTACTATTGTCCCGTTGACGAAGATAGAAAAATTATTATTCAAAACTTGAGAATGAGGTCTAAAACGTAGCAATTTTGTCTTATCAGCATTTAGTACAAGTCGATTAAGTCTTGCAAATTCAAATAATAAAGATGAATCTCGTTCCATTTGTGTTTTAAGTGACAAGTCAAATTTATAAGGATACAAAATCGATACATCATCAGCAAACATAACAATTTTACCATCAAGACCAATATTATTGATATCATTAAGATACAACATAAAAAGAAGAGGTCCTAAAACACTGCCCTGCGGCACACCGCACTTCACAGAAGCAATTGAACTTTTCTGTCCAAAAACATCAACATATTGTTTTGTGTTCGTTAAAAAACTTTCAATCAGTTTAAGTTCCGCTCCAACAACGCCGTAATATTGAAGTTTTTCGATTAATATTTTGTGATCCACCAGGTCAAACGCTTTACTGAAATCATAAAATATAGCAGCAACTCCACTATAGCCTTTATCCAGACCATCACAAACAGTGTTTACAACACTAACAACTGCCTCGTCAGTTCCACTGCCCTGAACAAAACCAAATTGATTTTTGAAAAGTAACGATTCTTTATCAAGAAAATTACTCAATTGAGAGTGAATTATTTTTTCAAATACTTTATCAATAACAGAAAGTAACGCTATCGGTCGGTATTTATCCACCGTTTTTGCTTGTGTATCTTTCGGTATTGAAATAACTTTGTGTAGTTTGAGAGCTTCAGGATAAATAGATGTTCTTATCATGACATTGAAAATCCTAGCTAAATGTGGTGACAGTACTGTACAACAGTATATTAGCAGTTTTGAAGAAATATTATCATTTCCTGTACTATTTGTTTTTTTTTAATTTATTATAATGTTTTCCACTTCACTTGATGTAACAGCTTTTAATGAAAAACGTTTATTATGCTGGGTTAATGATCTTAATGCGTTACAACTATCATTCGGATATTTTTCAATACTTTCTCTTAACGAGTCTACAGTATTCGTAAAATAATCATTTAAAAGTGTAGATTTGAGTCCATTGTCTACAACACTTATCCCGTTTACATCTGTAATATTTATTGTTTTGATCTGCTTACGTCCGGTTACTTCATTTAAAAATCGCCAACATTTCTTCAAATCTCCACCACATCTCGAAATATTATCCTCATAATACTCATTCATTGATACTCTTGTTGCTTTTCTTATAACCTTGCTAATTCTCTTTAGACTTTCATTAATATGTAAATGCCTCATGCAAATTCTTTCTCCTTTTTTTCAACAGCTTCTTCTTTAATTCAATTTGAGACCACAAGTTTATATTAATCTTTGGGGAAATATCTTGTTTTATAAATTTTTTTTCTATAGATTGATTTGAGTTACTTAAAATAGCATCATTCATCACTTTTAATAAACAAGCAGTCGCATCTGATGGGTTTTGTGAGTTGTTGATATTTAAAAGATTTTGTTCTAGGTAGCTTTTTACCTTAGCATAATCACAGGTAATTTTTACACTTTCCAAATAGTTTAGTTCTTCAATATCCAACATTAATTTACAGCAAATAAGATTATGATCGGTTAGACTGCACTCAACTGAGTCAATAGCAATTTGATCGGCTAGGTTGCTAAAAATATGATCGATACATGTACCGCTTTGTGGCTTTGTAACTAGTGTATGGCAATTATTTAAACTAAAACAGTGAAATAAATTTGTTAGATCTTCTGATACACCTTCAATTAAATCAACATTTGAATCCCCCACCACAATCGATGGACTATTAGGAATATTTATTAATTTATTTTCTAATAAGTTCAAAAAGTCTTCGACCTTACATTTCAGTGACCTTTAATACGTCATGAACTTTAATTGCTTCCCATTTACTTTGATATTATTCAGCCGTACTTGAATCAAATCAACATAGTTGAAACTCTCACAACAATCCACGGTAAATTGAAATTTATTAGCTATATATATTGAAGTACCTCCATACCCGTCACTTCTGCAACAATAAACGCTGTTATAATGGGGAATTTTATACATATCGGAAACTTTTTCTTGAAACCAAGTCTCTTGTATCGCTAGAATATCCGGCAATCTCGGTAAATTCGAAAGACAGGTCTTAAATTAACAGTTCTTAAAATTATTGAAACAATATTTAAATACTTATAATTTATAGATTCTAAATGGTTTTAAAATACTGATTTTGAATCATTAAAAAAGAAAAAAAAATATATAAAATTAATTTTATTATTGTTATACATTATTTGTTAACAGGTGACATGAAATCAACTTGCCCTTCTTCATCTGTGCTAGCCAAATCTTCTACAGCAGTTTTGTTCATAGATCTTCGCATCCTCGGTTTATTTGTGCTGGCTTCAAGCAAAATTGCATCAACATCATCCACATTTTTTATCAAACGGGGTGGAGATATACCACTCTTTTTGGCAAAAATCCTTCCATGATTTGGATACACGGACACAAACCCGACTGTTTTTAAAGTTTTCGCATATTTTAGCAATGCCAATGTCTCCTTGCTAAGAAGATCGTTTACAAAAACTTTATTTTCTCCCTCATCTTCTTTCAAAATTGGTTTAACGGCCATAAATTTTTCTTTAGATTTTTTACTGGCAAACTCTACAATAACACTTTTTCTATTAGAATTTTTGTTGCGATTATTTAAATAAAACGCATCATCTATGGTATCATTAGACATTTCAACACCAATATTTTTTGAAAAACTTAACACAGCTTCAGCAGCAGAAACTTTTTCATTCGGTTTTAAACCAATTACAATACATTGATTTTTTACTCTTTCATCGTTTAAAACTTTTATATTATTCTTGAGATAATTTATTTCTTGTCTTAATTGAATGTTTTCTTTTTTAACTTCTTCCAGTTTTATGTTGTTAACTACTATTGTTTTTAAAATGTCATATTGCTTCGATAGAAATGTTATCGATTCATGAATATGTGTCAGCTGATCCAGCTGATTTAGTTTATTTTTTATAAGCGACAACTCTTCTTTTATTATTGCATTATCTTCTCCTTCGCAAAGATGACACTTAAATTCCATACTCTCATTCTCCATCAACAAATTAAATTGGCGCTTATCCAGTTTCGTACATTGAGAATGAAAAACTTTGTTGCATTTGTCACAGTCGGGCTTGTTTTGGCTGGATTGTCCAGCTTTTTAATGACCTGTCCAGTTTCAAGCTAAAAAGTAATTTGTCCAGCTAAAAAAATAATTTTTTTTATTAATTTGCTATAACTTTTTTACTTCAAAGTACAAAAATATCTGGTAGCTTTTTTTGTTTTGTTTGCGTCTTTTTGGTATGATTTTTTGTTTTCGTTATTTAATTTTAATTCTTAAATACATATCGCTCATTTGCTGGAAAAAGTCATAATTGAAGTTTTCAATTTGCAAAGAAGTAAGTCAATGGGAAAATGAAATTTCTCTCAAGAGCTGAATATGCAAGATTTTTACATTGTAGCGCCGCCATATTAATATATTAAGATATTATACATTATTTTTCAGTATTTTGAATTATCAATACAATATTGACTTACTTTGATTTTATTTGTTGACTAATTGTGAAATTACCTAATTAATTTGAAATTAACGGTCTTAATGAAATACATTTGTTTAAATACAACTCTGTGTTGTAAGTGAAATATGTTTATAGTTTTAAACAAGGCGAATTCATTTATCAGGTGGCGTTGAAAGCACAGCTGTGCTACTTTTTTTTTTTACTTAGAGAGAGAAATGTCAAAAGTTGCTTGTGTTTTTGACATATCGATCAACGAAAGCAACAAAAAAATACATTGCTGTGTTTTTGGTGTTGTTACTTGTTGTAGTATCGACACCACCGTATACATGAATTCGCCTTGGTTTTAAAGTTACTTGTAATTTGTCTAATCGCTTATTTTGTTTTATGCTTTGTTCTTATTAAAGTTAGATGTAAGAATTTTGTTAAATAAAAAATCACTCTGAATTTGGCTTTTGAGCAGTAAAGATCTCCTCGGCGTTTAACTAAATACAGAACATATAAATATTAAAAACAACTAACCCTTGTGGACTATTAAGACCCTTGTGGACGTTGTTTGTCTAGGAACCGAAGCTGACCCAAGTGTCTCTTCAGGGCCAGACTATTACCAAACCATAAAAATCATAAATTAAAATAAGAACAACATTAGCTTCCAGCTACATTTGCCTTAAACCAAATTAGCTTCCAGCTACATTGGCGCCCAACGAAAAGAAGAGTTTTCTTAAAAGAATAGTTTTGTTAACTTCAACTACATTTTTTTCGGCAAAGAATATCAAATATTTCCGCACGCATTAATTTATTTGATCGTTTTTGGTGGAATTTTTTTTTCTTCTGCTGCTGTTGTTGTTACATTTTGTTTGCTGTGTAACAGGTTGGTTGGCGTGTGTCTTCATTCGGTTGTTGTTGTTTTGTGCACATTATTTTTTCGCTGCAATTTAACGGCTAGTTTTCTACATACGGGTTGGCTTCTGTTGTTGCTGTGCGTATTGTTTAAGATCACACATACATACATACGTTTGGTAACGGTTTTCTGCGGCTGCTGCTGGTTAGCTGCGACACAATTACTTTGGTGTATTTTACATACGTGTGGTGTTTTTATATACGCTGCCGCGGCGTTTGAATAAATTGCTTGCTTAGTTGATTATACAACAGTGTTGCCATATATAAAATAAAATTATTAATAAGTGGAAAATGCCTAGAACCACAATGAATTCACAAAATACAATTAATCCCACAACAAAACAAAATGTCGATACTCCTTTTAGAGGTACTAGTTCCAACGTTTCTACTGTATCCACAGCGAGTGTGGTACCAAATAATCCCACTCAAAATCCATTTCCCAACGAAACAAGTTTTCCCCAAACAAATATTGAAATGAATCCTCAAATGATAAGCCTTACACAAAGCCAGTTTTCAGACCTATTAGGAAGTTTCAATGTTAGGCAAGAGAGTAAATCTACGTTTAGCTCATGTAGTGCAAGATTTAATGGCGGTCGTAGTACAACAAAAGTTGATGATTTTATCGCCACTATTCAGGTTTTTAAAGAAGCTGAAAACGTCACAGACTCGTTTGCTCTCCTAAGCTTACCACTTCTTTTAGAAGGATATGCATCAACCTGGTGGCAGGGCGTAAATCACGAAGCCAGAACGTTCGGTGAAGCAATTTATCTTTTAAGAAATGCTTTTTCCCCTCCAAAACCGGACTGGAGAATTTTTTCAGAAATATTTCAAGAAAATTGTCCAACCTGTAATAATAAAAATACAAAAGCTATGGAAAGTCCAAAAGAACTAGATTTTAATAGTATTCACACCACAATAGTTGGTAGAAATGTCCCAACTGTAAACATTAATGTTAATGGTTTGAACGGAGAGGCTTATATGGACACAGCTGCCAGAACAAGTGTTGCCGGACATTTTCTATACAAAAAATTAAAAGAGAAAGGTGTTATTTTTCAAGAAGTTTTAGCAGAAATTACCTTAGCTGACGGAAGTATAAACAAGGGTACGGTGTTATCGACAATTGCAAATATCACTATTGGAAAGCGTTTAAAACGCATAAGATTGATATGTTTACCAAAAGCAAAAGATAATAGAACCCTTTTAGGCATAGATTTCTTAGAACAAATTGGAATCGTGGCACTTTAAAGATGAGCCACAAAACGTCTTTGAGTTCAAGAATAAGCCAACCAGGTCATGTGAAAATGTTTCTATAGGCCAAACAATGATTAATGATCAAATGAAAACACCAAAACCGAAAAAGGCCATAGATGATTTTTTGACATGGTTCGTTGAAATAAATAAAACTCCAAACAGAACTTCTCCCATGAAAACCGAATACTCACCAAATGGTATTGATAAAATATTTGCCAATTGTTTGCCAGAAACGTATGAAACTCCAAAAGTATCTAATTTATTTCCTCCACTGAAAAGGATAAAATTAAATGTGGAATCAAAAACAAATCAATATTTTGAATTGAACACTATAGATATTCGTTTGAAAATTGATGAGGCTCCAAATCTATTAAAAGCTCAGAAAAAGAAACTTGAAAATTTTTTGGGAGAACAAAAATACATTTTCGAAAATACTTTGGAACCAGTACGTGGCGTCGAGCATTATATTAACACAGGAGATCACGAGCCAATTGCTACTGCTCCTTATCGGCTTTCTCCTGCGATGAAAATAGAACTTCGAAAAGAACTGGATGAAATGTTAAAGCAAAAGGTAATTGAGGAAACCGAATCTCCATGGGCATTTCCAGTGGTCATTATACCCAAAAAAGATGGAAGCATAAGACTTTGTGTAGATTACAGACGGCTCAATGCAATAACAGTAACAGATACCTACCCACTGCCAAGGATGGACGATGTATTACACGCAGCAAAAACTACACCCTATATGACCACTTTGGATCTAAAATCAGGTTACTGGAAAATCCAAGTCGCGAGTAAAGATAAGCCCAAGACAGCATTTACTGCGCCTTATGGTATATTCATTTTTAATCGTATGCCTTTTGGTCTTAAAAACGCTCCTGCGACGTTCCAGCGGATTATTGATAAATTTCGTTTAAGTTTGCCAAATATCCTTATATTAGCCTATCTAGACGATATAATTGTTTGCTCAAAAGACTTTAAATCACATTTAAACGACTTAAAACTTACTTTTCAAAAGTTAAGAGAACTGGGTTTTCATTTGAATAGAGATAAATGTTTCTTTTGTAAACCAGAAGTAAAATACTTAGGTCATATTTTAACGGAAAATGGACTTAAAATCAATCCAGATAAAACTGTAGCAATTCTTAAACGTCCAGAGCCCAGAAATTTAAAACAGCTGATTTCTTTTGTACAAACTTGTTCCTGGTTCCGGCGTTTTATTCCAAATTTTGCAGAAGTATCAAAACCATTGTCTTGCCTAACGAAGAAAAAATCAGTGTTGAAATGGGCAAGAGAAGAGCAAAATTCATTTAATAAGCTAAAAGAGCTTTTTACCTCACCTCCTATACTTCAACAAGTAAAGGAAAACGAAACATTTCTTTTAAGAACCAATGCCAGTAAATATGCTTTAGGTGCTGTTTTGATGCAGGGGGAGAAATATAATGAAAGACCTATTGAATATGCCAGTAGATTGTTACTTCCTGCTGAGCGAAATTATTCCACTACTGAAAGAGAGGCTTTAGCTGTTGTATGGGCAATACAAAAATTTAGAGGCTATATTGAGGGAGCTGAAATAATAGTTCTTACTGATCATCAGCCGCTAAAATGGCTTTTTACATTAAAGTCGCCTACGGGAAGACTAGCCCGTTGGTCTTTATTATTACAAAGTTATAATTTAACTTTTTCATATACTCCTGGTAAACAAAACATAATAGCTGACACGTTATCTAGGCCGCCGTGCGCAAATAATGATTGCGTCGAAACATGTGAATGTAATCACATTGAAGTAGATTTCCCTAGAAAAAGTGCGGGAGAACTTCGAAGTGCACAGCTTGAGTATGAAGAAATAGGGAAAATTGTAACCTCATTCGATAACAATGATGAAAACATAACTCGTCATACTAGTCGAGGATATATGATGGTCGATGGCATCCTCTACAGATATTGCTCAGAACAGGACTCAGAGAATGGTCAAGTAGTCATACCAAAATCGCTTCGTAAGGAGATATTGCGCAAATATCATAACGATGAAAAAGCTGGCCACTATGGTATTGACAAAACGATTGCTCGTATCACACAATTGTTTTACTGGCCTGGCATGAGGGGTGACATCGAAAAGCACGTAAAGTCATGTGATGATTGCAAAAAATATAAACCAGCCAACATGAAACCTATGGGATTGCTACAAACTGTAAGCAGTAATAAACGTTTTGAGACTATTGCTGTTGATTTATTTGGGCCCTTGCCAAAAACCAAAGATGGTCACCAGTGGATCTTAATTGTGGAAGACATTTGTAGTCGCTGGGTGGAATTGTTTGCACTTAAAGAAGGTTCTGCAGAAAATTGTGCCCTAACTTTATTAAACGAAGTTATACTTAGATATCGAGTTCCACGGAGAATCCATACTGACAACGGAACGCAGTTTATATCATCGTTAATGCAGAAATTGACAATTTGTTTGAATATAAAGCAAACCTTCACTCCCATTTATCATCCAGAATCAAATCCTGTTGAAAGGAAAAATAGAGATTTAAAAACTCAATTATCAATTTGTGTGAAAAAGGAACACAAACAATGGAATTTAATGCTTCCATCGATACGGTTTGCAATGAACACAACAAAGGGCAATAGCACTGGTTGTTCCGCTGCCTACCTCACATTTGGAAGAGAGTTAAGGACACCAACAGAAGTATACTATGATTTTAAAGCAATTGTGAACGCTGAAAACTTCATTCCACAAATTACTTCACATTTGTTACGTCTGGCAAACACTTTAGAGCTAGCGAACGAAGCACAAGAGCAAATGCAGGATAAAAACAAAAGCAGCGTGGATCGCAAAAGAAGACCGCAAACAAGAATTGATATTGGTGACAGAGTCCTAGTGGCCAAACATATTCTAAGTAAAGCGAGCCAAGGCCTAACATCCAAGTTTACACCATGCCAAGATGGGCCATACGTTGTAATAGCCAAAAAGGGAACATCTTGTTTTACAATAGCAAGTGAAGAAGACTTAAATGTACCTTTAGCTACACACCACGTATCCGCACTAACTCCATATGAAGGTATCACAACAAAGCCAATATACCCAATACGAAAACGAGGACGTCCCAGAACTGATGAAAAGCCTTCATGTTCCAACCAACGCACTACCAACAACAACAACGAAGGTGATCAATATAATAATGAAGATGCAGAGCAACAAGCACCATTACGACAAAGGAAATCAACACGCTTGTTAAACCAATATTCCAAGGTAACCCAGAAGGATGCTAAATCTTATAATGCTGTTACATAATCGGGACGATTGTATGCAACAGAGGGGAGATTGTAGCGCCGCCATATTAATATATTAAGTTATTATACATTATTTTTCAGTATCTCCTCGGCGTTTAACTAAATACTGAACATATAAATTTTAAAAACAACTAACCCTTGTGGACTATTAAGACCCTTGTGGACGTTGTTTGTCTAGGAACCGAAGCTGACCCAAGTGTCTCTTCAGGGCCAGACTATTACCAAACCATAAAAATCATAAATTAAAATAAGAACAACTTTAGCTTCCAGCTACATTTGCCTTAAACCAAATTAGCTTCCAGCTACAACATCAATTTTTTACTTAAGATAAATATAGGAGCGATAATTAATTCTACATTAAAATAAGAAACTAATTTTTTGAGTTATGACGTTGTTCCAGCAAATGAGAGGTATGTAGATATATAGTACATATGAATGAACTGAAAAAATTTAAGTTTAGTTATATTTTGTTATGTTAGTATTGTAGTAAAGTATTATAAAACAAACAATGTAATAATATTAATGTCATACTCGTACATATGGGTATTTTTTAATAAAATTGTTTGTACAATAAAGAATTAACTTTTCGTGAAAATTTTATTTCAAAATGTCCAGCTTTTTTTTAATATCCAGCTTTTTTAATTCCAGCTTTTTGATAATCTGGATCTGGCAAGCCTAGTCACAAGCGATGTTTTCTTCTTTTTTCTCATCTATTTCGGTTTTGCATTGTGCACAAATTAATTTATGAATTTTTAAACTTCTTCTACTCGCCGGAGCCATATTTCATTTAATCAGAATGTTATTTTGTTTGTATTATATTTTAAAAAGTATTTTAATCTTTAATACAAATATAAACCAACGAAATTAATTTATGAAAATTTTCTAATACGGAGCTTTAGATAATAAACACTTTTTCACAAGGGTTGCCAACTCGTTAATACAGTTTTAAAAACACTTTCCATTTTGTTGTATATGTTATGACAAGTGCTCCAAAGTTGCCCAAAATTAATGAATTACACGTTATCAAGCAAAGTTACCGTGATTTAAGTGTTTATCCAAAAATCGGCATTTTTGGAGAAAAATCGGCCAATCGGCACTTTGATAATTTTAAGGCAAAATGCCGATAAATCGGCAAATATGGCAGGCCTGTGCATATCAGAAAATTCTGCATGTTGTTGTTCTTTTTACTATGTAAACACAAAAACAAAGCATACTGCTTCTGTTATGTGTTTACATTGTTTTTGCTCACACGTATGTGAATTGTTTCAATGTATTAGTACCACTTTCTAACGCGTGAAATACACAACCGATTTTAACAAAATTTAAATTAACATAATCTCCCAAAAAAATATCTTTCGAATGATATATCATTTGTTAAAATACAATATATAGTTAAGGCGTAAAAGGGATCCTAAGAAATCCACTTGGCTATTAATATATATGATGATGATACACATGTATGACATTTCATACACCAAATTACACAATTTTTGTTTAAAAGGCAAACATCACAAAGGAATCATTTGGCTATAGTTCATATTCTAATGTATCATGTTTAAATATTTTGGTTAATATGTCACTTTCAATTTGTAAAAATTTTTTTTTTCAAAGTATAAAGACAGGAAAACAATAAAATTGCTGTAAGCCTTATAAGAATGACTTACATCGAAAAAGACAAAGAGAGAAAACCCTAACTTTGCTTAAAAAATATTATTCACTAATTGTGTAAGTAGGATTTTCCCTAATCATATTTGCTATTTAAAGCCATTTTCACCACACACATAGTTGCGCAAATCGTATATTAATCGCAAATCCTGGATTAATTTTCTAATTTCAAGCAATTTTTAATTTATTAAGGCCAATTTCACCAAGTTCAGCTATTATCTATATACATATGGGGGATTTCATGTCAAGTGACCAAACTTTTGAAATCGATGTCTTTAGATTTGGATGAAATTTTGCACCAAGGTTAGTCTTATTGGATAGTAGTTTAGACACAAATTTGTTAGCAAAATTTATCCCAAAGAAATTAGATAGCTATTTCTTCAAGCTATCGAAAAATTTTTTTTTTTGTATTTTTTAAAATTTTATTTTTTTTAAATTTAAAACTTATTTTTTATTTTTTTTGGAAACGGTATATATTTTTTTTTTTTTTGCTCAAAAGAAAGCTTATGTATTTTTCTTTTAGGTAGTTTTGGTCGCTTAGTAGGATGAGAGTGGGATATGTATAAAAAAAAATAATTTCTAACTCAAGACGAGGGTTTTTCAATTTTTAGCATATGCACTATTTTGAATTTTTTTCCTTTTTATGTGTAAGTGTTTCTAAAATCTTAAAAATAAAACTTATGCTGAGAAACTAGACAAATTAACCTTTCCGACGGTATATAACATACCGAACTACCATTTCATTCCCTCGATACTGTAATACCCACATTATGTTAATCCCAGGAATAAAATAACTTTTTCTATAGAGATGTTGACAAATTAAATCTTTTTATTTATTTTTAATAATAATTAAATAAATATAAAATAATAATTATAAAAACAAAAAGATAAATAATCCAAAAAACTTAATCTGAATCACATAAGTCCTTTAATATTTTTTTTTTTTTTTTGTTTATTTTAAATATTTTAAAATTGTTTTTTTTCTTAAATTTTAAACTATTTTTGTATTATTTTTTGAAGAGGATATTTTTTTTTTTGCTCAAAAGAAAGCTTAGGTCTTTTCCATTAAGGTAGTTTTGGTCGCTTAGTGGGATGCGAGTGGGATATGTATAAAAAAATAATTTGTAAGTCAAGACGTCAAATGCTAAAAAAAATAAAAATCCTCGCCTTGAGTTAGAAATTATTTTTTTTATACATATCCCACTCGCATTCCACTATCCGACCAAAACTACCATAAAGGAAAAGACCAAAGCTTTCTTTTGAGCAAAAAAATAAAAAAAAAAAAAAATACCGTTTCCAAAAAAAATAAAAAATAAGTTTTAAATTTAAAAAAAAAATTTTTAAATTATTTAAAAATATACAAAAAAATTATTTTTCTATAGCTTGAAGAAAAAGCTATCTAATTTGTTTGGGACAAATTTTGCTAACACCAATAGATAATAAGTTACATGGACGAGAAAGAAAACCGGTTTGGCCAAAATGTAAAATTTTGACCCCCTCTAACTCAGAAACTTTTTGACCGATCTTGTTGAAAATTTGTGTCTAAACTACTATCCAATAAGACTAACCTTGGTGCCAAATCGGAAGACATCGATTTAAAAAGTTGGGTCACTTGACATGAAATCCCCCATATATAAAATTGAAACTTTACTGACTGATTGACTCACTGACTGATTTATCATCGCACAGCCTAAACGCCTGAAGCTATAAACTTGAAATTTGGACCAGGGGTTGGTCTCTCCCCAAATCGATCTACTAAGACGGGATTTTTGGAAATTCGAATGTTTAGGGTGTAAAATAGGGCAAAAACGGGTAAATTCGGTAACCTAATATCTCTAAAACTAAAAGAGATACAAAAAAAATTTAATGCTTATCCTTGTTCTTTAGAAAAAAAAGCGGACAGGTGTCTGGTACTTTTTGAAAATTCAGCCCTTTAACGAAGTAAACGGGTAAAACCTGCATTTTGGTACTTTTTTGTCACCCCATCTATCTTTTAAACCCATCAACATAGAAATAAGGGTTATATCACATTTGAAACTTATCTAAAAAATCCAAATAGGAATTTGGAACTTTTTCGAAATTCGGATGTTTAAGGGGTAAAAACCGTAACTATTTTTGGTACTTTTTTATAAAACATTTTTTTTTATTTATTGAAATAAACGTATTAAATTATGGGCTCCTACTACAATATTGAAGTTTGTTATGCTTCAATGGGGAGAAAAAAGTACCAAAAAGGGGAAATACGGGAAATTTTATTTCTTACTTTAGGTATTTGGTTCCACAATTGACAATTTTTTTAATTATCGTTAATATTGGACCTAGAAACATAAACTTCAACATGTAACGTTCTGAGTGGATAAGAACCTCTGAGGGTTCCTTTGGTATTTTTTGATCTTCAACTGGTACTTTTTTAATTTCCGTTAGTATTAGACTTAGAAACATAAAACTAAACATGCAAAGTCCTGAGTGAATAAGAATTTGTTAGAGGGATCTTTGTGGTACTTTTTTAGTCTTTAACTGGTACTTTTTTAATTTTCGTTAAAATTAGACCTATAAGTAAATCAAAATCTGTAAGAGGGGCTTATTGGTACCTTTTGGTCTTTAACTGGTACTATTTGAAGTTCCGTTTGTATTGCACCTAAAATCATAAAATTCAACATTAAATGTCCTGAGTGGACAAGAACCTATAAGAGGGATCTTCTAGGTACTTTTTCGTTTTTTAACTCGTACCTTTTTTATTTTCGTTACTATTGGATCTACAAACATAAAATTAAAAATGCAATGCCCTGAGTGAATGAGAATCTGTAAGAGGGGCTTTTTGGTACTTTTTGTTCTTTACCTGTTACTTTTTGAATTTCCGTTAAAATTGGACCTATAAACATAAAATTAAACATGCAAGTTCCCAAGTGAATGAGAATCTGTAAGAGTGGTTTTTTTGGTAATTTTTCGTACTGTATTGTTTGTCAACAGGTACTTATTGAATTTATGTTAGTATTGTAGCTACAAACATAAAATTAAACAAGCAAAGCGTTGAATGAGCATCTGTAAGAGGCAATTTTTGGTACTTTTTTGTACTTTATTTTGTGCTTTTATTGTTGTTCATTAAATAAAAAAGAGAACAGGTGTCTGTAGTGCGATTCACTAACTTTTTTTACGATAATCGTATCGTTAAAATAAATATAACGAAAATTTATCGAATTTGCTATTCAGTAACATTTTTAACGATATTCGCTGTCGATTAAAAAGTCAGCTGTTACTTTAAGCAATTTTTTTTCTCGATATTTTAACGACAACAATTTACGTTGTGCTAATTTAATCGATAAAGTGGCAAAGGCCTGACTTCTTACATACATACATACACATGTATATGTATGAACAAAAACAAAATTCTTAATTCAAAGTGTACAAAAAAATCAAATTATGAACAAAAACCAAATTCTAAATGGAAAATTCACAAAATAAAATATAAAAACAGTTAATTAAGGACAATTTCATTTGTTTTTTCTTTATTCTCTTTTATGCTTTTCATTTATTTTAACATTTTGTAGACAGAGATGTTACAAAAACGACAGCTGTTTACAATTGTTAAAAATAAATTACAGAATCACACTATCGTTACTTCAAGCTTATAAAAATGTCGACAAAAATAACGATTGTCGGATCGTTAAAAGTTAGTGAATCGCACCACTGGTACTATTTCGAAATTCGGCTCTTTTAGGGAGTAAAATTGTAAAACCTGAATTTTGGTTTTTTTTTGTCCCCCATCTACCGTTTAAATAAATGCACATAGAAATAATAATTATATAAAATTCGTAACTTATCTAAAAAATGCCAAGTGAAAATTTTGTACTTTTTCTGAATTCGAACGTTTAAGGGGTAAAAATCGTACGTAACTTTGATACTTTTTCCAAGATATTTTTTCTTCATCTATTTATTTTCATCGCACAGCCTAAACGCCTGAAGCTAAAAATTTGGGCCTGAGGCAGGCCTCTCGCCAAATCGATCACGCTGACCTCATATCTGCTAAGCTAAAGGAGATACAAAAAAATTTAATACTTATTGTTGTTCAATAGAAAAAAAGGCGGTAAAAACGGAAATTCGCTAACCTCATATCTGCTAAACTAAAAGGGATACAAAAAATACCTATTATATTTCATTAAAAATAAGCGGACAGGTTGGTAGCACTTTTTTGAAAAAAGGAGTAAGCGGGTAAAACCTGTATTTTAAAACTTTTTTGCTATGCCATCTATCTTTTAAACCAATAAACATTAAAATAAAAAATATATCACATACGTAACTTATCTAAAAAATACAAATTTGATGCGTTTCGAAATTCGAACGTTTAAGGGGTAAAAATCGTACCTAATTCTATTATTTTTTTTTTCAAAACATTTTTCTTCATCTACCTATATAATATAAAATTGTAAAGTTGCTGACTGATTCATCATTACACGTCCTAAACGCCTGAACTAATATGTTGAAATTTGCCCGGGAGGTTGGCCTCTCGCGAAATCGATTACCTATGATGGGAGTTTTAAAAATGTTTATGGTTAAAGGGTAAAAAAGGTTAAAACGGGTAAATTCCCTAACCTGATATTCATTAAAATAATAAGCGGTTAGGTGTCTGGTACATTTTTGAAATTCGACCCTTTTTGGGAGTAAAACTGTATTTTAAAACATTTTTGCCACGACATCTATCTATTAAACCAATAAACATTGAAATAAAAAAATATCACATTCGTAACGTATCTAAAAAATAGAAAACATACACTTGCTTCGTGGATTATGGTCTACACAGTACTTTACACCATTACACATAAGAATTTTAATTGCTAAAACTTACCTTACACCCCGTTTGTTTATGGATGTGAAGTTTTCGCCAGTTGTGACTCTAAAAGTACAAATAAATTAAGCAAGGGTTATAACAACATAGTAAGATATGTATTTGGTCTGCGTAAATATGACCGAATATCACAATATTCAAATAGGCTATACGTATTGTCGTTGCGAAGACTAATTGATGTCAGAAAACTTATTTTATTGCATAAATTTGTATATGAAAAAGAACCGACACATCATTTGAATCGCCTAATATTTGCGCGATCAAATAGAGGCAAACAACTAATTCTACTGAGACATCGTAGTCTTGTCTCTGAACACCATTTCTTTATATATTCTGCCCGTCTTTGGAACTTACTTCCTAATAATCTTCAGACAAACAACAACGCGCGTGAATTCAAAAGATTTTTGATTAAACATTTTGAATAAATAAACAATTTTTTTAAATTGATTCTTTCAAATATTACATATATATAAATTAATTATGCTAAATTTCATTATATGTATGTTTTTGTTCCTTTTTTATGTTATTTTAATGTTAAATTAATTTATTATTACATTTTTATTGTTAACTTTCTTTTATAAATAACATTTAAATTCCCATACTGTAATTATAAGATATCAATCTTGTTGTATGGGATATGCAAATAAATAAATAAATAAAATAAATAAATCAAAAACAAATAAAAATTTGGTAAATTTTCGAAATTCGTACGTTTAAGAGGTGAAAATCGTACCTTTTACAAAGAAGCGGGTTAAAACCTAGAAACATAAACTTCGACGTAAAAATATGTATGTCCACGAAAAAAGGGGACGCTAACGAAGTAGCGGGTTAAATGCTAGTATGAAATAAAAATGTTATGGTAATAAATGTCAAACGTTAAAAATGGATTTTAAAATTTTTTTCAAAATGTATATTTTTGGAAACTAAAATATATCTTTCTCGAAATTACACTGGTATATACAGTGCAAGCTCGGTAATCGCGACTACCCATTATGACGAAGGCCCGGTTATCGCGACGGCTTAGTTTTTAAAATGGCAGATTTTAAGAAAGAGTAAACGAAAAACGGGCTCTATTTTCGCGACTTTTATTTGTTTTTTTTTTATTTTTTATTACAACCCAAAACCCAAAAAAGGGAAATTATCGTCTTTTGGTATATTAAACTTTTTGGTTGATTTTTATCTTTAATTTTGTCAGTTTATTCGTGACATTTGTTGTGCAAATACAGCTCTTAATATGGGAAAAGTTCAACATATTTAAAAGCCAACGATTTCTCAAAAATTGGAGATTTAAAAAAATTTAAAAGTGGAAATTCCATAAATTAAATTTGCGTAAAATACAAGTTGGACAAGTCTTCGGTTTACCGCATTGTAAGGCAATACAGTTTATTAAAAGAGTTCGTACGTACAACAGAAATTGGTCCTAGCAAACGTTCCAGCTTAAGGATAAGAATCACTATCCTACACAAGCGTACGATTCATTCACACGAAAATCTGACGGTATTCCATCCGACAAAAAAGAAATGTTTGCAAAGTCTGCGTCAATGCCACACTATCCCACAAAAAAGATGACTCAGCTACTTTACAAGAAAATTCAATTCTGATCGCATAGAATCTACCATTTTATGAAAATTTTCATAAACATTTGCAAGTCGAACAGACTTGTCAATTAAATCTGTCACTCAATTTATTTTTAAGCCGCACTTTCATATTTTATCAGCATACACGATTTTTTAACAAGTCGTACGACTGAATAGGATAGTGTATCGTCGGCTTTAAAGAAAGCTGAGTACCCAAGAATGGAAAAAATGCCTTATAAAGGGCTTGTAAAGCAAAGGGGAACAATGTTGCAATATCATCAGCGATTTCACGATCAAAGGCCAGTCATTTTTTTTTTTTGCAAATTCGGTACCAAATAAAAGCAAAATATTTACGTCCGCTGTGCTAGTGCACCCCGCATACATATTTATATATACTTACATATACGTACATACAAATCTATACATGCATAATTTGTGGTTTTGGCTCTTGATGAAGACTGCTTGACTGTTAGGACTCATAGTTTATAGTTTCCTATAATAAAGTATACCGTTAGCTGAAACGCAAAAGGCCCTAACTAACCCAAAATTAAAAATCGACTTTTTCATTGATTCTGATGTACCTGATGTTACATCGACACAAATTTCCACAAAAATCTTTCGACCAAAATTAGGGATTTTATAGACAAAAAACAAACAATCTACAAAAGATTATATCGCACAACTAGTTCAAAAGTGACTCAACTCAAAAAAATTCATTTTTCAGAAATCCAAAAAGTTAATAACAAAAACTTTGGACCATTTAGTAGAAAATCCATACAGATTATGATCTAAAAAGTTTTTTTTTTATATTTATACACTAGATATTGAAAAATTTTTAGTTGTATCATTTTTGATGATATTTTATTTGCACAAGTTACCGAATGATTTTAATTATGTCACTTTTGCTGAATTATAGAAATGAATCGTACTTACCCCAATGAGCTAAACTGACACAAGTCTAATTAATATAAACAACAAAGATTTTTTTTATCTAAAGTGTCACAATTCGAATTAAGACTATTTAGCACTTAGCAGTAGGGATCTTTTACCGTTATATTTTCTGACACAACTAAAAATAAGTCACTTATGAATTGCAACTTTATAACAATTGAAACATAAAGAAAGACATAACTGTTTTTTACCAACAGTTAACAACAACAAAATACACTAATATATTTTTATATAGATTAATAAGTATATTGTGCATAGTTTAAGCATATACGCCCGAAAAATGAACATTGTAAATTGTTTAAATAACTGGTAGGTTTTACTAGAAAACTAGAAGAAAAAAACATTCTAAGGAGTAATGTTTTGCTTCTCCTAAAAATTTTTCAAAATGTTAGATAGGGTATTTCGCATTTTAGGTGACGATATGAACAATTAAAATTTTTAAATGAAAATAATACGAATACTTACATACAAACGTATTTTTACAAAATATATTGCAAAGGTGATAATATTTTGAAAATTCCCTACATTTGCCTTAAAAAAAGTCTGTCGTTTCTCCCATACAAGCTTCTTTGCGGAATAGTCTTTGTTGTCATAAACGATCTTATTTTGTTGGGATTTAGATTAAATTTGGTCTAAACTTATTTGATTGCAATCTAAATCATTTTACTAAATTTCATTGGAATCGTTCCATATTTGATCATAGCTCCCTTACAAATACTACTTTCGAAAATAGCTATTAATGCCATTACTTTCTTATAAATGTTAGGATGTATTGACATACAAATTGGCGACAATGACTTTAACGATAGTTACTATGACAAAATATTGTGCTGGTAGGTCCAAAATTAACCATATGTCCCATATATATAGTTAAGTCAAATAAATCTTATATATATCTATCTAAATAATATTCGGCACATTGAATGTTTATATGAATCTTAACCTCATAACATAATTTTGTTCTGGCGGGTCCATGATTGCCCATGGATCCCAATTATGGTACACTCTCTGTTTTTTTATACTGTGGTGTATGGTTATATATGCATAAACATAAGGAACGTTCAGATTAATTAAATACTTTACGAAAATATTTCTTCTGATATTTGCTTTAAACTGTGTTAAACAAAAAAAAATATTTTGTTTAATGTTCAAACTAAGCTCAAATATTTGACAATTTTTGTTTGTTAAAACAGAATGTAAAAGAAAAAAAAAACTGAAAGACAATTGGCACTGAAGTGGATTCGTTACAGATTACTTCAATATACATATTTTTCGTATTTCTTGCTGTAAAGAATCACAGGAAAAAATCGCTTCTATCGCGAACATGGCTAAAATTCGCGAAAAATTACAAACTTGGAAAAAACCCTAAAGTTTATTGTAATAACACTGTACAAGAAATTGACACTTTTTTTTCGTGACAAGCTGGGCACCTGGCGTTTTAACATAATTCGGGTACGCCGAGTCCAATGGTTCCCGCGGTTTTTAAGATTGGCTCTGGTTTTCGAGATATACCGTTATTTAAAAAATGGAGGAGGTTGCACAACATATGTTCGCATACCTCAAAAACGCTTAAGGTTGTTGAAAAAGCTTAAATTCATCTTTCATCTTCATCAGACTCGGCTGGTGTTTGTTCATTAAATTTTTCGGCCTGGTAATGCAAAAAATGTATTTTCAATGAAATTCTAACGTTTACGTTTCTAAATGCGGTTAGCATATTTTTGATTAAAATTCGCCAGATTTCAGACCGATGATTTCCTAATACATTTTCTATTACTGATTTCACACAATTCCAGGCCAATAGCTCGATATCATTCAATGCAACCTCAAATTGATGGTCCTTCATAAGATGACGAATGTCCGGTCCATTAAGAGTTCCTGTAAAATAAAAACATTATGATATGAAATATAAATCTAATTTAATAAAGTAGTTAGAGTTCATACCTTCTTTTACGTTCATGCCGCTTAATCGTGGAAAGATTCGGCATTTTTAGCTTGTAGGCGGCCCTATGTTCCACTGTGAGCTAAATCATTAAATACATTAGCTCAAAAATAAGCGTTTTTGAGTTATGACTCTATTGCAGCAAAGGCTCGATACATACATTATGTTAAACAAAGAATTTAATAATTAAAAACATCCTATGAAATGCTCCATATAAATTATATTCTTCATATATATTGAAGAAAAAGTCCCATAAATTCCCAGAAGTCGCCCCTAGTGGTATATAATGTATGACCGACCTCAGTTAATTTTTTGTCCTTAACATTTTCTCAAGACATACTTGCCCCTTATCACCACTTCTTAGGGGGGCTCCCATACAAATATTGTGTTTTATGAAATTCTTAAATTAATTAAAATTTGTCGGCTTTTGTGAATAAAATCAAAAGTTGCTAACAAATTTCAATCATTTATGGCTTGTTTTGTGTGCAGCTTCTTTTTTATATGCCTGCAAAAAATTAGAAGCCTAGCTGCATTTTTTAATTTTTAATGAATTTTTAAAAAACAAGCTTAAGCGTTTTTGAGTTACGCGAATATATGTTGTGCAACCTCCTCCATTTTCGAAATAACGGTATATCTCGAAAGCCAGAGCCAATCTTAAAAAACCGCGGGCACCACTGGATTCAGCGTACCCGAATTATGTTAAAACGCCATATGCCCGGCTTGTCTGTTTTTTCAATTAGCATAGTGTAATTAAAAGAGTTTATTTCTATTGTTTGGACGAGTCATTGGTGCACTCGTTGGCTTTATTATTTATATTGTTTTTAGTGAACAATTTATTCTGAACAATAATTCTTAAGCTACTCTTATGTGTAAACTAAAATAACTTAAACTAAAGTATGGGAAAATTAGTGAAATATGATTACACTTGCAATTTATAAATATTTCCCTTCCATTGGGGTGTAGTACTTTATATGTGGCATATGAGGGTTTAATATTTAGGTGAAATAAGATTACCGTTTATGTATTTGCCTTAAAGGTATAAATTCATGCAAGTAAATATATTTAAATTAATGAATTCATGTGACTAAAGCCCTTATGACACTACATTTTTTATTCATTGAATTGATATAGAATTGATGGAAAGAAACAGTAAATGTTGGAAAGAGCAAACTATAAAAAATGTAAACAGAAATTTTTTTTTATTTTTTTTTTTTTTTTTTTTAGTTTTTTTTTTTTTTTTTCATTATTTATTTATTGAATCTTCATATATTAAATATGAACTAACAATAATTAATCAAATCTTATCCTAATATTTGCTTTATGTCCTGCCAGTGCCAGACAAAAAGATTTAGTCATCACGGTTTCTGTTCACATATGTAGGTGTTTATCGCTCATCTGATTGGGTGAGTGCTGCAGTGTCTCTTCTTCTTAAGCGAGTGTGGCCGCCATAATTTAAAATATTTCTAGCTAATGGATTTGGGTGCAGTTCCAGCCTTTTTAAATATTTTACTGCATATTTCGTTATCATAGTTTTTACTAATGGCACATTGAGATCCTTGTGGATATTTGAGTTTTTGACGTACCAGGGGGCGGCTGTGATTATTCGAAGAAGTTTATTTTGGCGCCTTTGAATTTTTTCGATGTTAGAGGCCGAGGCAGTGCCCCATAACTGAATACCGTAGCACCAAATTGGCTTTAAGATAGAGTTGTAAAGTAGAAGTTTGCAATCGAGGCTGAGAACAGAATTTCTTCCAATAAGCCAATTTATTTGAATTGCTTTTAGTTTCATTTGAGTTAATTTAGCTTCTATATGCCATTTCCACGTTAAACGCCGATCTAGATGTATACCGAGGTATTTTACATGCGAGTGTTGGGGTATTATTTGATTATTTATTTTAATAGGGGGGCATGTTTCCCGACGCAATGTGAATGTTATATGTGCGCATTTTTGCTCATTGATCTTTATCCTCCATTTTTTTAACCACCTTTCTAGTTCAAATATATGATCCTGTAGATAACGAGATGCTTCTTGACAGTTTGCGTGTACGCTTAAGTTGCATGTACACGACATGTTTTTTACATCTGACTTGTCAAATTTCCCACTGCAAAATACATACATGTCGTGTGTTACCTTTAAAACATTGCATCTGTACAAGTCAGACGCAAAGTCATCTGACAAAATTTCAATTAGAGCGTGCTCTATTTTCTTCTGACAAACCATCTGACATCAGCTGTGTCAGAAATCTATGCCGGGAAGAAAACCGCAGCGGCGGTGCATTGCTGACGGAATCATTAGCCGGCTTAAGTTAATATTTTACAATACCGATATATGTATGATCATTTCGCCATTGAATAGAAATTATGTACATATACAAATAAAAACGTATCATTATAATATCCTAAACTGGTATATTGGAATTTAAAGAAAAAAAAAATGTTTAGATGGCTGAACTTTTTTACGGCGCAAATAAAAATTTTCGTGGCGGTAGCACGCTATTTTGAAACCAAGAACTACTTTGGTTTACTCCATCACTACAGAGAAAAAACATAGACAATGTCAGAAGCAAACTACATGTACGTGTGTGACCAAATATTATAAAGCTTATGTAAAACAGCAATTTTGACAGACATTCACAATTACATGTGACTTGACAAGTCAGATGTAAAAAACATGTCGTCTACGGGCACCTTTAGAAAAGCTGTGTCGTCCGCAAATGTTGAGGTATGGGTGAAGCTGTTTGTTGGCAAGTCCGAAGTATAAATTAAGTATAATAGAGGGCCCAGGATGCTGCCTTGTGGGACTCCAGCGTTAATTGGCTGTGGAGAACTTAAAAATTCGCCTTCTTTAATAATAAATTGACGACCGACTAAGTAGCTTTCTAACAGCTTGTGTATATTTGCTGGTAAGTTTTGCTGCAATTTCAGTAGTAAACCTTCATGCCAGACTTTATCAAAAGCTTGAGACACATCGATGAAGAGTGCTGAGCAATATTTTTTTTCTTCAAAGGCTTTTCTTATGACATTTACTATTCGATGAGTTTGTTCAATTGTGCTGTGTTTTCTTCTAAAACCGAATTGATGATTGGGAATACATCTGTTACCATTTAAAATCGGCGTTAATTTAGACACTAGAAGTTTCTCAAAAAGCTTTGATATATTAGACAATAAGCTTATAGGTCTATATGGCTCAACTTTTGTGGGATCCTTTCCTGGTTTAGGTACCATGGTAACTAAGGATACTTTCCACTCTTGTGGGTAGTATTCAAGGCGTAAAATAGCATTAAAAATTAGTAGAATAATTTTCTTTGCTATGCTGGGTAGCTCCAAAAGCATTTTGTTACTGATCTTATCAAAACCAGGGGCTTTCTTGGGGTTTAAATCATGAATAGCCTTCTCGATTTCTCTTACTTCAAACCTTAGTGGAACAGCTGATCTAACAGCAACAGGTGCTAACTCGACCGCAGTATCGAAAGATGTATGAGGGGTAAATACGGTTTTCAAATGATTAACGAAAATATTTCCTTTTTCTATGTCATTTCGTGCCCAACGTCCATTTTAGTTTCTTAATGGTGGTTTAGTGATAACTGTTCTTTTAAGATTTCTAGCTGCACGCCATAATGAGTAATCAGATTGAGGAGTTGCATCAAGTTCCTTAAGATATTTTTCCAGAGAAGCCGTTTTTTGAGACTGCAGTAAGTTTCTTAGCCTTTTTGTGCACTCTTTTAGTAAATTTTTAAGTTGAGGGGATCTGTGCAATTGCCACTCTCTTCGAACTCTCCTTTTTTCAGTCAAGAGACGCTCGACATCAGTAGAATATATTTTACTATTTTTGCGGGCTATGCTAGAATGTTGAACAGCTAGTTTGAGATAATTGTCAAAATTTACAATAGAAAGATTCACATTCTCCGGTGTTCTAAGCGGAATATTTTCAGTTTTTCTTTTGTTTTGATTTTATTCATTTTATTAAATGTTGTCAACTTTTCGTTTATAGGAAACATAAAAACAAAACAAACAAAAAGCGGTTAATCGCTGAATTTCCACATTAACTGCTGATTCAGCAACACTTTTAATATTTCAAGCTTGAAATGTCAATTTTAAGTTGAAGAATTTTACATTGTTTTTGACATAACTTCATTTTTTATCGATAACTTTAGTAAAATTTTTGACAGTTTGCTATTTATCTTAATACAGCTGAACTCTTTGCACTTGGTAAATTTTTCTATTACATTATTTTTGCACTGTTCACCAAAACTAGAACAATGCATTAAAAATGTAGTGTCATAAGGCCTTAAATAATACTACACCTTTCTTAGTAAGAATGTTCATATAACTTAAATATTTTTTGGACATTCTTTTACAATTATAAACATACTTTGATTAATAATTTGTTTGAAATTTGTAAGTTTATAAAATTCTTGCGCCCTTGAATTTATTTGTTATGATAAATCTTAAGTATATTCTTATGTACTATTTGTGTTTTATTAGTTTTCATATTAATTATTTTAATATTATTTTAAATCTATCTTTATAATTTTAAAAGGTCCATTATTTTTTTGTTCTAACTTGTGACCTGTATTATATGTGAGTAGTAGTAAATCTCCTAGTTTAAAGTTATAATCTATTATATACCTATCATATAATAGGTATAGTAACCAAATATTAAGTTAAATCAGATATTAAGGTAATAGCGTATTCATTTCCTAGAATGGATGTAGGAAATGGCCCCACTGTGTCTACGTATACTATATCAAATGGTTTATTAGGAGTTTCTGTTATAGTCATAGGATATTTAGCTATTTGACATTTGTGGCATGATTTGATATATTTCGATATGTCTTTGGACACAGTGTCCGCCTTCTATTGAATCATTGTGATATTTCAGCAAGATATCTAGAATTGCCTTGGCATTCTTATTATCAATTTGGGTCACCTGATTTAGTAGCGCTACTTCTATTTTCTTCAATACTCTATTGCCCATAGTTTTAAAATTATTTAAAGAGATAAGTTCGAAAATTTTCTCATTAGGTGCCACTTGTAATTTCTTAATGTTTTGTTCACCGGTCACTTTTTTGAGCCTAAAATTGTCCTAAGTCAAAATTCCCATTAGTAAACAAATCTTTAATTTGTATATATGCTCCTATAGATTTTCCTCGTTTTATGTAAAATTTTTGGGGGAAAATCGTTAGTTTATGATATATTCTGACGTCAGTGTTATTTAATGGTACATATGTATATACTGGGGTTTTTATTTAAATTTTTATTATTTGCTGATTACTAGTTTCTTTTATTTGTCCTTTATTGGTCATTGATCTAGTCGTGACTCTTAAAATGTTTTGATTCATGTCTTTCAAGTCATTTATTGTAATACGGGATAAAGCGTCTGCAACGTAATTTTCTTTTCTTCTAAGATATTCTACTGTGAAATCGTACTCTTCTAAATCTAGTTTCATTGTAATAAAATTGGAGCTCGGATTCTTCATCGAAAATAAATAAGATAATGGTCTATGATCAGAGCGAACTAGGAAATATGTTCCATATACATACATATGTATGATCTGAAATGCATAATAATAGTCCAATGTATGGCGGTTAATTCTTGTTCAATTGTGGATTTGTTGCTTTCATCCTTCGTAAAAGTTTTAGATGCATATGCAATTGGTAGCTGTTTTCCTTCATATTCCTGTGTAAGTACTTCTCCACAAGCTTGTTTGCTTGCATCTGTTGTTATGCAAAATTGTTTAGAAAAATCTGGATATTGAAGTAATGTTGGCTTCATTAGGGCCTTCTTAAGATATTCAAATGCAAAATTGCACTCATCTGTCCACTCAAATTTTGTATTCTTTTTAGTAAGTTTTGTTAAATGTCTTGAATATTCTGAAAAATTTTTAGTGAATCTTCGATAGTAGTTGCAAAATGCAACAAATCTTTTTGAACTATCTGCATCTGTTGGTTTAGGGTAATTTTCAATTATTGCATAAAAAGTGTCATCTGGTAATAAGCCTTTATCGGTGCATTTGTGACCAATGAACATTTTTCTGGGTGTAATTTTAGATTGTGTTTTTCGCACAACTCGCAAACTTCTTTTAAATTTGAAAGCATATGTTTTTCTGAACAGCCCAATACTACTAAGTCATCCATGAATAAGAAAGTTTGATTTGGGCTTAATCCACTAAAAGCTTGTGTCATCATTCTTTGAAAAGAATTAAGGGCTATTTTGAGACCATATGGTAGTCTTGTAAATCTATATGAACCATTTTTGGTTGAAAATTATGTTAGATCTCTAGAATCTTTTTGTAGGCTAATTTGGTGGAATCCTGTCATTATATCTAAACAATAAAAATATTTCGCTCTACCTAGTTGATCTAAGATATCATCTTTTCTTGGCAATGGAAATTTATCTGCCAATAGTTTTTAGGTATTTATCGATAATCTACAACAAGTTTCCATCTTTTATTTTCAGAATTTGGAAATGATTTCTTTGAAACTAACAAGATTTGACTGTAATATTCAGAATTGGATGGTTCAACAATTTCGTCTTCTATTAATTTCTTTACTTGATTTTCTATTTCTTCTTTGTGTGCATGTGGTATACGGTAATTTTTGATGTATACTGGTATTTTCAGAGGATTCTATGTGATTAATGAAATTATTTAGCTTAAATCCAATCAATTCGAAGTGATTTACAAATCACTTAAATGTATGGATAATCACCGCTATTGTGATGTGTTTAGAACTAAATCACGTTCGAGATGCGTAAACGCGTTTAAAAACCCAGGTGTAAACATAGCATTACAGGATCATATAGTTGAAGTGGAAAAGTGGTTAAAACAATAGAGGATAAGGTTCAATGAGCAAAGATTCGTACATATAACTTTCATTTTACGTCGGGAATCATCCTTCCCTAATAAAATCCATAACCAAATAAAACCTGAACAATCGCATGGCATATAGAAGCAAAATTAACTCAAATGAAACTAAAAGCAATTCAAATTAATTGGCTTATTATTCTAAATGATGGCGGCCACCCTCGCACCTACATATTTGAACAGAAACCGTGAAGGGAAAATTTTCGTCTGGCACTGGCAGGTCATAAAATAACGTACTATAATATGACTTGATTAATTATTGTTAGTTCATATTTAAGAATTGAAGATTCAATAAATAAATAGTGGAAAAAGAACTTTTTAGGAGTGAGAAGAAAGAACAAAGGGGGTTGAATGCAGGTAATGTTTTCTCTTTGATTTGCTGTGAATAAAACCGTTGTTGTTTTGAAGCATTTATAAGTCCTCTTTAAGACTTGCAATTTTTGTTCCAGCCGTTCTTGAGTTTATTGGTGAGAGAGGTGAGAGGTTCGGGAGGGGTACTCAGTATCATTTCAAGCAAAAACTTGGTAATGACTTGCAATTACTGAACAACTTACTTCTCAATAACTACTTCATACCATCTGCATTACATAGAAGTAGTTTAGTAATGGTTGATATATAATCTGATACATAAGCATTTGCCTATGAGTTGATTAACGAAATTTATAATTTATTCATTATAAAATGCAATTAAGGTTTATTTATTTAAATCTAATACAAATTGATTTAAAATACATATTTGTTCTTACAATTTGTTTTTTTTTTTTATTTGTTATAAATAAAGAACAATTTGTAATATATTTAAATATGGAAAACTAAATAAGTAATTGATTTTGATATTTTTTTAAATTTGAATAAAAACTACACTACCCAATCAACCAAACGATAGTATAATGATATAAATATAGGTGATATAAATTATAATATATATCGATCTTGTATCATAAACGATAGTATTTTAATTGTTTATTTTCTTATAATATTATATTTTTTCCATGAACATATCATATCGTTTTTGCAATCATATCGTTCTCTGGTTTATTGGGCATGAATATGTCCTTTATACAGGGTAGTAAAATTTTACATTAGAAAGTTGATTAAATTAAAAACCCAATTTGTTTGATAAATTCAATTTTGTTAATACCAATGTGAAGTAGCTATTTGTAAGCGAACGTGGTAATGAATTGTTTAATTCTATATTTGTAAAGGTGGTTTTACACGATATTTATTTTACAGGGGGTTTGCCAGATGTAAAATCCATATGTAATTGCATATGTCTATCAAAGTTGACAAATACAGAAGATTTATAATTTTTGCTTTCACACGTTCGTTTTTCGTTTCATATGGCAAAATCTAAAATCGTTCATAACAGCAAATAATTTAAATATTTATATTTTTATTCATTTTTAATTGTATTTCAGTTAATTAAAAATGTTTTTTAAAGAATATGTATAAATAAATAATTAATTATATACGCCGGCACAACAACTGACTTGCAAAACAGCTGATATAAGATGGTTTGTCAGATCAAAATAACCACGCTCTAATTGAAAAATTTTACACTGCTAATTAGATCTGACATTTACAGAAGCAATTTTTTTTTCGTTTACACGATATGTATGCATTTTGCAGTGGGAAATTTGAGAAGTACATTGCTAAATATATATCGTGTAAAACCACCTTAAGCGAATGTGATAAACCTTATTTAACTCCCTATTTGCAAGCGAATGTGATAATGACTTATTAAACTCCCTATTCCTAAGCGAGGGTGGTAAGTACTTGCCTCCAATGACATCACCGTGTTAAAATTATTATTTAAATGGCCAATGTATAAGTAGTGAAGAGTAGTAGTTATATTAGCTTTTTAGCTCTTTACTTTGCAATGTAAGTTTTTGCTGTACTCTGCAATTTTGTTGTGTTTTGTAATTCTCACACTTTTCAACTTGAAGTTGGCTGAAGGTGTATTTGCATTGATATATAAAATAAAAAAGGAGAAGAGTAATCTGGACACTAGTTCAATTTCAAAGCAGAACTAAAAATTGGAAGTCTGGGCGATTACTTACCGAGAAAGTTGAAACAGATTGCTGCATGTGCCCATATTGGCAACTTAAAAAGCAAATTTAAAATAAATTGAGCAACAAAACTTGAAGTGTGTAAGCCTAGACTCGAAAGCAATTTTGAAAATGTAGCTTGAATCAAAAATCAATTTTTTTTCCAAACCAACCTTTAAAACATGTATAGTAATAATAAACATATATTAAATTTTTTTTAATGTATATATTTATGCATTTTTAAGTCTATCCAGATTATTAATCTGGCATTTGAATCTAAATATACCGAACAAACTAAACAATTTTAAAACTTTTGATTTCATAAACAGCTAAACCAGACAGTGAGTGCGCGACTTTTGAACAGGTAATATTGACGGCTCACCCTAAAATACTTGTTGTTTTGGTTACAGACTTGAACAAGCTTGCGAGCTAAAGAACAACCGTAGGGAAATAAAAAGAGAGCTGTCAGAAAACTTCTACCAATTTACAATAAATTTAGTTGAAGAGATGCTGGGCAGATTGCCCTTGTAAATAAATATTATAAGTTTGGAAAATGTGTCATCTTAAAAATAATAATTTGCAATTATCTTCACTATTCTATTCTAGGCCGATGTCAAAATTTTATCGATTATTGAAAATCTTACGTAATGTTGTAATATTGATTCTTCATTAGATTTTTGGTCTCAAGTTTAATAATATACATTCGCCATAGTTTTCACAAATCCATATTTGACATTAAAAGCTAAAATTTTGAACAAATATTTTCTATACCACAATCTGAATTGATGTATTATTAACGTAATTAGAGCAATTAAATAGTTTAACTGTTTTTTGGAAACACATATTTTTTTATATAAAAGATGTCAATTTTATAAATTTCATGGGTGTATGCAACTTCAAGTAGTCGAGAGTTCCACTTATGCTCGTAATTTCTACAAATATGTATCTAGCTGTGTATAGATAAATATGGTGTAACGAATTTTTCATAATTTTAACACGTATGTCTTACCTACTGGTTAAACTGTAGTGTATTAAAAATCATAGATTTTTGACAGTTAATTCAAAAAATTAATAATAATACAAATGTTGCCATATTTTAAAAGAAAACTTAAACGAAAAGACACGTGGGCAAAATTAACGTTGAAATTCCCAAAATAGTTTTACCGGATATGTAAAGATAACTGTTAGGTACGAACACCACCAGATATCTCTTTGTAGAAATTACGGGCATTAATGAAGTTTAATATTTATGCTATTTAGTGATTATGACTAAAATATTAAAAAAGAAACCTAAAAAGAAAATTTATAATAACATTAATAAAAATAAAACTAGGAAAAAAGAAACAATAAAAACATTTTTAAACAAACAAACATATTACAGCGGAATGATTGTAATGAAAAACAAATAAATTATTGAATTTAAAAATATATTGTATTTGTGAAACTAGTAGTTGAAAATTTATTAACAAATACATACATACATATATATTTTGAGTAAATTTTAAACGTTGTACTTTTAAATAGTGTGCCAAAAAAATAATAATAAATTAATTTAAAAAAAACACATACAAACACATCATATCAATTTTTACTCACGTTGATGTATGATGCATATAAAAAGCTCAATAAAAACAAAATAATGAAAAAATAAATGAAATTAATCTAAGCAATTTTGGATTTTTACTATTTTATGTCTGGTACCAGGCGCGGTCCCAGCTTTTCCGGTTGGTCGTATTTTTTTTAAACTTGGTTTTTATGGGAGAAAAAACGAATTAGAAAGAACGAGCTCAATATTCTTTTGCACAGAAAATAAATAAAAATTTTCATATGGATAGTTAAAACATTAAGATTGTTACCAAAGTTAAAGAAGCCATTATTTAGAAAAACAAGTACTATGCCAGTTAATAATGGCAGTAAAGTTTAAATGGTATTTTATCTAGATAATCCACTTAGTAGTTGTAATATGTATAAAAGAATATGCTTAGTTAGATAACAGAGCAAAAAGGATACAATGCTTAATTAGTTTTATAATTCTTAGCAATTTAAGAGTTAATAAAAAATGTATTTCAGACTGACTTATCCTAGAAATATTATCAGAATATTAAAAGAAATTAAATCTCTAAGGATTTTAAAATTGGGTGTTCTAAACTTATAAAAAAAACTGAACCAATCACCGGTTCACATGTTTTCCTATACCCGAACTTATTAAAGTTGGTCGAATCAACGATAACGGAATGTTGAATTAACAAAGGATTTGTTTATATTGTAGTGTGTTTGTCAAAACGCACCACAACTACCTAAAAACAATGTGTAGTGTGTTTGTTATAACACAACCACCCAACAACAACAATACAAAATTCTTTATTTAATTTTACTGCAACATAAAACCACTTGGCACACTCTTAAGTGAGACCACACATATGACAATGTTTATGTGTACAAGCAAAAGGCATTGCACTTGAGAAATATGTCAATGCAAGCAAATTAACTAAATGCATTGCATTTGGAATATTACGGTGGATAATATTTCAAAACACAAATGCAAGCATTTAGGAAAAAGGCAATGCACTTTGATAGTTGAGTAATATTTTGGGTAAACATTAAAGTAAAAAAAGATTGAATGAAAATGAAAGTAAGGGATTGAGCAAGAATTGAGTTAAAACATTGACCAATTAAAATCTATTGTTTTGACTCAATAAGCCACACCGTAGGTTAGAAAGAATAGAACATAACATAGAATTAAGACCTGTAAATAATTTAAATTTGGTATAAATAGTTGTAAGATTTGGAAATAAAAATCAGAATACTTTTTAGTTTAAACGAATTAACTAGTTTTCTCATTATATTCTACCCGAGCACTCAAAAAGTGCTTAGAAGAATTAAAACGTGTTGCAGCTAGAAGCAACATTCTAAAAATCTAGCAAAAACAATAATAATGCATTATATGGCGATCCTGCCAATTTTGAAGTAAAAAAAAAAAAATATTTTCTTTTAATAATTATTAGAATTCAATCAATTTCTCTATTCTTACGTTAACATTTTTTTGAATTTTTGATGTCGTTCGAAACAACTCCAACACAAGAGGAGATATAAAAAATTTTTTCTAAGTATTATTTAGAACAATACATACCGGAAGGAGATACAGAAGGTTACCCCGAATATACTCCAACACCAACAAATTATGGTCCTAAGCCAATAACAATAGAAGAGTATAAAAAGAGGACATCAGCAAAACCGGCACCACAGGAAATAAACACCCTAAAGAAAACTAAAAGAGGTGGGAAAAAGCTGCGTCTAAAAAACGAAAAAGGGACATCCGACGCCTAATGGTCATAGTTTCTGGCGAGGAGAAACGATAACTGTATAAGAAACTCCGCCAATTGGAGCAATGGGAAAAAACCAGTCCAAAGAAGAACAAAAAGTAACCATCAATGAGAACTTAAACGGTGGTACAATCAGCAACAACCAAAACATGGAGCTAGGCAGTCTTATTAGAATCGACACCTTTATCTTAATTTGTGTATTACAATATACTTACAACTACAATTTGTGCTGGAAAAAACCCAGCCAATTGTAGGGGAATGTAAGAAAGAAAAAATTGACGGTTTATTGTTGTGACTTTGTTGAAGCTTTGATATTGTTACATTTAAGACCAGAGTGTTTTAAAATTCTTATTCACTTTATGGTCTTACTTGTATAATATTTTTAGCTTTTCTAAAGTATTTGGAAAAAGTTTCCTGACGAGCTGGCCTAAGCAACCAGCGAAATGCGCATAGAAACTAGCTTTCCCACAACAATAAATTTCAGTGTTTTCATTTAAAAAAAATTGGGATTATTAGCACATCATTAATAAATGAATTAATTAATACAATATATTTAATTTATAGATTAAACAAGTATTTCAAAAATAATGTACAAAAGAAAGCTGTTGTACAAGTATAAAAAAAAGAAAAAAGTTTTAATAAAAATTTAAATATCCTATGGAAACAATATTCGGCAGATTAGAAAAACTAATTATAAATTTTAAGAAAGCAGGAGTTCGAGGCTATCAAAAATCAACATTATTAATTAAATTAGAAGAATTAGATTTATTAAAAAAGGAATTTATTGACTTATTAGAGGAAGGAATAGTAACAGCGGACATAACTGGCAATACCGAAAAATTTGATAAGTACTACTTTGATGCAAAGACACTATTTGAACAAGCCCTTGGTATAGAAAAACCCATCTGTCAAGAACAAAAATTAGTAAATATGGCAAATTTTAATTTAGAAACCTCGATAAAAGTAATACCTGAGTTCACATGGAATTACAAAGAATTAAATACTTTCCTTACAATTGTAGAACTGGTCAACAATACTTTGGCATTAGACCAAAAACCTATTCTATTAACGTTCGTTTACAATGCAAAATTGACCAATTTGGTATGAACATCATTAGGAATATCGATACCAACAACGTTTGAAGAATTAAAAACGCTTCTTTATAGCAGATTCAAAACGACAAAGACCGTTTCACACATACAGGCTTCTCTTAGCAATTTTTCACAAAAAAGCATGAATGTAAACACATACCATGAGAAACTTTTAAATTTGATAGCCGAACTGAACGCGCTACAAATTAAAGAGATAGAAAACTGCAATACTACACAGTCTAATACTATCAAACAACTAAATGAAAGTTATGCATTAAATGTATTTAAAAATGGTTTTAATACAGAACTTAAACCAACAATTTTTGCATCTAGACCCAAGAATCTAAATGAAGCCCTACAATTAGCCTTAGAACTAGAAAAAGAATTCTCTAGCAACAATGAACATGTTCTATATTTTTCAAATTATAGGAATAGAAAAGACAACAGAAGAAATACAAACAATAACAATAGGTATAATAACAATAATTATAGTAACAGAGAGAATAATTTTGGCTTCAACAATAACCGCCATTTAACAACAATAACGGACAAACAAATAATTACAATTACAATAGTAGTAATAGAACTAATAATTATAATAACAATAATAGAAATAACAGTCAAAATAACCGTAGAAATGTACACATCGTACAGGAAAACTACCAAGTTCCGGATGTGAGTCAAGGAACTGCACAAACTCACCATCCGGAGGACCAACAAGAAGATTAAGTAACGTTTTCCAAATATCAAATAGTTTAACAAATTTTATAAACTTAAACTTAGGCAATAATGTAATACTTACATTCTTAATAGACACAGGAGCAGACATCTCTTTGTGTAAACTAAACAAATTAAAGGAAGATTCGATAAACATAGACAGGGAACAATCAAGTAGTTTTACAGGAATAACATCAGAAAAAATTAAATCTATAGGAACATCAGAACTAGATTTTATTGTAAATAACATAAGTAAAAAACTTAAATTTCACATAATTGACAAAAATTTTCCAATACCGACTGACGGAATTTTAGGAAGAGATTTCTTTACGAAGTTCTTATGCAAGATTGACTATGAAACATTTACACTAACACTTACTTTAGAAAATGAGGAAATTACAATACCTATGAAATCATGGATAAACAGAAATTATTGCATAGAAGTAGGAAAAACGATCAGAAAGTATTCATCCTATAAATTTAAATATTAAAGAAGATAGCTTTATTTTAAGCAAAGAAATTCAACCAGGAATATTCGTTAGTAATACAATAGTACCAGGAAAGGGATATCACCATGTCAAAATACTAAACACAACAGATAACGATGTAGTTTTAGAAAATATTAATTTTGAAATAGAGCCATTAAAAAACTACATTCTGGTAACACAATCCTACAGACCAAACAAAAGAAATGGTAACACAGAAAGATTTAAAAAGTTACTTGATATTTTAAAAATTGACGTTAATGACGAAAAAGCAAAAATGGAATTGATAAAAATCTTTGAAAATTACCAGGATATTTTCCACTTAGAAGGAGAGACACTAACTTCAAATAATTTTTATACACAAAACTTAAAGGTTTCAGTTAATACGCCAGTATATATTAAAAATTACAGATTACCTTACCACACACACAATATGATGAAATAAATGAACAAGTGCAAAAATTATTAGAGGATGATGTAATAGAACCGTCAAACAGTGCATACAATTCACCTTTATTGGTAGTACCAAAAAAGAGCGAAACCGGAAAAGAAAAATGGAGACTGGTAGTAGATTTTCGACAACTTAACAAAAAGATAGTGAATGATAAATTTCCATTAACAAGGTTAGAAGATGTTTTAGATCGTCTGGGAAGAGCTAAATATTTTTCCACTTTAGATATGACTAGCTCATTCCATCAAATAAATTTAGACGAAGATTCAAGGAATTTAACTGCATTTTCAACTAGTAATGGTCATTATCAATTTAAAAGACTACCAATTGGTTTGAAAATTTCATCTAATAGTTTCCAAAGAATGTTCACAATAGCACTTAGTGGAGTAGATTCCAAAGCATATTTATATGTAGACGATATTATTGTATTTGGTTGAAGTTTAAAACACCACAATGAAAATCTTATTTGAGTATTTGAACGCTTGTCGAAATACAATTTAAAATTAAATGCATCAAAATGTGTATTTCTAAAATCAGAAGTAATTTATTTAGGTCACCAAATAACAAAAGACGGCATACGAACAGATCCTTCAAAACACAAAACTATTGAAAAATACCCAATTCCAAAAGACAAAGACGAGGTTAAAAGATTTGTAGCATTCTGTAATTATTACAGACGTTTCATAAAGAATTTCGCTGAGATCACAAAATGTGTAAATGATCAAACTCAAAAAGGAAAAGAATTTGAATGGACAGAAGAATGTCAAAAAACTTCTAACGTACTAAAAACAAAATTAATTAACGCACCAATATTAAGATATCCTGATTTTGAACAACCATTAATTTTGACTACTGATGCATCAAACTATGCATTAGGAGCTATATTATCACAAGGAAAAATAGGAGAAGATTTACCGATCTCTTATGCAAGTAAAACATTAGGAAAACATGATTTAAACAAACCAGTAATTGAAAAAGAACTTCTTGCTATACATTGGGGTATAGAGTTCTTTAGACCCTATTTATTTGGTAAAAAATTTATTGTAGTAACAGATCATAGACCACTTGATTCACTTTTTTCTCATAAAAATCCTTCATCAAAATAAACTCGTATCTACACGCAAAGAAATAACATGGTTGATACAATCACTATCGCAAACTATCATTAATGTTTGTGGTTATGATTGTGTCAAACACGTCTTAAGCAACAATATATGTTCGGTACTAATGATTTTAGATAATTGTTGTCTCAAACATATTATTATGTTCAGAAGAAAAATGCGCACGATCTTTCAAACCATTTTTCTATATTTCCCAATTCCATGCAAAATGTCTACTTCATTTAGACATTTTATATGGTTCTTACAATTAAAACTATAAAAAATGTAATTTAAAAAATTTATGTTTTATTATAAATATAATAAATAAAATATAGCATATATTAAAAATAAAATTAAATACACATATTAATATACCTGTGTATGTGTTTTAATTTATAAATTTACGTTGTGTGGTACAAATATATCCAAAAAAATAAGAATTCCGTTCACTTAAGACTTATAAAAAAAGTCAAAAACAAACTTACCTTTTATTTCTTTTATGAAATCTACTACATATATTAATATACTGTTGAACCGTTTTTGAAAAAATTCGGCGCTGATGACAAAATTATGTGTCAAAATTTGTTATAGGTTTTTTTTTGGCTGCAAGAAAGACAGTAATTGCATATTTATATATTTTATAATTATATTTAAATAACTTACCTGTTTCAATAAACGTATAATAATTTACAACGTTAGTTTTGCAAGGCAGTATGGCATTTTTCTCCCCGAAAAATGTTTTAATTATTCTGTCATCATTCATGTTTCCTGATTAACTGACGCTCGCAGACGGAGAAAATTTAATTTTCTTTATAAGCACACACTGTTTGTTTTGACAATAAATGTTTGCTTTTTAAGGAATGTGTTTTCAAGCAAACAAAAATGATGGTATTAAACATGCCTTTTGTATTCAACTAATATTATGATTTTAACTGTGTAGTTTAAAATATATATATTATAGTAGCTAACATATCAAATAATTTAATATGTTTAGCTAGACCAGAGTACCTTTTTAGGTGTAAGCCACCATATAATATTATTATAGTGAACTTAAAAATCTTAAGGACAAAAAACAATTTTTTAAGTTATATTAAGACTATAATTAATTTGTGAGGGTAAACATATTAGGCAAGTATGAACAAAAGTGGTCATAGTGACCATTCATTAATCATGTTTTTTCTCTGCGTGTAGAATAAAATTAGATTCTGATATGTTAAAAAATATGATTCCTGTAGAAGATGATAGTAGTAAACCATCAAAAATTTTAGTAACAACACGTGGAATGAAAGCAAAGGAAATTTCTAACAATGAAGTAATAAATAATGATAGTGACATATCCCAAGGCCAACATAAAAATCATATGTGGGAATGTACATCTTTACAAGATATAAAGAATATTCGCGAATTAAAATTTAATATTATTAAAACCGGTACAAGAAATATGAAAGATGGACCTAAAGATGGCACCATAGAAAATAAAGATAACAGCTTTGTAATGAATATTAATGAAGATCTAGCAAAATACGTTTTGTCTCTAGAGAAGTTGATTATTTATGTGCATAAGCAGAATATAAAAAATCTCGCTTTATCATGCGAAGATAAAATTTTTGAGCTCATATCAATTGAATATTTAAGTAAAAGTTATAATGAGGTATACCAAAGAATATTGAAATCAAATAAGTATAAAAATTTCGAATTAAACATTATATTATATAAACCTTTGCAATATATTACAAATAAGAAATCACAAATGAACATCATAAAAGAATTCCACAATTCGCCATTATCAGGACACTTCGGTATTAGAAAGACAGTACTGAAATTAAAACAACGTTATGTATGAAAAAATATGCGAAAAATGGTTAGAGATTACATTAACAAATGCGATAAGTGCCTAAGAAATAAACAGACAAAGTATATTAAAGAGAAAATGATTGTAACAGAAACACCAAACACTAGTTTTGAGACAATACAAATAGATACAGTAGGACCTTTAAGAATGTCAAATGGTTACAGGTATATACTCACAATGCAGTGTGAATTGACCAAATATGTAATAGCACACCCAATCGAAACAAAAGAAGCTAAAAACATTGCTAAAACATTGGTTGAACAGTTTATCTTAAAGTATGGATGTTTTAAAATCTTAAAATCTGATAGAGGTACTGAATTTAACAATGAATTGTTAAAAGAAGTTTGCAATTTACTTCACATTAACCAAACATTTTCAGCACCATATCACCACCAATCCATAGGCTCTGTTGAACGAAATCATCGTGTGTTGAATGAAGATTTACTTAATTTTGTAAATGACTATGAATGGGACAAATGGGTACCTTTCTATACATTCGCTTACAACACAATACCACACATTGACACTAACTACTCACTTTATGAATTAATTTATGGTAAACTTGCAGCTTTACCCACAGACAAAATAGACGACAATAATAAAATTTATGACATTAAGAATTACGCTAATGAAGTCAAATTAAGATTGAAAAATCCTTGGAAAACACTAGAAAACTAATAGAAATATCTAAACAAAAATCAAAAGAAATTTATGACAGAGATATAAATAACAGTAACTTTAAGATAGGAGACTTAGTATTAATAAAATTAGAATCTAGAAAAAAAATCAAAGCCCATACAAGGGACCATATGAAATAATAAAAAGATTAGGAGTAAATTCTTTATTAAAAGTAGACAATATTGAAAAAATTTATCATAATATTATACTTAAATTATATAAACCTAATGTTACAAATAGACAATAAGAAATATAACTGTAAGATGATAAGACATTTTTACTTTTAAATACTTATTGATATAACATACACATAAATATATATAATCATATAATTTTACAAACACAAGTATTTTTAAGATTAAATTCAATTCATAAATTCAATCTTAAGAGCAGAGGTGTAGTGTGCTTGTCAAAATCCATCACAACTACCTAAAAACAATTAGTCAATTCACAAGGTATCCTAACATGTCATATTGTCAAAATGTCCTAATATTTCACAATGGTTTAAAAATATTGTTGTACGGCTCAGCCGCTCAGCGCTGGACTTTTCTGATTAATTACGACAGCACAATAAACACAGCAAGCAAAGTTCTATTTATTTAAGACACTTTTTGTTAACAAACCAACAACAATATTTTTAAACCATTGTGAAATATTAGGACATTTTGACAATATGACATGTTAGGATACCTTGTGAATTGACTAAATGTGTAGTGTTTTTGTTATAACACAACCACCCAACAACAACAATACAAAATTCTTTATTTAATTTTACTGCAACATAAAACCACTTGGCACACTCTTAAGTGAGACCACACATATGACAATGTTTATGTGTAAGTTAACGTGTGCACGATAACAGAACTGCCCTAATGTTTTAATGGAATTTATTCTGCATTACAGAACACCACTAATGTTTTATTTAACTCATCAGCATTTTAGCTTTGTTCTGTGATTGGCCAATTCACCGTAAATTTTAAACTGAAAACTAATTTTATAATTGCAATGTCAACATATTTTTTATATTTTTTGTTTTGCTAAATACTAATATCTTATTATAATAAGCCTCACAGTAGCTATACCTTTGTAATTGCAATATGAGCATATTTTTATGATTGGCCAATCTTAAGTAAATTTTGGAATTTCATTAAAGTGCACTGTTAGCACTAATAGCTTTAGTGTTTTTTTAAATAAAGAAAAGAAACCATTCTGTATTCAACCATCAAAGGAATCGTGTATTATTTACTTGTACAAGCAAAAGGCATTGCACTTGAGAAATATGTCAATGCAAGCAAATTAACTAAATGCATTGCATTTGGAATATTTCGATGGATAAATTTCAAAACACAAATGCAAGCATTTAGGAAAAAGGCAATGCACTTTGATAGTTGAGTAATATTTTGGGTAAACATTAAAGTAAAAAAAGATTGAATGAAAATGAAAGTAAGGGATTGAGCAAGAATTGAGTTAAAACATTGACCAATTAAAATCTAGTGTTTTGACTCAATAAGCCACACCGTAGGTTAGAAAGAATAGAACATAACATAGAATTAAGAACTGTAAATAATTTAAATTTGGTATAAATAGTTGTAAGATTTGGAAATAAAAATCAGAATACTTGTTTGTTTAAACGAATTAACTAGTTTTCTCATTATATTCTACCCGAGCACTCAAAAGGTGCTTAGAAGAATTAAAACGTGTTGCAGCTAGAAGCAACATTCTAAAAATCTAGCAAAAACAATAATAATACATTATAATATTAAACAAAATCACTTTATATTATAAACAAAATCACTGCTTTCGTGAGAGGGGAGAGAAGAAAAGCACCAATAAACTCAGACTTTCTGAAAGAATACTTTCATAGTAGGAACCCAGACTAAAGCGAGTGGTTACAAACTGGATGTAATTTGACACCAGTATGACCAGATTTAAAAAAAGAAAGCTAAGTGTTTGATATAGAGCTAAAAGGGGCAAAAGAAGGAAATTTAAAGCCAAAAATAACGCTAAATTTGTGTATAGCTTTCATAGTGTGAGCACAGACTTAAGCACGTAAGCAGAATTTTCGACGTGTAAAAAAAATGATATTTCTTGGTTTAAGTTTATTTTCTTACTTTTATGAATGACAATACTTTTGAATAATTTTTGGTTGGTTAAAAAACATTTTTATTTTAATTAAAAAAACAGACAGAATATATCAAAATTTTATTAGCAACGGATACTAAAAATAACAATTAATTTTCATAACATATTAAAAGTTAGTGGATTTTTAAAATGACGATTTTTGTGACGCTTAGTCAATTTGACGATTTTTTCCCTCAACATTTGTAGATTTTCGACCAATTTAATCTGGCAGCTATCTATGCAAGCTGTTATATTTGTGGTTATGTTATTGTACCCACAGACGATGCAACATTTGTCGAAACACGTGTTACTATTTATGTTTCAGTTTTTACCACAGACGATGACACTAAAAACGAAACATCAGTATTGCGTGTTTTTGATGATAGGTATCATTTTCCTAATGATAGGTATCATATTTATGTCCCATAAATTTGGAAAAATTTTATATTCAATTATAATTGTTTTCCAACTCTCACAATTTGCAATTGTTGCCATTTTCCGATTTCTTTCTTCGTATTTTTTTCTCCGAGAATTTCAAAAGCACCTCACTCAACAACTGCTCTCAACAAAATGAGAAAGAAAAAACAGTCAAAGTCGCCATACACGATGAAACATTGTGTTTAGAAACATTAAATATAAAAAATTTTTGATAATTGAGAAACCAAAGAGGTAAGAAGGATATCAACCAGAAACATCCCCACACACTTAGCAACAATTAGTGAAACAAGCTAGTGTTTCGACAAATGTTGCCTTGTGTGTGGGTAACTTTACGTTGAAAACTGGGGCCAAGGCGAATTCATGTATACGGTGGTGTCGATACGACAACAAGTAACAACACCAAAAACACAACAATGTATTTTTTTGTTGCTTTCGTTGATCAATATGTCAAAAACACAAGCAAATTTTGAAATATCTCTCTCATAAGTAAGAAAAAAAGTAGCACAGCTGTGCTTTCAACGCCACCTGAATTATGAATTCGCCTTGACTGGGGCTTAATTCAGTGTCACCAGCAGCAGAATTCGAAACTACACTTGAGATGACGCAAAATTACCCAATTTAAATGAAATTACACCTGATATTAAATTAACATTTAATTATAAAAAACAACTTTTAAAAAAAGAACAAATTAGAAGTGCATACATAGTCAGTCGATTCCGAGCAATTGCATCAGACACCACAGTATTTTCAGAAACATTTTTAAGAGTGTTGACTTGTTCCCTTGTTAGGTTCCATTTACAATTATGGACCTTTTAAAATTAAATTAAAAGAATTTAACGCTGAATGTTATCTAGGTAACTACATACATCTATTTGATATTTTATCGCCTTAAAGTAATTTAAGGGAGGGGGTTCATATATGACCTACGTTTAATGCTTAACCTACCAGAACAAAATTTTGCCATGGCATAGTAGCTATTTTTTTTTTATCAATACGAACCCTATCAGAATCAGTTCTTAGTTGATCGATATACTACAACAAATGTTTGTATGTGTTTCATATATCAGCAAAAACTTATAATAAATTCCCTATTCACTTAAATAAGATCAAAAAAACAAAAATCAAACTACCGTTGCAACCTAAAGAAAAGAAAAACAATAATAATATAAAAAAAAAACAACAACAACAAACGAAATAACAAAATAAACAAACAACAACAACAACAATAATAACAATCTGCCAGTGATGGTCTTTTTCGGCGTTGACCAGATCAGGGCTTTTATGGTCCTTTTATGGCATTGTCCATTGTGTACCCCCTATAACCGTCCACCATATTCGTGTTAGTACGGATGTATTTGTGTTAATCGTTGTTGATCTGTTTTGGTGATGAAGGTATAACACTGATCACCAAACAGTTTCTAAACGGCAATTAGCATAGATATACCCGTACTTTGCGTTTTATTTGAATTTTTGTGTGTTGTGATGAGAGGTCGGTTTCGAATCGACTTCTGTAACATACGTGGGCTGAGAACGCATTTTTTTTCTGTATACGCTCACGTTTGTCTCCATCGGCCGGATGTTTTCGCCTTATGTGAAACACAGGTATCTGAAAATTCTGATCCACTGGATTTTCAGATTCCTGGGTATCACCTTCTATCCCTATTTGATCTTCATCGGGGTCTTGCTATATATATACGCAATGAAGTTGTGTATCAATGCCAGCAACCAGTGGGCATGTTTGATGCGGAATTTAACTGCCTTTGGGTTAAATTCAAAATCAATACGCACTTTTTGCATTTCGGGTTTCTTTACAGAAGTCCAAACGCGGGAAGGGATATCACATTATCGCGCTTCGACTCCCTTTCCGACTCAATATCGAAGATTCTTGAGAATTGTCCGGACAGTGAAATCGTTGTTGCTGGTGATTTCAATGTCCACAATTCTGCTTGGCTTCACCACTCGGGCCGTACAACCTATGAAGGCCAATATGTTGAGCTATTTGCTGCACATAATCACCTCGTGCAACTGGTGAATGAACCAACACATATTCCATGTGTTGATGGGCACCAACACAACACCCTTGACCTCTTCCTCTCTTCGCACCCTCAAAAGTACGAAGTTGAAGTTCTAGCACCTCCCGGTAACTCGGATCATTGCACCATTTCTGCCTCTTTTCCGTTCTCCGAACTTCGGAACGTTTCACGACAGGCTATGAAACGATCAAAATTTGTTTACGGGAAAGCACGTTGGGTTGAACTCAACGACTTTTTTCGGCATTTTAATTGGAAACTCTGTTTCCTTGACAATGACGTCAATGCCATGGCGAAAATGGTTGAAAATGTTATTATGCTAGGAATGAAAATGTTCATTCCAGCTAAAAATGCTTCGAATAAACCTAGGTCCAAATCCTGGTTTAATCAGACGTGCAAATCAGCAGTCAGATCCAGAGAGGAAGCATTCAGAAATTGGCGTGTCAATAAAACCGCTGATACTGAATTGCTACGCAAAATGGCAAGGTCGTCGTGTGCCAAAGTGCTAAGACGGGAAAAAACTCTTTACGAGCAACGTCTTCGTGCCGAAGTTCTTACTGCTCCCCGGGGCAGTAAAAGCTTCTGGTCATTCGTTAAAAGAGTAAGGGTTAATGCTAGTTCTTCAATACCAACTCTTTTAAAGGATGGCCAAACATTCACGAACCTGGTTGATAAGGCTAATTGTTTTGCCGAATTATTTGCAAATAATTCTAACTTACCAGATAGCAATCAACCACTACCCGAACTCGAAAAAGTATCCGTAACTATGCCTAAAATATTTTTTCGGGCTCGAGCTGTTAAAAAGGTTCTTGCGGATCTCGACATAAACAAGTCTCCTGGCCCGGATGGTATACATGCACTGGTCTTGAAGCAGTGCTCTTCGACGCTAGCTCGTCCCTTAGCAAATCTTTTCAGCACTCTATACCATGCTGGTGAATTTCCCGTCTGCTGGAAAGTTGCTAATGTAACGCCAATTCCTAAAAAAGGAGTGGCTAATAACCCTGAAAATTACCGCCCAATTGCAATTTGTTCGGCACTTTCCAAAGTTATGGAGAGTATGGTAAATCACCATCTTGTAAAATTTTTAGAGTCAAATTACCTACTAAGCGACCGCCAGTATGGCTTTCGTAGAGGTCGTTCTACTGGAGACCTACTGGCCCTGTTATCAGAAAAATGGTGTCGTTCCATTCACCATTTTGGCGAAAGTAAGGTAATTGCTTTAGATATTTCCAAGGCGTTTGACAGAGTCTGGCATGGTGCACTCTTGTCTAAACTTGTTGCATTTGGTGTCGGTGATAATTTCTCTCGATTTATATCGAGCTTTCTCAGAGATCGCACTATACGGGTTGTTATAGATGGGGTTTCATCAAACGAGTTCAAGATTCATTCAGGGGAACCGCAAGGCTCCGTTCTTTCTCCTACTCTATTTCTTATTTTTCTAAATGACCTCTTATGTCAAACTTCCAACCCTATCTATTCTTTTGCAGATGACAGCAACCTTTGCCATTCGTATTCATTTGGTTACAGACCAGGCGTGTCCGATGTTTGTGCTATGAGACAGAACATGAATGATACGCTTGGCCGTGACCTAGACATAATCTCAGAATGGGGTCGTGCGAATAGGGTCGAATTTAATGCCCGAAAGACCCAATGTTGCGTACTAACGCATAAACGCGCGACGGATCAAGGTGCCTCATCTGTATGTATGGGTGGTATAAATATTGAGGAAACAGAATCTCTTGATGTTCTGGGCATGAGGATACAATGTGATGTCCGATGGACAGAACATATATTCAAGGTGTCGAAAGAAGCATTCAAGTGCCTCGGTTTTTTGAAACGGTGTAAGATATACTTCACTCCATCTGATCTCCTTACTATTTATACCACCTATATCCGACCGAGAATGGAATACAACTCTCATGTGTGGGCCGGTGCTTCAAAGTCTATTTTGGAGCTTCTCGACCGCGTGCAGGAGAGGGCGAAGGTTCTCATTGGCGACAGTAGGGTATCCAATTCTATTGACTCCCTTGAGCACCGTCGCAATGTGGGTTGTACTTGCCTATTTTATCGGTACTACAACGGGATGTGTTCTGATGAAATTAGGGATTTGGTTCCCGAGACCCATAGCTTTGTTCGTAATACAAGTTTTTCCTCAAGAGCACATCCTTTTGTGGTCGATTGGCCGGTGAATCGTACAACGCATTACAGGGAAAATTCGTTTTTTGGCCGGACAGTTCGTATGTGGAATAACCTTCCTGCTGAAGTCTTCCCTCTCACTTACAACATGAAAAAGTTCAAGTCGAATGTTCACAAACACTACTCCCTCTTTCCTCCTTCCCATAACCTATTTTCCTAGTTCCAACACAATGCATTGCATTAGTAGGGGTCATCCCCTGAGTGCTGGTCCCAACAAAAAAAAAAAAAAATATGAGTCATACCATTAAGATTCACATAGTAATTCAAAATAATTGAACAAAAATAACCTCAAAAAATTAATAAAATTAAATAAAAAGTCAATACATTAACTTCTACTTCCATATAAATAGGGAAGGTTCAAAATGTTCATTGCCGTTCCTTTGTATACTTTATTGAGTAAATAAAGTTTAAAAATTCCTGTAACGATTTCAGATGACAGTCTGTTTCTCAAATCAGTTAAACAAATGTCAAGAGCGCTAAATATCTCTCAAATTAAGCATTTTAAATGTTAAAGCAAACACAAAATTCATTACTTGTTGTAATGTTGGGAAAATATCTTCCTCCAAGGGGGTTTTAGTACATATATATACATATGTGACGCGTAAAATAGAAAGGGACCTAAGGGTAAAAACCGGTTTTGTTCAGGAGAGGCATTTTAAAGATTTAAATACGTGTATCTTTGGTGTACCATCACTGAGCGTGTTGGTATTGGTCTCATATGAAAGCGACACATCTCATGACGTCAGGAACGTGTAGGTCGTCCCTACCTCTTGTTTTATGTAGTTGGTTTTTACTGTTTTCTACCTAGAGCGCTGTTTCCATGAGTTTGATATCAATTTTGCTCGCGTTTTTTCGAATCCAGGTTTATTTTCTGAAATTATTAATTGTAAATTATTATAAATACTCATTAATAATTCTTTTAAATCGTGAATATCACTCTGTTAGTACGAAAATTTTTTCACATAACCTTATTATGTTATTCGCGAAAATAATTTAAAACTAATAACATTCTTACTGACTGTTTTAGGATGAAATGGTGGACGAATTCGAAGAAGTAGATTTACTTAATCGCTTCCCGGATGACGAGGATGATGACGATCTCTTCTCAGAATTATCGGATAGTGACTCTGAAGATGATACCGATAATATGTACCTTGATAAATCCGATCTTGATTTACGCGAAGAAAAGGTAGTTGCTCGACTGTATGGTTCAAAAATACCTCCGTGTTCAAATCAATGCAATGAAGTGATCCCTAAGAAGATGGCTGTGGATTTTCGTTCGTCTTTCATGAATTTAGATAAGGAATCCCAAGATTTAGTTATTCTCGCACATCTGGCAGCTCACCGTGGCGATGCAATGCTCAGGTCAAAAGTTGGTGATCGATCGCGAGCTATGAAGAAACGCTACAATCAGATATATTATTTTCGAAGTTTGCCGATATGCCGTGATATGTACTTCTTCCTGTATACAATGGGAATTCAACGCTACAAAAATCAAATCGAACATTACGACAAAAATGGTGTTTATTCACGCGAACATGGCATGACGAATAAAATTAATCGTACAGATGCTTTAACTACTTCGGAAAAAAAAGAAATTGTTTCATTTATATGCCGTTTTGCTGAAACGGTTGCTATCACTTTACCTGGACGTAAACCAAATCATCGTGATTATCGTTTATTGAAACTTCCAACTACGGAAAGTAAGACTTCTGTTTACACGTCGAACCGGGTGGTAAAATCGTAAAAATTCGCACTTTCCAAACGCTGTGGAAGAAATATTGTCCCTACATCGTCACTATGAAGCCGGCATACGATTTGTGCGAATTGTGTCGAAATCTTGCAAAAGATGCTGTTAATACAGTAAACGTTAATGAAGTTGAAAAAGAAGCAGCATTGAAGGTGTATTCTGATCATTTGCAATCTGCCAGCACTCAGCGAGAGTACTATAACGACTTGAGAACATTAGTCAAGCCTGATCCAAATGCCATGTATCCAGGTATTCCAGAGGAGGATTATCTAGTAATATCTATGGATTATGCTCAAAATGTTAGCTCTCCGTTGGGTCCACAGAAAATAGGAACTACATACTTTAAATCAGGTCGCAATACAGCAATTTTCGGAACTACAAACGAACGTCAAAATGTTCAACGCATCTTCTGTATTGACGAAAGCGATTCCACTGGAAAAGGTCCGAATTCAGTAATATCAATGCTTGATTACTACCTATGAGAAGTGCATTCAACTTAAAAATTAGTGATATTCGCTGATAACTGTGTTTCACAAAATAAAAACAATGCGATTATACGATATTTACAACACCTTGTCGATACTTCCAGATGTGAGTCAGTTGAATTGAACTTTTGTTAAGCGGACATACAAAGTTTTCACCTGATCGTTTATTCGGAGTTTTAAAATCAAAATATGCCCAAACTAATGTCGACTGCTTCATGGATGTAGTTGATTGTGTTAGAAAATCATCTCGTAATGGATTTAATGTTCCTGTACCTATTCGACTTCCAAACTCAAGTGAGCCTGTTGTTGAGTGGAGAAAACTTTGTATTTATTGCTCAGTCACCAGTGCAATGTAAACTGTTTGCGAATTCAGCTATCGTAAATAAAATATACATCTGAGTGACAATACCAGTTTCGATGACAAACCAATTACAATGCCGTCACCAGGGTTGAAACGTCAATGGTACTTGTATAAAGAGATCCGGGGTTTATGTTTTGACGATTCAAAAAAGATTCGGTTGCTCCTCTTCCTTTGGTCTCTGGAAATGGAAACGAAGAGGAAGATTCGGTGGAAGTGGGCAATCCTCAAGAAGTGGAGGCAGCAGACGTTAAGAAGAAATCAAAAAAAATAAAGGACCGGTACCGTCAAGTTCTAAGAAACCAATTCGCAAGAACCGTCGATTAAAATGATTTTTCTATTTTTTAATTGTTCATAAGGAAAAACATAAATAATAAATGAAAATAAATAAATTTTACCGTTAGGTCCCTTTCTATTTGCGCTCAGAATCGTCGACTTCAATTTCATAAAACGCGCATATCACTGGGAGGGAACACTTTTGGGGCATGGGATCAGTCTCATTCGATGCTCAGATGTTGTCCACATCAAAAAATTAAAATTGATTTTTATTTACGCTTAGGTCCCTTTCTCTATGCGCTGTCACATATATATATCTATCATATTTATTGAAAGCTAATTGTCCAACTGGCGCCAATCACTATTAACATTTTGCTTCGGAAACTATGGAATTTATTTTTTTTAATAAACAGTGTCTTTGGTTGAACAAATTGTGAATTTTTTAGATTGACAATATCTTAAATGGTATAATTTTTATAACTAAAATCAAATCCTTATATTATTTGTTTTAAAATAAAAGAATTTCAAATTACACCTGATCTTCACCTCAAAGAAATTACCCACGCTCTACCTACGAGAGTTAATATTACACCAAATTCGGGTAATTACCCACAAAGTGGCAACACTGGCTTACTTTGAAACAAACACGATTTTCGTGTAAGGTTTTAGTAGCTGAAATATTTACTTTCTGCAGTTCTTCCAGCAAGTTTGCGCCCGTGAATAACTTGCCAAAGAATAATTGCGCTTAGACGACTGATCTCGTGATGCACTAAAAATTAATGTTGTCTTGACTTCTATAAAGTAATCTAAAAGATACAAAACGATCGCATCAATTTTCTGGAACATTTATTTTCCTAAGTCCATAAAATTATTCTTAATTTTACTACAATATTTCTTAAAACATGCTAAGTTTTAAAAAAAGATATAAACTCTTTTCGCGAAACAAAACAGCTATGTGTAAAAAAACTTTAAAAATAATTATTAGAAACGCTCCAAAAAATGAGTTGTGTGTAGTATTTTGAAAATATTTGCTAAAGCTGCCAAATGGCCAATAAGTCAAGTTTTATTTCACGAAATATTTAAAACCATGTCTACATTAATTCAAAGAAAAATTATAAGAGGACTTCGGAAAGTTAAGGTAAATGGGCTAAAATTTGAGATTTATGGGTACAAAGTAGAGGCAGCCGTGGTATTTTGAACATACCCAGTCATTAATGGGCCGCTCTTTCTGAATTTTAATAGCAAAGTTTAACAGAGTATATGCGATATAAATATAAAACAATCTAGTCTGCATTATATCTAGGGTCTTCGGAAACCCCATTTCGACAGCCGAACGGACATCGTTAAATAAACTTCACTACTCATAAGAACCCAGAAATGTATAAATTATAGCATCTTTGTTCAATATTGCAGAAATTACAAACGGAACGATAAACTTTTCTTTCCACCTGTAGTGAAGTGTATAAAATAGTTTTGTCTCTAGTAAGTGTAACTCTACTTTGGTTACAATTTAATTTTCATTTCTATTGCCAAATACTTTGGCAATAAGCTTTGACACTTTTATTTAAACATCTCCCACTCATACCCTGCTAACAATAAAAAGAAAAGAAATCTTAAACAATAAAACAAATTTTTCTTCTTGTGTATGTGCAATAAAAAAGATTTTCACCTCTTCCCGCTTGTTCGGCAAAACTGCTATTGACGTTTTTTCTGTAATAAATTCGTCACTCACAATTGCCAGTACCTACTTGGTGTACCAATATCTTATATGAATTCGTTGATCGCATATAAGCAAGCGAGCAAAATTTTTTTTCTGTCATATTCTATTAAGTTGAAAAGAAAAATGTGTACAATAGTTTTCTAGCCTAAGCACAACCGAGGCGTCAGCGTCTGGCTGGCAACATATGTATTTCCTAAGTCAAACACTACCAATTATTTGTGCTTGTCGCTAAACGCTAACCTCAGTGATGTGTTCGGCGAGTCTTCATTTCATAACAAAGCGTCGGCGTCATTCGATGATTGAAAAAAAAACAAAACTCAGAATAACAATTATTATGTGTTTTGATCAACAAGTGTGAAGTCGAAAATTGTTAAAATAGCGTTTGTTTAGTTTTTCTTAAAGCAATGAGGTGCATACTTGAACCTGCCGGTGTTCAAAAAAATTTAAGACGTATTTTGGGTGACGATGTCATTATGGCCTATAACGTCGATGGTGTTCAAGGGAAGAAGAGTTTTAAAGAACATAAAACATTTTTTTCAGTACTTTCAGGTAAAGAACACTTAATATTTTGACTGAATGTAAATTGAAAATAAATTTTTAACCATTTCAGAAGCGGTCTCAATGACCAATATTAACAGTGTTGGGCCAGCGGATGAACACATCCGAAAAGCAATTCAAATGCAGAAGAGGCGCATATTCAAAAACATGTCGCTGGAGAGGAAAGCTGAGAGAAAGAATGACTTATAAATTTTAGCTTTTTGTTTGTTAACTGTTGATGTGAATTAATGTGATTTTTTTTTTGTTTTCCTATAAATTTAACTTTTCTTTTGTTTTTTATAGTTAGCTTTATGATATTGTTTTTTTTTGTTGTTTTTATGTGAATTAAAGTTTTTGTTCTATTTTTAATGTTAGTTTTATAAGATTTAAAAGACTGTAAACGCTGTGAATTAAAAAAATACAATATTATATAAAACCATAAACCATTAAAGACATTTTTAATATATCATTACTGAGCATTTACGAAGTAGTTCATTATCCAACGTTAACGAAACCGTTCATTATTTAACTCCGGCTTCAGTGTTCTTTTCATCATAGTATTTTTGTGAATGAAAACTATGATGAATATTCGTCACTGTTTTCGTCAACGGAATGTAAGCGAGAAGGTGGCGATTGTATACTTCCAATGTCATCCCCATGTTAAATTCGTCACTCAAACGCACTGCGTAGGTATTGCCGAGCAAGTATAGGTCATTGCTTTGTGCATAATGGTATAATGACTTATGGAATGTATCCGCGGACAAGCGGGTTATAATAAGTTGCAGTTGTATTATTTGCCAAAACTTTTATAATAGTCTTTATTGTTTAACAAACAGCAGCAACAACAATAAGAACAAAAAGAATTTGTTGGCACCAAATTTACTTGTACTTGCAGCATAGCCGTATAAGAGACTGCTACAAGAGTATGCGCTAGTAGCAAGAATAAACATTTATCAGATCATTTTTAATATGACCATTGATGGTACTTTTTTTCAATTAGTACTTTATTACTTTTTACAATAAATGGTAACAACGTATAACTGTTTTACTTTGTTTACAATTCGGATGACTTTAAAAAAATATACTAAGGTAACTACATGAAACGGGGTTTTGCTCTCCTGAAAACTCAAGAAAACCCCCTTAGCTGATTTTGTCGAAGCAACGACAATATGCTAAACTTTGAAAACCGCTCGTCTTGAGTTAGAAATTTTTTTTCCTACATATCCCACTAAGCGAACAAAACTACCTTAAAGGGAAATACCTAAGCTTTTTTTGAGCCAAAAAAGCACCTATTTAAAAAAAATATAAACTTATTTTTAATTAAAAAATATGTTTTTGTTTTAAAAAAAAATTTTTCCGAAAGATTGAAGAAATAGCTATCATATTTGTTTGGGACACATTTTTCCAACACCAATAGGTAAAAAGTTACATGGATGAGAAAGAACACCTGCTTGGCCAAAATGTTAAATTTTGGCCGCCTCTAACTAAAATTTCATCTAAATCGGAAGACATCGATTTGAAAAGTTGGGTCACTTGACATGAAATCCCCCATAAGTAAATTTAATATTACAAAATTGTATTAATATATTCTACTATCTTAACCCAGTGCGCTTCGCTACCCTCATTAAAATAAAATATGTAATTTGTTTTAAATACCATTCACCAGTTACACAGAAATCTATATGGTATTTGTATTGTCTACAATAAGGCCCACTTTTTTAAAGATATTGTTCATTTATAACCAAGCTACTTGTTCCAAATTTGTGAATTGTAGTTGTGGCCTTTCCAGAAATCTAGTTTGCGCCACTCCCACTTCTCCAATCCCGTACATTTCTTACAGATGCTGGGTGTATATTTATAATCATTCTAAGTGTACCAAACTAAGGCACTTATCTAATTGCGTGCACATTCTGTCGGATGTTGTGTATTGATAACTATGATGTTTGTACATAGTTTGGAAACTTTGGCTCTTGCCGTGTTCCACATATAAAGATATCTATATGTGTGTATGCGAGGTCCCATGCCCACTTCTCCAATACCGTCTGTATTTCAAGGGTCGTTGTGTACTGATAGACCAGCTATGTGAACCAAATTTGTACAATTTTTCCCTTTCCGTTCTATAGATAAAAGTTAAGCGATTTTGTGACACGCCCTAATTAACAAAAACATTTACTTCAATTTGGGACTATATAGAATATTAGAAAACAACCTAAATATAAATATGTTTGCTTCTTAAGCTAGAAATAAAAACAGTAGAAGTTTTTGCCCGACTTGTAAAATTTGCTAGAAGTTAGTAAGCAGACTTATACGCTAAGGCAACGATATGTATGCATAGAGGCCTTCAACACAACTACTTTTATGTAAGTCATTTTAATTCACTGATTCTTTGCAATTCGATTGTGTTTCTGTGCGTTCGCACTCCATGACTTGAATGACTGCATATCAAGTTCGAAAAATAAAATGTTTACATATAAAGTACATAGGAGAAAATGCCGGATTTTATCCTGAACGTTGTTTGGTACTTTGTGGAAACTAAAATTGGTCCTAATTTTGTATCCTTTACGTTTTGCACAAAAGATTCAATGGGTCGCAGTTCTTATTGTATTTAATAGTACTAAAACTCCCTGCAATACTACGAACGTTTATAAATACTGTTTTCTATTATTTTTATCATACGAACCGATACAAGTAATGATGTAATGTTCTCTCTGGAGTACATCAAGGAAGCCACCTAGGACCGCTGCTTTTCTCATTATTTAGTAATGACTTGCATAATGTTATAAAATTCTCTTTAAGACCACCATCGACTTCAAAAGGACTTAAACCCATTTTATGAATGTGATTATAAAGTTGAATTAGTTGACAGCTTCCCAAGATTTTGGTATATTATTTGACCCTAAATTGACTTTTACTGCGCCTATAACAACTATAGTAAATAGGGCAAGGGGTACTGTGGGTTATAAAAAGGTGCAGTGAAATAACGCCGGGAGAAATAACACCGGTGGGTGTAATTTCCCGATGAAAAGGAAATAACGCCGGCCGGCCTTATTTCCTATTGCGAAAAGAAATAACGCCGACTCCAAAGAGGAAATAACACCCCGGCGGGCTTTATTTCCTGTTCATCGGGAAATAACGCCGGCTGGCACTCAATCAAAAAATAAATAGTGTCCGCGGACGTTATGACACTTTGGAAATGGACATTATGACACTTTCAAAAGTGTCATTAGGTCCATTATTACTAAATAAGTTAAATACAAAAAAATTATCTGCATACACGCAGAGAGAAACATGTTTCATTATGGTACCAACCAACAAAACTATTTTTAAAGAAACTAGTTTAACCATAATATGGTTGTCGGTGACAATGATTTTTTTAGATGAAACATAATATGGTAAAAAATTTTTTAAAAATGGTTTTCCTGCTTTTTCTCTGGGAGTAAATATTAAATATATAACGAAAACACTTTTGGGCGCAAGGATTTCCTGCTCTATAGTATAACAAATACCGGCTTCGCTAACTAAAGATTCTCTGCACAGCCGGCCTTCGGCCGGGCGCAAGGATTTTTTTCTCTATGGTATAACAAATACCGGCTTCGCTAAGTAAAGCTTCTAAAATCTGCCTTGTTTCCGAACGAAAACCGACTATGCAGAGAAGCTTTAGTTAGCGAAGCCGGTATTTGTTATACCATAGAGAAGAAAATCCTTGCGCCCGGCCAAAGGCCGGCTATGATCCCAAATTTGTTTACATTCTTGCTTGTTGTGGACATTATGACACCTTGCAAAGTGTCATAACGTCCGCGGACGCTATGACATTTCTTCGATGGACGTTATGACACTTTTTAAAGTGTCATAATGTCCACGGACACTATGACACTTTCAAAAGTGTCATAACGTCCATGGACACTATGACACTGGACGTTATGACATGCCACCAAGATTAATTTGGCTTTAATTAAATTTTTGTATACTTTGATAAATTAATTTGAATACATACTTATGTTTATTGTAAATATAAAATGCTTTGATTAGTTACATTCGCAGGCGTTATTTCCCAATGAAAAGGAAATAACGCCGGTCGGCTTTATTTCCTCTTGCTAAAAGAAATAAAGTCTGCTTTAAAGAGGAAATAACACCCCGGGGGTCTTACTTCTTTTCGCAATAGGAAATAAGGCCGGCCGGCGTTATTTCCTTTTCATCGGGAAATTACACCCACCGGTGTTATTTCTCCCTGCGTTATTTCACTGCACCTTATAAAAAACGTTGGGCTAAAGAGTTTGATGTCCTGTATATTGGTAAAACATCATTCATGGCGCTAGTTCGACCTATTTTTGAATATGGATCGATAATATGGGACACTTTTTACCAAATTCATTCCAATGGGATTGAGTCGGTCCAAAAAACCAATCCTGTTGTTTCGTCTTCTTGGACGACGTTTTAACCCCCTGAACTTGCCTTCATATGCTGCTCGACTTGCTCTTATTAAACTTCCTACATTAAAAGGTCGAAAACCTATCCTTAATGTGTCATTTGTATTTAATGTTATTAATGGTGACATCTGCTGTGAATTCTTGATTATTGATATTTTTTTTCCACATTATTCAACGTCCCTCCCGGAACTTCATACCGTTATCAGTTACATTTTTTAGATCTAATTATGCTGATGTTTACCCTCTCAGGAGAATGAGCAGCACATTTAACAAATTATATAGCTTTATCGGTTTCTTATCAAATCCTAATGCCATAAAAAGCGCAATAATCACATTTCTTAACTTTTAGTAAATCTTATTGTAAATTATTTGTGTTATTTTTATGTGTATCTTTTTGTAATCAATTATTTTTTAAATTGACTGTTAGGATATATTAATAATTCAATAGGCATACATACATATCTTTATAAATAAATAAATCAATAAAAAAATAAATAAGTACCGATTGAAGTAAGTATCGATACTTTTTTTTCGATACTGAGTAGGTATCGATACTTTACGAGTGATACCACATCGAGTAAAAGTATTGATACCTTAGAGGTATTGTTTCATCCCTAACTCTAATTGTTACGAGAATCTGTCCAGCCGTTCTCAATTGGTGCCATAACCAACGAACATCAATTAATTTTCATTTATATAGATGGATACACCCAAAGAAAAAATATGTTTAAAAATGTTCACCTCCTACAAAACTATTTTTAAAGAAAATTTTTAAACATATTATGTTTAATTTAACCATATTATTGTCACTGACAACAATATTATGGTTAAATGGGTCCCCCATCAAGAAGGCGCAACCATAATATGGTTGCCTCCAAACATGTTTGAAAAGGGCTTTTGTATGATATTTTCAGGAAAAAAAAAACAATCTGAAATTTTAAATTGTTATCGGATTAAAGAAAAAATAAAATAAATAATTTTATTTTAATAGACCTCAAGCTTAAGTATGTACATATGTATGTATTAAATGTGTATTGTGTATTTTGCCCATGAACTTTAACCATTTTTTTTTTTTTTTTTTTTTTTTTTGATTATGTTTCAATAAAAAAAAAAAAAAAAAAAAAAAAAAAAAAAAAAATTATAAAAAAAAAGTAGCAAAAAAAAATAATTAAATACAAACAACATGCCTTACGAAAACTTTGAACAATCAGTAAATAAAAATGCAAATAATGAAAATATTAGTCCTGAGTTTAGTTACCAAGCTAAACGTTTAAGAGAACTCCAACAAGATTCTCCAGTGAGTATTAGTAAATCTGTCCGTTTCTCACAAACACCAAGAAACTCGCATTTCGACTCAAAGGCCCTTCACACACTAGAACAATTATGCCAGCACAATATGACTGCTTGTTGGCAAGCGAGGTGAAGAGAATAGTTTTTCGTTGGCGTAAAGTTTCAACCGGCTTCAACCCCGCACAAGCAGCATAAAATTAATACATGCACATTTTCGTAAACAAATAAATGCAAAAAACACTAATACATACAAAGCTGTGTACACGTATACATTTTATGCCAGATGAAATAATCCCGTGTGTGACGGAAAGAACAAAAATTGTGCGGCTTAAAAAATAGTCTAGTGTGTGAAGGATCAAATAATCGAATCAGTATTTTACAATTGATTGATAAGAGATTGGATGAGCATATTCAACAGATAAGAGTGTTATGGGAAGAGCGCGAAAGTAGACTCTTAAATATAATAGACAATTTACAAAAAGAAGTTGCCTGTGTTAATCAGCGTATTGAAACTATTGAATCATCTGCGATTGAAATAATAGATTTGAAAGCTCAAATAGATGAATTAAAATTGCAAGCTATGAAGCAAGATAATTTATCTGTGGCTTGTGATCTACGCATAAATGCCGTACCATTTACGCAAAATGAAGACGTTTTTTGTATTTTAAATAGCATATGCCAAGCAGTAAATATACAAACTCCATCTGTGAAATGTATCTACAGATTGGGCAATAAAAACAACAAAGAAAAAGTGAATTCCCCAGATGCTGCAATCATTGTAAACTTGTTTTCTCCCTACGATAAAAACTTTGTTTTAAAATCCATTGCTATGTTCAAAAAACAAACCGAATGTAAGCAGCTTAAACTGGATCTTATTGGCTTTGATTCCAGTAATTATTTTTACGTAAATGAAAGTCTTACCATTAAAAACTATAGAATACTTTTGGAAGCGTCGAAATTAAAAAAACAAAAACATCTACATTCAGCGTATTCTTTTCGGGGTCTAGTTTATGTTAAACGTACAATTACCGATTAGCCTATCCGTGTTGATAATATTAATCAGTTGAATGATATTTTTCCTGGAGCCGATGGAAACTGTGAACCGCCTAATAATACCTCAAACACCAATAATGCTTTCAATTAAACTTTTATATATACCAAATTATCATTTGTTCTTAACTTTTTTAATTTTTTTTTTTAACAAATTTGTTTTTAATACTATTTCCCTTAAACAAAATCATTTTTATTGTAAAAACTCTGTTTTTTCCCATACCCATAATAATAAATGCGTTACTATTAGGGCTGGCCATTCTTTATATTTAAACAATGTCAGATTTAGATAGTGCGATAAGCGGTTCCAAAGATATGACAATGAATATGGTTCGCATTCTTGCTAAGCAAAAGAATGGTGTCAAAATATGTCATATTAATGCACAGAGCTTAAATAATAAGATTGATGAGTTTAAATTTACTTTTGAAGGCTCTGCAATGGATGTTGTATGCGTATCTGAAACTTGGCTGGATGAAAAAACACCTGACAGTCTTATTTCACTCAAGGGATACAATACTTTCCGTTCTGATAGAAAGACTCGAGCTGGTGGCGTTGCCATCTTTGTGAGAAACAATATTCCCTGTAAGTTTTATTGTAAGTCTGGTGATGAGGATGAAGAAAACGATGAGGATGATGTAATAGAGGATGATAAAATTGAGAATGAGAGGAAAAAGGTTGATAAGAGGAAAGAGGTTGATAAGAAGAAAGACGAAGAAAAAAAAGAAAAAGATTTGGTTGAATATATTTTTGTGGAGGTTTTATCACTTGGTAAAAAAATGCTTTTTGGTTGTGTTTATAGACCTAATCGTAACGTTAATATGACTAAGTTTATGAAAAAATTAGAAACTATAACATTGCCATTTACTGACATCTTTATTTCTGGAGATTTCAACTCAGATATGCTAACTCAAACATTTTTAGCTGATAATATGATGTCAATTGGGCTAATTCCTATAAATATTTGCCTTCCAACGCACTTCACATCAACAAGAAATAGCCTTCTTGATGTATTTTTTGTTGGTAATGTTTCGTCTATTCTTCTCTACGATCAAATTGCAGCTCCATGTTTTTCTAAACATGACTTGATATTTGCATGTTATGATTTTAAATTGATACGGGAAGAAGAACTGCACACTTATCGTGATTTTAAAAACTTAAATGTGCAACTTTTAATCAACAAGTTTTTAAGTATTGACTGGAATGAGATTTGCACCATTTCCCTCAGTTGACTCACAATTGTCGTTTATCGAATATAATATACAACATCTGTATGACTTATTTGTTCCAATAAAAATAAAACGTATTTCAAACAACTCTAAACCTTGGTTCAATCAAGAAATTAGGCATCTGATTGAGCAAAGAGATATTGCATACACAAGGTAGAAACGTTATAAAACCACGGAGTTGCACGATGAGTATCGTCGACTAAGAAGAGAAACTACTAGTCTAATTAGAATAAAAAAATCTGAATACTATTCTCAACGTTTTTCCAGTGCGCTAAGCTCCAAAAGAACATGGCAGACTATAAAGGAAATAGGTATAGGAAAAGTAGAAAATAACAGTTATTTATCGGCTGACGTGGACCAAACTAGCAACACTTTTATGAACATACCTATGGTTGATTCCAACCCTGAATACTACAATTTCAACAATTCCTCACCAACAAATTTACAAACCACAAATTTAATCCTTAATTCAATGGAAAATAGTTCAACTGTCAACCACCATGACTCATATTTACACACTGATTTAGGTGAAATATTTGAATTCAAATGTGTAAATCAGTTTGATGTCGTTTTTTGCTTTTCAAGAATCAAGTCAAATGCAGTTGGATTCGACAATATGCACCCAAAATTTATAAAAATCCTTTTGCCATTTCTTTTACCTTACATAACATATATTTTCAACAACATCATAACAACAAGTTCTTACCCTCTTAAGTGGAAATATGCGAAGATTATACCGATACCAAAATCAAACAAGGAATTTAGGCCAATTGCAATCCTTCCATTTCTTTCTAAAGTTTTTGAAAAGCTGTTACATTCCCAAATAAGCGATTTTGTCAAAGGAAATAACTTACTTACTGAAAGACAATCAGGATTTCGGCCAAAGCATAGCTGTGTCACAACTCTGTTGAGCGTTTCTGAAGAGATAAGGCAACAAATTGATAGTGGAAAAGTGGTTCTCTTGGTATTACTCGATCACTCAAAAGCCTTTGATACGGTAGATCACTTTATTTTATGTGAAAAGCTGAAACACATGTTTAATTTCAGTAACACCTCGGCTAAACTTATGTATTCGTACCTATCTGATCGTTCACAATCAGTGTTTCTACATAACCGTATGTCTAACAGAGTCACTGTATCAAGAGGTGTGCCTCAGGGTTCGATTTTAGGGCCTCTTTTATTCTCCATATATGCTAATGACCTTCCAGTTAAACTTAAATATTGTAATATACATATGTACGCTGACGACGTCCAGGTATATCTCAGTAGCACAGTCAAAATGCTAAATACAACAATCTCCAAGCTTAATTATGATTTAAGTAATATACATAAATGGGCAGCTGCAAATGGGCTTTGTCTCAATCCAAAAAAATCAAAATGCATCGTAATTCATAAACGATTACTTAATCTTGATCGTGTTTTTGAGGTTAAGCTAAATAACAAACGAATCGAAGTCGTAACCTGTGTTAAAAACCTTGGAATTATATTCAATGACATCCTCTCCTGGACAAATCACGTCAACAGTGTTGTGGGAAAAACATATGGTATGTTGAAAAAAAAACAAGTTAGAGTGCTAGCCGAATATAGCCAGTTCAAAGTTCTAACTTTGATGAATATGAATCTGAGCTGGAAGAAATTTAACTGCAATGTCAATATCTGTTATGGTTTTATGCGAATTAAATTATTTTCTCAAAGTGGGCTTTATTTGGTTTTAGGCGCAATTAACTGTTTTCCGAGGGTAGGGTTTATATGGGGCCTAGGGTAAACTATGGACCGATCTTCACGAAATTTGACACTGCCATTTCTAGTTTTCTAAAGCTGAGATATATTAAATTATTACGGTTTTAGACGTACTAAACTGTTTCCGGGAGTAGGGTTTATATGGGCCCTATTGGCAATTATGGACCGATCTTCACGAAATCTATTGTATTTTATTTATTTATTTATTTAATCAATGGACATTATCCTTACTGACTAATAACAAGATTAACTTAAAATTAATGAATAACATGATGGATTTAAAAATGTACATAACAAATTACTAGTTAAGATAAACAATTATCTTATGTTTTATAACATTTAAAATGAAAGAAAAATCAACAAATTGTGACAAAGAATTAAATTGTCGACAAAGGATCAGGAATAGCGTAATTTACTCTACAAAATTTAACAGAAATTCACAACAAATATTACCATTAATAAGATTAACCATAAAAGTACATTTAACTTTGTACGACGACTTTTGAGCGATGGTAGTTTTACTAAAGCCAGTCTACTAGAATAGGAAGGAAAGTTTGTCAAGTTACTCCATTGAAGACCACGTAAACAGAACAACAAAAACTATTTTTGGATAGATTCAATAAGAGAATTATGAATGTTGTAATATGGATCCCAAATGATTGGCCCATACTCTATGATAGGTCTAACGAGTGACACGTAAAGTTGCTTCGTTATGTATGGATCAATGAACTCTTTAGCCCAGCGTTTTATAAAGCCAAGAATACCTCAATCTTTATTTACAGGTAACTTTATATGTGAAACAAAGTTTAATTTATGATCCAATAGGACTCCGAGACAAGAAATGAATCAACCAACTCCAATTGATGACCACCCAAATCATAATTAACAGCAATACAGTTATTTCTATAAAAACGCATGCATTTTCATTTCAATAGATTCAACTCCAACATATTATGATTACACCATAACAACAAGTTATTAAATTAAAAGAATGGAAAATTTTTACATTATCAGCATACATCAATCTATTGGCGAAGTTGATAACATTGGGCAGATCAAACAGCGTAAATAAAAGTGGGCCAAGATGACTGCCTTGGGGAACACCGGATGAAACATATGTACTTGGATATACAATTATTGAATTGTACTTTTTGCTTTCTGCCAATTAAATAAGAACCTTACCAGCTTAAACTTCTACGGGATAAACCTAATAAATCCAATTTAGTAAGAAGAAGTAGATGGTTAACTTTATCAAATGCTTTACTGAAGTCCTTTGTGTAAATGCAAAGTTGATCAAAGTTGTTAAATGAAGTACTTTGGTTGTAGTTGAACAGCCTTTCCGAAAACCATGCTGGCATGCTGCCAGCAATGACGATGTGTGATGGCATAGAAAATCAGCAACTAGTTTTTCAAATAGTTTTGGATTTATTACCAGATTTAAATAAGGGTTTTATATACGAGTCTTTCCATAATACAGAAAAATAACCACGTATAATCAAAGCATTAAACATTAAAGTAAATGGCGTAACTAATGATTCAGCACATTGATTTAAAATACATGTTGGAACAAGATCAGGTCCATGATTAAAAGAATCTTTGGCCGTTTCAAATTATCCAAAATATCATTGATATTAAATGAAGGGAAAGAGATTGCCTGGTTTGATGAGAGCTGATATAGATAACCATTACTATAATCGTATACAGCATCAGAATAAGTTGTTGCAACAAAATCGGCAAACATATCACAAATGACATCAGCATCTCCAGATTCTTGGCAACGAAATTTCATAATGGATGGGCATCCATTAGATTTTCTTTTAGAATTTACAAATGCAAATAACGATTTTGGATCACGAACGAAATTGTTTTTCACCTTATTTATGTATTGATTATATAAAGCATGATTCAGCAGATTATTTTCTGAACGACTGACGGATTATTTTCCATAATCAATAAATGATCCAGACTTTTTGAATTTATTATAATGTTTATTCTTTAGATTTTTTAACCTTGTCACTTGTTTAGAGTTCCATGGTGGGCCTACTGGAGTATAAACGGGTTTTTTTTAGGTACAAAAATATCAAAAAATGAGTAAATTTTATTTAAGGGCTTTAATTTGACTTCAGACGGAATCGAAAAACTGACTTCAATAGTGGGATGATATCGACCTTCAGGCAACGTAACTAGGATCTGAACGGGTAATAATGCAATTACCAACATTATTCACAAACACCAAATCAAGCAGTTTACCAAAGTCGTTGTATACATCATTCGTTTGATAAAGAGATAAGCCAAGAATTTTATTCAAGAAGTCTTCATGATAATTTTTATTTTTGACAAAGATTGAATAAGCGTATCAGACGTATGCATCTATGATATTGAGGGCAAGTTGAAATCACCAACAGCAAAAAAGAGTCATCATTATAAACATTTAGCATAACAGAGATAATGGCTTGAACATGTTTTAAATAAATAGAACTTTCAGAATCCGAAGGAATGTATGAACAGGTGAAGTAATTTTTTTTTTATTTTCAATTTAACCATAACAGAAATAAATTCAATACCAAGGGTATCAGTAACTACAACTTCAGATGGATATAAACAACAGACCGCAATCAGAACTCCACCATTTTAGAAAGAATTTCGGCCTTATAAATATCATCATTTAGCCATGTTTCAGTGAAGATAATTACATCATAGGTAAAGTAATAACTATTAACCAGAAGAGTAGACAATTTGGTATTCAATCCACGAACGTTTTGAGTTTTTTGAAACTAATGAATTTCTAGATGGCAAACGAGCAATATTTTTAGATCTTGGATTTTCCTTAAAGAACAATGATATTAGCAGGCCAAAAACTTGTACCAACAATCTGATCATAGACACAAGCAGTAATAGCAATTTTAAACGATGTTATACTTCTGGGTTGAGAATACGAAAATTTGTTTATAACAATATCCACATTTTTTACCGATTTTTGATTTAATGTAATAACTAGGGACCGGACTTTTATGCAGTTAAAATCTCGTTTTATGCGCGTAAAACATGTACTAACAATAGAAAAATATGCGCTAAAAATTTAAAAAATATGCATTAAAATTTTTTTTATAACATTTATTAATGATAAAAAAAACATCAAAATAACGAAAAAAAAACAAAAAGTAACAATTCAGTCTCATAAACTTTAGTAAGTTACAATAAACTTAAAAGCACAAGTTAAACTAAAGTAAAACACAAAAGTACAGAGTTAAAATATAGGTAAAACAATCACTTAAATTAAGCCACTTGTTAGTTATATATATATTTGCATCTAAGTACATATAAAATGAATTAAGAATAAGAAAAAATTTTGTTAATATAGATACACAAATTTTTTTTAATATTTTCATAAGTAAAGTTGAGTCTGTTTGGCCTTAAAAAGCTTTTAAACATGGAAAATGACCGTTCAACGTCGACAGAAGTGATCGGTGCATGCTTAAATGCTGATAGTTCCTTTGTGGAATATTCATTTTCCAGTTCTTTGTTTTCGTTCAAATTTAATTTAAATATATCTGCAATTTGTTTTATTTTTTTCAATCCTTCATTTTTTTTTAAGACTTTATCAAGTTTGATACGAATACTTTCACTAAAGTTACCCTCCACAGCATAGATTTTTTTATTGCATCATCAATTAATTTAATTTGCTTACTCAATGGATTAGATTCCTCTAGTTTTACAATAGTTTCAGAGATAAAACCATAATTTGAAGACACAAACACTATTTCAGCTTTTATATTTGGTAAACTTAAAATTTTTTTAATTCGTTTTATTGAGACTGCATCATCATCGTTAAATCCTACCACTACATCCTTGAATTGGTCAAAGTTTTTAGCATAATACATAACTGCTCCTAACCACGTTCCTCATCTGGTTGTTATAGGCTGTGGAGGAAGACATAAATCGGGATACTTCTCTTTATATATGGCAACACGCGAAGTGCCTTTCAAAATATTTTTTTTCCATAAGAAATCAATATCATCGAAGTTTTCTCTTATCTCTTCTGCAACACGGTGCATCGCATGGGCTAAACATGTAACATGAATCATTTTTGGATAAAATACTTTTAAAACCTTTCCAGACTTAAGCATATATGGCGCAGCATCAGTCACATACAGCAGTATTAGGTTTTTATTGAAATTTACACCTAATAAAGCTATAGAGTCATTAAAAACACGAGCAATTGTTTCGTGGTTTGCTTTTTCCAACTCAACCGTATTAATTAAGAATTTTTGTTTGCTTTTCTCTTCGTCCTCATCCAAAATTCCTGCAATAACATTGGCAACGTAACGCCCTTCGATGTCTGTCGTTTCATCAATAGATATCCACAGGAAATTTGAGTTTATTTTAGCTTTTATTTTACTTTGTTGCTCAGTTTATAACTTATCAACACAATATTTTCGAAGAGTCGATTCAATAGATCCATGTTAAACTGATTTAATATACTTTCTTGGTTAGAAATTGGAGGTTGAGATAACTTTTCTGCATTTTTGTCAACTATGCTTTTGTGTTTCTGACTTTTTAAATGTTGATCCACTTGGGATTTTCTCTCAAAAGCAACTCTTTTAAGGCACACATTGCAAAAAAGAATCTTTCCGTCTGTTTTAAATACAGCTCCGTTTTCAGACACGTATTTATGCAAAATATTGTTGCTGGATCTTTTGTCTTTCGGCATTTTCCCTGAAAAAAGTTGTTAAACTATGTGCCCCGGTAGGCTAGCTGGTAGTGATCTAGTCTATCAGTACCGGGGTTGCGGGTTCGATTCCCGCCAGAGACTCTGGTCTCCTGCAGACAAGCAAAAAGCTTCGCGGGATTTAGTGTAGGAATAATAATAATAATAATAATTTATTTAATTCAACAAATATGCATTGAATATTTAATATACTTACGTTTAGATTAACTACTGTTAAAAAAATACACAAAATAATGTTCTTTTTTTTTTGTCAAAACCAATGTTCTTTTCGAAGTATTGTTTTGTCGTTAGGAAAAAATCAAATATGCGACTGTTTTGCTTACTTTCTTTTTTGTCTTACTTCTTCAAAGTTGTATAAATTCTACAATTTCATATTTTTTTAATCTAGGTTGCAAATATATTGGGGGGATTCACAAGGTGTGCTATCAAGTCATATCGTCATAATGTCCTAAATAATATTTTACAATTGTTAAAAAAAAAAATATTGTTCTGTTTCAAACAACATAAAAAAATATTTTTTTTTAAACAATTGTAAAATATTATTTAGGACATTATGACGATATGACTTGATAGCACACCTTGTGAATCCCCCCATTGTTAATTTTAAATAAGTTTCTGAAAAATGTACTTTTTAATACATCCCAGCAAAACAGTGAATAAAAACTATTAAACAAATTACATCACATACTTTAAGGCATACATTATAAAATAAAAAAATATTTAGTATATGAAATGAAAAAGTCATTAAAGCAAATAGAACACTTTTTTTCAAAATATTCAACATAAATATGCATTTAAAGCAAAATATGCAAAATTATGCATTTAAAGTAAAATATGCACTAACAAATCGATGCCATTTTACTGCAAATATCTTGATTCGCAAAGATATTTAGTTAATGTTGATTTCAGACTGACGACAACAAATATGCATTTGCATAAAAATCCCGTCCCTGGTAATAACCAATGTCATCTACGGTTGTATCGTATGACAAACGGGAAATAAATACTGTACGTTTTTGAGTCACTTCAATTAAGGGCTTAGAGCCGGTAAAGTTAGCAACATTAGTTACGACACCAGAACCCGATGGACCATTCCTATATCCCTCCGCTGGGCATATAGGAATATTGCCCAGTGGAGGGATAACATTCACAGACAAATTTGGTACAGATGTTACATTACTATTATTAACACTGTTTAATGATGGACCTAAGGAGTTAGTAACTAATGGTACAACAGGAGATCTGGTAGATGTTTTCTTTCTTTTCGGGGATGATACTTTTGGTGAGTTAACAAATTTATCAAGGTTCGTTCGCCAAATTTTGAAAGTCCAGTGTGAACAGCTTGAAAGTTTTTGTTAAGTTTATCAAAATCATCCTTATAAGTTCTAAAAAACTTGTAAAACTCAATGTTAATTTTCTTGCAACTTTTACAAGTCCATTGAAGTGATTTAATAGGATTAGCAAGGGCATCTGCGTCACGTGCTTTGAGTGATGTACATTTCAAATGTTACTAACCCAGGAAAAACTTTTTGAATTTTGGTAATAGGTCGTAGTTATTTCATACATTACCTGGTAAGTAGTTGTCATTACAATTATCATTATTCTGAAAACCTCAATAAGTACTTGCTAGTAATGACCTCAGTAAGTACTTTTCACTACTATTATTTTCAGTTATGAATATTTGTTTACTAATAATCAGCTAAATAACTACTTATCAGTTGTCTGGTTTTCAGTACTGAATATTTACTTACTGGTAACTAGCTCCATAACTAATTATTAGGTCTATAAACTAGCGCAAATTAAATAAAAACTAGTTATTTTTCGGCTTCTAATAAGTATATTGTAAGTACTTACAATTCAACTTACTGGTAGTTAAATAATAACTAGATATTTTGTGACTTCTAGTAAGTGTATTGTAACTACTGAATTCTGTGGACAACTCGAACAAAAATAAGTAGTTATTCAGCCGAAAAATAAGTAGTGTTCATATGTCTCCAATGTTACTTGCTAACTTACCATGTAAGTAAAGTTTTTGCTGGGAATGTACAGAAATTGCTTTTTTAATCCAATTTCCGAACCAATTATAATTTATATTTTTATATTAACAGTGAATTCAAACAGTTGTTTTTAAATTTATTAATTTTAACAGCTGATGACCACACTTGTAAATAGTTCTTGCAGTATTTTTATTAAATTATCAAAAAAAAAAACCAAATCGACGAAAAAGAAAATAAAAGTCTAGAATTATATTATTACCGATATCTTATACTCAATTATAATTAAAAAGTAAACAACAAGTTTGCAGTTATTTCAAAACAGTTTTCAGATTAAACACAATAGTTTAAGTATTTAATTAAGTTTTTTTTATTTCAAATAAGAAAATATGACACAGTAAATACGCAGGGCTACCGGATGTATTCATTGTACTGTTTTTCCGAATTTCAAATCTGGCTACCCTAATCAAGAATGTAGCCATTACCAATTTTTCTTTGAAGAAAATTGTGTTAATAGCAACACACTAAAAAAAATGTTCCAAAATTATTTCTTTTTGAAAAATGCAAGATCTTTTCGAGCTCGGCTTAGGCGGTAATTGAAATTTTTTTGTTGCATTGTTAACCCAATGTGTGTAAAAGTTTTAATGATAACTGAAAGCCGTCATCCTCAATTAAAACATATTAAAACGTTTATGTCCAAATCTGCAACAATAAATTAATAGTTGGCTTTAACTTTCACCATTACAACCACACACATTTTTTTTATAATTTACTGATGTAAAAATCGTCTGCAATGTACTTCCGTCCTCTCTTCTTCAGCTTCTGGTACCTGCAATTAAAAAAATATATATATATTACATATAATACTTTATCAATTGATAAGCTCGAGGCCACAGTTGCTTTTTAAAAAATGTTTTAACCTTTATTATTCTTTTTATTTTCAATATTTCTCCATCCTTTAGATAGCATCTTCAGGAATCTTAAAAATACATAAAAACAGAAACATATATTTTTGAGAAACCCTGTAACCTAATAACTATTGTACAGAAAATTATATAACAGTATTAACAAAAAGAAAACAAACTCACTATAAAATACGAGTAACAATTATTAAACACAAAACGACTATTCTCGTTCACGTGTTAGATTGCACTGTTGATCCTGTCTCATTTTATTTATAATATGCCTAAAGCTCTGTGCTACGTTATCTACATCGCTCTTAAAGTTAATCCTCTTTTCGTGTCTTATGTTTATTATATGCAAGGCGAATTCACTAGAAGGTGGGGTCAAGTCAACATACGGTTTTTTTTCGGTGGTCGATTTGTCAAAGTTTGTATACAAACTAGTTTTTTATGTAAACAAACGTTTTTTTTTACTAGCAATAATTTTGACAATCGGACCACAGAAGCAGTGTTGTTGTAGAGTTGACCTCACCTTCTAGTGAATTCGCCTTGATTATATGTAGCATTTCTAGTGTCAGCCGTTTATTGTAACTCTCTTCTGTTTGTAATATTTGTACATCGTCTAGTTTGGGTATATGATTTCTTTCCTCACAATAGGCCGCAAGTGCTGTTTTATATGTCAGTGAATTATTTCTACATCTTAAATCCGATTTGTGTCCTGAAATACTCGTCTTTAAATTATTTTTGGTGGTTCCTTCATATACTTGCTCGCATACGTTGTTTCCATCACCATTGCACTGCATTTTGTATATAACGTTTGCCTTCTCTATTTTATCCACTTTTGTTTTTGTGTTAGAAAACAGATTTTTTAGTGTGTTTTATGATCTTGGCGCTTTTTTATATTTTACTTTATTGTACTTAGGTACTACTTTTCAATTCTTTCCGATATTTTTGGTTCATATGTCATTGATTTGTAAATTCGTGGCTCTTCTTCTTCTCTTATGTTATTTTTCTTTTTCTTATTATTTTTTAAAAGACTATTGATAATATTTTGTGGGAAATAGCTTTTCCCCAGTATTTCCTTAATCTTTTTGATAGTTTCCTTATGAAATACCCTGTCACTTATCGTCAGTTCCCTGCTTATAAGATTGCTAGCCGTGTTCATGATGATATTTTGGGTTGGCATGAATAAAAATTGATAATTCTTCCAGATGAAGTCGGTTTCTGGTACCAATCTATTTTAATTTTGTTGTATTTTCTTATTATCAGTGTGCCCAAATATGGTAACCTTTCATTTTCTTCCTCTTCAATTGTAAACTTGATCTGTTGGTGAAAACTATTAAGTTAAGCTAGTGTGTCATCTATTGCACTCGTGTTGACAATCCCAAACAGGTCGTCCACGTATTTTGTTAGCAGTATTGGTTTAATTTTAAGATGTTGCATGCAATGCTTAAGTAATTCCTCCATTACTATGTCCGCTACAACAGCTGAAGCTGGTGAACCCATTGGGAGGCCCTTACACTGAGTGTAAATTCTATCTTTGTATTTGAAATACCTATTTTCTTTGATGCAGAATTTTAAGACCTTTAAGAAAAGTTCCTTGGACATCGTTGTGTGTTTCTGTATTTCACTCCACTTATTTTTAATAACTTCTTTAGCATAATCAACGTTAATACTTGGAAATAATGATATTACGTCAAAGGAAATTAATCTTTAATCGTCATTTATTGCAGTATTGTTAATCTTATTACTAAATTGCATTGCATCCCTTACATTAAATTCAGATGTTTCCGTCAGTTTATTTAGAATGTTTATTATAAACTTACAAAGTTCTCTCGATGGCAATTTAATTGATGAGGAAATTGGTCTTAACTTTATGGATCTTTGGTAATCCATATATTCTCGAGCTAGTGCCGCGTCAGTTTTCATTTGTCTTTTTTCCATCACAGATATTGTATTGCACTTAAATAATTCCTCGACTAAATCATTGTGTTTCTTCTGCAGAGATGAAGTAGGGTCTTTAGTTAGTCTCCTATATGTCATTAAATCACTCAGAATCTCATTCATTCTAGTATCGTGACGTTGCCTTTGTCGGCGTTAGTATCAAAATATTTTTATTTTTGTTCAAAAATGTTTTTGCCTTGCCCACTGTGTTCAATACAAAACGTTCTCTTTTATCTAGACTTCTTTTGTTCATATGATTTTCTATCATCGTAGTAAACTTCGTTCGTGCAATTTCTTGTTGTTCTTTGTCTTCTAACGTTAAAATGCAGTCTTCGCCATCAGCAATGAATTTGAGCAAAGGGAATTGTTTGTTTTCTGTTGGAAACGCATGTTTCTGTCCTAGTGAAAGAACCCACCTTACATCGTCCGGTATGTGTATGTTGGTTTTGTTTACAAACCACTTGTCATTGAATACTATTTCCAATTATTTTCTTTGTTTTTCCCTTAAACTTTCAAACTTTGTATTGTGTTCATACTTAATATCGCTGCTACTCCAAAGCAGTTGTTGTTCTTCTACACTCAAATATTTATTGATATTAGTTTCTAACACTCTTATTTCATTTTCGTTGTGTTTTAATTGATAAGATAAATAAATAAATAAATAATTTAAGTGCAATACAATATCCTTGATGGAAAAAAAAGACGAATGAAAACTGACGCGGCACTAGCTCCGAGAATATATGGATCAGAGAATGACAGCAAGTTACCATAAGAATAATATACAGAGGTATTTACCCACGCTTTACGTTATTGTGTATATCCATACTTATAACCAGTGATGGAAAATTCAGTATTATGGTACTTTTTTTAGTACTTTTTCCTTTCAAAAATACCACGGTACCCCCACGTCCGTTTTAGTACTCTTTTCTTGTTGTACTTCTTTGATTAGAAATTTAGCGTTGCTATTTTTTTAACATTGACAACCAGGGCTGTGGACTCGTCACCAAAAAGTACTAACTCCGACTCCAACCGCTGAAATTTCAACTTCGACTCCTAATCTTACCTTAATGCTAAGTGTATATGAGACGTTTCCTTATTTGACCTTAAACTCTTTTTTTACGTAGTACCTTTTAGATGGTTAAATATAGCAAGAAAATTATTCCGTAAAAATTTCGAATCAATATTTTAAATATTCCATCGGCAATTTCGAAGTATTTTTATTTTGGAAAATATTTTTTTCAAACGACTTACTTTACATATGTAAATACATATTTCTCAAGCCGATAGCCTTAGTTGCTAGTGCTTTAGCTTTAAGATTTATTGTAATTTTAATTATAATAAATATCTAAATAAATAAATAAATAAATAATAATACATATTTTTAAACAATTTCTTATTCAAATTTTTATTACATATTCGTTTGCCACATTAATAACACTGCTTTACAAATTTTTAATTTGGAAAAATACCAAGAACGCCACATGCCTAGATAAGTTAATTGGGATCTCCTGAACACGAAAAACGCTGTAATTTTTTTTTTCTTAAGACCGTTTTTTAGATAACATTACTTTTGTGTTTTTCGGTGTATGGTCCCACTCAAACCCTTGTGGAGCCCAGCCGAGAAGTCCGATCGAGATAAATGGCATATCGTTGCAAAAGTAATTGAATACCTTTTTTGTCGATATACCGCAAATTTCTATCTGATAAGAACTGGTTATGGTACCTCAAAATTCAAAATTTGCCAATTTTTTACGTTTTTTTCAAAATTTTTCATTTTTATTTCGTTTTTTTTCTTCGTTTTAGTAAAGATCTGGAATGTTTTATTTTTTTACCTAATAGTTTATTTAATTACCAACATTTTAAGTGTAATTTGATATAGAGCAATTCCATATGAAAGCGATCACCTTTTGGACGACCCCTCTCCGATTTTAAAATAAATAGTCTCGATCGATTGCCCAGCAAAAAATAATGTACCTACATATTTTTTTTTTTTATAGTGACTGGTTTAGTGGTGGTGTACACCACTGTCATGTGACAAAATTGAAGAATTCTTCATAAGGGACCTCATTGAAAAACTACTAAAGCGATCGCAACGAGTGATAGCTCGTTGGAAAGGTATTGAATCAGGCTTTAATTAAAAATGAAATTTTCCTAATTTTTCTTAGAAATTTACCTTTAAATTTTCCCAAGAAAATAAATTTCCCGATTTTCCACAGAAGCTCCTAAATTTTCCGGCTAATTTTTTTTTTTTGGATTCCTCATAATTTTTGCTTTAAGAATCAGCAATAAAAAAATGGGCCCCGACTCCTTGTTTGGACAGGAGAAGAGCATTTAAGAGACCACCTTGTTAAAAATACATTTTAAAAATTATTTCACAGTTAAAAATACATTTATGAAGAAAAAATCAATTTTTTTTTTAATATGGTCTGCCTGCCTTCACAAGATCGGCCATAAATCCATGGATAATAGCAGCAGTGGCATGTAATGGCACACCAAACCCGACTGCGGCTACAGGTCATAAAATGTTTTGTAAATTTTTTAAATTACCAGGTAATAAATATTTCGCCTAAAATGACACAAGCAGAAACAAGTCATAAAACACGGATTTTCCATAAATATGGCGAAATATTTATTACCTGGTAATCTAAAAAATTTCCAAAACATTTTATGACCTGTGGTCGGCTTATTGGCAGTAACCAATTAAGTCCCTTTTAAAAACATTTTATGACCAGTAGTTCACGCAAATTTTCCTATAAAAGAAAAGAAAATATCGCTTATTTTTTTTTTTACCTATTTTTTACCAAAAAATAAATATAAATACTTCACACACTCTGAGCAAAGACTATAGATTTATAAAGATGTTGCACTTAGTACATTTGGAATTGACAAAAATGTTGTGCTTCGTACTGATGAGGGGGGGAAGTAACAACCCAGCGGTCAAAAAGTTATTACAAATTGAAACACATCCGATTGTTTACAATAATGTCAATAGGAAAAATAAAAAACAAGTTCGTTAATCGCATACAACTAGCATCCAAATCAGATTAGTCTTATTGATATCCCGTTGTTAAATAAAATGTAAATAAGAATCAAAAACAAAACAATCGCGAATAAAATGTAGCCATCGCACTTGCATCTGATTTGGATGGCTTAGTAATGTATCATATTTTTTTGTACATTTTCAATTGTGTATTTTGCTTATTTTCTTCTACTTTTTGTTCCGTTATTTTTTCAATTTGTTCTTTGAAAATTTTAAAGTAAAGTGTAAAGTGCGTTCAAAAGTGCAAGTGATTAAACCGTGTAATTGTTATTAAAAAAAAAAAAAATAAAAATTAGTTGAAAAATATAAATACCTATTTTAAGTATTAAAAATTATAAAAATTGTAAGTGATTCTGAATATTTTCTCTAAAAGGACTACGGCCAAAAAATAAGAAACTGTTTCAAAATTCATAAATCCAGAAATTTTCGCAAGCTTTCGTATAATAAAAAAAATATAAAAAATTAATTAATTACATACATACATATATTATTTTTAAGTTAATTAACCAACACAAATATAAATATAAAATCGTTTAAAAAAACATGGATTTCTACTTTATTCAAATAGATTAAACCCATCCGATGATTTATCTTATTCGGACCCATCTAATACTTATACAATGTCTGCTACAAAGGACTGATTACATCGAGACAAATCTTAGTACCCTCTGAAGCACCACAATCATTGGACCCATCCAACCTTCACTTACAATGTATGTAGTGTCGGATCAATCTGATAGCCTAGGCCATCTCTGTGTAATTGTAAGTAGGAATTGAATACAGACTTTGGATGGGTCGCCCTTACATTGTCGTTAGTCTCAGACCGAAGATGTATGTGATAAAAAGTCCACTGGGAAGGAAAGCAAAAACTTCGTGCTCACATTCAGAAAACTGAAGAGAGCAAAAAAACACATGCATTAATACATACATACACATGTTTTCTGTTTTCGCCAACCAACGTGTGTGTGTATGTTTTTTTCGTTAAAACCGGTTTTCGGTATTTTTATTTTTTAAATGATTTTGTTTTGTTTTCAAGCAATTTATGTGCAAATAACCTACGGAAGAACAAATGCGACCGATTGTTTAATTGGTAGGGTAAGAATATGTGTTTTATTGTTGTAAAAATGAAATTATACGATTCGAACCGAACTGTAATTAAAATTTTTAGACAATTCAACTATAAAGTACTTATAATATGTGTATGTATGTATGTATCAATCGAATTTATTATAAAACAAGTGTGTTTTCTTAGGGCGTGTGTGAGGCGATAGAAAAGTGCGAATGTAAGTAAAATGTTGACACTTCTGAAATTAATGAAATTTCAATAGCCCTGGGGGCTAGTAGAATTTTTGAAACAACCAACAAAATTTCTGACAAGCAGCAAATCGAAAATTGTAATTGAAAAAGTCATATAAAAACGTTTAAAATATTTTGTGAATTCAAAACAAAAAAAAAAAAAATATATATAAAATAAAATGCATAGAGCCACCTGCAAAAAAATTGTATTTTCCTAATTTCTTCATTATTTTATACAGTACTTTTCGTTTAAAGTCATTTCCATTGTTAGTCACATTAGCGATATAATCCATTTAATCTTTATTTTTGCCGCTATACAGAAGATTAATAGAAAGTATTTACGTTATAGTCCATTTGACGATATAAGGGCATTTACCATATATTCCATCTATCAGCGGCTAGAAAAGGCAAAAGTAAAGCAAATTATTAACGTTTTAGTCACATAAGCCTAAGTTTTTTGTTTGTTTTCGAAGTTATAAACCATATCAAAGAATCAAGAAATTAATCGTTTACTTTTTCTTATCAACTCTCCAATCGAAAAAATTAGTTTTTGTGTTTGGTAAGAGTAATGAAATATCTTATTATTGTTTTAACTTTTTTAAAACAGTTTGCAACTCTATTGCAAAGCTATAAGCCCGCTGTCAGTGTTGTTAATATAATTTTTTATTTTATAAATTCATATTAAATTCATATTCAATTTTTAGCATTATCCAGTAGTGTGTTTATATTATAGTTTTTTGAACGATTTAAAATAAATCGGGCATGCTCTGACAGTCGTTAAACGCTTAACATTTGCGATTCTGACTTTAAATCGTATAATATGTGATCTGTAAATCACAATAGCACGAAGTTTGACGAATTAAAATTACAAAAGTATGCTGAAGGAAACTAGAATTTTTGTATGAAACTATGGCAGATCGCAAGCATAACATACGAGTTTCCGAACACTGTAAAATAAAACTGGCGTTTTGCTTTTTTTAATCGTGCGAATATCATAACAAGGCTGAATAGCTTAAAACCTAGAACTTGAGAGACTAGTGAATTGAATTTTGCAAAAATATTAATTTTAAGAAATTTTTAAAATTCCATTTAATATGCAATCAAACGCGATTTCATTTTTAGAATTTATTTTCCATAATAAATAAAAAATTTACTTGTTTTCTTGTAGAGATCTGAAGTTTGATAACTTTTGGCAAGAAAAATGTCTGAAAATCAAATAAAGCTTAAGCTTTATTCCAAGTTTCTAAAGCAACCATTTTTAAATGTGTTTAATGTAATTATCTGGCAATATTATCAATTTTTTATCTAAAACATTTTCATACGTATTGCGATTTTAAAATTTGTTAGAAATTTAAAGAAAAAACTATAGCCTTGCTGATAAATTTTTTTATATAATTAAGAAAGAAAGGTAAATTGCTTTTCATAAATCGCTAACTTTTTTAAATTTTGCCAAAAATTTTCATATGTGGCACACATATACACATGTGAACTAGCCGTATAGTCATTCTAGCGATATAGTCCACGATTTGTGACTATAAGCAAAAAGTACATTACATAATTTTTTTTTAAATATTTTAACACAACGTCAAAATTTTATATTGTCAAAAAAGATATAATTTTTTCCAACGATATTTTTCAAAAATTTTTTATAATGTAGACAATAACCAAACAAATAGTAGTTAATATAACATACACTGTCCCGTGTTCGAGCACTAGCATATTTACAATCATAAAATCTAAAGCATTTTTTTTTAGGAATTTTGATAAATTAACTTACAAGTACTGCAATACATACATAGCTATGTATTAGTATAATTAAAATGGGAAACAGCTTAGAAACAAAAGAAAAGTTTTAGGCACCATATCGGTGTAGCCACCATTTTTTTTAATATATAAGTTTGGCAACATGTTATCCCTAAATGGATTAACATCGGTAATTTAATTGCAGTTTATTTCGTTGACTCGTCTATAAATGTGGTATACTACCGTAGTCCCATTTTTTGAATATTTCCTTGTTTATCTAGGTATACGATGAAAAAGCATTCTTTATTTCGTTAAAAGATATCATTTCACACAGCAGAAACATGAATTTTTTCCCCACACGGAAATACTTTGCTACCCTTTCACACACGCCCTAACTATTTACCACGAGTATTTAGGTAATAATTTTACTTATAGGCTCTTTACAAGTTTAATGGTTACAAATTTTAACTTTTTCAGTATGTAATCGATGATTTGAAGGTATTTAAATGTTTCCCATGTGTATTGCTTCCGCCATAATAAAAGGAAGGACTAGTAAATTTAACATCTCCTTCCTGTCTTTATAACATACGTTATTCTCCGCAAATCAAAAACAATAAATAAATTTATAAATTTTTAATTTTCATTGCTTTATTTTGTAAAAATATTTTTGCAGACCTTTATAAGAATATTACAAACTTCTTAAAGGTAGACTTCAAAAGCCCGACTATTTTTCATAATTTATAATAATTATTGGATATTTCATCGGAAACAATTTAATAATTTATCAAATAATACAATTTTAATAAAAAATCATTGAAAATCAAGTTTTCATACATTTTTAAACAAAAAATAAATAAAATTTCAAGAAATTACGTGCACACACATCAAACTGGCTTCAAATTTTTATGAAAATCAAAAGCATTTTGATTATGTCGCCATGTCGCTTTAGTAAACATAAAATATCTTTTATAAATAAGCATTTTATTTTTTTAGAAAAAATATTTTTTATATTCCTACAATTGTTTAAATTTAGACAATAACAGCATTTGAACTTCGGCTCAAATCGATATAGTTTCATCTGTACAACAATAAAACACATATTATTGCCCTACAATTAAAAATCGGTCACATTTGCTTTAACAGTTTTTTTTGGACATAAATGGCATGCAAACAAAACTTCTTTTATTACTTAAATGTGTTTTCAACGAGAAAAACAAGACTTCTTTTAGTTTTTTTATATTTTTTCATTGCCATGTACATATATACGAGTACATACACACACGCATGCACTCACATATACGCTGATAGATGAGAATAAAAAGTGCTCTGAGAGTAAAAACAAAGACTATAATTTACTCTCTTCTGGTGGATTTAGCCGCTAAATCCACTTGTGATTTTATAGACAGAAATTAATATAGACAGAAAAATGTATGAACTTTGTATGGCAGTGCAATATCTTTATAAATCTATAGTCTTTGCTCTGAGTCAAATTTCAGTTGAATACTAAACGTGAAAGTGTTAAAGTGTTTTTTTTTTTGTAAAGTAAAGAGTGAAGCTGTAAAGACAATTTAATACTTTCTGTCGCGGTCGTTGAAGATAGACGTGTTTTCTAAACTCTGCATACGGTTTATTTTTTTTTGAACAAATAAAGTATAAAAAAAGTAAATACAAGAAATAGAAAAAAAAAAAATTACATGTATGTACATACATACATAAACACACATTTTTTCATTATCGGTGTTGATAAACAATAACAAATAAGAAGAGCACAACTGTAAACAGTAAAAGAAAAAAAAAAAAAACTCTTATGAGTGCAAACAGTAGAAATGCATATATCACAGTGAGTGTTAGCGAAAAAAATACAGAAATAAAAAAAAGAATCGATGATAGCAAATACCTAACGGCTAAACCTATTACTCGTACGCGATCCCTCTCGCCGTCTGTATTTAATAACACGGTTGATACAATAACAAATACAAAACCTGCTAGCGTTGCCTCAACAGCAAAAACAATTTTATTAAGTGATGTAAATATTAACCCCCAATCAGGCATAATAGAAAACTCAGTATCACCTTCGGTGTCTAATAATACGGTTGATATTAATACAATAAAAAATATAAAACCTGCAAGCGGTGCCTCAGCGGCAAAAACGATTTTAATAAGTGATGAAAATATTACCCTCAAATCAGGCATGATGGAAAACTCAGCTCCACAAGTAAAAAGTGGTCAAAAGCCTCAAGTACAAGTTGGTATGGACAGGTACATAACAGTGCTTAAACGGGGTCGCAGCCCTACCTCTGCAGCAGTTGCTTCGGCCTCAAAAGTACCATCTTTTGATAAAATAAATTCTCAAAATCGATTTGCAATTCTGGAGGATGAATCCTCTGAAGCACCAAACGTCATAAAATCGTCCAAGCCTCCCCCGATATATCTTAGGGAGCAAAACTCAAATGAGCTCATAAAGAGTTTGATATCGGTGATAGGTGAAAATTCGTTTTACGTAGCTGCTATCAAGCGTGGTAGTATAAACGAGACAAAAATACAAGTCAATAATGAGAATGATTTTCAAAAATTATAAACAAATTTGAAGTACTTAAAAAAAACTTTTATACATACCAACTGAAAAGCAGTAAAGGTCTCCAGGTAGTGATTAAGGGAATTGACTCATGTGTGGACCCAGAAGAGGTAAAAACATTCCTCGAAGAAAAAGGCTTCAAAATAAAACATGTAGTAAATATAAAAAATAGAGAAAAAAACCCCCAACCACTTTTTCGAGTGGAGTTTGAACCCGGCGACGTAAAGCTTAAAAAATATGAAACGCACCCTATTTACAATTTGAAATATATTCTCTATAGAAGAGTAACTATAGAAGAGCCACACAAAAGATATGGTCCCGTTCAGTGTTTAAACTGTCAAGAATATGGTCATACTAAGGCATATTGCTATTTACCCCCTGTTTGCGTAGTATGTGGTGAATTACATGGTACAGATCTTTGCGATAAGTCTAAAACCGACCCCAACGTAAAAAAATGTAGCAACTGTGGCGGTAATCACACTGCCAATTATAGAGGATGCCCTGTATATACCATCGTCAAGCAGTCAGTTGGACCGAAAACTAATCCCCCTCAAATGCAGGTAACAAATCAAGTAAGCACTGGTGACATTCAGGCCCCGCAGCCTAGTAATAACAGAACCTCTTATGCTAACGTCGTAAAATCAAACCATGCGCCAACGCAAGGTGCTGCGCCAAGTAATGATGAAACTCCAGTTTCAAATTTAAGTCGTCTAGAAAAAACCATGGAAACATTAGTGCAAACAGTAACAAATTTTACGAACACAATGGGTAATATGATGCAGGAAATTCTTAGAATGCAATCGATGTTATTGCAATCTGTACTAAACAAGCCATGAACTGTTTAAAAATCTGTTTTTGGAACGCGAACGGCATCCGCCAACATAAAAATGAATTAGAATACTTTCTTAAAAATAAACAAATTGATGTCATGATGGTTTCTGAAACTCATTTGACCTCAAGAAATACGTTTAACATCAATGGTTATATACTATATGATACCAAGGACCCTCGTGATAGAGCTTGTGGTGGTTCTGCCATTTTGATAAAAAATCGAGTCAAACACTACCTAATGTGTGATCATCGTGAGGATTATCTCCAAGCAACGAACATTTGTGTTGAAGAGCTGAATCGTAGCATTGTAATCTCATCTTTATACTCTCCACCTAGATTTTCAATATCAGAAAGCCAATATTGTGAATATTATAAATCACTAGGACCCTGTTTCCTGGCCGCTGGCGATTATAACGCTAAACATACCTTCTGGGGGTCACGACTAATAACACCAAAGGGTCGTGTTTTGTTTAATACAATCTCTAAAATGAATTTAAATGTTGTCGCGAGCGGCCAACCAACATATTGGCCTGCTGACCCGCAAAAAATTCCAGATGTCATCGATTTTGGCGTGGTTAAAAACATCCCCACAGAAACGATTCACGTTGAAGCTTCCCTAGAATTATCTTCCGACCACACACCTACAATTGTTACTATAATGAACCCCAATAGAATTGTATCTCCGACTGGTTACCTAGCGACGTCAGCCACACAAATAAATTGGTTAAAATATAAAAAATATCTCAGTGCCCATTGCACAGAAAATATTCCGCTCAGTACACCGGAGTATGTAGATCGCTCTATTGATAATTTTGACAGTTTTCTGAAACTAGCTGTTCAACATTCCAATATTGCCCCCAAAAAAACAAAAACTATTAAAATATATTCCACAGATGTCGAGCGTCTCTTGTCTGAAAAAAGGAGGGCACGAAGAGAGTGGCAATTGCACAGATCTCCTCAACTTAAGAACTTGCTAAAAGAGTGTACAAAAAGATTAAGAAAGTTATTGCAGACTCAGAAAACGGCTTCTCTGGAAAAATATCTTAAGGAACTTGATGCAACTCCACAATCGGACTACTCATTATGGCGTGCAGCTAGAAACCTCAAAAGGCCAGTTGTCTCTAAACCACCATTAAGAAACTTGAATGGAAGTTGGGCAAGAAATGATGTTGAAAAAAGAAATCTGTTTGTAAGTCACTTGAAAAACGTATTTACACCTAATATATCTCACAATATTGCGGTCGATTTACCACCTGTTGCTGCTAGAGCAGTTATTCCCCTAAGATTTGAGATGAGAGAAATCGAAAAGGTTATATGTGACTTAAACACTAAGAAGGCACCTGGCATTGATAAGATCAGCAATAAAATGCTATTAGAGCTACCTCGCGTAGCAAAGAAAATTATTCTTTTTATTTTTAATGCTATTTTACGCCTTGAATACTTTCCTCAAAAATGGAAGGTTTCCTTAGTTACCATGATACCAAAGCCAGGTAAAGATCATACGAAAGTTGAGTCTTATAGGCCTATTAGCTTATTATCAAATATGTCAAAGCTATTTGAGAAATTATTAGTTTCAAAGTTAACACCGATTTTAAGTGAAAATAGATGTATTCCAAACCATCAATTCGGATTTAGAAGAAAACACAGCACAATTGAACAAACTCATCGAATAGTAAATGTCATAAGAAAAACATTTGAAGAAAAAAAATATTGCTCAGCACTCTTCATCGATGTTTCGCAAGCTTTTGACAAAGTCTGGCATGAAGGCTTATTACACAAATTGAAGCAAAATTTACCAGCAAACACACACAAACTGTTAGAAAGCTACTTAGTCGGTCGTCAATTTATTATTAAAGAAGGAAATTCCTTAAGTTCACCTCAGCCGATTGGCGCTGGAGTCCCACAGGGCAGCATCCTGGGCCCTCTATTATACTTAATTTATACTTCGGACATGCCAACAAACAACTACACCCAAACTTCAACATTTGCAGACGACACAGCTTTTCTAAGCGTCCACGAAAACCGTTATGAAGCATCTCGTTACCTACAGCATCATATATTTCAACTAGAAATATGGCTAAGACAATGGAGGATAATGGTCAATGAGCAAAAATGCGTACATATAACATTCACCCTGCGCCGGGAATCTTGCCCCCCTATTACAATCAATAATCAAATTATTCCTCAACATTCGCATGTAAAATATCTCGGTATACATCTGGATCGGCGATTAACGTGGAAATGCCATATAGAGGCAAAATTAACTCAAATGAAACTAAAAGCCATCCAAATTCATTGGCTTATTGGAAGAAATTCTGTTCTTAGACTCGATTGCAAGCTTCTACTTTACAACTCTATCTTGAAGCCTATCTGGTGCTACGGTATTCAACTATGGGGCACTGCCTCGGCCTCTAATATCGAAAAAATTCAAAGGCGCCAAAAGAAACTTCTTCGTATAATCACAGCCGCCCCCTGGTATGTTAAAAACTCAAACATTCATAAGGATCTCAACGTGCCATTAGTAAAAACTATGATTACAAAATATGCAGTAAAATATTTAAAAAGACTTGAACAACACCCAAATCCTTTAGCTCGAAATATTTTAAATCATGGCGGCCACACTCGCTTAAGGAGAAGAGACACTGCAGCACTTACCCAACTAGATGAGAGATAAACACCTATATAAGTGAACAGAACCCGTGATGAAGAAAATTTTTGTCTGGCACTGGCAGGACATAAATAAAGTATTAGGTTAAGATTTGATAAATTATTGTTAGTTCATATTAAATATATGAAGATTCAATAAATAAATAACGAAAAAAAAAAAAAAAAAAAAAAAAAAAATTTAAAGTAAAATGAATAAATTTTGCTGCAATCCGTTTAACAAGAGTGGACATCGTTCGAAAAAGATAAAAGTATTAAAATTAACTGGTGTTTCGAAGCGATACATGAATGAATTAAATATACAATACGGTGAAGAAGCAGAATTCATTTGCCCCAAGTGTAAAATCGATTTGTCTCAACAAGCAAATGCATTGAAACAAATGCAGCCACAATCCGAGAGTGAAATGACAAGTGAACAAAATGTTTCATCTGATAGTGAGGCAGACATTCCGATGGTCAATATGTCTTTGAGTCCTTTGAATGAGGCTATTACCACTTTAGCTGAAACGCCTATTAGAAAAAGAAAGTTGCGAAGTGAAACATACAGGAAAGAGAAAAAAGGCAAGGTTATGAGTGCAATCGCGACAATATTTGATGAAGGCTCTGATAACGAATGCAGTCAAGCAGATGACGTTGATGACGGCAAACAAATGATTGAGCAGTTGAAAAGAAAATTCAATTTAGCGACCACTTTTCCGGAGAAATATCTCGCTGCCTCAATCATGGTCTATACGCAAGATTTCTGAACAGTTTCAAACATCTTTTTACATCGCGAGAAGAAGCAAAGAATTAGTTCGACAGAAGGGCATATTGGCGACTCCCACCAAGAAATTTGGCTCAAGGACCCTCAGCGAAGCAACGGTGAAATTGATTCAAGATTTTTACTGCAATGATGACAACAGCCGCGCCTGCCCAGGTACACGTGACTATGTTATCACACGTGAAGATGGAGAAAAAGTACACAAGCAGCGCAGATTATTATTATGTAATCTATCCGAAGCATACCATCAGTTCAATGAGAAATACCCAGCAGAAAAAGTGGGATTTTCTAATTTTGCCATCCTACGACCAAAAGAATGCGTGCTGGCATTAGACAGGCACGGAACCCATTCAGTCTGCGTTTGCATGTTTCATCAAAACATCAAATTAATTTTCTTTCCATGCAAGAAATTGAAAGTATTTCACGGTGAAATTGAAACATATAGGGACCTGCTGTCGAAGTCGTTGTGCGCATACCCCACGGAAAATTGTCATCTGTCCAAATGCGACAATTGTCCGAAGATTGACGAGCTAGAGCAATATTTGGCGGAAAAGTTTGAACAGCTGTTAATTCAGGAGGTGCATTTCAAACAGTGGATAATTAGCAGCGGCAGATGTTCCCTTGAGACCGTGGTAAAGCAGATTCCGGAATTCATCGAGGAATTCGGATTCAAGTTGAATGAACTGAAGGCGCACCATTTCATATCCGAGATGCAATCGAAATTTCTAAAGGAAAGTAAGGAGAAATTAGCCCAAAATGAATTTATTGTGATAAGCGACTTTGCCGAGAATTACACTTTTCTCGTTCAGGATGAAATTCAGGCTTATCACTGGGCAAACGACCAGTGCACGGTGCATCCTTTTTGCATTTATTTCAAAAACGAAGATAACGAACTACAGACCGTAAGCCTTGTTGTTGTCGCGGAGAGTTTAGCTCATAATTATGTGTCCGTTTATTTATTTCAAATGAAACTGTTTGAATTCTTAAGATCAAAATTCGATGCAATCGACAAAGTAACGTTTTTCTCAGACGGCGAGAAAAACGGTACTTATCCGGCTTCTCAGTACAAGAATAAAAAAAATTTTTACAATCTTTGCATAATTGAAGAAGAACAAAACTGCAAGGTCGAGTGGCACTTTTTCGCGACGTCGCACGGTAAGGGCCCATGCGATGCGTTAGGGGGAACCCTAAAACGCATGGCGACTAAGGCAAGTTTGCAAAGGCCATATACTGACCAGATCTTAAATGTACAACATTTGTTTTCGTGGATTCAAAGCAAGGAAATTGCCATTAACCCAGTTTTATGCACTCAAAAAGAACACGATGCCATGGAGCGACGAATTCAAAACAGATATAATAATGTCAAAAATATAACTGGAACGCAAAAGTTTCATTGCTTCATACCAAATATTTCTGATATGTCAATTAATGTAAAGCGGTACTCTTCGTCTGCCGACGTGCTAAATTTAAAGTTACTTTAATTTTATAATGATGCCAAGACAATTGAAATTTTTAATAAATATTGTAATTAAGTATAAGCAGCAAAATAAGAAAGATTTTTTCTTCATAAATGTATTTTTAACTGTAAAATAATTTTTAAAATGTATTTTTAACAAGGTGGTCTCTTAAATGCTCTTCTCCTGTCCAAACAAGGAGTCGGGGCCCATTTTTTTATTGCTGATTCTTAAAGCAAAAATTATGAGGAATCCAAAAAAAAAAAATTAGCCGGAAAATTTAGGAGCTTCTGTGGAAAATCGGAAAATTTAATTTTCTTGGGAAAATTTAAACGTAAATTTCTAAGAAAAATTAGGAAAATTTTATTTTATTGATTCAATACCTTTCCAACGAGCTATCACTCGTTGCGATCGCTTTAGTAGTTTTTTTTTAAAACAACTTTCAATGAGGTCCCTTATGAAGAATTCTTCAATTTTGTCACATGACAGTGGTGTACACCACCACTAAACCAGTCACTATAAAAAAAAAAAAAATATGTAGGTACATTATTTTTTGCTGGGCAATCGATTGAGACTATTTATTTTAAAATCGGAGAGGGGTCGTCCAAAAATTTGCCAATTTTGATCGTTTTCATATGGAATTGCTCTATAAAGTTTTTATTAAAGATTTTGTGGAACGACAATATTTTCATCTTAATTGCTCACACACTATATTCGGCGTAAATTCAAAAAATTTAAATTTAAATGACGAGCGACTTGAACTGGATCTTCGCGAATGAGGAACCAACAATAGTCCGCCATCATTTCTTCGTCCCACCAGCCTTTGTAACGTCTCTCGATTTCTTCCAATTCTTGGTGAAATCTTTCACCTTTTTCATCACTTTCGGAGCCCAAGTTCGTGGGGAAAATATCCAAATGACTGAATAAGAAGTGTAATATAGGTGTCATATTTGAACCTAAAGGTTAAAAAGAATAAATTTTAAAATGATAACGGCCTTTTTGATATACATGTTTTCACTCAACGCTTACCAATGGCATTGAACTTTTGCAGTAATGTATCGATCTTCTCTGCGTAATCAGGACATCTGTAGTTTCCCAAAAAGTTGTGAACGATGTCCTGGAATGCTTCCCATGCCTCCAAATGAGCTGGACCTAAACACTCATTAAATGCTTGGTCACCGTACAGAGCCCGAATTTGAGGTCCATCAAATATACCAGCTTCAATTTTGCTCGCTGTGGCTCTAGGAAATATTTGTTTAAGGTAAATCATGGCAAGACTGTCTTTTGGCAACTTTTTCACAATATTTGTAAATAACCCAAGCTTGATATGTAATGGAGGAAGTATTATCTTCCCCAGAGGAATAAGTGGGTCATTTTTGATATTGTACACTCCTTGCGTACGTCCACTTCGCTCGGGCCAAACTTTTCGGGTGTAGTGATTCTGACGGTCACGGCTGTCCCATAGACATAGAAAACAGGGAAACTTCGTATTGCCCCCTCGCAATCCAGATAGTATGGCAACTAATTGTAAATCAGAGCAAACTTTCCATTGATGTTGGTCATAATGAATGAGATCGAGAAGTTCTTTCATTGCTTCATATGTTTCCTTTATGTATTTTCGATATCCGATTGGAATTGATGGTTTCGTATTCCCTTTATGAAGCAAGACTGCTTTCAAACTATCCTTGCCTCCATCCATAAAAAGACGCCATTCCTCTGGGTCATAATTTTGTTGGAGAGCATTGAAAAGACCACAAATGTTGGCACACAAACAAAAGTTTGCCGTTTTTGCGAAGAAAAGTGCAAGTTGTTTGCTGCGATCACGGTAATATGTAACACGTGTCTCAGGAGCACAATATCCCCACTCTTGTAATCGTAAGGCAAGTAATTCCGATTTCGATTTCGGCAAATACAAATCTCGGCACAAATCATTGAGCTCAGCCTGAGTAAGTAAATGGGGTTTCTTATTTGATTGCATTTCTGCTTCACTGCACCAATCTGATGAATCATGTTTTATTGTTCTTTTTCGTATTTCTGTGGGGCCCGCTACAATCAGCTGCGGTTTGGGGCACGATAATGAGTGCGGCACTGGTAGCGTCACCGAACTAACAACTAGATAAACTGGTTCAATTCTACGTCCGATAGCCTTTTCCGTAAAACAGAAATAACAATCTGTTGTATGGTTGATCTGGTTTCTCCATTGCATTGACTTTCCAAATGTGAAGAAACACCCTTGACCATTACCAACTTTATTTAATATTGTTCGGCAGTTGTTTCATGCACTATTCGGTGTCCACGGTTTGTCGAGAGACGCAGGTCGAAAGCCGAAATACTTCTTATACGCTTCAGATAAATTTTTCGTATTAGTTTTTCGCATCAAATGTGATTTCTTTTTCACAAGAACACCACAAACAACAAAATTCGTTGGGATCGATTGAACGCATCTTATTTTTTGTACGTTCAAAGCCAAACTGACATGTTTTTACAAAATGTGTTTCTTTTATATGCCTATAAGAATTCTTTAAAAAATTTATTTGCATGGAAAATTGTTAAAAAAAACAAATCTTTATGATGGTGTTTCGCGCGTTTTGTTACCTGTAAGAAACACGAACGCTTATTAGACAGTAAAGGACCATAACATTTTGGAAAAAACCTTAATTGCTTAAAAATCAGATGCACAATAATAGACCTGCCTGTTTTTTAAAATTAAAATGTAAATCCGGGAACTTGTATTGAAAACGAAAACAAATTTTATTTTTTTATTGTCGTTTCAATGTAAATTCCCAAACGTCCAAAACTGATGGACGCCGAATATAGTGTGGGAGCAATGAAGATGAAAATATTGTCGTTCCACAAAATCTTTAATAAAAACTTTATTTTTCATCCGATTTTTTTCAAATTACACTTAAAATGTTGGTAATTAAATATTAGGTAAAAAAATAAAACATTCCAGATCTTTACTATAACGTAGAAAAAAAACGAAATAAAAATGAAAAATTTTGAAAAAAAACGTAAAAAATTGGCAAATTTTGAATTTTGAGGTACCATAACCAGTTCTTATCAGATAGAAATTTGCGGTATATCGACAAAAAAGGTATTCAATTACCTTTGCAACGATATGCCATTTATCTCGATCGGACTTCTCGGCTGGGCTCCACAAGGGTTTGAGTGGGACCATACACCGAAAAACACAAAAGTACCGTTATCTAAAAAACGGTACTTAGAAAAAAAAATTACAGCGTTTTTCGTGTTCAGGAGGTCCCAATTAACTTATCTAGGCATGTGGCATTCTTGGTATTTTTTGGCTGTAAATCAGTGTAATTTAATATTATTAAAAAAATAAAATATGATATATACTTATATTAAAATTCCTCTCTTCATTAGGATAATTTAATGAAAATAAAACAAAATGAATCAAAACTTGTATTAAAAATCATAAACTATTCAATTAACCACAAGAAAACTAATTATTGTAAAGCTATGGCGCGAGGGGTACATATGTTTAAAAATTTCAATATAAAAAGAGAAATGAACTTTGGTATTCTAGAAAAATTCTTGATAAAAGTACTAAAAAACACAAGTAAGGAAAAGGCGTAAATAAATTAAAAACTTGATTATCATTTACAGCGGATTTCGATCCACCAAAAAATTGCGTTGGTTAAAAGATTGATGTTTGACTATAGACTGACAGCCGTCGTAGTGGCGGAAAGGGTGAAACTGTAAAAACTCTGATGCAGAGAAGTTCAAATTCGATCCCCCGCTCAGTCAAAAATAAAAATGATCAATAAAATTCTAACTCATTTTGTGTTGTGAAATTCCTTTCTTCATTAAAATAATTTTATGAAAATTTAATTCGACGAACTTAATACTGATTAAAAAAATTAAAATTTGATTCAAAACCCATAAACGGTTCAATTAACCCCAAGAAAACTTAAATTCATTTTTATTAATCAAATATTTAGCATAATTTTCTTTTATAAAAATACAGAAGATTATCATATTGTAAGCAAATTTAAAAAAATTTTTTTTTTGTTTTAATCTTAGCCAGATTTTATCATATTTTTTTTAAAGTTTTGGTAAATTCTTATCAAAAGGTTATAACAACACAGCTTGTTGATTATTTTAATGTCAGATTTCCTCATCAGAATTTTGCTGTTGAAATTGAGCAGCTCGGTCCACAAATGGCTGAGATATGGGCAAACAAATTATGAAGTTTAGTTTTTTATTTTTAACTTTATTTTTTGGCAAATATGTTGAAAAAAGTAGTCTTTTGCTTGGTGGTCAGTACCATATAAAATTTTCAATTTTCCATTACTGCTTATAACACAAATAATAACAACAGCTATGGTTGTGCGTTGCAAAAACTATGTGTATTACTTATACTTATGCACGGCTATATTTCACGCAACCACATTCAGTAAACTTAAATACATGAATGTTATGCAGCTATTATTCAATACCCATGAATGCGTTTTGGTTATCTGACATACATATAAAATATCTATGTGTAAGAAAATATACATGGGTACCTTCAGTATTTTTGGCACTACTGCGTAAATATGAAAAAAAAATTTTTGTATGAAATGTTTTAGCAAAAATGTGCTTTGATCACTAGCCAGGTATGGGACTATGTACATATTTTTTTTGATACATAAAATAATTTTGCTTGTAACATCAGCAGTAGCAATGTATGTCTACATACATAAAAATAAAATTATAAACATGCAATGTCCTGAGCGGATTAGAATCTATAAGAGAAGACTTTTTGATACTATTTTGTTTTTCAATTGATATTTGCTGATATTTTTTATATTGAACTTACAAAATAGATTAACTCACGTGGAAGATAAAATATGAACTGGAGGTTGGTCCATCGCCAAATCGATCAACTAAGACGGAACAAATAAATGCTCAAAACATGTAAATTCATATATACTTAAGCCTATAGTACACGGCAAGTAAAAATACACATGCGCATGTGGTTCTGACGTAATTTTGACGTCAATGCAAAGCCACAATAAACATTGCGTTTTGTGTGATGACGTCAAAATTACGTCAGAACCACATGCGCATGTGTATTTTTACATGCCGTGTACTATAGGCTTTAGATGTACTATGTTTTCTTCATATTTACAAAAAAAATTATGGTCGAATTTTGACCATTAGGCAAACGCTAGTATATATAAAATGTTTAATTTTTATGTCCTAAATTGGTATCTTCGAAATTAAAGAAAAAAAAATTAAAGATGGGTTAACTCTTACGGCACAAATAAAAATTTTTGAGGCGGCAGTACGCTATTTTGAAACCGAGAACTACTTTGGTTTCTGCAAAAACTATGCGAAAATAAACATAAAATTAAACGTTTGAATTTTAAATCGTTACAGAACGGCGTCTAAATGTATTGAGTGGCGGTTACACTCTTTGTTATTAGCACAACCATGGCCCAATTAGTAGGTCTGCTCGAAACGCCTGCTGATATTTTGTAGAGTTGCGTTTTTGTCGTGCAATTGTTATTGTTGCAATTGCTTTTGACATCTTGTCCATTTTTTACACAAACAAATGCATTGAGTTTTGACATCTTTAACATAATTTACACAAACAAAATGTGTGTTGTTGTTTCTATTGTTGCATTGTTGTAGTTTTTTCTGCCTAATTCCAAAATTTTAAAAATTGCATTTGTCATCTCTGCGACGGTATACATACTCTGTGTATACTTACGTTATACATACGTAAATAGTCATACTTATTTATTCTTATGGGTATTGCAGATAGCCAATACAAGTTTTATTTATATCTGCATGTACTTTCTAAAAGAAGAATGAATATAAAAATACACATTGCCAGCGTATACCTATGCACATTTAACTTCAACTTGTTATGGGTAATGGTATGTATGTGTATGGTTTTGATCTTCACCCATACATGCCCATACATGTTTTCTCAATAATACTAACAGAGTACTTAAAATGATACTTTTGTCATTCTCTGATATGGATTACCAAAGATCCATAAAGTTAAGACCAATTTGCTCATCAATTAAATCGCCATTTAGAGAACTTTGTAAGTTTAAAATAAACATTCTAAATAAACTGACGGAAACATCTGAATTTAATGTAAGGGATGCAATGCAATTTAGTAATAAGATTAACAATACTGCAAAAAATGACGATGAAAGATTTATTTCCTTTGACGTAATATCATTATTTCCAAGTATTCCCGTTGATTATGCTATAGAAGTTATTAAAACTAAGTGGAGTGCAATACAGAAACACACAACGATGTCCAAGGAACTTTTCTTAAAGGTCTTAAAATTCTGCATCAAAGAAAATAGGTATTTCAAATACAAAGATAGAATTAACACTCAGTGTAGCGGACATTTTTTTTCCGAGAGAGAGCGGGGAGATTTCTCCCAACTGAGACGGTACCGCGACCAAACCAGGTCTATTGTACCCACCCCCCTTTAGTTGGCCAAAGGACCCTCTGCCTCCCAGAGAAACCCAAGAAAGTCTTTTGCCGGTATTGCACCGACTCGGAACGCGCCCATCGTACCGTGCCCCAAGTGTTTCCTTCTGGCCCATGCCAGCGCCGGGCAGTCACACAGTAAGTGCCTTCTGGTCTCGTCCTCCTCACGGCATGGTCTACATTCCTGGTCCTCTGCCAGGCCCATCCGAAACAGATGGTGCTTGACCGTATGGTGGCCCGTCAGAAAAGCCACCAACAGTCGTAGTTCTCGTCTGTTGAGACCCCTTGTCTCCAATGTACTCCCGGGAAATATAAATTCCTTCGCCTGACGCATTCCCGGTAGCGATACCCAGTATTTTCTGTGCTCGCTGAGAGCCCATTCCCCCAGTAGACTGGGTGGTGGCCCAGCTTGACCCACAAAAGGGCTCGGGCCCACCATTTGGGCGTTTGCTCCAGCCCTAGCCAGCTCATCAGCCCCATCGTTACCCGGGACCCCTGAGTGTCCCGGCACCCAATAGAGGGTCTTTCTGTTTCTTGAGCCCAGCTCCTGTAGCCTTCCCTGGCATTACGCCACCAACTTCGAGGACAATTTCCAGGAAGAGAGTGCCTTAATGGCCGCTTGGCTATCAGTGAATGTCACAATGCTGTTTCCTATCATTCCCTTGTTAAGAATGTTGATACACCACACATCAGTGGCGTGGATCTCGGCCTGGAATACGCTTGGTGATCTTCCCATGGCTATCGAGATTCGCGTGTTAGGTCCAAATACCCCAGCACCCACCCCATGCTCCGACTTGGATCCATCAGTATACCAGCGTAGTCCCTGGTTTTCATCACAGGGATTTCCACTGTCCCAGGCTCACCCATTTGGGAGGATCGTGCTAAACCTTCTGTTAAAGTTCAGTTCCGTGGTCTTAATGTCCGCCCTTGTGCAGACTGATAGACCAGGAGCTAATTTCATCAGACCAGCGTGTCCGTTGACCCCATCTGGCAGTCCGGATGTTTGTTGGATCCTAAGGAGACTCGATATTGCGGCCCTCCTTATATGGATGTGTAATGGCAAGATGCCCAAGATAGTCTCAAGTGCCGCTGTTGGACATGTGCGCATCACCCCCGTCAGGGCTCCACAGACCATTCTCTGTAGCCTTCCGCACTTTTGGATTGCCGGCACCTGCTGAATCTTTGGCCACCATACCAGGTGATTATCGGTCTGATCAGTATAAAATAAAGGCAATTAATCATGCTAGGGCCAAAGCCCCATTTCTTCCCAAAGAAGCTCTTACAAGCCCAGAAGGCCCTAAGTGCCTTCTTCAGGGTCCCATCCAAGTGCGAGTTCCAATTTAGCCGTTTATCCAGAACAATTCCCAAGTACTTGACTTCATTGGAGTACTCGATTTCCGTCCCATTCACTGACAGCCTACCCAGTCTGTGTTTATACCTTCTCGTGAACGGGACTTCGACCGCTTTTTGGGGGTTGATGTTCAGCCCCCTTTCATGGCACCATTTGAGAACCTTGTCGAGAGCACCACATAACGCAGGCCGTATTCCTCAAGTCTGACCAGCAGGTCATCAATTACAAGGCACCATAGCAGGGGAGACAGTATCCCACCTTGTGGACAACCTTTAACAGCACTAATACTGACGCTAGCGTCATCCCAAGAGGCGGTGATTCTCCGTTGACGCAGCATGGCGCCAGTCCAATTGATGGTGCAAACATCTATCCGTTTTTGCGACAAAGCATCCGTGATAGAGTCGTAACTTGTGTTGTCAAAGGCACCCTCCACGTCAAGAAAAGCACATAGTGCAATATCCTTGTTGTTCTGTGCCTTCTCTATTTGCGCAACCAGATGGTGCAATGCTACTTCCGTCGACCTGCCCTTCTGATAGGCGAACTGCGTTCCGTGCAATGGCGCGGAGATTCTCAGCTTGTCCCGGATGTGCAGGTCTAGTAGCCGCTCAACAGTTTTAAGCAGAAATGATGTGCGGCTAATAGGCCTATAGGACTTCGGCTTCTCTAGCGGCCTGTTGCCAGATTTGGGGATAAACACCACTCTGACCGCTCTCCACGCGGTCGGACTATGACCCCGGGTGAAGCTAGCCTTAAACAGACCAATTAGCGGGTCCATTATAATATTAAGACTTTCCTGTAGTAATACCGGGAAAATCCCCTCACCACCTGGTGACTTGTAGGGGCTAAAGGAGCCAACTGCCCAGCGAACCCAATCCTTGTCGAAAATTCTACAGGCCAATCTCGTGGCTCGTCCAGCTCCTCCGATTGCCGCTTCGATCTCAGCGTGTTCATTGCCAGTCACAATAGTAGAGCCTGGGAAATGAACTTGTAGCAGGGTTTCCATAGTTTCCCTGCGATTTGTAGTGAAGGTACCATCTGTTCTCTCCACCAGGCCCACTCCATTTGCTATGGAGGTTTGCTATGCCACTGCAAAAGCTCCTCCATGTATCCCTTTTAGGTTTTCGTAAGGATCTGTTGTAATCAGTAAGAGCACATTTGTACTCCTGCCAATTCTTAGTCTTTTTTGCCTTGTTAAATAACCTTTTGACCTGTCTTCGCTTCAGCTCGAGCGTGTCGTTCCACCAGGGAGTTCTACGGCTGGAGCTTGTAACGGACGAAAACTGAGAATCTATCTATCTAAAGAGAGTACTACCTATAACACCAGCTATGCTCGTCTGAAAATGGGGTGATTCGTTTTCTTTTTCAAAATAGAGTATAAGTCCACTACTTTAAAATTTAAAATTATGTAGATTTAAAATACATAATTCAACTATTAACCAAAAGAAGAAAAAAAGTATAAAATAATAAAAGAAATGAAATTATATAGATGCAAGTACATTTAAAAATATATGAAAAGGATTTAGTTGTTGTTCACCATTCCATTTATATACCCACCCAAAACCTATGTTATTCTTTGAAAATTCCTGAATAACCCATTGTGTCCCTTTTCTAATGTACTTAAATGTTTCATAAAATTGATAAATTAAATAGTGTTAAAGAAATTTATGTTAAATAATTTTATGTTAAGTTATATATGTATGTTATGTTTAATTAAGTTATGTAAAATAAATATAAATTATGTTAAGGTAAGTTAAAATATGAAATGGTAAGATTTATGATAGTTATATTAAAATTATGTTAGTTTTCGACTTATTTTTTCCGTTATTCGATTAAAAGTCGCACATCTTTTGTAGATTTTTTTATTGAATCGTCAGGAAATTTGCAAGTAAAACTATTGTAAATATATTTCGGTTGAATACCAAGGCAATATTTTGCGGCTTGATTTCCGTTCTAAAAGCTGGTTTATTTAACGCTTTAGAGATCACCATTACCAAAATTGGGTTAATGCTCAGAAGCTTTTTCTATTTTTAAAATCTCCTTCAGATCCTTAATTGATATCACTTTTCTCCCTTGGTTTTTTTTTTGTTTATTTATATTTAGTTTTTGTATTAAAATTTTTCACAGAAATTTAAAATTTATTTTCCCCACAACTTTTCTTAATGAAAATTTTCAGTAATTGAAATTTCCTCAAAATTTCTTAACTAAATTTTAAAGCCATGTCCTCACAAGCTGAAGCTATGTATAGTCGTGCTCTCCCGAAAGGATGAGATCAGTGTATCCTCTACAAGGTTGGCTGCTAGCTCAATATCATCGACAGACCCGATGTCGGTCATTAGGAGCCCAGCCTTTCGGCTGACGAGTGACTGGAACTCCTTCCAGTCCGTTCGTCTAGGATTAAAAGCGCCTCTGCGCAAATCCGTCCTAACCGGTATGTCGAACCGCATGTGTTGATGGTCCGACAACGTGGCCTCATCCGTTACCCGCCAGTTACGAATTGAGTCTCGCAGGGCGCCGCTGACCAGTGTGAGGTCCAGTACCTCCTCTCTGATTGCATTAATAGAGGTCGGCTTGCAGCCGACGTTAGCTATGTCTAAGTTTGTGCCTACCAGATAGTCTAGTAATAACTTACCTCTTTTGTTTATGTCACTGCTACCCCAAACGGTGCGATGAGCGTTGGCATCGCAGCCAAGAATTAGCTGCTTACCATGCATACTGCAGTGACGTACCAGGTCCAAGACCTCCTTCGGTGGAGCAAATTCTTCTTCGCCGGGGAAGTATGCCGTCGCTACGAAGATCTCCGATGACCCCCATTCTGTGGGTATATTGATCTGTGCAGCCACTAGATCTCTGAAAATAAAATTTGTCATATCAACACTCTTGTCGACAAGTAACGCAGTGCGAGGCTTGTCCATTGACCGATCATAGATCAACTTACTTGAGAGGGATTGTAGTCCCCGGACCAGGCCACCACTAACCCACGGCTCTTGCAAAAGCGCAAGACCGATGTTCTCCTCTGCGAATATCCTACACAGTGTGGCCGACGCCCCTTTGGCATGGTGTAGGGTCGCCTGTAGCACCCTAATGGTGCACATTTCCATCTCCTATGGAGCGCTGCACTAAATCCCCTAGCCTGTTGCGTCGGGGCCCCTTCTCTCTTGAACCTTTGGTCGGTTTTTCCGGCCTTTAACGAGGGTTGATTGTGCTGCGTTTAGCCGAATTCTGAGGCTTTCTTTTGTTTTCCGCCCTATCATCTGCCCGTTTCCTCTCGCGAGCATTCGCCGCTCTGCTGGTAGACGGGCCATCGTATGGGGTGGGTATCTGTTTTGTCTGGGGTGGTTCCTCAACTCCTTCAGTTTCGGCCCCAGCAGGCTTCTCTTCCTTGTTGGCAACGTCTCTCGAGCTAGTGCTCATGAGGTGTAGCCTGACTTGCCCAAAGCAATAGCCGATCTTACCTCCCAGCTTAACCAGCTTCTGGTAGGAGCAGCCATCCACAGCCAGACGGAGATGAAGAAATTCTCCATGCGTCTGCCTTTGTACCACCGCCCAATGTGCAGCAGCCAAGTCATTTTGATCTGATATGAAGGCCAACACCTTTTCATTTGGCAGCTCCAGAATGTGTGGGAAGTACCCGCGCACAAAATGCGTGCGAGGGAATTCTTCCTCAGCGACTATCTTGCAGTCAACACCTGATTTGGCTTGGATGAATACAAGGTTGGCCTTTGTCCACTCCGCCGTCTCATTATTGACGCACACAAGCAGCAACCAATCAGTGCGTCGTAGACAGCTCTCAAGCTGTGGTTTGAAATTACCGGACTTTTCAATGACCGCCTGCAAAATTGCACCCTTGACCCTCTCGATCTGGTCGGCGGTAAGTGACGGCGCCTCCAATGCTGTGACAAAGCCCAGTCTGAAGCCCTTTGGCATATGAACCGTTTGGGTCTTTGTCTGCTTCGGACAGGCGCGCTTGGCAGGAGCTCCATCTGTGGGAGAGTTTTGCGAACGTCCCCTTTTTAGTGTGGCAGCTGCCGGAGCCCTTGTGGCTTCTTTTAGGGCGTCTTCCCTCGGCAGTCTTTTGTTATCGCTGCGTTTTAAATAGCCACCGTTCCGTAGAGTTGAGCTTCACAAAACCCACTCCAGATTTCAGGCTAAGCCCCTGAAGGTTGACGTCTCGTACTGTGCTGCCTGACTCCACCGAGCCCTGGCTGCACGCAACGTCCTGATCCGCGGTGTCGCGGACATAGTAATGGAGGAATTACTTAAACATTGCATACAACATTTTAAAATTAAACTAAGACTGCTAACAAAATACGTAAACGACCTGTTTGGGATTGTCAACACGAGTGCAATAGATGACACACTAGCTCAACTTAATAGTTTTCACCAACAGATCAAGTTTACAATTGAAGAGGAAGAAAATGAAAGATTACCATATTTGGACACACTGATAATAAGAATAGACAACAAAATTAAAACAGATTGGTACCAGAAACCGACTTCATCTGGAAGAATTATCAATTCTTATTCATGCCAACCCAAAATTTCATCATAAACACGGCTAGCAATCTTATAAACATGGTACTAACGATAAGTGACACAGTATTTCATAAGGAAAATACCAAAAAGATTAAGGAAATACTGGGGAAAAACTCTTTCCCACAAAATATTATCAATAGCCTTTTAAAAAATAATAAGAAAAAGAAAAATAACATAAGAGAAGAAGAAGAGCCACGAATTAACAAATCAATGACATATGAAAAGTCAGGAGTTTACAATAAAGTAAAATATAAAACAGATCAGAATACAGTGCAATGGTGATGGAAACAACGTATGGGAGCAAGTATATGAAGGAACCACCAAAAATAAATTAAAGACGAGAATTGCAGGACACAAATCGGATTTAAGATATAGAAATAATTCACTGACACATAAAACATCACTTGCGGCTCATTGTGCGGAAAGAAATCATATACCCAAACTACACGATGTACAAATATTATAAGCAGAAGAGAGTTACAATAAACGGCTGACACTAGAAATGCTACATATAATAAACATAAGACAAGATAAGAGAGTTAACTTTAAGAGCGATGTAGATAACGTAGCACGGAGCTTTTGGCATATTATAAATAAAATGAGACAGGATCAACAGTGCAATCTAACACGTGAACGAGAATAGTCGTTTTGTGTTTAATAATTGTTACTCGTATTTTATAGTGAGTTTGTTTTCTTTTTGTTTTTTGTTAATACTGTTATATAATTTTCTATAAAATAGTTATTAGTGTTACAGGGTTTCTCAAAAATTTATGTTTCTGTTTTTATGTATTTTTAAGATTCCTGAAGATGCCATCCAAATGATGGGAAAATATTGAAAACATAAAAGAATAATAAAGATTAAAACATGATGGGGAAATATTGAAAACATAAAAGAATAATAAAGATTAGAACATTTGCTAAAAAGCAACTGTGGCCTCGAGCTTATCAATTGATAAAGTATTGAAAATTAAAAGGTGGAATAAAGATAGTAGTATTTGTATATTGCATATAACTATATAATCAATATATCGCTTATTTGCTGCAACAACGTTTTTTATTTATCAAATTAGCGATATGGATATACGTAAAGTATTCTAATGTTGCACTAAAAATAGTACGAAGGCGAATCAAAAGGAAAAAAAAATTAAAAGAAATCCAGCTAATTAACTTTTTATGCTAGCGGCCGAACGTTTAAAGGAACCAGACGACGAAAATCACCACCTAGCGAAGGTCTGGGCTGAAAAGCTATCTAAGTTGGAAGCAAACCAAAAACAATTGTAAAGAAAAACGCTCAAACTAACCAGTATGAGACGAACCTCAAGACCTGTATCAATAATCATATCACATTATATATAAATAACTCTTCACAAGATTCATCTTACTGAAGTACAGAATTATTTCCAAAGTCCAAGACTTAGGCTGTGAATTCCTTTTCATTGAATTAATGTCTGGTAATACACAATTTTTATTTGGAACTTTCTACCTTCCTAATGGCTGCTTAGATATTTTTGATAGACTTCATTGTGACTTGTTCTCCCTATATGCTAACATTATAATTGTGGTCGATTTTAATTGCAACTTATTTTCGCCTTTGAAATCTAATCTTGTTAGTTCTTTAAACTAGAGATATAACTTGTTGATTACCCATAATGTTTTGCCGACACATTTTGACCTGAGAACTGGAACTACGTCACTCATTGATTTTTTTTTTTTAAGCAATTCACTGACTACCAGCTACTGTCACCAAGTACAATGTCCATCCATTTTGGATCACTCGCTTAATGATGAAACAGAACTGAACGATGTTTTTCATACAGTTTGACATAAACTTATGCCAGAGTATGCGGTCGAGAAATCAAATCAATTTTATGTTGAAAACGTTTTTTCTAATGCTCTCACATAGAGATAATTATTTTCCCAACAATGCTACCATACTTTCTTTCAATTTCATACATTTTGTAAACAAAGAAAAATATGAACGAAAGAAAACGAAGGAAATGGGAGAGAATTTGCAGTTTCTGTCGACATTTTAATTATGGGCTTTAAGATCTTTTCCTGAAGTTGAAGACTCAATTCTGTTTCATCATTTATGTGGGAGAGTGAAAAAAATTCTCTCTTGCAACCATAAAAGTCAGTCTCATCCTACCTTTTTAATCAGCCGGTCGTGCGAGTTAAAGTTTTCACTTTAATGAGTTAAAAAATAATACATTTTTTGGAACGCGATGCGTCCTTTTTATTTATTTAATTTTTAAAAACTGGCCTTACAAAATGTATTTTCTTTTCTTAAATACTACAGTGTTCGTTGCTCGAACCAAACTTAGGTTATCGTTACCTGCATATCGGTAAACATTGATATCATGTTTATGGTTATGGCTGTTTACTTAATTTCTATTTTCCTAATAAATATCTTAATCTTTTCATAAGTAAACATAAAGAACACATATTCTAAGTATGTTTGTATATTAATTACTAAGATGGGTTTTTCTCATAATGTCATAAATGTGTATCCTTTCGATTTTCCTTATCTCTATATTCTTAAGTAAACATGTTGGTGTCTAAATCAGTTTACTTATTACTTTCTTAATTCATAAATTTACATCTACAAAGAAAGAAATGATTCATTTACCTAATAATATTGAATATGTGTGTGTCGTTAACTCTCCCACTGCTAATATAAATCGTCCCGATTTAAACTGTATTAGCTTGTAGTCTTGCTATCTCTCTTTTGTATAGGACTTTAAAGTTTTCGTCAGTTCTTTGTTGCTTGTATTTTATATAATATTTAAATATTTTTAAAGTTGTGTACAGGCAAACAATACTTCCCACTATAGTTACTGTAGAGTAAATAAGTGACCTAGAGGGGTGATACTCTATAGGTATAATAAGTCTAAATTATTAAATGCATATTCTGTTTCTGCATATAGGATTTTAAATATCTCCAAAAAATTTCACTATGTTTAGTGTGTATTGCCTCTATCAAGCCATCATGTATGTTTTTATATGTTATGTAATTTATTTCTACCTTGTCCGTAAATTCTGCTAATGTTATTCCTGTTGTAGTCTGGTTATTTATAACGTGAGTCCCGTCCAATAATATAATTCCTTCATCAATTTGTAAAAAGGGCTGATTGTATTTCTGAAAAATATATAACCCTAAATTATTCTTACAATTTGTTCTTATTCTTACATTTTTCTATTTCCTGTTCAGTAACAATTTTCCCATGCTTATAGTCGCACTGCGTATTTAGTAACGGGTATTTGTATATGGTAACCACAAGGTCATATATTCTAGCAATGTGTACATATATCTGCATATTCCATTATGTTGATTATTGGAGTTCTTATTGATTCCTGCAGAATCACTTCCTTTAAATACTCCATGTCTAAAGCTTCCGATAAATATTCGTTGTTTTTTGCCGCGTTAATAGTTCGTGTTAATAATAATAGTTGATCATGTACTTGTTCTATGATAATATGGCTTTTTATATTTTTCCCTTGGATTATATTAAGAATTTTGCCAAATCTGGAGTTTATAACTTTCTGCCTCTCGTTATTTTCCATTAGGGTATTAATGGCTTCTTCTATTTTTATAACATCGTCGTTATCTGGGATACCTGTGATAAATTTTAGCACGGATCCTAAGTAATTAATTCCTTTTTTCTGAATTCTGTGCTCTGTTAGCTGATCCGTTAGAATTTAAATTTTTTTAATCCAAATTTGTTCTTCTTTAGTGGGTTGGTAATTACCACTAAGCACTTCTCTATAAGGCGTAAATTTTTTTGTTAGGTTGGTTACATGAAACAAGTAAGAGTATTTGTCGAATAACAGTACATCATCACTTCTCGTCAATATATAATTCTGTCCTGTTAAATCTTTAAGTTTAACGTCCGCTTGGATTAGTGTTGCGGTTGCGATGACCATGACTAGCGATGTTAGGGATATCGTTTTCATCTTTGGTGAGTACATAATTTTTTATGTATTAATTGCCGTCCTTCAGTTAAGATTGTGTCCTCACGATCTTCCTTTACTATGTGTTTTTTATAACGACTGTCACTTTTACTTCTGATATTCGTTCTTGACACGAGTATTTGATCTCCTGCGCTTTTTAAATTTTTAATAATGTCTTCTTTGTATAATTGAATAATTCTTCTGTAGCCGATGTTGAATTGAATTGCTAATTATGATATAGAGTTGTGCGCTCGTTCAACCTGACCATTTGCCTTTGATCTGAACACTGGTGTCTCTATCTTGCTAATGTTATGTTTTATACACATCTGTTTCAGCATTGCTGTATTGAAGCAGCTTTCGTTATCTGTCATTAGTCGTTTACAATTTGAAAAATTATTAATAATAATCTGTTCTACCTTTTAGTCCATTTCTGATTTTGTTTCTATTTCTCTTATAGTTATTTATTTAGAGAACTTATCTATTGCTACCAGGTACATTTTATGTTCATTAAAATAAATATCCATGTGTATGTATTCGCCTGATTGTTCAAGTATGTCCGAAGTTCGTAATGGTTCTTTAGTGGGGTTACGTTCGTATTTCCCGTATAAACAAGCGACACATTTCTTGTTAAATGCCTTACAGTGTTTCCTCATGTCTGCCAATAGTATTGTTCCAATAATTCTTGTATATTGTTCCTGTAGCCTCTATGTGCTCTATCGTGTGTTTCATGTACTAATTTAACTTGTTCCTCTCTTTGTGTTACATCTCTTAATTTTGTTGCTGTATGTACGACATTGGAAGTACTGATTGTTTTTTTATGTTTCTACCGTATCTAAATAAGTCTTCTGCTGTAGTATATATGGCATTAATTTTTTTTAAGGTTGTATAAACTTCTTTAGTTCAGTAATTAAATCCTCTTCATCAGTAACATTAATAATATGACGTAATTTGTTTTGGAATATTATGTGTGTACGTGTTGCATTAGATACTGCATTTGGTATAAGTTCAATTTGTGTTCCGTATGCATTGAATGGTTGCGATACTGATTTTATTATTTGTTCGCTTGAGCTATCGCTTGAATGTACGTTGCCCACTGATGATGTGTGTATGACTTGTCTTGATAATGTGTCAGCCACAACATTTTGTGTACCCGGTTTGTAAATTAGTCCTCGATGATTGCTTTCCATCGTTTTATCTTAGGGTTAGGATTCTTATCCGAGATTGCATATGTTAGCGATTGGTGGTCAGTAAAGATGGTTAAGTCGGCTATGCCGTATATGTAGTTACGTAGTTTCTTTAATGCCCATATTATGGCCAACAGTTCCTTCTCATTCGTACTGTAATTCTGTTCGGTAGTGCTAAGCGTGCGAGATAAAAAATAAATTAGGTTTCTGTTTTGACTTCAGACAGCTCCAATAGCTATATTGGAAGCATCTGTAGTAAGTTCGAACGGTTTATCATAGTTAGGTTGGTACAATTCTACTTGTTCTTTTAGAATAGTTTTGAACTTGTTTACAGCTTCTATTGCTGGTTGATCCAACCTAATTTTTATATTTTTACTTTTATTTTTCCCAATGTGAGCATTTTCTCCTTTTAAATGCAGTGTTAAAGGTTTGGATATTCGGGCATAAATTTTCACAAATATTCTATAATAACTCGTTAGTCCCAAAAATCCTCTTAGATCTTCTAGTGTTTCTGGTATTGGAAAGTTTTTAATCGCTTTTATTTTTTCAGTGTCTGTAGTTATTTTGTTATATTTTACAATATGTCCTGGGTATTCTACTTCTTCAATGAAGAATTTTGATTTCTCGTTGGACACTTTTAGGTTTGCTTTATTTAAGGCATTAAATATATTATAAATATGATGCATATGCTCTTCAGGCGAGGAAGAATATATAATTACGTCGTCTATATAGACGTAAGCAAATTTACTTATAAACTCATCCACAGATCTTTGAAAAATGGAGGGAGCGTTTTTTAAGCCGAGAGGCATACGTACAAATTCGTATTTTCCGCCGTTTACGCAAAAAGCAGTTTTCTCTCTGTCTTTTTACTTTATCCTTATTTGGTGGAATTCTGATTCCAAGTCGAGTGTGGAAAAATACCTAGCTTTTCCTAAATTTTGCAAGGTCGTATTTATATCTGGTATTTTGTATCTATCAGTAATTGTATGATCATTCAATTTTCTAAAATCTATCACCATCCTACGTTTTGGTTTCCCGTTCTCATCAATTCCTTTTTTATGAACTGTTAACATGGGTGAGTTATAAGGACTAAAACTTTTCTGTATTATTCCGTCTTTTAATAATTTATCAATTTAATTGTTTACAAAGTCTACATCGTTCAAATTACAATCATATTGTTTAGTCCATATAGGATGCTCAGTATTTGTTCATATGCTAGCTTCAATTGTGGTAGTAAAGGGTAATGGTCCTATGACATTATTGTCTCTTTTCAAATTGTCAATATCTGTTCTAAATGTGTCCTTTCCTACAATATAATTTATATTACTTTTTTTCTCATTAATTTTTGTTCCTATACCTCGAATGTCATCTTTCCTATATTTATTACTGCATTTACCTAGAATTAATTCAAAATCATTTATGGAATATATTTCATAAAATTCTAATTCTTTGTTCATAAATGTTATAGTTTGCTTTCTATAGATTATTGATTTGCCATGCATTGAAGTTACCTGTAGTGGTTTCACTTTTGTAGAGATATTAAATTTTTAATTTTTTTTAACGTAATTATGGGTTGCACCTGTGTCTATTAAAATATTATAAGTTTTCTTCCCATCACTCATTATTATATTGGGCAACCCGTTTATTAGTTTAAATTATTAATTACTAAATGGTTATTACTACCTGTTTCTACTGTTGTACTTTAGTTGTCTTCTTCGGCTTCTAGATGGTTATTCTGCATGTGTTTTGCATATCTATTGCTGAATTGACCGCTATTATCACGAGATCTTTTCCACTCGTTGTTGTGTCGATTTACGTTACGGGGGTTATTTTGGTATTGGGTCGGACGTCTGTATGTTGTATTCCCAGAAGTTGTGTCCATGGGTTCCAGCTGCTGTGGTTGTGGCACCTGTTGATTATATATTTGCTTTTGCTGATATATGGGGCGCTTTTGATGTTGTTGTCTTTCACTGTAGTATTTATTATTGAATTTTTGGGGTGGATGTGCACTTTGTTGTCTTTGTTCGCCATGCGAGTATGTTAGACTGCAAATGCGTGTTCCAAATCTTTTATTGGGTTACCATATAAAGTCGGACGGTTGTAGGAGTTATTGATGCCATCCTTAAAAACTCTCACAGCTTCTTGAGTTGCTTCTTCCGTCATTACCCTGATAACTTCCTGGCTATGCCCGAACATTGCTATTTTTGGTGTGATCAGTGTTAAAGCTTTGTTTACACTATCGTGAAATTCTGACAGGTTATGCCTGCCTTGTGTGAGCCTTTTTATTTCATCCTGGAGTACGTATAAGAGCCGCTGATCGGAATATGTGTAGTCCAATCTATTTCTGATTGCGTCGAAATTGAATATCGTATTGTGATTTGTTATAACATCTGCTGCAGCACCTTGCATTTTTGTTTTTACAATTGCTAAGGCTTCTACGTATCTGTTGGAATTTTGGTGGGTCTTGATTCCGTCCATCAGTCGTGACACATCTTCCCTCCATATGCGATACTTGGCAATGTTCCCATCAAATATGGGTAGTGCTTTAAAAACATCAAGGTTAATATGGTTGGAATTTGAAATATTAGCTGGTTCCAGCCTTTTAATAGTTGGTGGAATCACCGCAGAGTTGGCAGGGATTTGATCCAATCTAGCTGTTAATAACGCATTTTCTGCCTGAATATTTTGTAACATTATCTGTAAGCTTGCCATTTGTTGAATCATGGCATTCATAGTGGTTGGGTCCATCTCTTCCTGAATATCTATATTTCTTTGCTCGTCAAAAGTGTAAGCTTTAAATTTTCGTGAATTTCTCTTCATTAATTTTCACTACACTATTCATACTTGTTTTTACATTTACACTGTGTTTTTATTTCCTTATTGGTCCGCTCTCTGGAACAACAAAATGTATGCTGCTCCTGGCAGGATCGCCAGTTAAAGTTTTCACTTTAATGAGTTAAAAAATAATACAATTTTTGAACGCGATGCGTCCTTTTCGTTTATTTAATTTTTAAAAACTGACCTTACAAAATGTATTTTCTTTTCTTAAATACTACAGTGTTCGTTGCTCGAACCAAACTTAGGTTATCGTTACCTGCATATCGGTAAACATTTATATCATGTTTATGGTTATGGCTGTTTACTTAATTTCTATTTTCTTAATTAATAAATATCTTAATCTTTTCATAAGTAAACAAAAAGAACATATCGCTCATTTCGTGCAAGACCGTTCTTAAGTAAACATGTTGGTGTCTAAATTACTCTGATGGGGTTTTCTCTTACAATTACAATTACTTACAACTAACATGTGTGTCCTTATCAGTTTACTAATTACTTTCTTAATTTATAAATTTACATCTGCAAAGAAACAAAAGGTTCAATGGAAAATTTACCTAATAATATTGAATATGTGTGTGTCGTTAACTTGCGCGGAAGAAAACAGAATCATTTTATTTTATACATACATATTATTTTTACTTCTTGTATATTCTACTAAATAAATAAACTATTGAATTAAAACTAACTCTACGAAATTGGGGGCTCAGCAAAATTAATATTTAAATAAAGTTTAAATAATAAGAGTGTCGCGAAAAAAAGCTCTCATGGTAAAAGAAAAACCACCACTTTTTTATGAAAGTACAGAGGAAAAAAAAAGAGTAGTGTGAACACAGGATCGTTAAAGTGTGCGCTGGTAGCGAACTAATTTAGAAAAAAGTGTGTGTGTGGTTTGTAGAAAAGAAAACCAACAGTTTTGTGGAATTGATAGACCTTGAACAGTAGCAACACAAAACTACAATAGAAACAGAAGAGAATATGAGTGCGTTAGGAGATTTTATAGACGTAAAGAAAAATGTCCTAAGAGCAAAAAAGATGACGATTATTGCTATGCACAAATTTGTTTTTGAGAAGGAAGGACCCCGCAGTAACCGAAAACGTATATGCCAGTTCTAAGGCTTGGTCTTTGATGTAGACGACGAGGAGTATGAAAAAAAGAAAAAAATACGTCAAAGATAATCTGAACGACGCTGATTTGGTAGCTGTGTGTAACGTGCTTGGTTTGAGTAACAACAACAACGATTTTATTCAACACATATTTTCTAATATGAAGAAAGAGCAATTATTGTGTTTCCAAGATAACGACGATGATGTTGAGAGCAAAGACGAAGACAATGAAGTTAACGACGATGACGATGCTAACAACGATTGTGATGAGGCAATTATAGACAACAACAAAGTAAGTGGTTCATTTTCGAACGACGAAGCGGCACAAGCAGAACACAACCCCCCACGAAGGCAGCGGCAGAGTAAAGCCGGCAGCAGCAAGTACAAGCAGAGCTAGTAACTACACTAGTATATATGATCAAAGAGACGTTACACAACAGCTAGTTAAGGTGAAAAAAACTACTTGTTTGAACATGCAACGATTTTTAATAAACTACTACGACATTGAAGACTCTATTCCCTCGCTTGACGGCGATGGAAACATGAAAGTGGAAACATGGATAGAGGAGTTTGACGAGACTTCGTCTATCATGGGGCTCGACGACTTTCAGAAGTTCATATTTGCTAAGAAGTCTTTGAGAGGGTTAGAAAAATTATATGTGTCAAGTGAAAGAGGAATCACATCATATGCAAAATTAACGGAGGCATTAAGGGACGAATTTAGTACAACTGTAAACGGTGCACAATTGCATAGAATGATGATAGAGCGTAAAATGAACAAGGGTGAAACTGTTCATCAATACTTTTTTAGCATGAAGGAATTAGCCTCACGGGGAAACATTGATGAAATTACCCTCATGGAATATGTCTTTGACGGTATAAATGATTTTACCGTGAATAAATCTGTTTTCTTTGGCGCTGCAAATTTAAAAGATTTTAAATTGAAATTAAAATGTTACGAAACGATGGTGGAAAAGAGAACTACCCACAGGGCGGAAAGACCGACAACGGGTTAAACAAAAAACGACACCAAGGAGAAAAGTTGTTTCAATTGTGGTAGAAAGGGACATGAGTCCAAAAACTGTAAAGACAAAGACAAGGGTGTAACATGTTTTAGTTGCAACAAATTTGGACTTATTTCTAAAGATTGCCCTACGAAACAAGAAAAAGCTAATATTCGTCAGCTAGTGACAGTGAAACAAAACCCCATGGAGTTCGAGGTACAATTTTTATATCATCAAACGTTTAGTGCGAAAACCTTGTTTGATACAGAGAGTAAATTTAATGTGGTCTCAAGCAGCGTATATGAAAGACTTGGCAGGCCTAGCTCTTAAAGATCCGATTTTTACCTTGTTGGTTTCGGTAACCAGAATAAAATTAAACCGCTGGGAAATTTTGAACAAAAAATATTAAGATCAACGAGGATGTTTATGTTCTGACTCTTCACTTAGTTCCTACTTATTCTATTGACGTTCACTTAATATTGGGTAATGAATTTTGTGAATTCGCTGAAATAAATAATACGTCGGATGGTCTGAAAGTAAGAAAAATTCTGACTGAGACCAGCGAAGAATTCATAAGATTATACTGATGAGTGCATTCGAGTATGATGACGTAAGTAAAATAAACATTGATTATGGTGCTAGTGATAAGGCTAAGCTCGAGGTGCGAAAATTGATATGAGGCTACCACCCGGCAAAATCTAAGACCACAAATGTTGAAATGAAGATTATCCTCAAAGACGAAACACCTGTTCACAGTGCACCAAGACGTCTGCCTTTTACTGAACGGGTGATTGTTGACAATCAGGTAGAAAAGTGGTTACGGCACGGTATCATAGAAACATCCGAGTCTGAATACAGCAGTCCAGTGGTACTGTTAAGAAAACAAAATGGTGAGCCGAGACTCTTCGTCGATTTTCGAAAGTTAAATAAACGAATGGTGAATGATAGATTCCCATTGCCTTTAATAGAAGACCAGGGCCCTATTCCACAAAACAACTTATCTACTTTTCACTTTGCACTTATCAAATTTAATTTTTTGGCAAAGTGATAAGTGTTTCTGTTCCACAACATTCTTTGCAAATCTCACTTTGCACTTAGCTAGAACTTTGCACTCTTTGCAAATACTTTGCTCTCCTTGCAAAGTCTTTACATTCTATTGCAAAGTCTTTGCGTTCTCTTGCAAAGTGAGTCTGCAAAGTGTTCAACAAAGGATTTAATCATCTTTGCAATTCTGTCTTACCACTTTTCACTTTGCATTGCTAAATAAAAAGTGTTAAAATGAGCCGCAAAGTAAAAATGGAAAAAAAAATTCCAGTATTAAATGTTATTAAAGAAAAAAAAAGATATTTTATTTGCTAGTTTTATGCATAATAAAGTAAGTATTTTTTCTAAAATTGTTGTTAATATTTAAAACATATTTAAGTTTACATTTCATTTTGAAGGTTAGCAAATTAGATAAACAGGCTGCCTGGGAAGAAGTTTTAAAAAAAGCCCAATCATTGCAACTGGCATCAGCACAAAAAACATGGACCTATGCGAGGGACAGTTTGTTTGGGCTCTGGAAGAGTCGGACATTGGTAAGTAAAACAATTTATGGCCTACACATAGCAAAAATTATATCAACATATTGTACACAACAACAACACATATCATCATGATAGATGTTGTTGTTATGACTTATGAGTTCAATTAAACAACTCTTGCTTATTAAAAGAGCCGGTTACGCACAATATAATTATTTTCTATGAGTACAATCAAAAAATATACAGTATGTTAATTGTAACAATTGAACAAGCTTACAACAACAAATGCAAAAAAATTTTTTCAATTTCATTATTAAATTTTAAACGTAACGGTTTCAATATGTTATTCTTACATTGTTTTCAATAATATAATTTAAAGCTCAAATTATTATTTCTTTTTTGTAACATTGTTATTATTTAAATTGACTTTTATTCGACCTTTACAAAATTTATTAATATTATTATTTAATTAAGCTTGGTTATTATTTTTGAAAAAAATCGAAGATCTATCCGTAAATTTAATATTGTTAACTTGCAGGGTAAAAGGGATAACGCCCGAAAAACTGGTTCCGCAGGTGGGAAGGACTGTATTATGGATTAAGTTGACTTGTTGATTCTCGATATTATGGAATCAGACTCAGCTGTAATAGATGGACTGAATTTGCCAGAAAGCTTTGGAAATTCAGAAAATCTCCCATCAGCTGAGTCTGATTCCAGAATATCGATGACAAAGGAAACACCTGCCCACCCACCTGCAAACATAAGTAAGAGGAAGAGCTCCACCAAGTTTCCAAGTGAAACTTTGAATATAGAGAAAAAATGCCGGCTGGGGCTCCTGCAGGTTGAAATTTACTATAGGAAACTTCAATGCCTGAAATTGGAGAGGGAGTTCCAACTTCCAACCTCTGACATAACTCGGGAAATTAGAGCTTGGAGTTGGAGGATGTTAAAGTTTTTCATGTTTTATTTTTTTTTTATTATTTGTTATTTTTTTTAATTGTTTTAATTTTTAAATAAACAGTGAATTAATTGTCATATTTTTGCTTTTTATTTACTCTCTCAAACCCCAAATATGCCCCAAAAGAAACAACGCTTTAGCAGTAGAAAAAGGTCATAACTAAAAAACATTTATTTCAAAATAATATTATAATAGTTGGCATTAAGAAAAGTATTGAAGCAGAGAAGTAAGCCTTTCCATTCCACTCGCATGTTCCATATTATTAACGCCATCATTTTCCCGATCCAATTCCTCGACTTCATTGTCAGTGTCTTCAGTGGGTTGCATGTTTGCACTACTCCTTTCGATGCCACAGGCAATATTGTGTAAGATGGCACAAACAATAACTATCTTTCCTGCAAACTCAGGCCTCAGTCGCAAATAATTTAGACACGGGAAACGTTCTTTAAGAATGCCAAAACTGTTTTCAATTATGCGCCGTGTTTTTTTGTGGCAACAATTAAAAGCCTCTTCTGCAGGGTTATCGGGATTTCATCGTAATGGTGTTATCAACCAGTTTTTCAGTCCATAGCCACTGTCACCCAAAACAACGGCATCCGGAAATGGTCTCCATCCACTGTCAAATCTTTGACTTACAGCCGAATTCCGTAACACCCTTGAGTCGTGAGCGCTGCCCGGCCAACTTGCATTTACACTGTAAAATGTGTAGTCTGGCCCACATATTATCATCACATTCAATGAGTGGCTTCCATGCCGGTCCACATATCCTTCATCGTGTAATGTAGGCGCATCAATTTTAATGGTGGTGCCATCCACGCAACCACACACACAAGGGAATCCACCCATCATAAAAAACTTTTCGGCAATACCACTGACATCATCTGGCCACCGCACTGTGTTTTGAAATAAACCATCTATTATAACGTCGACAACTCTTTGGATAGTTCTGCAAACTGTTGATTTTGCAACACCATGCATAGCTGCAATTCCATGGTACTGGCAACCATTCCCGAGCCAATGCAAGCACAGTAACAGTTGATTTTTAGCCGACAAAGCATTACTGCGCTGTGTATTATGTTTTAATTTTTCTCCAATTTTGTTTAAAATAAAATCAAATTGGATTTGATTTAATCGAAAGCACTCTTTAAAATTAAAGTTTTGTAGTCCGGAAAAATTAATTCGGTCTCTATAATTTCTTGATATAGCAACCTCTTCATTATCGTCGAACAAAAACTCACGTCTTGACATTTTGAAAGCTTCACTAGTTATAATAATATGAATTTGCAAAGAGATCGTTTACCTTGCAAATTTTTGAAAAACTTATCAAAATTTGCTTTGCAAAAATAGAATTAACAGTTTTTGTGGAACGAAACAGCATAATTATTTGCAAAGTCTTTGCAAATTACACTTTGCAATAATAACTTTGCACTTTGCATAACAGAACGTACGTGGAACAGAAATTAAAATGAGAATAACAAAATTGCAAAGACTTTGCAAATTTCACTTATCAATTTCAACTTATCAAATTCAATAGTTCTGTGGAACATAAAGTTTTGCAAATTGACGAAAAATTTGATAAGTTCAAAGTGAAAAGTTGATAAGTTGTTTTGTGGAATAGGGCCCAGCTCGATCCCCTACAGGACGCCAATATATTCTCTACAATAGATCTTAAGAATGGTTTTTTCCATGTGCCCGTTGGGGAATCAAGTAGAAAGTATACATCATTTGTCAGACACAACGGACAATATTAATATTTGAAAGCTCCATTTGGACTTTCAATCTCACCGGGAGTATTCCAGCGTCATGTCAACAGCATATTTCGAGATCTAACAAGGAAGGGCATAGCGTTGTCGTATAAAGATAACGTCATCATTACAACAAAAGATGAGGACGAAGCGTTGAAAAATCTTCAGAATGTTTAAAAACTTTGCGGGGAATATGGGTTGGAAATAAATCTAAGAAAATGTAATTTTTTGAAGAAGAGAATACAGTTTCTAGGTTATGTAATTGAGAACAAATTTCACCATCTCCTGAAAAGATCGAGGCTCTGGTGCAGTTTCCCGTTCCGAAAAACTTGAAGCTTTCTGGGACTAGCAAGTTATTTCCGTAAGTTCATCCCTAATTTTTCACTTATTGCTAAACCATTGACCGACTTGAAGAAACAAAACTGCAAATTTGAAAGACCAGTTTTGAGCATTTATCAACCGACTTGCGAAACCAAAGTCCATACCGACGCTTCAATGGAAGGGTATGGAGCAGTCCTACTACAAAAATCTCCAGATGACGACCAGCTTCGCCCGGTATATTACATGAGTAAGAAGACGACCGACCAAGAGAAAAAGCATTCGAGTTACGAGTTGGAGATTCTTGCCGTCATTGAGGCGTTGAAAAAGTTCAAAGTCTATTTACTTGGGATACATTTTAAAATTATTAACGAGTGAAATGCATTTACAAAGACACTTGAGAAAAAGATTTATGTACGCGGGTCGCGCGTTGGATACTTTTCCTGCAGGAGTATAACTACACCGTCGAACATCGACCGGGAAAACAAATGAGGCATGTAGACGCATTTTCCCGTTATCCTGTTATGGATATATCAGACGAAGACGAGATCGCCCAGAAGATTGGACGTTTTCAAGTACAAGACGAGGACCTCTTAACCGTAAAAGATATCTTGAAAACAACCAATACCTACAAGGACTACTGCCTTAAGGGTGATATACTCTACAAAATCATAAACGATAGTGAGCTATTAGTCGTGCCAAGGGGAATCCAAAGAGAATTAATAAGGCGGGCACACAAAAATGGTCAATTTGCGGTCAAGAAGACGAAGGAATTGATATGCCGTGACTACTATATTCCTTAACTCGAAGACAAAATTAAACATCATATTGCCAATTGCGTTCCCTACATCGTAATGAACCGGAAGAAGGGAAAACAAGAGGGCGAACTTAATCCATTACCAAAAGAAGAAACCCCCCTGAATACTTATCATATTGATTTTCTACGACCGTTGGAGTCCATTAATACGAATTACAATCACATATTTGCTGTGATTGATTCATTCACCAAATATTGCTGGTTGTACCCCACAAAATCTACAACAGCAAAAGACGCCCTATCCAAATTGGAGAAGTATAACATTTGGAAATCGTACACAAATCGTTTCCGATCGACAATTTTTGAAAATTACAACTGGTTTGCCCCGAGCAAATAGACAAATCGAGAGGATAAACAGCATCATTGTTCCAGTTTTAGCTTAGCTGTCCTTAGAAGATCCGAGTAAGTGGTATAAGTATGTCACAAAGGACCAGCAAATAATTAACTCGACCTACAATCGCAGTATTTACTCTACGCCTTTCGAAGTATTAATCGGTGTGAAAATGCAGACCAAAGAAGACATCCGCATCCGGGAATTGTTAGAGCAGGAAGTCGTTACCAATTTTTAGCACAAACGCGCTGAAGCTGGAAAAGAAGCAACACAAAGAATTTGCAAACTACAAGACGAAAACAAGAAAATCTACAGCCTTAGGCGCAAGCCAGCAAATAAGTACAACTTCAATGATGTAATTGCCATTTAGAGAACACAACTTGCCGGTGGACTTAAACTTAAATCCAAGTGTTTTGGTCCCTACCGTATAGCCAAAGTGAAGCCGTATAACACCTACGATGACATAAAAGTAAGCGATGGGGAAGGCCCTAAACAAACATCAACTTGTGCCGAATTCATCAAGCCCTGGCCAGATGAAGGCGATGGTGTATTCGAGGCAAATCCAATGCAGGAAGGCCGATCTGTGGGAGAGTAAAAAAACTCTCTCTTGCAACCATAAAAGTCAGTCTCATCCTACCTCTTTAATCAGCCGGCCGTGCGCGAAAGAAAACAGAATCAATTGATTTTATTTTATACATACATATTATTTTCATTTTTTTTTATATTCTACTAAATAAATAAACTATTGAATTAAAAATAACTCTACATTTATACTGATGAGTTTTTGAATATCGGAATTTCAATAACATAAATTAGTGTTTACGATATGTCACAAATTTTTAATACCACTGATATTGATCTTAAGTGTACCCTTTTTAGTTCGCTATAAATAATAAAGCCAATAGTGTCATACGTAAGGAGAAAATTAAATATTTTACTAAACTCTTTGGCTCTATAGATGCCCGCCGCTTTTGGAGAGTTATTAAGGGACATGGTTGCATTAGTGGGGAAAATTCTTTCGCTGAACTTGATCCGAATATTGTAAATAACTATTTTGCTGGTTCTAGTGATTTTATGCCTAATAATGCAGTTCTCGATAGGGTAGTAAAAGTTGACAGCTCCTTTTCCCTCTCCTGCATTAATACAGCAGAACTTTTTGATGCTTTGTTGGTGTGGATGGGATATCTATTAAACATCTGCATGTGCATAGAAAAAACTGTCTTGGTAATCTCACACAATTTGTTATGTTTGTCTTTCTTGTTTTCAAAATGTGAGTAATTGTCCATGAAACAAAGAAAACAAGATAGTGCATTGCGCAGGTCCGTTAACTTTTAACTCTCATTTTGACGTCATTTTTACGCAACTGTAGTAAAGAGAATTAAATGTGAACAAACATTCAGCATAGCACATACACGTGCTTGTGTGATCATGTTTGTGCTCATTTGCTACTATGAAGTACATGCGCAGAAAAATAATGTTTTTTTAAATTTTAGTGAACTATCTTGTTTTCTTTGTTTCATGGTAATTGTCAACACCGAAACAATTGAGAAAATTTACTCACAATATGATAAAAACATGCAGAGACACAACAAAGTGGATGTGTGTGTGCGTGTCAGAACTTTTTTGTATGCACACACTGACTTACATAAAAAACAGTTTATTTTCGTTTATCTTGAGACTGTGAGTAAATTATACGGTTTTAAGATCATCAGAAGAAAAGAAAAGATGACAATATTTGTGTTTTTAGAAAGCAAGTTCTTGTATTGTGTTTTAAAACATGGGCATGTTTTAGTATAGTTATCTTGTTGCAGCCCTTTAATATCTATTAAATTCCTCAAAGTAGTTTTTCCCTTCTTGTCTGATATTATCCCACATTTAACAAAGTCAATATTGACTACGTCTACTTTTCCAGTAGCGTGGAAAATGGCACGTATTGTTCCTATTCCGAAGACAAGAGTACTTAATTGTCCGTATGATCTCAGACCTATCTCTATACTTCCTGCATTATCTAAGGTTGATGAGCATATATTGAAAGACCAAATGCTAAACATGTTTTTAACATAATCTCTGATTCCCAGTATGCTTTCCATAATGGATTAATTACAACTTCCCTCTTGTTGAGCCTTACTGACTCAATGAGAGGTAATATCAATGAGGATAAATTGAGTGTTTTAATATCCTTGGATCTCTCAAACGCGTTTATTTCTATTAATTTTTCTAGATTGATTTCTAAACTCTCAGATGAGTTCCATTTTTCAAGTACTGCTTGTAAGCTGTTAGTGTCCTATTTAGTGTCCTCTCTCCTCTGGTGTACCGCACGGCTCTGTTTTACCCGGCGTTTACACATGCAAGTGCAAGTTCGAAAAACTCAATACACTCACACATTATTACTACCCTGCAGTCGGCGTAGCTAGCGAATCTCTAGCTATTTCGTCAACTACCAATCATTACCATTAACTACCAGCCTAACTACTAGCAATGCACACGACTAACGATTTTAACATGGGGATGACATTGACGGTAGTCAATTGCCCCCCATCTGCATAACCTTATACTAATGATTTCACTAATCACATTTGATGTGCGATTTCACTGACACTTCTTCTATAGCAAAATGGTTAATATATTTGCATTAACTATTTGTATAGTACGATCAGACCGATGAGATCAATGATAAGCAAACCCCAACTATTGCTCTAGTCAAACTGTACCAGTTATATCACCAAAGATATTTCCATAATGAAAACACTGCAGAAACTTGAAATTTTTGGATTTTTGTTTATTTAACAAAAAAAACTTAAAATTTAAATAATTTATTTTCAAACTATAATTAAAACTTAAAATAAATTCCAGGCATTTCACATTAAAAATTAAAAATTAAATTAAAAAGTTAAAAAAAATATATGTATAAGGAAATGTATTAGTTGTTTGTTGTTTTTTTGAGACAGAGTTTGCCTTTATCTCCCTTTTTTTTTGCAGCTGAATAGCTCTTCTTAATTGTTCTTCAGCCGGGCCAGGGAATTTTGAATTTATTGGTATGGATTCTGAAACAGTATAAATAAAAAATCTGGATATGAAATATATAATAATATTTTAAATATATATGATATTACCTATGAGTGCGGAGTATACATTTTCCAGACCTTTGAGACTTTTTTTGCCATGGACCCCATCAATGTTGTAGGCCATGACAACATTATTACTTAATATATATTTTAAGTTTTTTTCAACTCCACATGGTTTAAGTATACTCTTCATAACTTCAACCTAAAAAATAATATTATTAAAGATTATATGAATAACTTATAAGATATTTATTAATACTTACATAAGCATGCTTGTTTTCCTCAGTGATATCGCTATTCAATGCAATTAATTTTTCTATTGATGGAATAGGGAATGATTGATTTAACTCCAATAAATTATTTTGCTGTCGTAAAAGTTTGCTTAAGAGAACTTTTTGCTCTGCGTGCGTTTCCAGTAGTAATTTCATTTGCCCGGTTATAACTTTTTCTCGTTGTTCAACAGCAGCTGAAAGTAGTTAGAAAAATATTATAATATTCCATAGATAAAAAGAAGAGCTTTGTTACCTTTTAGTTCTGATACAGTCTTTAGCAATTCTTCGCATTTGCATGCATGAGTATTGCAACCTAATGAAATACGAATTACATTGAAATATGTTTGTGTTCAAAAATCATTAAAAATTTTACTTACTTTGATTTTCATCCTGAAGGAAGGCACGTCTAATTTTTCTGTGAGGACTACGGCTTTCGGACATTGTGAATTAATATTGACTAGATTGAAAAAGTATTATTGGATGGGTTGCTAAAGTAAGACTTAAACTTAAATATAAGATGTTTTTTTTTAAGAAAAAGAACAAATAGCAAAAATTTAATGACAGCTATGTAGAATTAGGATTAGTACTAGGTTTTCGCTATAGGGTAAAGCCAATGCTTTACATTCTATATCCTTGATTAAAAACGTTTCCTCATTACTCGAGTTTTCCTTATCAACCAAATATATTCCCAGGGATTTTGAATCGCAAGGTTCTTTATAAAAGCTTCTGATATTATTAAAATGTTGACAAACTACAGAGCCTTTCTCGTCTTGCAAAAATTTCACTATTTTCACTGGTACATAATTTTTTATATAACAAACGTTATCAGGGTTTTTTGCTGTTAGTATGCAATTACTGAAAGTATATTTCGTACCCGTATTATTAAGACCACTTTGGATGGAAGAAACATTAAACTTATGCTCAACAAGTCTCCTATATAGTTGTTCCAATATTTGAGTAGGCTTTTTTACACTTTTCTTTAAGCCCTGCAAATAATTTTCGAAGGGATATGCAGTACATGACATTGGATCATCGACAAACTGTAAAGTTTCTTTTAGATGGAGTAAATTGTGCACATTAAATGAGACACTATTTGGTCCAAAAATAACCTGAAAGTTGTCTACAAAACTATTAAGGAGAGATTGAGAAATTTCGATGTTAGATTTGTATTGCTTTGGGCAACAAATCATTCTGTAAGCACAGTGTAATAAAAGAAAGACGTAATAAACATCTTCATGTCCCAGTATAAAGTAAAAATTGTCTGAACTCGGTGGCTTTCCAGTTTAGAACCTCGTCTAAAGCTCGTGGTTTTCTAACAAATTCTTGGGTAACATTTTTACGCATTTTTTGAAGTTTTTCTGAAATATTTACTTTATTTTTACCTAAGATTTTAAAATTTGTTTTGTTATTTATAAGTCTTAGCAAGAATTTCCTAGTTACACCTAAGTCTATTAGGTGCATAGGGTCTAATATTATTTGTGAGATCATTTTCACGTTCAGTTTTTCTAAAGGCGATTTTTCATTTAAATACATTTTTAAATGGTGACATGGATACTTTCTAGATCTAAAATCTTCATCAGAGATCAGTGTGCCTGATGTTGATGAATATGTCAACACATTGTCTATCTTTTTTGCTACTTGAATACATTTCATGCAACCATGTCGTGAGACATGAGAAGGAGTGCCAGCAATATATGCCCTAGCGGGAGCATCACATATCACGGACCTTAAATTTACCTTTATATTTTTGCCTGCTACTTCCATACCATTTTCCATAAAATGAGATAGCTCAAAAACAAATTGGTTTAAAAAATCATCACAGCTTTTGGGTTTGCTGTGACCAGCAAATATACCGATCGGAAATATTGGCTGGCTTTTTAAATTATTTACTCTAATTAAAATAGGCCAAAGTTGGCTTTTAGAGCTTCTAAAAAGAGGCAATCCGTCAATATTTATATCAATGCTAATAGCCTCAGGAAAATTCATTTCTCTGGACAGCTTTTGTAAACTATGCGCCATGCCAAAATGAAGGTATTTTCCTCCGCCAATGCTTTCGATTTCGGGTTTTATCGGGAACTTAAATTCATAAAAAGATTCTACATAAATATTTTCATCCCTGAGAATTTTTATAAGGTCCTTCACACAGTTTCTTGACGGTCTATGTTTTAAATTCCATTCCTTTAATTTCTGAGAAAGGCTACATTTATTTAAATTGTTTTCACTTTCATTTACATATTTATTTGCTATTTTAATATTTTCTAGAATGTCTACACTTATTATTTCTATATTTTGCTCTTTGGAATTTTCTATTTCATTATTTTCGCAAATTTCTTTTTCAATATTAATAAATTTTTTAATTAATTGTTCTTTTTCCTTTTTTATGCGGCGTTTTAATTGACTTCTGCTGCTCATTTTACCTTTATAAAAAACGGACTTTTTTCACTAAAAATTAAACGTTCACTGACCACGAACTTCCAATTGTAACTGACGGCAACACAAAATAAAAATAACTACATACATTCTTCAAATAATGTATTTCTTGTTGAATTTCTTTGGAATAACGGCACAGTTTTTTTCGACTCGCAAAAAAAAAATATAGTGAAAGAGTCAAAAGGCGAATTCTTGCATTACTTGTGGCAAATGTAATAGGTAGTCGATTTTTCCTTAGGGAAATACCTAACGATTTTGAGTCAATTTCTACTTTTAAAACTGCAGGGTAACCCCATCACATTTTTCGTACTTGCAGCCCAACTTGCAAGAGAATTTGCTTATACTAAATTTTTGACACTTGCAGCTAAGGCGAATTCAACTACAGGTGATGGCGAAACGCCATCTGGTTTTGACAGTTCGAACCAATTTGTTTTGATTTGTTAACGTTTTGCTAGTAATTTTTGACATTTCGAGCAGTAAACACTAACAATGCAATGCAAAAAACTCTATGTTGTTTCTGTTGTTTTTGGATTGTTGTAGTATCGACACCACATGTAGTTGAATTCGACTTGCTTACAGTAAGACCCCTTTCAGACAAGCAAAGTTTACTTTGCAAAGTCTTGAGTTTATAGAAGAGAAGGGAAAAGAGAATAGCGGGGGAGTACACACTTTGCTGTACTCACAAACTCGTTTTGTTTTTCGTTCGTAGATTATACCTGAAGTTGGCTGCAACTTTATATTTATATACAGAGTTACCAGAATCTTTGGAATGAAAATTGTCATATGGCGAAAGAAATCATATATTGAAGAGGAAAATCTTAATTTTTTTTTTTCAATTTAAATTTTTTAAAACAAGGGCAAAATAGTAAGAATTATTAATGTTTTATAAAAACATACTTCTATTATTTAAATTGAAATACATAAAAACATAATTCGTCAGTACATGAAACTTTATAAAAATACAATTTTTCTTTTCACAAATATTTTTTTATCAATATTCTAACTGCCTATTTCCGATGTGCGAAAGAATTATTTACTTCGTACAAATACATTTAAAACAAAAACAAAGTTTTTAGAATTTGTTTTTGTTTTAAATGTAGTTGTTCGAAAGAAGGAATTCTTTCGCACATTGGAAATAGGTTATAATATGCCTTTTTTAATAGTTTTTATGTCCAGAAATAATGATGCAATTTTGTGTATTCTAGACTCTGGATACAAAAGTATGCAGCACCAATACGCATCAAGCTGATGCAAAACTTCATTGTTTTAAAAATTGACTGTTTAAATAATCGTGTATTTTGTATAAGCATAATTAAAGTAAAAATCAGAATTTCTAAAAATAAAAAATCAGCATGTAAAAAAAAAATTTTAATCATATTTTTGTTTAAAAAAATAATCCAAAATATGATAAAATCATCATTCTGGCAACGCTGTTTATATATTATATTTAAACAAGGGAAAACAAAAATTTGTCAAATTAAACTTTGTGTGTCTGAGCACGAAACAAGGTTTAAAAGAGAATTCAACAGACTTTGTCAAAGTAAATCTTGCCTGTCTAAAAGGGGACTCAGTAAAATGACAAATAAAGAAACAGTGTTACCGTGGATGCCTTTTGTATCAATTTATTAGTATGTACTTGGTAAAATAAAAATTATTTTTATAGCAGATTTTGTGCGTATTTATAAAAATAAAAAACCAAACAAAAACAATACTACAGCAACACTTCTACATGGTACTTTTAAACATAAATTGCCAGCATTTAAAAAAAATCGTTTATCAAAATATTTTCTCAGAAATTTTATGATATCAGTAACTACGGCATTACTGGATTTACATATTTTAAAAATAAACATCATTTTTTAATCAAGATGAACCAAAAATAAAATAAAGGAGAAATTGTTAATTTAATTTCCTGATAATGTTTTTTGAACCCAAAAATAATGCTTTTTTCATAAGATGTTTTCGCTTCGAAAACATTTTAAAAATAAACTTGCGACTTACTGTCAACCTACTTGCAAATAATTACTTGCATGTGTAAAGCATAATACATGAATTACCTCTCTAATGCCGTTGATCCCCTGAGCTGTAATTGTAATTTTTTTGCAGATGATGTTTTTCTCCTGTTTAGTGGTGCCTAGAGCGTTTCTCGCAGTGGACCCATTTAAACGGTCAATACGTCGATGACTAAGGCTGCAATGTTCGGCCCTACACCCGTTTTTAACTCAGTTAGTAGTCATTCTTGATGATAATGTGATTCAATTTGTTGATCGCCATAAGTGCTTGGGTCGATAATAGGCTCTCGTTTAATTGTCATATTGATGGCTTATCAGGTACGATATTTAGTACGTTGCTCAAGTTCTACTGCTCTAATATATTTCCTCCTTTGTATGTAAGGAAGAGATTAGCGCTTGCAAAGTTGATGTCGCAAATTGTCTATGGTTTTGAGGTTACGACGGGTACCGTTGGTCTCCTCCTTACCAGACTTAAGCAGTCCATAATTTACCATATGCCCCATATAGAGCCTAGTATCGGAAAAGAATTTAGTACACTTAAAACTGTCACAAAGATGGCTACTATTAAAACATTTGGTACGTTAAAGTTTTATAGGACTAAAAAACACACTGTTAAATTTCATGAAGATTGGTCCCTAATTTGCCAAGGGCCCGTATAAAGCCTACTCTCGGAAAACAGTTAAGTGCGCATAAAACCATAACGAATAAAGTTTTTTGGAACAGTCGTAGTTTCATAGTTAAATCAAAGAAGAAAATGTCGTGAATATCGGCCCATAGTTAACCATATTCCCCATATAATGCCCGCTCTGGAAAATTATTTTAATACGCGTAAAACCGTAGCAGATAGATATTGTATTAAAATTTCGTCCAATTTTGCTTCACATGGCCGGAAATGATACTATTTGATTTGGTAATAATCGGTCCATAATTTACTTAACTGGTGCTCAAAATTCTGCTCGGTTGATTAATTTTGACGCGTCATCTCCTAAGCCGCATACATCAATGGCTGGTAATATAAATGCAAATCATACAGGAGTCACTGGATCATCATTCGCTCCTAGAGAACTAAAAACTATTCCACCGAAAAAAACTATATTCGCTACTCGTTTTGCACAGGATACAACCACAGAGGAGATGAAGCACCACGTGCTGGCAAACATTCAAAACTGTGTTCCAGATGATATAATCGTTTATAAAATGAATTCCAGAAATAGAGCATCTTTCAAAATAATAGTTCCTGAAGATTTATTCCCAAAAATTTTTGATCGTGCCTTTTGGCCTAAAAATGCTTTAATACGAGAATTTGTGTATAGAGAGGATGATATGGCTCGCCTTCCAAAATCCGTAGATACAATTCCAAAAAACTAATTTCCATTGTTTATTAAAATGTAAGAGGCATAAATTCTAAACTATCATCAATTTACTGTAACAGCTTTGGCTTAAGCAATTTTTAGAAAAGATAGAGAAAGTTGTGAAAAAGTATGTGATTAAAAACAATCCAATGAAAAACAATCTGATAAAAAAAACAGAGTGGCGATCAAGCTGATAATAAAGTAAAAAAGCCGGTGGTGTACTAATTGCCGTTTTAACTGAGTTTCTAAAGAAATTATTTTAAATGATTTTTGGCATATTGAAATTATATGTGTTTTAACAAAAATTAATAATAAATATATATATATTATTTGCCTCATTCGGATTCCTCTATTTATGAAGATCATCTGAAAGCTGTTGATATAATTTTAAGAAAATTAAGATCGTCTGATTTAAAAGTTGTAATTGGTGACTTCAATATGCCATCTGTAGTTTGGATTGGTGTTCCGGATTCTAGTCATTTAGTTCCAGTTCGCTCTTCGGATTCATCAGCAGAGTTTATCAATAGTTTGTTTAATAATTGTCTTTTTCAAGTCAACTCGATTAAAAATTCATATGATAGAATGTTGGATCTTATATTTGTGAATGATTCATCTGACTTTTCTATACTGCGCCATCCCCCAATTTCTAACTCTGAGGATATATATCACCCAACAATTGAAATATCGTGCTTATGCTTCTATCCTATCCAGAAAAAAAAACACATCTCAGCGCAATAAATTATTTTGTTTTAAACGTACAGATTACGAGAACCTTCAATGTCAAATGTCTCAAATTGATTGGATATGTGTACTAAACAATTGTAAAAATGATTTGGACCCCTGTTTAAAGACATTTTACCATATACTTAATAAATGTTTTTTGGCATCTGTACCTAGAGTGTTTCCTTCTAAAGCTAATGGTCCCCCCTTGAACACAAAATTTATATCTCGGCTTAAAAACAGGAAAAATAAATTGTATAAAAGGTATAAAAAATATGGAACGTTGTTGTGTTATGCAAAGTACTCAATATCAAGATCTGAATATACTAATGCTAATCAATTAGCTTATAAAAACTATTTAGATAAAATAAGACATGATTTCAAAAAGGATCCACAATCATTTTATAAATTCGTTAATTCTAAAAGACGATCGGCTGAATATCCTTCGATTATGAAATATCGTGATTCAGAATCTTCGGACGATAAGTCCATTACTAATATGTTTGCTGACTTTTTTGCATCAACTTACTCTTCGTCATCCTTTAACTATCAATATTCGTACACAATCCTTGAATCCACAACTTTTTCTATATCATCCATTAGCCAACAAACCGTCTTAAACGCCCTAGCTAAGCTAAAATCGTCAAACGTTGCTGGCCCAGACGGCGTTCCCAGCTGTATTTTAAAACAATGCTCACAAATATTATACATTCGATTGACTCATATATATGGAAAGAATCGTTTATAATTCTACTGTTTAAATCCGGATCTAAAGCTAATATTTCAATTAATAGAGGCATAGCTAAATTAAGTGTTATACCAAAATTATTTGAAAAATTTATATATGATACACTGTCGCATCACGCATCATCTATATTATCTCCAACACAACATGGATTTCGTAAATCATGCTCTACAACTACGAATCTTCTAGAGTTGACAACTTGGGTAAATGAAGGGTTTGTTAATGGCATGCAATCGGATGTTATATATAATGATTTTAGTAAGGCGTTTGATAAAGTTAATCATGATCTTTTGCTGTTTAAGCTTGATCGGATGGGTTTTAGTTTATCGCTTCTTAAATGGCTTGGTGCATACTTAAAAGGCAGAACACAATCTGTTAAATTTCGTCATTCATATTCAAACTGTATAAATGTAATATCAGGTGTTCCTCAGGGTAGTCACCTAGGGCCCCTATTTACACTATTTATAAATAACCTTCCTTCTGCAATTAAACACTCAAAAACTTTAATGTATGCAGATGGTGTAAAACTATTTATTTCCTTCAACAACTCTGAATAGCAAGTTCTTTTGCAGAATGATATTAATAATTTAACTACCTGGTGTAGCATTAACTTAATGGATCTTAATGTGAAAAAATGTAAATATATTATTTTTACAAGATCAAGTCCAATAAATGGTAGCTATATTATGAATAATATAGTTCTAGATTTGGTTGATAATTTTAATGATCTTGGCGTACTTTTGGATACACAATTAGACTTTAAAAGTCACATATTGTTAACAGTTAATAAGGCTACTGGAGTACTTGGGTTCATAAAACGTTGGGCTAAGGAGTTTTCCGATCCATATACAACAAAGCAATTGTTTACTACCTTAGTAAGACCAATTCTTGAATATGGATCTGTTTTTTGGGACCCTCAATATCAAGTACATCCTAACAAAATTGAGTCAGTTCAAAAACAGTTTCTGTGGTTTTGTCTTCGCGGTTTGCGTTGGAACCCTAACAGAAGGTTTCCATCATACGAACATCGCCTCGCCCTTATTAAGTTGCCAACATTAAAAAGTCGTAGACGTATGTTAAATGTAACTTTTTTGTTAAAATTAATGAACGGTTGTCTTCATTCCGAATTTCTTCTTAGCAAAATAAATTTATTATAAATTATAACATCCTAAGCATAAAATATTACAGCACAAACTATGCTGATTTTGATCCATTTCGCAGAATCTGTGATGAATTCAATTTATTGTATCCATTTATAGATTTTAATAAAAGTTTGGAATTCGTGAAAAGAGATAATATATTACACTTAAATACAATAACCTAAAAAATTTATTATATTTTAATTTTCATATGTAAAAATTTCATTTATATTTGTTTTTTGTTAAATTATTTGTAATTTCTTAATTATGTTTTGTATAAATTGTATATAAATTAGTCTGTAGGGATTATTCCATAGACTTTAATAAATAAATAAATTAGTTGGCAAAATTTCGGACGAAATCTAGTTCAAAAATACGTTGAAAAATAGAAAGAAAATATAAAATGGAAGAAGTCAGTCTTCCATAACTCGAAAACAATGCGTTTCCGTAACTTTTGTCATTATATATTTTCTTCTTATTTTTTTAATGTTCTATCGCCGTATGAACATTTATTTTATTTGGAGGTGCGTTGGTAAACTGTATTTATGTAACCCGGGGTTTACACATGCAAGTGCAGGTTCGAAAAACTCAATAAACTCACACTATAGGTGTGTTCATTTACTTTACTAGCAGAAACTTGTAAAGAGAAAATAAGTAGGAATTTAAAGAAATTGCTCTCAAAAATACTAAAAAGTAAATACACACTTTGCCAGCCAAAATTTGCAAGTTAATTAAGTACCCATTACTTATTCTAAGGGCTAATAAATCAGAGCAAGTTAAACTCTCTTTTTGGTTTAAAATGTGTTTAAGCCAACAAATCTATAAATCAGAAAACATATAAACCATCTTTAAACGCATAAATTTGGGCGTTTAAACTACCAATACAAGTCATATGAATTTGTCAACATTTATCGTAGTGCTGCCACATATTACTTTTTAAACTACATATAATACATGGGACACTGATTTACAACTGTTGAGTTTAAACTACATATAAATTTAAGTTTAGTTCAACAAAGCCAGCGTTTAAGCACTCACTGATTTATTAGCCATAAGACTTGGGAAAATTTCATACATTACGGTAAAAATAATGTGATTTTATTAATTTATATTTGTTTATGTTGAATAAAATGAATCATGAATTGGATTTTTTTTTTAGGAGGTGAAAGAAAAATTCGGGTTTTCATCAATAATAAAAGATAAAAACCCCCTTTGTTAACAATTAAAGTATTTATAAGGCAAAACAAAATATTTAATAACAGGTACCAGTATATAACATTTCAACGTTACGGACTGACTGACAGATTCATCTTCGCACAGCCTTAACGCCGTGAGTTATAAAGTTGAAATTTGAACTGGAAGCTGGTCTCTCGCTAAATCGATCCAATAAAAATGGAAGAAATTCCCCAATAGTACGAAAATTGTGTGTGTATTAGTGAACAAATTTAGTGCATTACGACTCGCAAGAAACTGCTTGCATGTGTAAATGCTAGGAAAGGTGGAATTTTTAGAAATTCGAATGCTAACCTCATAACCCATAAACCAAAGATGCCCAAGGTAGTAGTATTTGTTAGAGTGACGAAATAACACTGGAAGAAAACAATTTGCTATTCATTTTATTTAGTCGTCAACGAGATTGCGACGAAAGCACATGTGTGGCGGGTGTTGTCATTTTTTTTAAATTATATTTTATTATTTTGTTTTTTTAATTTAATTTCTTATTTTTTTTAAATGTCTTATGACAAATAAGACATTGCATGTCATCAAAAGCATTTTGTAACATAAAAAACTTTTCGGCTGACATCATTAATATATCGCAATAATTTTAATTTATGTGTTCACTGTCAGCAGTCTCGATGACGATTAAAATGTAAAAAAAAACACAGAAGTTCTGCAAGTTTAGTTTGTCTCTCCCACTCAACATGCTGATTTCCTATTGGTTGATTGACGATCAAACAAAAGAGCGTAAGTATACGTGTGAGTTTAAGCCAGGGGTTTCCATTTCTTTGCACAATTGTGCGCACCACTACTAACACATATTTTTATACTCTTCAATTCAGTCGTCGATGTGACTTCGACAAGTGTGCATGTCTAGCGGATGCTATATTATTTTGTTTCAGCTTACACTCAAAAAATATTGTGCGGTCAAAAATGCTTTTGGTAGCATCCAATGCCTTGAGTGCAATTTTTATTTAGAGTTTAAATTTTAAGACTTAAATGTAGAATAATGTAACATTTCATAAGTTTACATGCAAAGCAAAGAACTTTGGAAAATGGTAATTATTTGAGATTTAAAAGCAATTTTTAATATTTCAGATAAAAAATTTCAAAATGTCTAACAGTCCTATGTGGAAGAAGCTGATAGTCACATTTATTATAGGTTTTATTTTACATACGTTTATGGATTCGGTTTTTATAATTTTACAACACTTTTTTATTTTTTCTTATGCAATACTAAAAATTATTATTATAAATTATTATCTGATCACTAATTCCACTAACACCGTGGTAATAGTTATAAAACAGATTACCCAGTTTTGGTGTTTAAAAATATTAATGTGTTCTTATAAAAAGAATTAAAAACTCTGCTAATTTTTTTATTGAGTGTGATTATACATTATGCTGTTAAAAAAATTATATATTTATTTGATGATACGTCATTTATAATTTTGTAAATAACTTAAAATTATATAAAAATACATATGTAACGTGATTCCAAATCAACAAAACTTTAAAATTTTCAAATAATATCTACATTGTTTTGCATTTAAGCTAACGATATGTGTTTTGTTTGTGAAAAAAAATCTTTGATGCCTGTAAAAGGGTCAATTTTTCTTTCGTAAAAAAGACGTACCTAAATGCAGAAATTATTAAGAAAAAAAATAGCCACAAGTATTTGTTGGTATTTTGTGCTTGTAAAAATATTTTTGTTTCTGTACCAATCGCGTCGGTAGGTTTTTTTCTTTGACAACACTTTTCTTAAGTAAAAATATTTAAAAAACAAGTTAAAAAAGCCTTGTTTTCCTACAATTTATGTGTAAACCTATACATATAAAAGCAAATGTGACAGCAGGTAAAATTTTTGGGTAAGAAGATGTGTTTTATTGATGTATTAATGAAACTTTATTGTTTAGCACTATTTTTATTGCTTACTTTTTTATGCTACAATTATATGACCGAGTCCAAAGAGTTAACCTTACTAATTTATGGTATTTATTTAACGTAACTTTGACCTGTTACAATGACTATACATTTTTGCAGGCAAACTCAGGTGCGCATTTGGTATTTTGTAAAAAGTTATGATATACTATTAGCTAGAATTAAAATGTATGCACAGATGTTTGAAGTATGAGTAACCCAACAACGTGAATACCCTTTCTATTTTACTTACCACTATGATCCCCCTAACTTTTTACTAAAATAACTTTTTCACGTTATAATTCTCATGTAATTTATTTTTGAAAAAATAGACCAGGGAAATCCATTTCTATGCACAATTGTGTATACCACTACTACCGCTATTAGCAAATTTTTGCGAATTACCGCTAATTTAGCAATTTTTATAGAATTTTTGCCATTCCTTATAGTTTAAGGCACTTTTACTAAATTTTATGGCTTGTTTGAAATATTAAAATGGTTCGCGATTTTCCCTATTTCTGCAACTTTTTTTTTTTGTTTTTCCCCTACATTTTGTTTTTTAACCGATTTAGCAATTTCAAATATATTTTAGGGTTTGTTTCCAAGTTTGCAATTTTTCGCGAATTTTAGCCATGCTCGCGAAGAAGCGATTTTTCACTGTAAATCTTTAGAGCTTTAACGATTTTTAATAATTATTAGGCTTTGCTATCATACCGCTATTATCAAATTTTTGCGAATTTCCGCTAATTTAGGAATTTTTATCGAATATTTGCCATTCCTTTTAGTTTTAGGCACTTTTATTAAATTTTATGGCTTGTTTGAAATATCTAAATTTTTCGCGAATTTTCGCTATTTTTGCAAAAAAAATTTTTCCCGACATTTTGTTTTTTAACTGATTTAGAGACTTCAAATATATTTAAGGGTTGATATCCAAGTTTGCAATTTTTCGCAAAATTTAGCCATGTTCCCGTTACCCATTGTCTTCCAGTTTTTTTTATATTTTACATTCTGCTGTTCTAACACTATAAAAGATGCTGCTCCACAGAATAAAAAAAATAAATTAGCTTTTGCGCTCATTTTTACTATTTGTGAAATATATTATTATTTTTGAACACTTTCATTAAATAACTATTTGATGCAAATATTTATTTTAGTCTGAACGCATGGCAAACATGAATTAATTTATTTTATTTAACACTTTTTGCCAACTGTTTCATCAAACAAAAATTGTCAAATGTTTGAGCTTAGTTTGAACATTAAACAAAATATATTTTTGTTTTACACAGTTTGAAGCAAATATCAGAACAAATATTTTCGTCAAATATTTCATTAGTCTGAACGTACCTTAATACATATTTTTGTTTCAGGTTAACAGAAAAAACTTTATGATGGCACTTAACAAATATTGTGCGGTCAAAAACGCTTTTGGTAACATTCAATGCCTTATATGGTATGCAACATTTAAGGAAGGAACGGAATATGTTATTTAACGTGTGATTTGCGTGCAATATTTATTTTTTATGAATTTTTAATACATAAAAATCTTTAATTTTTTTACAATTGTTTGATAAGATATTTCAAACTGATTTAGAGTCAAAAAGCTTCCGAATGAAAAAAGTGCAGTTTTAAAATCAGCGACATTGAATTGGTAAAGAATTGCTAAAAATTTTTTATCAACACAAAAAATTTTTAATTTTGTACCTTTGTGTTATACAACTTATAAAATATATTAGCGGTTTTCACCCTTTGTATTAATAGTACAACTCTGTTATATTTAATACGATTTTATACTTCAAAACGTGAGTGTCTTTTTCGTATGCATTGTAAATTAATGAATTTGCTGAGGGAGAGAAAGAGATAGATAAAGTTTCTTCAACTGTTTTATTCTGGTAAATTCACACACTTGTTTACTACTGCTTTTTGTGGGATTTTTCAACCACAGCGTAGTATATTTTAGTCTAATACATTTTGTTGTTGTAGTGTTGTAGATGTTAGTATTTTTACTAAAATTATAAGATTAACAAGGTCTACAAGGGACTTTACTGTCAAGGGTGAATTCCGCTATTACTAACATTTTATTTCGGCTGTAAATGAATGCATTCTCTCAATTTTTTTACTCTCTGGTACTCACTAATACACAACCAAAAAATTTTTGGAAATCCCTGGTTTAAGCCACTACTGGGCAGGGCTGTCAGATGTGGCGATTTCTCGCCAAACGTGGCGATTTTCAAACTCTTTTGGCGACCTAATTTTCGATTTGGCGACATGGCGATTTATAAAATAGTTGGCGATTTTGTTGGCTATTTTTAGCCATCTATTTGTTTTGAAATTTGTTAAATTCAAAACGAAGAAATAATATTTTTTTTATTCTAGTATTTCAATGTATGAAATTTGATGCATTCATATGTATGACCAGTATTTAAAACTAGATAATGTTGAAATGGATGATGAAGATAATCTATGATAATAATTTTTTTTTCACATTTAATGCCCGAAATTTCTACAAATAGATATCTAGCTGTGTATAGATATCTATTGTGTGACGTATTTTAAAACCTATTTCTTACCTACGGGGTAAAGTGTAGTGTATTTTAAACCATCGATTTTCGATAGTTAATTCACGTGGGCCAATTTAACGTTGAAATTGACAAAAAAGTGTTACTGGATAAGTAAAGATAACTGTTAGGTACGAACACGACCAGATATCTGTTAGTAGAAATTAAGGGCATAAATGTGCTCTTGAAAAAAGTTATAAGTAGAATTCTTTAAAAATGAATATAATGAAAGTTTATGAAAATGTTTCCATTATATTTTAAAGATTTTTTATGAATCCTAACTTACCCTTGGATGTTAATGAAATACAATAGAAAAAAATACAGTTTGTTAAAAGAAAATTGTAATGATGATATTCAATCTAATTAAGATCAGTTTAGGCCAACAATTTATAGCTACAAGGATACGGCAGGTACCTGTATTGAAATATTGAAATTCACTAAATATCTGCTTTGAAGTAGAATGCGATATGAAGTTTTCGACACGTTTTTACGAGCCAAAAGTTATATGAATTTAAATAGCACATGTTGCATTTCTTTTCTACCTTCACAATGTATTTCAAAAAAGAAGACAACAAGTTAGTCTTCTTGGTGAACTATATAGCGTTTAAGTTATATAATAGAACTGCAAGAACTTTCATACTAGTATACGGTCGTGTTTGCTTGTCGCTCTGTAAAAGTTATAAATTTAAACTGTTTTTAGTACACATAAAATTATCATTAACCATTTAAAATATCAACAATTTTTAATATTAATAAACTGTGTAATAAGTGTTTATATGTGCTGTATAACGAGTCTATCATAAACAAACATAAACTTTCTTCAGTTTGCATTTTATTATTTTGCATTTTATTATTACCTTGTTTTTGTAAAAGCATTTTTGTTGTTCGTACAAAGAATAAATAAGTAATATCTTATACTACTGTGATAACATCTGATTGAACTCACCATCACTACATATTATTACAACCTCATTGGTTTGTGAATTTGATACTTTCGTCGTAGCGCCATCTGTTGGAAAGTAGCTGTCATTTTAACCAAGTCAACATTTAATAATCAGTTTTCATCAAACTCAAATTTAGGAATAATTTGTGTTACTATGGACTGCCTTAATCCTAACTGCAACATCGCTGGTAACGAACGCATGATATCTTGTTGGTTATGCCTAAAATGTTGTCATTTGAAATGTAGTGGAGGACTTAAAGCACGTGATGCTGATGCCCTTGCTGACCCGGTGAAATGCATGCAGTGGAGTTGTTTCCGCTGTAAGATGATAAACGTAGAGTTCTACAAATTTTTCAAAAGTTTTAAAGATGAGTTTGACCAGCTTAATAAAGAATTCTCTCTGGTACAAAACAAGCTAATGAAATTTGGTGAGTTATTTACAAACTTTCCTAATTTGGATAAATTTGCAAGCTCGCAAAACCTGTCTTCTCCCAAAAGGAAGAAGTCTGATTATAAGTCTCCTGCTGTACCTTATATCTCACATTCTTCAACTTCTGCTTCTCTTAACTTAACTGATGACAATCCTCCTGCAACCCCTTTGGCTCTACACTCTAACTCTAACACTCTAGCACATGTTTCGTTAAATTTAACACCTACTGTAACCAATAAGGAAACTCTACCTAATTCGATTTTATCAACGTCCACTGTCCCAACAAAGGTTTCAGATACGAATACAATATCATATTTATCTGTACAAGAAGCAGAACAGCTGGTCATTGGAGTAAGCCAACAGCAACAACATTCTACTATGAATCTTCCTTCAATTAACAATAGTCTTCCTAATAATATCACTGGTAACCCGGTTCAACTTAAAGTTATTGGTCCAAAAAAGACAATATTTGCTGCTCGTTTTGCTTCGGATACAACGTCAGACGCAATAAAACAATATGTTAACTTTAAACTTGGTAAAGAAATTGATATAAGTGTTTTCAAGTTCAAGTATTCTGAAAGAAGAAGCAAATCATCTTTTAAAATTATTGTTCCAGAAGAAAATTTTAATACCATTGTCAATGCAAATTTTTGGCCTCCTAACGCTATTATACACGAATATGAATATAGAAATGCTTTTCGTTCTGATATTGCTTACTTACCTTCTCATGATAATATTCCAAAAAACTAAATAATTTGCAGACTGAAAACTTAATAAGTGTTGGGTACCAAAATGTGCGTGGCCTTAACACGAAATTATCCACCCTTTATGCCAATAGCTTTGGGTTTCCCTTTCATATAATTGTTTTTACGGAAACCTGGTTAAATAACAGAAAAAATATATACAATTATGAAATTTTATGCCCGAGATACCAGATTTTTAGATTTGATAGGATACATAAATCTGGTGGCGGTGTTCTTATCGCAGTGCTTGATTATTTTCCTTGTGAATATATAAACCTTACATCTAGTGATGATACTGAATTTGTTGCCGTTAAAATTAAGCTGTATTCGACTTATCTTTACATTTCCTGTTCCTATATACCTCCAAACTCGCCAGCTGAAATTTACAATAACCACATTTCTGCAATTAAACTTGTTCTTGGTCAGTCTAAACCTTCTGATTTGTTTATTGCCCTTGGTGACTTCAACCTTCCAAACATAGTATGGAGTAATCCTGTAGAAATAAACTATTTAATTCCATTACAATTAAATGAATTTATTCAGTCACTGCTGTCATGTGGACTTTCTCAGATAAACTACGTCTCCAACGCATTTGGGAAACTTCTTGATCTTGCTTTTGTTAACCAGCCATCAGACATACATGTGAGGAACACGCTACCTATTTCTCAACCTGAAGATTGTTACCATCCTACAATACAGCTAGATATTTGCCTTTCTACAAAAATCTTTCCCCAGGAATTAAGAGAAAATTTAAATAATTTGGTATTCTGTTTCTCCCGTACGGACTACACAAAATTTAATAGTTTATTATCGAAAGTCGATTGGGATACTCTTATTTCAGGAGATAATCTGGATAATGTCGTATCAAATTTGTATGCTGTATTGCATCACTGCATGTTGGAAGCTGTTCCCAAACAAATTATTCGCAGTAATAAAGGCCCTCCCTGGAATAATCGTTATTTATCTAAATTGAAAAATAGAAAAACCAAACTTTTTAAAAAATATAGGCTATCCGGCTCATCTGTTGATTTCACGAATTATTGCATTATACGATCTAATTACAACACGGCTAGCCAACTAGCGTATAAAAGCTATTTAAATCGAATGAAAATTAAAATGAAAACCAACCCCAGATCGTTCTACAATTTTATCAACAGTAAGCGTCGTGCAAGTGCGTATCCTAATTATTTGAAATTTGGATCTCGGAGTGCTGAAGATGATGTTTCTATTAGCAACTTATTTGATAAAGTTAACCACGATATTTTACTTTACAAGTTATCACGTATGGGATTTAGCAACAACGCAATACAATGGCTTAAATCATATCTTTTAGATAGAACCCAACAAGTAAAATTTAAAAATGCTACATCAAAATTCATCGATGTTCTTTTGGGTGTGCCTCAAGGAAGTCATCTTGGTCCTGTTTTATTTACATTATTTATTAACGATCTGCCATCGGTTGTTCAGCACTCTAACATACTCATGTATGCTGATGATGTTAAAATTTTTAATTCTTTTAACGATATTATTGATCAATCTATTTTGCGGTCTGACATTGAACTTTTCTCTCAATGGTGTAATTACAACTTATTGGATTTAAATATAAAAAAATGTAAACACATGTCATTTTTCCGCTCATTTAAACTTGACACTAGCTATTTTCTAAATGGAACATTACTGGATAAAGTTCACACTATTGGTGATCTCGGTATTTTATTGGATCACAAACTAAAATACTGTGATCACATTTCATTAATGGTCAATAAAGCTAATGGAGTTCTTGGTTTTTTGAAACGTTGGTCAAAAGAATTTTCTGATCCATATGTAACTAAACACTTATATACGTCTCTGGTGCGCCCTATCCTGGAATATGGATCAATTGTGTGGGATCCATACTTTAATATATATATCAACAGCATTGAATCTGTACAGAAACAGTTCCTTTTATTTTGTTTAAGAGGTCTTGGATGGAATTCGCTTGCACTACCTTCATATGAAAGCAGACTTGGTCTTATTAAGTTACCGACGTTAAAAAGCCGAAGAACAATGCTTAGTATTTCGTTTTTAATGGGTCTAATACGCGGTGATGTCGATTCCGGTTACTTGTTAAGCAAAATTAACTTCAATGTTCCAGTGAGACCTACACGAAATTTTCATCCGTTAAATTTAACGTATTACCGTTCTGTTTACGCTAACAACGACTCCTTTCGTCAAATTTGCTTGAAATTTAATAATCTATATAATCTAATTGACTTTTCTGATAGTAATGATGCCTTAAAAAGAAAAATTATTGTTTATTTAAATTCAAATTAGTTAATATCATTATTCTATATTTATTATATGTACTATAATTTAAGCACTTATGTCTGTAAGGATTTTTAATCTATAGACTGGAAAATTAAATAAATAAAAAAAAAAAACTACATACAAATATATTGTACATCCAATATTTGTTTAATACTTACCGCAAAATCCTTTTTTTGTTACTTTAAGTAGACTACTGTAAAATATTTTAAACACTGCACCTGTTTTGTTAAATAAAAATTAAACAAAATATATGGCGACTTTTTTTGAATTTTTGGCGGATTTTAGGGATACGGAACAAATTTTTTTTGGGATTTATGAAAAAATATTTTTAATTATTCTAAAAATACATATATTATTGTCGAAATCGAAAAAAATAAATGCTTTGGCGATTTTGTCGATTTTTGACATTGAATTTGGCGAAAAAGATCAAAATCAATCTGACAACCCTGCTACTGGGCATCTTTGCCATGGATTCATTTTTTTACAAAATGAAAATGGACGAAAAAAGGAAAGTGTGTTACGTTGGTGTTGCTTTTAAATTTGTTTCTAGACAGTTTGTTGGTGAGGAAATGATCGGGCTTGGAATGCTTGAAGGCGATGCTCGTCGGGTTGGGATGGGTTCTTGATCATACCAAAATCACCAATTTTCAACGTAAACAAAAAAAAATAATAACATCTCTCATTCCAAGACTTGGTGTAAATAAGATAAGGGACAAACAGTGCCATAGAATTAGAATCATTGATAAATATTTCTTCCCCATAAAATTTACCTACATATGTGTTTCCAGAATTACTACTGTGATCATTACAATCAAATTCGTAGTATTATCTAATTTTCTTACTTTTTGCAAGTCACACTTCATCATTTAGTTTAGTCAGTATTTCCAATAAATATTTTCTACTCTAGTTGATTCATTTTAAATTCATTATTTATTAAAAAAACGAAAGTCTTGATACAGGTATGCAACTAAGCTTTTTAATAAATCATTCAGTTTATGAATATAAAGTATTAAGATAGAATTGTAAAAAAAAAACTAATTTTATAATACTTAATTAAAAAAAAAATAAGAATTAATGCTTTATATGCTACAAAAATAGGAATTCATATCATTAATATCTCATTTATACGAATGGATGTTTAGTTTTTTAAATTGTATATTATGACTTACAGTTTTGAGGTCATATTCCAATTTTTACCAAAACATATTATCTTAAAAAAATTACGTCTTTTGATGATCTGAGCTCAAATGCATCCATACGTTTTTTTTTCTGAAATTTTAAAAGAAATTGTTAGATATTTTGCAAGTAAAATTGGTTATAATATACAACGATAATTAAAATGGCAACCAAGTTAATTGGTTATCATTTATGTTACTAATAATCTTAAAGTTATATTTCATTTTTATAGTTTTAAGAATATTTATTAATTTTAGTTTTAATGTTGTCATGTACTTTACAAGCAGAAGAAAACTATTCATTTATTTATTACATACAATTCAAAAGTCGGAATATACCTTAATAAATTGTAGAGTACATGTTAACATGGCATGGAATTTCAGAGAAATTTATTTACATAGTTAAAATAGAACCTGTAAAGTTAATTACAGCTTTTTACTGTTAGTGGTTTATGGTACTTATTCCTTAAACGAATTATTAATAAATGATGACGTCGTCACTTCGGTGAGTTTACATCTTTTGATCCTCTGAACTGTGGGTTGAAATGGGTCGAAAGTGACGCTTAATTGAATTTTTAAAATTAAGTTTTTGTATTAGTATTTGGTATCGGATAAAATTTTATAAAATTCTACATCACTATGTAAATTTTCAAGCATCTATCTTGTCAGCTGACTCCGTAGTGAGCTGTCAAAGTTAAAAAATTTTTGAAATTTTTTTTAAATAGCGAAAAAAGTAAAATTTTGCATTAAACGAGTCCGTAATTTCCAAATTTAACGTTAACAAAGTGTTATTTTAAGAATGGAACCTTCAACTTCAGGTATTTAAGTGTATAAAAATGATGTAGTGTTTTTGAAAATATATGTGAAAATATTTTTGACGATTTTTTTAAAAAAGGTCTAAAATTGGCCTATTTTTGATGTTTCGTGAACCATAACTTCTAAGTTAGTTAAGGTTGGGTTTTGAATCATATATTTTCTAAAAGCAAGAAAATTTGGGGTATTGTTGCTCCATTTTTTGCTATTAACATTTTTCTGTTTGAAGTCGTGTTTTTTCAAAGTCATGTATTTAACAAAACTAACGTGTATTTTGTTTTGCTATAGTCATTTGTTCAATGTTTACTATTGTTGTTATTGTTGTCGGAGAATTTTAATTTCAAAAGAGACAGGTGCGTGAACAAGTTTCAGTCATCTTCATTCACGAGAGTGTAAAATTAAAAAAAAAAAATATTATAACGAAAATTTATAACAAAAAATGGCTTGCTAATAATTTTAACAAATGAAACTGATTGTTTTTCATTAAAATCAGTATTATAGATTAAATAGCCATGCTGAAAATATCATGTTTAAGAATTCACAAAAATAAATCCCAGTTCACGAGCTCATCTCTATTATGATTGTTATTATAGGTCTGTCTGGGTACTTTTCCAGTAGCAAATACTCAGTAAATTTTTTTGGGAGAGTAAGACAAATTTTACTCTTTCGGCTGAGAATATCTCAAAAAGTACGCAGACAGTATCCAGTGAAATCTTGCAAGAAAAAAGCTGATCGGTGTGTAAACAATTGAAATTACAAACGTGAGCCAAAATAGCGTTGAAGAAATAGCGTCAATTTGGGAATTTAAAAACCGGGAAACCAAAATACCCAAATAATGGGTATTTGCAGTATAAACAAAAAGTTAGCGTCGAATTTAGGAATTTCAAATAGGGAAGTACAAATATAGGACAAATCTAGTTTACCGACGCAGCTCCAAATAAAAAAAAAGTATCCAGGGTGATGAAAAATGGAAAAATAAGAAGAAAAAATAAAATAAAAAAGTTGGCGCAAACGCTTAGTTTTCGAGTTATGGACGTTTAAAGTTTTCTTATAAATATGTGATTTTCCACTACAATTCTAAACGTATATGGCCAATATTGGTATCAGTTTAAAGCTCTTGAACAGATTTTTGTGGATATACATAATTTATTTCAAAATATTAAACTCTTTAGATCACATTACAGTTTTTTTCATTTTACGTCGAAATGTTACGGAAGTGCACTAGGAAAGAATGTAGTTTATTTAAATAAAAGTGTAATACAAATTTTATAAAATAACAAACACTAGCATCGCAAAAAAATTCTTTGCATAGCCAGCCTTTGGCCGGACGCAAGGATGTTCTTCTCTATGGTATAATAAACACCGGTTTCGCTTATTAAAGCTTCCTTGCATAGCCGGCCTTCGGCCGGGCGCAAATATTTTCTCCCCTATGGTATAACTAATACCGGCTTCGCTAACTAAAGATTCTCTGCATAGACGGCCTTTGCCCATGGGCAAGGATTCTCTCCTCATTAGTATAACATAAACATAAAGAAGGTTTTACTTGTATTTTAATTAAAATTCTTAAATAAATTAGTATATACATACATTAAAGAATTAGAAAAAATTAATAAATTTGTTTTTATGCTTACTAAAAAACTTTTGTATTTTGCAAACTCGTCCCACTTCTTAATAAACTAAAAATATAAAAAAAAATTCTGTATGTCCAGAAAGATCTAGTGAAACGCTTTGCAATGATACCAATATTAGCCATATACATTTGGAAATGTACTGCAAAATCACATATTTATATAAAAACTTAAAACGCCCATAACTCGAAAACTAAGCGTTTGCGTCAACTTTCTTATTTCATTTTTTCTTCTTATTTTTCCACTTTCTATCACCCTAGGTACTTTTTTTTTTATTTGCAGCTGCGTCGGTAAACTAGATTTAAGCCCAAATATATTTATATTTTGAATAAAAATACAAAAAATATTTACCACAGGCTTTTGCACGGTATAAACTATATATTTTTTGCAAGCATCGCTCATTTTGTCCAGAAAACTATTTACTTTCAGAAAATATACAGTTTATACCGTGCAAAAGCTTGTGGTAAATATTTTTAGTATTTTTATTAAAAATATAAATATATTTTAACTTCCCCTTTTTAAATTCCTAAATTCGAAGCTAACTTTTTGTTCATATACTGTAAATCCCCATTATTTGGGTATTTTGGTTTCCCGGTTTTTAAATTCCCAAATTCGACGCTATTTCGTCGACGCTATCTTGGCACACGTAAACTCTCTCATTCAAAGAGTTGCAAAATCTTACCAGAGGAAATTTCTCCAGTAACATTTTGCAAGTTCTCTAACTTCCAACCGTCAAAAAATTCTCTTTTTGGCTCTCTCGCTGAGATTTGGAGTACGCAGACAACATTTTGCAAGATTTTGCGACATTTTGTACAAAATTATGCAAAATATGTGTACGCAGACAGACCTTATGTTGTGTTTTAATCAGTGGTGTCAATTATGATTGTGTTAGTGCGAATACTCTTGTCTCTTTCATTGCCAGCGGGAGGAATCTGCGGTTGCGAGGCCTATTACGAGGCCTAATTAACATTCATATTTTGCTATGAAGACTTTAGAGCAATTAATAATAATACAATTATCGAAAAATGTTGAGTTATGGACAGACACACTCAGTTATTATTTAAATAAATTTAATTTGGAACCTGCATTTCGCAGAAACTTTGTTTATTTTTTGGAAAAATTGAGCATTTGACAATATTTGTAGTCTTTTTACAACCTTTTACAATTCTTTCCAATATTATTAATTTGGTGCTCAACATATCTTTGCGAATGCCAACAATGAAAATTCATTTGCACATACTAATGCAAATAATAACCCCATTAAGTTTAAAAATATTCTATAATTATTAACCACCATTATAAAAAGAGAAGATTTTACTAGCCTATAAAAATATACTTTTATTTACCAATAATATCTTCTAAATTTATATTGCAGTTTCGAAACAACAAAACATTTTTTAGGTTTGCGGACGTTAATTTATTGCGTTGTTTTGAGCAAATGTATTTCAAATCGGAAAATATTTGTTCGCAAAGATATATTGAGGAAAAAAAGCGACAAACATTTGAAGGAATTTTTTTTAATACAGGATATAGTGCCCCGTCTAAATTTTTCCAGAACTCAATAATATTTTCCCTATCTGGATGATTACATTTTTAATAAACTCATCCGCTTGTATGCTCGTAATCGCTGTCTTCAAGACTAATTAATAAAATTCAAATTTGAAGTTTACAGAAGCTCAATAAACACAACATCAAGGCGAATTCATCACAGTTATTCTTGATACTACAACAAGTACACCTCGTACAAAAACCACAAGCAATTTGTTTTTTTTAAATCATTGTACAATGTTAAAAACAGAAATAAAACAAAACAGAAACAAAGATAATAAATAATAAATATATTATTTCTGTTTAGAGGCCTCAAAACAGGCCGTGCGATCGTGCGATATTTCCCGCTGAATGAGAGTGTTTTGCAGTAAACAATTATATTTTACGCTCGCAAAATAAAAGAGCTTAAGCGTACATGTGAGTTTAGCTGACACAATTGTGCATGACGCTGACATCCCTGGTTTTAATATTACAATTTGTTGTTTTAAAAGAAATGTTTATAGTGTTTTACTTCAAATAAAGTAATCGGTATTGGGTAAAAGGCTAAACAAATAAAACATTTGAATTATTTTAAAAAATAATTTTATCTATTTTAGGGACAGCTCCTCGCCGTGAGCTTTATAATTTTATGAAAAATATTGAAGTACATGACTGGAAAGGTAAAATCAGCATATTAAAAACGAAAATAATTAAACGAATAAACCCCACCAATATGACTGATTTTGAACAAAGATTTAAAAACTTTGGTTCCGACTTCAAGATCCGTTATGGCAAAAGTCAAAGGAGCAATGAACGTTTTTTGAACTTAAATAATAAATAAATGAGGTCGTAAGGAAGTTTCATTTGAAGAGAGTTGTGAAAAATTTAAAGCCTTAATAAAAAAAATGCGCACAATATTAGTTGTGGTCCCGAAATCCACCTAAAGGATTTTCGCAATTTTGCTCATAACACTGCAAAGTACTTTGTTGAAAAATATCCATGGTTTTGTATGACTCCTACAATACATAAATTTTTAATTCATGGTCCCGAAATCATAAAATATGCCCTTTTACCGATTGGAGAACTTTTAGAAGAAGCTCAGGAAGCCAGAAATAAGGATTTTAAAAATTATAGGGAACACTTTGCTCGCAAATGCAGCCGAGAAAAGTCGAATGAAGATATTCTATATAGTATAAATAAACAAAATGAGCGGAAAGAAAAGCAACAATTATCAAATTCCGAACTACGGCTTTTTCTATCGCCTATTATTTCTCAAGAAATACATGATAGTGAAGATTATGATGAAGATACAGATGAGGAAGATAATGATGCAGATTGTTAAAACAATTAGTTTATAATATATAATTTTTTTCTTAAATACCAACAAAATGGAAGTTTAAATCAATTATGTAGAAATATTGATATATGTATATATTATTTTTAATTTATCTTTTTAATAATATATTCAATATATTTTAATTTTAAATTTTATATCATCATTTATAGCTTTCTATTTTAAATTTACAATAAAATTTGTAAATTAAGCCCATTGTCCACAAAATTGAAAAAACGTTCCCAAACAGACAAAAAAAATTTTTTTTTTTAAATTTGTTTTGTTTAATATGATTTCTTTTTAAGTGTATGACAATTATTGATAAAGAAAAAAAATTATAAAAATTTATTTCGTTACTATTTTAAAAAAGTTGTAAAATTCCCGAAATCCTTCAAAACCCAAATTCAGCCTTTAAATTAAACTTATGTTCATATTTATGCAAAATATATATTCATTTTTTTTTATTTTTTAGAAAGAAGACAATATAAGCTTTCGTTTGCTTCTCATTTTTTAAAAAAATAACTTTCCATTTTAAAATTACGGCGAAAATTCTGAAAAAATCTATAAAATTCCGAAAAATAAAAATGTCTATAAAATTGTAAAAAAAAATTTTTTCCATGTATCTTTTCATCAGAATATGCGTTTTTATGTATATTTAACGATTTGAAAAAAAAAATTTCAAAAAAATTTAAATTAATCGCCACTTTCGGTGTCATCGAACCCACTGTGCTTTTTTTTTTTTTTTTTTTTATTATTCCTACACTAAATCCCGCGAAGCTTTTTGCTTGTCTGCAGGAGACCAGAGTCTCTGGCGGGAATCGAACCCGCAACCCCGGTACTGATAGACTTGCTCACTACCAGCTAGCCTACCGGGGCTGTTAATAACATTAAATTTTAAAACTCAAGGGTATTGTACTCTTTTACACGTCTTCTGTGGAAAAAGCACTTGAATAAAAAAAATTCCACATAATACAATTGACGTCATTGATTTAGGCAATACTTGCTTTAATTATTTAAAGTCACTCTAACAACAGTGTGGGACAATGTGATAAAGCGACTTATAACGGCACTTGATGTAGCGAAATTTACTTTTACGACGTAGACTGAAGATTACCCTACAAAGGGGTTTTTTCTCTTACATAAGGCAACTTTTCATCAGTAATTAAAGATTTAATAAAATTTTGGCATTAGTTATGGTTTCCATTAAGGGAATTTAACGATTAAATAATTGTGTAGACTTATCTTCATACATATAACAATATAAAAAACCATTTACTTGTGTGTTCATCAAATTATTTAAATAACGCTGATTAAGAATCTTGTATACTTTTTTTTTTGTTTTTTCATTATTACATTAAAACCTTGTAGACAAATTTATTTATTAATACATAATTTAGTTCCAACACTTTGTTGAATTACTCACCAATTAAAATTAGGTTTTAAGTTCTGTGTAAAATTAATCGATATGAATCCTTTCAATATCTTAACAATTATTATTTGTCTTTATCTTCTCCTCTTTCTTTTAATTATAATGTATACCAAAGTTCTTAAGTTCTTATCTTTGCTTTTTTATGCCAGAATTTGCGCTTGGCTCGCTTCTTATTACACGATCAAAAGAAAAAAAATTCTCATTAGCCTTAAGCACTCTTAAAGTAGTAATGTTAATATTGTATGCTCGTTCTCGATAAATGCATAAATGTTATCGAACAAGTACTAATTTGCTTATCGCACTTTACAAAAAAAAAATTGCTGTTACCCTGTCTTTTCCTTCTGTGCAAACCAATAAGTCGAATTAAAATGTAAACTTCTGAACAAACCCAAAAAGGATAATCAATTTGTGTGTATGCTTGGTATACATCTGCATACATATATAATATGGTACTGTAGAAAATAATTAAAAAACAAAAAAAATTGATATTACCAATTAATTGGAAATTTCAAAACTGAAATTTAAAAAAAAATTTCTTTTCTCACCGGACACTTTATTGTGTACATTTTCATAGAGGAACAAATAACGTTGCTTACCAAATTTGCTACAAGTGATTTTATTATTTTTAATTATATTTATTTTTTTATTTAATTATTCAACATTATTCACTATATTATGTGGCAGCTCAATTCAACTCTTATGTACAAATAGGAAGAAAGTGTCATCGCAGTTCATTTTGTTCTGAACAAGAATTAAAATTAAACCATTAATTTTTCAATTAAAGCCAATAAACATAGAAGTAAAAACTGTTTCACATTCGTAGCTTATCCAAAAAAAAATACAAATTTGTTTCTTTTTCGAAATTCAAACATTTAAGGGGTACTTTCTTTACAAAACATTTTTCTCCATTCGGTGCAATATATGTACGTTCTCGACTATGGGCTTCCACTAAAATAATGATTTTTTTTTATATTTCAATGGGAAGAAAACATATAAAAAATGGTGAAATGCGGTAAATTAAATGTCTTTGTTTTACTTTTACAAGTGGTATCATTTTTATTTGCTATAATAGATACAATTATAGGTTGTGAGGGTAATGTTTAGAGCTGTGTAGTTCATGAACGAACTAGTTCAATTGAACTATTCAGTCAAATGAACGATGACCGGTGTTTTTGTATCACCGTACGTTTTAGTTCACTTAGTTCATTTTGGGTCAGTGTCTTTTTTTGTCAGTTCACTTTTGGTCTTTTTGTATTTTTATTCTTGTGAGCTGTTTCTGTTACTCATTGCCACATTGCTTTAAACATTTTCATAATACAATCAGGGTTGTCGTGTATAACAATTTCTCGACAAACGGCGATTTTCAAGTTTTTTGCCGACATGGCGATTTTTTTTGAGGCTTATAAGATATATGTCGATTTTATTTTCTATTTGATAAGCCATAAATTTGTTTTGAGACTCTTGGACAAATTTTCCGTTTGTTATTTGGAAAGATTATTTCAACGATGGTATTCGATTTAATTTAAATCAGTTTTGGCTAAAATTTTATAGCTATACGTCCGGTACGTACCATTTCAAAGAACTTGCTTTGACTGTCTTTATATGCATGTAATTTCAACTGCTAATGCCTGTGTTGAAAGAGTTATATTAATAATGAGCTCCACAAAAACTCACCTTCAATATATAATGCAATAGGACCTTCTTGACGCGTTATTACGAGTTATGAATTATATGAAATATAATCAATCAATAAAATCCTTTACAATGTATTGAAAAACAAAAAGAATTGTCTTGCCGCTGAAATGTATACCGTTTTAGATATAAATACAATATTTGTTTCATTAATTTGTTTAATATTTTATAGTCAACATTGTACTTTTTTGTGTCAGCTAATTATTTGTATTTTGTTTTAAATAAAAATTAAACAATGTTCATTTCCTGGCGACTTTTGTATATTTTTGTCGAAATAAATGTATTCGGAAAAAATTTATTTTTGGGGATTTATAAAAAATATTTTTAATAAAAATATACATATGTTTTATTGTCAAAAACCAAAAAAAAAAGCTTTGGCGTTTCTGACATTAAATTTGGCAAAAACGATCTGACAACCCTGGCTGCCATTCACAATTTTCCTACAATTTACATGAGCGTTGCCAGTTGTTATTAATATAAAACCCGCAAAATGCAATTTTTCATTTGAGCAAAAAATTTTATGCATATTTAATTTATTTTTTTAAAATAAGACCTATAAATAAATAACCAAATTCGATATTCGACAATTTTATTTATAAAAGCTTAGTCAAGTTTTAGAGCACGAAATTAGTATGGAAAACCCGCTTTTAATGTATACATTACTTAAGCATTCGTTTATGAATAAGACTGTTAAAATATAAAAACATTTAGTTTATAAGAGACTACTTGTGTATTTTAACCCTGAAAGGTAACTCTTCATTTAAGTACAATAAAGTTACTCTTCGTCGAATCGACGAACTTTTTGCAAAAAATTCTAGCGGAACGATTTTTAAAGTAAAAAATCAACAACAAATTTTTTAGTTAAGCATTTTTTTAAAAAATAAAATAAAATAAATCATCAACTATATGAGTTTTGCTCTCTTTCAAAATTTGAAAGTAAGTTGTTCGGGTGCAATCTTGCAACTCAATTTTGAGCAGATACCTTGAACCGATTTAGCTGACATTTTGTAAATACGTTTAGTTTGGATGACAATGCACGGTTAACTGTGTTATTCTAAATCCAGCTTGGTAAGATACCCAAGATGGCGGAAATAATTAGTTTTAATGCATTCCTACAATATGAATATAAAAGGGTGGGCTTACTGAGAATAAGTCGAAAAATTAAGTGACGTTACTCTAAATCCAATGTGGCGAATATACGAATGCGAGTCTTGAAATAAATTAAAAGTAAAAAATATTTTTTAAAAAAACAAGCTTTTATTTAAATGCGCTGAAAAGCAAAAAAAAATTAAAAATAAGAAACCTTTTAAAAAAACGCTTTCATTTAAATGCTCTAAAAAGAAAATTTTACTTTAGAACTTTTACTATCAACTTATAACGTCATTAAACAATTTATATGATATAAAAGCTTGTCGCGAGATTAACTTGTGTAGACAAACAAGTAAATTATATAACTTAATGTGATTGATTTTCACTATAAAAATTTTCAAACAAAGTTAATACAAGTACTTAGACCTCGCGAATAGCTTTTTTTATCATATAAATTGATTAATGACGTTATAAGTCGATAGTAAAGGTTTATTTATTTTTTCTTTTTAGCGCATTTTAATAAAAGCGTGTTTTTTTAGAATTTTTTTTTAATTTTTATAAAATAAAAACAAAAAATAAAATTCATATTATTATATCTTTTGAAAAAATAATACATATAACACATGAATAATAATAATTAGGTTAGCTTAGGTTCCATTGGCAGCCGTGATCAAGCACAGCTCAAGGGGGGTCATTACTTAGTTCCCGTTGTGTTACCATCACCCCGTCTCCCATGGGTCCTATGAAATCTGGCTGCTAGTATTCCCATGCAGCCAACCGGTCGATTCAATAAAGGAGTGGATCCTGTTTACATCAACATCAGAGAGACAAATTTTGTCCCCAAGGGTTCTTCGACCAAACATTTTGAGTCTTAAGTCTCCGAAAGCCGGGCAGTTACAGAGAAGATGTTCCGTTGACTCTTCCTCCTCCTCATCGCCGCAACTTCTGCACAAGTCGTTATAAGGGAGCCCCAGCCTCTGGGCGTGCCTCCCAATTGGCCAGTGGCCAGTTATAACCGCAGTTAGGTTTCTTAGATGATGTCTGGACAGTTGTAATGCCCGCCGTGTCCTTTTTTCATCTATGATGGGCCAGATTTTCCTGGTTTCCCCACAGGTGGTTTCATCGTGCCACCTCTGACTGGCGATAAGATGAAACTTGTGCGCTATAAGTTGCTTACACCTTGGGAGTGAAGCACCTACATATGTGGAACCGTCCCGATTTAAGGTGGTACCTGCATGCGCCAACGAATCCGCCATGCAGTTCCCATGTATGTCCCCGTGTCCGGGGACCCAATTAAGGGTGACCAGTGAATGTCTCGCTATCTCCTCCAGAGACATCCGGCATTCTCGGACAATTCTCGATGTGATGAACACATTCTCCAGGGATCTTATGGCCGCCTTGCTATCGGTAATAATGTGAATATCTCTTCCAGATATTTCACCGTACCGGATGCGTTTCGCGGCTGTGTGGATGGCCATTATCTCGGCCTGGATGACACTGCAGTGGTCCGGCAGCCTTATAGGAATGCTCCAGTTTAGCTGCTCGGAGTATATGCCAGAACCGACACCATACAGTGTTTAAGACCCGTCCGTGAAAATAATATAATAATAATTACTATTGCTATTTGTTCATTGTTTTAATATTAAGAGTTTGTGCAATCGCTGCTATTTTTATTTTTTTGTTTTAATTTAAAAGTATTTTGTTCTTAAAATACGACATAGATATGAAATTTTTTTCCTACATTATTTTTGTTTAAATTAATTTTTGAAGAATTGCGCTCTTACTTTGAATAAGCCCTCACAACAAATTTTTTTTCTTTCTATTAAAATAAAGTTATCTAAACAAATGGAAAATGAGAACACCAAACAAGTTTTAAAATCGCCACGTTTGGCGAGAAATCACTACATGTGGCAGCCCAGATTGTACTATGAATTTTTTAAAACAATGTGGCAAGTCGCTACTGGCAATGTGTTAAAAGAAAAAGTATAAGCACTGCAATAGTATTGTTGTTTCTTTTCAATCAGTTATTTGGTATATTATAAAAAACCGAACAAAAAAACAATTGCGAATTTGGTCTGTGCTTATTGTTTTCTATTCTTGTGTAAACTCAAAAAAGTTTTACAGTTACTAAATATAATTTATTAAACTCGTTTTCCGTAAAGTTAAAAAATTAATGAAAATTTTGTTATATTAAATATAATAAACTGTTTCTACATGTTTTTCGAAAAAACAAACTACAAAAAATAAGGGTTTTCAGGATATCGCTTAAAATTACCATTTGTGCAAATGGACAAACTTGGGAGACTCGTTTCATAAATACCCTTTTTAACTTTTGTGTAATTTACAGCAACTAATATCATTTCAAACTGAAATGTCAATACAAAAATAAATTTTAAAAATAATAAAAAATATAAAAATAGATATTAGGAATTTTTTTTTTCATAAGCAACTTAATTAATAATAAGTAGACATTGGGAATTAATAATTAGATATTGGGAATTATTTCTTTTCATAAGCCGCACAATTGCGGGTCAGAAGTGTTGGGCAAATTTACGAAGTTTGTGTAAATGAATTCTCATACAATTTTTGATAGTTCATGTTGGAAGGTTTAAAAATGCACAGAATGCGAGACTTTTAAGAGATATCATGAAAACCCTAATTGAATTTTATTTCTGTTAATATGTTCAGTTTCATGCATAAAATAATGTGTACAAACATGTGTACATAAATAAAAGAAAAATATTTGTAGGTAATAATGACAGGTTAAAATACTGATTTAGCTGTCTTAGTACTAGAGGTCTGCACAAATGTATTTGCTAGCCAAATGATTGTTGTGTGTGTATTTGATATTCATATCAAATGTGTAAAAAAATGAGAGCTAGTCATTCACGCTCAATCATTTTAAATGAGCGATCCACACAACACAGTTCATGAAAAAGTGAGCCACATACACTAACACTAATTGTGTGTGTGTCCCTATTATTGTTTATTGTTTGATGAACTCAAATTCAATAAAAAAAAACTGAGTTAAGTTAAAAATCACACTAATCATTCGTGAGTTTGTTGTCTTTCTTGTTTTGGTAAAATTGGTTTTTCCCCTATTTGATAATTTTCCCTATCGTTCTTTGTTTTTGTACGGGCGTTTATTAAATTGGTTGGTTTATTAAGATAATATATTTTATTTATTGAAAATCCATTTAATTTGTTTAAATAAATATTTTTTTATTTAAAAAGTATAAATCTGTTTTTATGTGTGTATTTTAGTAATGAATGATCTGCCAAAGTATACAAAAGTAGCCAGTTGCAAAATTTTTTAACTTGGTTACGATTAAATGTAGTAGATATAGTGATTATAATCACTATATATATATATATATATATATATATGTATATATATATATATATATATATTCAAATATATTTTAAACTGTGTGACATAATTAAAACAAAAAAATTAACAAAAATTTAATTTGTTTAAAAATATATTTAAAACTACTTTTTGCTTCTAAAAAGTTGGTATCACTTTTAATGCAATATATTTTTACTAATATTTTGTTTTCGATACGATAAAAAAATTTCGAAAACACAAAACACATGTTGTGTTGATAAAACACAATATGTACATCGCCACACAAGTGTATTTACTCGTGTAAAAGAGCATATTTGTTACTTATACCTGTATCAAATATTTCTCTTACAACACTCACATAAATAATTGAACGCTTTGCACACATAGGTTATTTCTTACACACAATAAATTGTGTATGATTCTAAAATCACACACAACACACTACTGGCTAGTCTGGTATGTGAATTCATGTGTCGTTTAATCGCACAAATGCAGACCTCTACTTAGTACGTAATTTAAATTTAGTTAAAATTAACTGAAAACACCTTTGATTCAAAGGCTTTGAATATGTTTTTTGTAGTTTGAATTTTTTTAATTTAAAATAAAGAGAAAAGTTAATTAATTTCTACGTTATAAAATGAACATTAAAAATATAACCGTGAAATTCCTTTATTTAAAATGAAATGATCCGTTTTCTAATTACATTTTCAGTTTTTTAAACTTAATATTATTTTGAATTTAATATTTTCATAATATTTTGAGTGTATTATCACACGAGTATGCTATATTTATTTCTTCAAACACATTTTTCATCGATTGTAAAGACCAAGCTGACAAGACAAGTGAACTATACTGAACGAAAGCGACAAAAGACAAAGTGACCGGAAATGAACTATGAACTAAAAGAACATTCATAAGTTCTGTCTGCGTACACATATTTTGCATAATTTTGTACAAAATGTCGCAAAATCTTGCAAAATGTTGTCTGCGTACTCCAAATCTCTTACAGCGAGAGAGCCAAAAAGAGAATTTTTTGACAGTTGGAAATTAGAGAACTTGCAAAATGTTACTGGAGAAATTTCCTCTGGTAAGATTTTGCAACTAGTTTGAACAGCTGTTTTTATAAACTGTTTGAATGAAAGAGTTTACGTGTGCCAAGATAGCGTCGACGAAATGGCGTCGAATTTGGGAATTTAAAAACCGGGAAACCAAAATACCCAAATAATGGGGATTTACAGTATATGAACAAAAAGTTAGCGTCGAATTTAGGAATTTAAAAAGGGGAAGTAAAAATATATTTATATTTTTAATAAAAATACTAAAAATATTTACCACAGGCTTTTGCACGGTATAAACTGTATATTTTCTGAAAGTAAATAGTTTTCTGGACAAAATGAGCGATGCGTATATATATAGTTTATACCCTGCAAAACCCTGTGGTAAAAAAAATATAAATATATTTGGGCTTAAATCTAGTTTACCGACGCAGCTCCAAATAAAAAAAAGTACCTAGGGTGATAGAAAATGGAAAAATAAGAAGAAAAAATTATAATAAGAAAGTTGGCGCAAACGCTTAGTTTTCGAGTTATGGGCGTTTTAAATTTTTATATAAATATGTGATTTTGCAGTACATTTCCAAATGTATATGGCTAATATTGGTATCATTGCAAAGCGTTTCACTAGATCTTTCTGGACATACAGAATTTTTTTTAATATTTTTAGTTTATTAAGAAGTGGGACGAGTTTGCAAAATACAAAAGTTTTTTAGTAAGCATAAAAACAAATTTATTAATTTTTTCTAATTCTTTAATGTATGTATATACTAATTTATTTAAGAATTTTAATTAAAATACAAGTAAAACCTTCTTTATGTTTATGTTATACTAATGAGGAGAGAATCCTTGCTTATGGGCAAAGGCCGTCTATGCAGAGAATCTTTAGTTAGCGAAGCCGGTATTAGTTATACCATAGGGGAGAAAATAATTGCGCCCGGCCGAAGGCCTGCTATGCAAGGAAGCTTTAGTAAGCGAAACCGGTATTTATTATACCATAGAGAAGAACATCCTTGCGTCCGGCCAAAGGCTGGCTATGCAAAGAATTTTTTTTTGCGATGCTAGTGTTTGTTATTTTTTAAAATTTGTATTACACTTTTATTTAAATAAACTACATTCTTTCCTAGTGCACTTCCGTAACATTTCGACGTAAAATGAAAAAAACTGTAATGTGATCTAAAGAGTTTAATATTTTGAAATAAATTATGTATATCCAGAAAAATCTGTTCAAGAGCTTTAAAATGATACCAATATTGGCCATATACGTTTAGAATTGTAGTGGAAAATCACATATTTATAAGAAAACTTTAAACGTCCATAACTCGAAAACTAAGCGTTTGCGCCAACTTTTTTATTTTATTTTTTCTTCTTATTTTTCCATTTTTCATCACCCTGGATACTTTTTTTTTATTTGGAGCTGCGTCGGTAAACTAGATTTGTTCCTATATTTGTACTTCCCTATTTTAAATTCCTAAATTCGACGCTAACTTTTTGTTTATACTGCAAATACCCATTATTTGGGTATTTTGGTTTCCCGGTTTTTAAATTCCCAAATTGGACGCTATTTCTTCAACGCTATCTTGGCTCACGTTTGTTATTTCAATTGTTTACACACCGATCAGCTGTTTTCTTGCAAGATTTCACTGGATACTGTCTGCGTACTTTTTGAGATATTCTCAGCCGAAAGAGTAAAATTTGTCTTACTCTCCCAAAAAAATTTACTGAGTATTTGCTACTGGAAAAGTACCCAGACAGACCTATACATAGAAAATTTTGTATACCAAAAATTTTCATTTCAAATGAATTTATTCTAATAACAATTTCAAATCGGAAACATTTCAAAGAACGGAGGATATTAAGATTATAATGTAAATTAAAAGGATGGGAGGGTTGAGATCATAGGGAAGTTTTACCATCTTCTTCCTGTTACTTAATTCGGACCGGGTTATAATTTTTTTTTAATTTTTTTTTTATTTTACGACGGTTAACATAGGTTACTTTTAGCTTCCTTTTAAATTAAATTTTTAGCGGTTTTTAACCAGTCTTAAGGGAGACAAGAACACCACCCCATAGCCCTGAGTACAGTCGGAAGAATAGGTAGTGATGGTCTCCCAAGAGATAGGGCCGAATGCAGTATTGACCGTTACATAAATTTAATGGAATTTAATGGCGCCCAACGTGGGGTACAACAGCGTAAAACCTGTCAGCTCGGCGTACTATCGAGTTAAATATTATTAAATAGACTTCAAATTAATTTTTGATCTGTACCGTATGTTTTTTTTTATTTTTAATGTGTACGTTATTTTGTTTGAGATTTTAGATCTTGGACATTTCGAGATCCTACTCACAAAATCTTACGCAGGCAACTTTTTATTTTTATTTGGATGTTTTTTTCTAAATTTTATTAACAAGTAGATGATTAAGAATAGGATTTTTGTACTTGAAAAGTTCAAATACTTACCTATTATAAATCTCAACTATTTATTTATTTTGCTTCGTTTTAAAATTTCATTTTGAGATTTTTGTATTGTCATTCAAAACTACTATATTATTTATCATTTTAATTTTATAACACCTTTATTTTTTATTTTTAACTTATGTCTGGAATTTAGTACATATTTTTTTATATTTTTTTTTATGCTACCTAGCTTTTGTTTGATTAACTTAGTAGTGAAAAATTGTATTTATTATAAAACTTTAAAACATGCCTTTGACAAGAAGGCGCGACGAAAGGAAACTTTAACGCCCAGTTCCTCTATGTAGAAACCTCCGCCAACTCTTTCCCCCTTCCTTGAACCATCAGTGTATACCCCCAGGGCTGGTTCATGGAAGGTGCCCATAACCGACAGCGCACTTTCGTGCGCTATAAGTGTCGCATACCTCGCGCCAAAGAAAGGCTCCGGGGTGCAGTAGTCCTCGCCTTCAGGGACAATCGAGTATCCATAGTCACGGTTCGATCAGCCGTGTGCCGCGTTCAACCGTATCGCCGAACAAAGAGCCATATGTCTGGCCGTGATGTCCACCGGCAGCCAGTTTAGCATAGTAAACAGCGCCCTGGTGGGAGTCGAGCGCATTGATCCTGTGATCATCAATGCGACCAGTCTGTGAACCTTCTCAAGCATCGCACGGTACCTGCCCTTGTCCAGCGCAGTCCACCATACGACAACACCGTAATACAGAGTCGGCTTTACTACAGCCTCAAAGATCCAATTGACACACCTCGGGCCCATGTCCCAGTTCTTGCCAATTGCACCTCTGCACGCATATATTGCAACAATTGCCTTTTCCATCCTCGTCCGGATGTTCAGCCCCCAGGACAGTTTACTGTCCAGGATTACGCCCAGATACTTGGCGCTGTAAGAGAACTTAAGTTCAGTCCCATTTAGCCTCGGAAGTCTCATGACCTCAGTCCTAAACTTCCTCGTGAAGAGTACCAGTTCAACAATAGAATCCGGGTTGACATTGTTAAAGGCCACTTCAATGTCGAGAAAGGCCATCAGAGCACACTCCTTAAATTCGAGTGATCTCTCAATAGTTCCAACTAATGAGTGAAGAGCCGTTTCAACAGACCTACCCTTTGTGTAGGCATGCTGAGAGGTCGAGAGTAAACACTTGGGGACGCTCATCCTCAAGTGAATGTCGATAACTCTTTCAAGAGTCTTGAGAAGAAAGGATGCAAGACTAATCGATCTGTAATCCTTCGCTTCGGTGTAAGAAGTCTTCCCTCCCTTGGGGATGAAGACCACTCTCCACAAGGTCCAGCTCACAGGTACATACGAAAATCTAACGCATCCCCTGTATATAGCCATCAGCCAGGGTATAATCACAGTCGAATTCCTCTGCATGTCCGCCGGAATTATGCCATCCAAACCCGGAGATTTGTACGGGTCAAAGCTGTCGACAGCCCACTTAATCCTATCGGAGTCCATTGGGATGGACAAAGGACCGGGCATTGATTCACAAACCTGATCCCGCAAGCTCCCTTGGGAGTTTCCAGGAAAGTGAGTGTCAATTAACACCTCGAGTGTTTCCTGACTAGTCGTAGTCCAGCAACCATCCGATTTTCGGATATAGGTTGGGACAACAGGGCTCGAAGCCAGTATCTTACGTAAATGGTTTGTCTCAGAGGATCCTTCCACGCCGCTACAGAAGTTCCTCCAAGCACTCCTTTTCGCCGATCTCACCAAGTTTCTAAATCTATTCAGTGTAGACTTGTACTCCGCCCAATTACCATGACGCTTAGCCATATTGAACAACCAACGACAGTCTCTTCTTGCCTGCGCAATATCAGGATCTCACCACGGTGGACGATCCCTGCCCCTATGCACCATTGGCTTGCACGCCAAGGAAGTCGCAAACTGCAGTGAGTCTGTAAGCAGACCCACAGATCTAAGTACCAGACTAAATTCCACATATCTATGATCAGAAAGTGAACAATCATTAGAAACCATCCAGTTTTCGATCATGTCAATGTGGTCAATGCTAACCAGCGTGACATCAAGAACTTCACACCTATTTGCTACAACAAACGTTGGATCACGGCCCCTATTTACTATTCCTAAATTATAATTCATAATAAAGGAGAATAGTGACTCACCTCTAACATTCGTGTTCGTGCTACCCCATATAGTGTGGTGCGCATTAGCATCGGCACAGATTATGATAGGTGTTGCAGTGCCTGCTGCCCTCGTTACTGCATCATGGATGAGCCGATTGGGTGGGTCCTGTCCGTGATCATGCGCCATATATCCCGAGACCATCCAGATTATACCGCCCTGTGTCTCGAGAGCAACTGTTGTGGTGTCTTCATCACTGTAATCAGAGGGAATGAAGATATTCAACGAATTTTTAGCTAAGACACAAGATCTTATGTTAGCTGTACCTTTCGCAAACAGTAGCTTGTAGCCTTTGAGATTAAGTACACAAACCCGATCCTTATGAATCCAGGGTTCCTGGACAATCACGAGCTCCTCCCCTTTTTCTACTACACGGAGAAGCAATGCAGCAGATGCTGCTTTAGAGTGGTGGAGGTTGATTTGAAGAACCTTAACCATGATCCATATTGGCGACCAATGTGATGTTGACGTCCTCCTGGTCTGATTCCAGAAGTACGTCCTCATCAACCATATCACCCAGGTGCCCAAAGACAGACACCAATCTTGAGATAGACTGGGTGTCCTCTTTGTCACCTGAGCTTACGGCATCATCACCAGCCAAGCCTTCTTCAGGCTGCTTGGCCTCACTAACCGAAGGAGCCGGATTGCCCTTGTTATCACTTCGGTAGACACGGAGCAATACCGTACTAAAACCATAGTAGATCTTGCCCTGCCTCTCCCTCAGTGGTTCCAAGGATTGCTGGCTTAACACCACAATCGCCGTCCTTGAGGACCCTTCAGCAGCCGAAACCTTCACAACTTTCCAGTCCTGTGTGGGTAGTTGAGGGTTGCAGCACTGAATGATCTTCAAGATCTCCTCAGGTTCCGATGGTTCGGCAGGGATGATGACAATTGATCTAGGTATCCGTGGTATCTCATCAACTAATACCACATCGAGCCTAGCACCTTCCCAGACTTCTCCTAGCATTTGGATGGCCATTTGGAGAAGCAGCGCTGAGCGCTCATCTGCGTAAGCCATCAACTTCACGTGACCCTGGAGCCAGCCAGCATCATCGCATTGGGGAGGTGGTCCTGGATTCTCCCTAAGGATCGTCCAGAACACTCCCATTAATTTTTGTTTAACCAGGTCCCACTTGTTATGGGAGATGGCACCATTATCCACACCTCTATCGATAACAGCCCGTAAAGGTGACCTTTGGCCACCTCGCTGAAGGACTTATTCATCGATTTCGGCGCAATCTTAGGACGTTTCGTCCCTGGTTGCTGTTTTACGGCTGCACCTTCCTCCTCCGAACGTTGCCGTTTGGGCATTGTCACCTTCGCAGGGACTGAAGGAGTAGCCCTTGGCAGCCCAGCTATGTGGGCTCTTGCCCATGCCAGTGAAGCTTTTTGTTCACTGGAAAGCTCTTCAGCTTTTTTGGAGCCTAGAAGCTCAATGAAACGCAAGGCGGCACGCCTTGTGTTGGATGCCCTCTTTGTAGGGTTTTTGTGCCTTGGAGACTTTTTACGGTCGCCGAATTTGGTGTGGGGTGGTACAACCTTGGGATTGGATGTTTTCAACGCCATCCCTCCTTGCACAATGGGCACATGGGAAACTGCAATGTTGGACGACTTTGTCATTCCCAACTTAGCAGCACCCGAAGCAGGCGTTTTATCCGTTCCAATGACGGAAAGGGCTAAAGCCTTACCACTTCATTAGCCTAGGCCGATCTTCTTTGGTCGCCGGGACTGTTACAGTCATCAGTTTCCGTTGATTGTTTTTATTGTTGTTTTTTGTCTTTTTGATTGTTAATTTGAATTCTGGTCCCACGAGTGTAGGGGAGTTGAAAGGTCCGCCACGTCATAGCCCCCAATAACGTGGTAAGGGCGTGGTCTATTTGCTGAGGGGCCCAGGTATCAGCAAAGCTCCGTGATAATACAGTCGGTAACCCCTGACTGCAAACCAGACCGATAGGCACGGGTCGCATGACACCTCGGTTTAGGGGTGGATAACCTTTCGTCGTCAAGGTATCTCAAGCCCAGGCGCCGCTTGTGACGTTCCCTGTACTTGATATACAAACCACAGCCTAGACTCAGCCACCACATCGCTGCAAGATCGTTATCCAAGTTGGTGGAATGATGATGGGTTTAATTTCAAATGAAATGAGATCAGCATTTCAATATTTAAATATTCGACAACCTGCCAGTCAATCTCGACTAATTGAAGATTTTCCAAATATATCATCTAGATCGTGACAATAATATAACCATTGATGAGTTTATTAACCGTGTGAATATTCTAACAACCACTCAGAGGTGACTTTGAATTATTATGTAAGTATGCTTATTGTTTTTTTCGAAGGTAAAGCGCTCGAATGGTACTCGCGTTACCACAGACAGACCAATGACATTGACTGGTACTCACTGACTGACGCATTAAAAAAACAATACAAGGATGACTATAGGGACTTTGACATACTTGCCGATATACGTCGAAGAAAACAACGACATGATGAACGTTTTGCCGACTATTTTGACATTATTTGCGAATTAACAGACAAACTAATGACACCGATTTCAGGCAGCGATTTATGTGAGACAATTTTAAGAAATTTAAAACCCGAAATTCGACATGAAATTCTTCATTTAGACATTTCTTCAGTGTCCCAACTTCGTCGTGAAGTAAGAAAGCATGAGAAATTTATAAAGGAGGTTCGTGTACACGATGCTCGAAGGTCAAGCAAAGGACAGATTTCGGAATTGGACAATGTGGACAAGGACTTTGAGTATTTGGAGGACAAGACTGAGGAAATTTGTACATTACGACAGGATTTCACATGTTGCAACTGTGACAAGAAGGGACATACATATTTTGTTATGGTTGTGGTGCTAAGAACATTTATACCCCTAATTACACCAATTGTTCTAAAAAGTCGGGAAACGGACTGAAGGATGCTCGACGGACTTGAAGGCATCCGGTACTGTTGGACAGAAATACACGGAAGCGACAAAGACCATGGATGATTTTAACGTGAACAATGTTACAGCGACCAAGAACGTTCACCTTTCTCACAACTTATTAAGACCAAATCATGTTAGGTTACCTGAATACAAAAAGGATCGAGCTAACATTTTTGGTGAAAATAAAAAAATTTGTAGATCTTCTAACCGCGTTCGTGAATTTGATCGAAAATTAAAGTAATATAACACAATTTTAATTTTACTTATCATATCTCAGGAACCAGATAGTAGGCCTTATATTTAATGAAGTACATTTAATGAAGGTCTTATAAATAAAAAACTAAATTTGCCTTTGCCAAAACCATTGCCATTAAGAAATGTATCAGTACTATATGTTATTGCTGCTGATGATGCCTTTGCATTAAGCCCTAATATTTTAAAACCTTTCAATGCGCGTAACATGACGGCTATCCAAAGAGTTTTTAATTATCGCCTGTCAAGAGCAAGGCGAGTAATAGAAAACGCTTTTGGAATTTTGTCTGCACGTCTTCGCGTAATGCGCAGCCCAATTAAGCTTGACCCAATAAAAAGCAGAAAAGTGACACTTGCGTGCTGTGTGCTACACAACTTTTTAATAAACAGAAAAAGTTCTTTGTACTTTAACACAAATCTTGTTGACCACTATACTACAGACGGCACACTAGTTCCTGGAGAATGGCGCAGTAATAATAACGTCCAGAATTAAGTAAATCTCCAAAGACACCGCTCCTACATAACAAACGAAACATCAGAGATAAGAAATGAATTTTCGCAATATTTTGTGGAAGAAGGCGAAGTAAATTTTCAATACAAGCATATACCTATAATTAGATATCCCTCAAAACAATTTTAACAATTTTTAATTATTTTTTATGGTAATATTAGCTATTGAATTTAAAATGATACAACTGAATAAATATGTACATACATACTTAAATATGCAAATGTAAAAACATGGCTTTTAAATATTTCATTTAATAACTGATTAGCGTAACACAGTACTCATGGGTATCTCCATTCAAATTAAATAAATAAGATATATTGAAAACCAAACTATTTGCATACAATTTTAAAAGTTTTACTATTACTGTTTCGCAGATAAACAGAAATTTATATATTTGCTTTGTATGAAATTTACAATTCTTTTACCCAAGTATAGTCAGGAAAATACTGGTAAGCTTTCAGGAAAATCGGTACAGTAGCTAAGGAGTCTATAGGGAACACACAAACAAAAGCATTTTAATATCCATATATCTATATATAAGAAAAAACAATTAAAACTCGTCCTACTTATATAATAAAAAACAAACCAATTAAAATAATCTATTTATTCATTTATTTAAAAGTTTTAAAAAACACTAAAAAAAAAATAACAAAACAAAAACTTAAATAATTCATTGAAATAAGATTTTAAATACTAAAATACACATTAAAAAACAAATAACATGTTAAAACAAACAACACGAAATAACACAAGAAAAACTTACTAAAACATAAACTAAAAACTAAGGGAGTAATAAGAAAAAGTCGAAAAAATGGTATTCATAAACGCTTAATAGCTGTAATAAACCATTTATAAGTTTTAAAAATTTATTGTATCTGTGCCCCTACTTTAAAAGTTTTATAAGACTCAATTTGTAAACAAAAAAAATTTTATTATTAAAGATAAACAAAGAAAATACAGCAAATAAATGAAAAAATGAATGCTTTAAATGTAATAAATGTAATTTCGACCAGCGGTAAGTTTGTATAAAATGTTTATGACAATATTTTGTTGAAAAAAATGTATATTTCAGATACTATTGCTCGGATGACAAGACGGCCCAAAACGTTTTGGAAATGACGTGACCCATTTTTGATGCCTAACGACCAATGTTAATCGAGGTATCGGTTCGAAAAAGCAACAGTGCATAAAATTATAAATGGTAAAGCCAGAGATTGAGTTGGATACAAGAGGCTGTGGAACTTCTGTTAAATTACAAGTTTTGGTTGCTTTGCGTTGTTGGGGACTAAGAGAGGTAAGTATAATCGCAATATTTTTTACTTATTAATAATTAAATAAAGGTTCAGGATGATTCGGCCGATCTTCATGGCCTTAGTCAATCCACGGTGTGCAGAATCTGCACGAGAGTTGCTAAGGCATTAGCCCGCTTAGGAAGACACAGAATCAAAATGCCCGGATCTCTGGTGGAAGAAGAAGCTTTAATGAGAGACTTTAAGGCATTAAGAAATTTTCCGGGAGTTATTGGGGCTATTGATGGGACCCATATTAAAATAAAAAAGACCGGAGGCGATCTGGCGCAATATTAAATTATTCGGAAGGGATACTACTCTCTGAACGTGCAGGTAGTTTATCGTTTTATTCCTTTTAATAAGAAAATTATTATAAAATTTATTATTTTAAGGTGATTTGCGATGCAAAACTAATAATAAGGAATGTTGTGGCAAGATGGAGAGGTAGCACGCATGACTGTCGTATATTTAATGAATCAACCATCAAGCAACGATTTGAAAATGGAGAATTCAGGGGTCGCTTGTTAGGTGACTCTGGATATAAATTGCAGACGTATTTATTTACGCCACTTTCAATAACGCAGAACGAAAAGCAAAATAAATATAATATTGCCCATATTGCCTCTAGAAACCCGGTAGAACGTTGCTTCAGTGTTTGGAAACAACGATTTCGTTGTCTGCTAGATGGACTTACTATTAGTCTTGAAAATGCAAAGACCTTAATTGTAGCCCTATCTGTCCTCCACAATATGGCTGTTGAAGAAAATGATATGGTTGAAGGTAATAAACATTGAGTTATAAATGTTATGTGTAAGTTAATTTAGAATTTCCTATTTTACTTATCATTTAAAGAATACAAAGCGTAGTCGTGGTTTTTTACATTTTGTAATTTATTTACATACATATTTATTAATTTATTTTTTGAGTTACATTAATTCATTTTTTGTAACTACATACTTATGTATAATTACATATGTAAATCTAAAAAATAACTTAAAAAAGTAATTAAAAGTTGCGGCAGTAAAAATGTCACGGCTTACTGCCTGTTCACCTATTTCCAAACGAAAACTGCATTCGCTTAACTCACATTTAAAACAAAAACAAATTATAAAATATTGTTTTTGTTTTACGTGTAAGTTAAGAGAACGAAGCCTTCGTTCGAAATCGATGAACAGGCCACTGTTCTTTTTATCCAAGCTTAAATGTTATCTGCAAATAAAAAAAATTAAGACGTATTATATTTATATTTCAGATGAAGATCGAAATGAAGTTGAGGAAAGCGAAATTTATATCAACAATGAGAATATGATACCAGAGGAAAGAAGAGCTACAGTGGTTTTAAAAACCTTCATAGAACAACATTTTTAAACAAATTTTTAAACATCAAAATAAAGAATACATAGCAATATATAAATAAATAAAGTCGCACATACCACTTAATTGAATGATCTTATTTTGTAATATTTGAAACTCTAAATAAAGATTTCTTGCTTTTCTTTTTTCATTTTCTTGTATTAATTTATATTCTATATCAAGATTTCTACCCCTTTTCTTTTCATTTTCCATTTGCATAATATGGAGTTCTTCGCGAATTTTGATTACCGATTCAGTAAGTTTTTCTATATTAGAATTTGCTACATTTTGACTTAATAATGGTAAAGTCTAAAATAAGAAGCAAAACAGCTACTTAACAATTAAATACAGACTTATTTTAAAAGTACAAATTTTATGAAGTATTTAAATTATAAAAAATAATACGCAAAAATTCTTTGGATCGTTTTTATGCTCGTTTACAGGTAATAAACATAAAAAATCATAAACTATTTACATACATCCATAAATACATAAATAAAACGTAAAGGTTTTTCCACATCCAAATAGTCGTCGAACTGTGTTGAGGTCGTTTTTTCAAACTTGGCCTCTTCAGTAGTGTTAGTTGGTAAAACCTCAAATAGTTCCTGTGAATCTATTATTTCTACTTCTGAAATCTAAAAATAGATTTAAGTTATAAAAGTCAAATTACTAATTTTTTAAAACTACATTTTGTTCGTATACCACGGCGGCATCCGAATCAAATTTATTATTATCTATAATAAATTCTTGTGGGAGCCAAACACTAATATCTGTTGCGTCCATTGCGATATCAGATGGCTTTGGTCCACCTCCAGTTTGCATTACTTCCTTTCTGTGGAAAGCGTGTATTTTCTTGGCCTGAATTTTTATTAAAGTCCACTGGGACTTTAGTTGAAAAATATTCCGTTTTGCTCCTTGGCATAAGTTGTTAAAGCTGTAATGATATGTAGAACGTGATTCATATGAATGTATGACAAAAGCAAGTTTTAAAATAATTATGTTACCTTTCTTCGAGCTCCTGCCAGGCCTTTTTCTTCTTTTGGTTGGAGTTAGTGTCGGTGTTTTTGTTTTCTATTATAGAAACTCTGTCTTTCACTAACTCTTTCAGCAAAGTCTGCGTGAATTAAAAAATGTAATGTTAAGTCATATTTACGTGTTTATCTACTATTTTACCTGCTCTTCAAAACGCGGATACATACCTTGTCTACTTCCAACCAGTTGTCACTTCTTTTTCGTTTATTTAATTTCTCCATATCTTTTTTGTAACTAATTTTACAAAATTTTCACAACTAAATAAGTATTACATCATAGCGACGCACAGTGGGAAATTTTACGAGAAGGCGGTCAAAATTCCATAACTTTTGACTGGATCGGTATTTTTTATGCGATTTTTTTTGCTCGATAGGTGCGATATTAGGCTTTAATTTTAGGTAATTCAACTTTTATTTTTATTTTGAGATGTATGTGTATTTTATTTTTATATATTAATACAAATATATTCTTAAATCAAAAACAAATTATAATCTATAAACAATTTTGAATTAAACAATATTAGTAAAAATTTCTTCTAAATAGCTTTGGGTTTCATTTTGCAGAAGTTGTTTAGCTTCTTCCTCTAATTCGATTGAGGTTGATTTCAATTTTTGTCGAATACTGGACATATATGGATCTGATGTGCACAACAAAATAGTAATAAGATCTTCATTAGTACAACATCTGGACATTTTTCTTGTATTATGCTCGCGGAAGAATCTGTAGTCTTTGTTCCTTTTTTCTTGCGCTTCTTCAGATAGATCTCCAATTGGTAGGATATTGTGTTGAACTATTTGTTCCCCATGGTATAAAAGTTTATGAACTGTGGTTGGCATATGTCTCCAAGAGTATTTTTTGTTATAAAGAATTGCTGTTTCATTTGCATACTGGCCAAATTTTTTTGCATTTATCTTTCTGCTACATGATATAACTTGTAAAATGATCTGGAATCGTCTTATTAATTCAAAATGTACTCCTGTGATAGATGCTGCAGTTTCTGGATCGGAAAAGAATCTCCTTGCAGTGTTTCCATCATTTGAATTTCCTTCTCCTTGTTTTGGCTGATCAATTATAAGGCCTAGGTGAAGGTATTTTTCTTGAATTTGTTTTTTTCTTTGCTTCCTTTTTTCCACATTTTCTTTGTTTTTTCTCACTGTTTCGCCTAACGGGCCAAATTCCAAATCATAACCCAATTTAAGAATATGCTCCATGAAACGAATTCTAGTATGAAGAGGGGACATTCCAAATTCGTATGCTTCATTGAAACTATTGTGTTGTGATGGGGGTTGGCTTAATTGACTTGATGTCTTTTGACATATGGTACAGCTTGACGAAGACTTTGTTTCGGTTAATGCTTGTGCAACTTTTCCATCGATCATTGTAAGGAACATTTGAAAATTAATTTCAATGCATTGGTCATCAAATTTAAATTTTGCCGGCTGAAGTTCTTTAATTTGATCTTTTATTTTTCGAACTTCTTCAGTTATAACATCTTTAGTTTCCTTTTTGTAAACAAACTTTATTGGTCTGCGATACTTTGTTGAAGAGGGAATTTCATTTTTCCATACATCCATTGCTGTTACTCTACTGGTTGACGGCTCTAAGCCAATATAAGTTTTTTTTAAACGTAATGGAACGAAAGATACCATGAATAAGTTAGCATCAGATGAGTTTTCTGAATTACATTGCTTGTATTGCTTCTGACCAGAGCTTCCATCACATCCCCATTTAGAAAATAAAGTGATGCTGCAATTCTTAAGTTTTTTTAAACAGTCAGCATCAAGTGTATTTAATAATCGTTCTGCAGTGTGTTCGAGAAGAGCCTGCAATTTTACTTCTGCTGAACTTGAAGTTACACTAATAGCCGTTTGTGAAGGTAAGCACTCTTTTTTGACAGAAACTAAATCTCGATATGCTGGAAATATTCCACAATTTTTTTTAATTGGTTCGCTTTCGCAGTTCTGTATACTGATTTTTTGTCAGTTTTAAATCCAAAAATAGTGCAAATGCTTCTTCTGGAGTAAATTTCATTTCTTTAGTTGGTGTAGGCATACTTTTTAAAATCCTCTTTGTGCGTTTAGGGCTCGCTTCCACTATTTTTTCAATTATTGCAATTTTTGTTTTCTTATTTTGCGTTGGTTGAATTTGATGCAGAAATGAATCCTTTATCATACTATGAGAAATTTCTTCATTGATATTTGCAAGCTTGCGTCTTCGTGATCTTTCACTGCAATTGTCAATCTGTTTTGCGGGCCGACCCACTTTTTCAGTTTCCTTAGCGGTAATTGACAGCTTCTTAAAAATCAGATCATTTGTTAGCCATTTTTCGTTGCGTAAGTAAAAAATTTTCTTGTTTCTAGAACATTTAAGGTACCGTTTTCTTAATGAAAAATTTTTAATTTTTATCTTATGAATTTTGATTTCTGGTTCGTTGCATAATTTAAAGAATGGATTATTCATTATGTGTAACACAAAATCTTTTTCATCTTTCTGTTGAAAATATATATCTGCGAGAACTTTATAACTGAACTTAGCCATTGTTTAAACAATAATGAAGGTAAAATTATGAATGCATGCATTTTTATACTCTTGATAGAAGTTTTTTTAAATGATCTTTTGTTACCACTTCTTGGAAACATATAAAACCCTTTTTTTATTTACAAATTTAATCTTTTATTACCATTTCTTTGAAACAAAAAAAAACCCCCGTTTTTACACTTTTTAAAAGGATAACATACCGGCAATAAATTAACAGGTAACATGTAGGTAATTTTCACGTAAAATATAACTGCTCTTCCATTTTTTTAAATTAAGTTGCAATTTTCAGGTAATTAAACTATGTAGTTTATGTTGCGGCTATTTACTAATGTTTAACCTTTTAACTTACTCAAAAATCTAACGTGTTAGTCTATATATGTCGCCTATTCGTTTTACCGCATCCGTTCACCCACAATAAGTTCATAACAATGACAATACCTTTACCTTCTCAAAATTAATTGATAACCTGACGTGCTAGATAATTTATGTGGCCTGAACTGCTTTATTTGTCGAAAATTCTTTAAGATTCACCTTCTTTAATTTCAGTAATGTTTCCTTGCATGACTTATTTTTTGAACCGAATATCTTACCTTGGGTCACAGAAATTGCTGTAGTTCGCCAGATCGTATCCAGATGTGTGTACAATGGGGTATAGAAATGTAGGTTAGATTCTGGACTACAAGAGAGTATAGATTTTTTTTTGACGCGTTTTGACGGGCAGGACTTATGTTCTATAAAATAGAAAATTAAATAGTTCTACAGGTCGCAGAGTTTAATGCTTTAAACCACGTATAGCTAATAAGATAAACTAATACACAAAACTTATTCTGTCAAAAAATCTTGAAAAACAAAAAAATTATGAGCATTTCAACTTCAAAAGTTTACTCAGAAATTCAAAACTATAACCAAATACTGAGAAAGTCCATTTGGGACCACCCTGTTCTCAATGAAATAGTTGAAATAGGGTTGAAATTTTTTGGCTCCCGAGGTTCACTAGTATTTACTTTCACATGAATAAAAAAATTTTAAAATCGGAGAACATAAAAAAAATAGTTTTGGCCGCCTTCTCAAAATATGAACCAGTGTGCGACTCAAAACAAATAAAATGAACTTGGTACTCGATTATTTCTGGTGCACTTTGATTAAAAAATGTTTTAGATAAAACTTTACAACACATTTGAATGAATCTTAATTTTTATGAAACACAAACGATAATAAAATAAAGTAAGCTATTTTGACAAATATTCAAGTTGATAAGGTTTTTCCTTTCTAGCCCTAACGGACTACTTTGGTAACCAGGTATTTTATTGTTTGCAACACTAAAATAAATATGACAGTTCAAATAATGCAGTGTTGCTAACATTTAACTACAAAATTAAAAAAATCGTTTAATAGTTAATTATGTTTATTAAACGTTTATAAATCATGTTTCTTATAACTGGTTTATAAGATAAAAACAGGTTAATAACTAAAGTGAACATTATACCTTAAATAAGACATTTTTATGAATTAGACTGTAAAAATTTAATAATAAAGAAATTCTTAATTCAGCTCATTTTTGCGTTTCTCTTCCAAACATTCCATAAAAAACATATTCATTTTTCTGCGTATGGCTCTTGCTGACACTGGATTAAGTGCTTTCAGTTCACTTATGAAATAATTTGCCAGTGTACTGTTGGGGTCTGACGCGCTTTCCTTTCGCTCTTTCATAACACTGACAGCCTCACGCATGGTCTCAACAATAACGGCTGATTGTGTAGGAACAACTGGTTGTTTTCGAAGTGTTGCTTTGGACTGTGTGTCCGTTTCTGACGACTTTGAAGCCACACCAGGGTCATAAGCATACGTAAAATGTTAATAAACAAGTTAAAAAGTTTGATTAAATTACTTACAAATAATATCCTCTTCTACGCTGTAAATAATGTTTGACACAGTCTGCTGTGTCTGTTTGTCTTCAGCACGAACAACAAAACTCATGGCATTGAAAAATCTCCATTTAGGAACTTCTACAATACCCTGTCCTGATTTAGTTTTGGCTCTTCCAGCGTAGCCTCGGAATTGAATACGAAGATTTGTCCATTTTGCATTTAGATCAACCACCGTATATTTTGGTTTAACATTTTCCTCAATATTTCTCCGTGCGGAATCTCGAAACGATTTGTTGTGATATGCCTCATCCGATGCATCCCACAAGCACTTCTCTGCTTCAACAAGCGAAATTAGCTTGTAAATATCATCCTCATCCCACTCCCTGGCCACTTTTGGTTTTTTCTTGGCCTTTTTACAGCTGGAGTCTCGCTGCTTCTTTCCATTACCTTAAAATGTATAAACAATGTATGTAATTATAGTTTTTACTAATACATAAATTAATTAATACACTAACCTCCATTTCTTGCAACATAACTTCGGCCTCAGTATAATTTTCACTATCCTAAAAGTATATTTATTTATAAAAAAAGATTTTATAAAATTTTTTTAAGTTACCTCTATATTTTTCGCCTACAAATATATTTAAATCACACAGCTGTTTGATTGTTTTTGTTAAGAATATCAGTGTTGACAATTGTTGTGCTTTTAAGCGAGTATATAAAATGTCTTAAACAAGTGATGTTTTGCGTTATCTTAAAAGTTAGATAATGAATTATGTGAATCGATAATGAATTATATATATATATATATATATATATATATATCATTACTTAAAACGCAAAAGGTCCTATCTAACATTTTGAAAATTTTACATGAGAATCAAAAACTCTAAAATTATAAATTGCCTTAAACTGTCTTAATTTATTTTTTCCTATTTTTCTTGTAAAACCTACCAGTGGTTTTGACAAATATCGATGTTGTCTATTATGCAAACTGTTAAGCGCTCATCCATTATACAATACTATTGTATATATTATTCGCCATATTATTTTAATTTTGCCCTATATTATCAATAAGTGGCACAATGGTTTCAAATAAAATATGGTACAACTTTTATTTTAATAAAAACATAGTCTATAAGTAAAACAACAATGCTGCCAACACATTCCACAGCATACTGCACTTCTTTTCGTTGTGCAACAAAAATCAAAAGTCTTTTGATTGTTGCCAATATATTGTGCCACCTTTGTATAATACGCAATATTTAACAATTATATTGCAAAGCGGCCCATAGTTAGGTCTTTTAGCGTTTATCATATATTTTGAAGATAGGGTCGTTTGTTTTTTGTTAATAAAATCGCTCATTTTCGCCGAAAGATTCCGATTTGTTGTAGACATTTGTGTTAATGCAATACTTTAGAATCGATGAAAAATTCGATTTTTAATTTTTGGTTAGCTGTGGTCTCTTGCGTTTAAGGCAACGATATAATGAATTATATATATTAAAAGTTTCAGAATACTTTGCATTCTACCCACAGCATAAAAGTGCAGAGAGTATATACCAAGGCGAATTCATACAGCATAATTCCATCTCATGATGGAGATGGAATTATGCTAGCTATCCTTTTTTTAAATACTAAGTATTTTCTTTGTATAAAAAATTAGAATGAATGGCAAAATTATTTGTTAAAAATATAAAAAAGAGATTTTTTTTTTGTTTATAAAGTATACACAACTGCTCAACGTAAATATTTAACGTATTGCAAACTTATTGTGGCTCTACTTACCCTTTACGCCCTTTTAAATCCTTGTGTTAATATTTTATGTTCACTTTTTTTGTTTTATAAAATTTAAATAGGTCAAGTATTAAGATTTTTATTGAATTTTAAATTTTTACTAATTTTTTCACAAAATATAAACAAAGCTTGACATTCAGTATATACACCAAAAAATAAACAATGAACAGATGACTCGTATGAATTCGCCTTTGTAGGTACTTTCGTAAATGCATAAAATTGTGCATCACTGCTATAGTGATCCAAAATGTTATTGCTGGTGCGTGATCACCTGTTGAAGTGGTGATGCTGATGTTTTTTTACTGCACAAAGCTTGCCTTTTTGAACACGAGCTAAATTTCAAAAGTTCCAAATTGAAAATATTGAACAAAAATTTGAATATTTTCTTATAAATTACACGAAAAAGCATAAAAAATAAAAATCACCCTACCGAAGTTTATTGGAATCGGTCCATATTTGACCATAGCTTCCATACACCCGAAAATAGCTTTTAATGCCACTTGACCAAAAACTTTAAATAGCTGACCTTTAATATCTATATTGAAAATGGAGTTTTGCAAATATTTGTACATTTCTGTTTTGGTGATTTTTATGAAAATGTTCCTTATTTATTTTTAAAAATGACAACACTGCCAGCTGTTATTTACCTCTATTTGTTCTTACAAAAACTTTGCAAGATCAAATAATTATTTGCCCAAAAAAGCGGAAAATATTTGAAATAGGGTGGTCACACTCCGTTCACATTAGAGACATTTTTGTTTGCTAGCAAACAAATTTTGTTTTCTCAAAATCATGTTTGAACCCCAAAATGTTTTATGGTCACATTATGGAAGAGAAATATTTAATGTTTCTTGTCAAATGTTTTACAAGTGTGACCGTACCTTTAATAGTTTCTTGCGAGCTTTAATATTCTGACATTAGTCTTCTCGAGACAAAAAACTTGGTATGTCACACTTTAAGATCGGACTGTAAATGCTAAAGGTATAACGAAAAATGTAAAAAAGCGAACCCTACGATCGGCAAAAAAAAAAAATTTCAAAACCTCCTGGCAAAACTACTTTATATTAGAGGTGGTACGGGGAAACTTTTTTTGAGGTACGGTCTAGTGGACATGCTTGTGTTTTTACAAAAAAATCAATTTCTTATCAAATAGTTAATGTATGAAAATATTGTTACTTTAATTTAGAAAAGGCGTGTATATCATATACAATTTTATTTAGGGTGAGAAATACAATTTGAAAAAGAATATATAAAAGAGCTTACGAATATATTCCTTTCTTAACTCCTTTGCTTGTGTCGTTGAAAATTTTAAAACGGTACATGAATTTCTGTTGAAAGCAACAACAAAATTACAAAATATTTATGACATTGTTTGTGCTTTCAATGTTATTGTTTGGCGTTGCGCTGCGTTGTACATGATTAGGGCCTAAATCCTCTTTTAAAATAATTGTTCCGGAGGAAAATTTTCAAACTATAGTCAACACTAACTTTTGGCCTCCTAATGCTATTATTGAGCAATTCCATATGAAAGCGATCACCTTTTGGACGACCCCTCTCCGATTTTAAAATAAATAGTCTCAATCGATTGCCCAGCAAAAAATAATGTACCTACATATTTTTTTTTTTTATAGTGACTGGTTTAGTGGTGGTGTACACCACTGTCATGTGACAAAATTGAAGAATTCTTCATAAGGGACCTCATTGAAAGTTGTTTTAAAAAACTACTAAAGCGATCGCAACGAGTGATAGCTCGTTGGAAAGGTATTGAATCAGGCTTTAAATGAAAAATAAAATTTTCCTTATTTTTCTTAGAAATTTACCTTTAAATTTTCCCAAGAAAATTAAATTTTCCGATTTTCCACAGAAGCTCCTACATTTTCCGGCTAATTTTTTTTTTTTGGATTCCTCATAATTTTTGCTTTAAGAATCAGCAATAAAAAAATGGGCCCCGACTCCTTGTTTGGACAGGAGAAGAGCATTTAAGAGACCACCTTGTTAAAAATACATTTTAAAAATTATTTTACAGTTAAAAATACATTTATGAAGAAAAAATCTTTCTTATTTTGCTGCTTATACTTAATTACAATATTTATTAAAAATTTCAATTGTTTTGGCATCATTATAAAATTAAAGTAACTTTAAATTTAGCACGTCGGCAGACGAAGAGTACCGCTTTACATTAATTGACATATCAGAAATATTTGGTATGAAACAATGAAACTTTTGCGTTCCAGTTATAGTTTTGACATTATTATATCTGTTTTGAATTCGTCGCTCCATGGCATCGTGTTCTTTTTGAGTGCATAAAACTGTGTTAATGGCAATTTCCTTGCTTTGAATCCACGAAAACAAATGTTGTACATTTAAGATCTGGTCAGTATATGGCCTTTGCAAACTTGCCTTAGTCGCCATGCGTTTTAGGGTTCCCCCTAACGCATCGCATGGGCCCTTACCATGGGACGTCGCGAAAAAGTGCCACTCGACCTTGCAGTTTTGTTCTTCTTCAATTATGCAAAGATTGTAAAAATTTTTTTTATTCTTGTACTGAGAAGCCGCGCCGTCTGAGAAAAACGTTACTTTGTCGATTGCATCGAATTTTGATCTTAAGAATTCAAACAGTTTCATTTGAAATAAATAAACGGACACATAATTATGAGCTAAACTCTCCGCGACAACAACAAGGCTTACGGTCTGTAGTTCGTTATCTTCGTTTTTGAAATAAATGCAAAAAGGATGCACCGTGCACTGGTCGTTTGCCCAGTGATAAGCCTGAATTTCATCCTGAACGAGAAAAGTGTAATTCTCGGCAAAATCGCTTGTCACAATAAATTCATTTTGGGCTAATTTCTCCTTACTTTCCTTTAGAAATTTCGATTGCATCTCGGATATGAAATGGTGCGCCTTCAGTTCATTCAACTTGAATCCGAATTCCTCGATGAATTCCGGAATCTGCTTTACCACGGTCTCAAGGGAACATCTGCCGCTGCTAATTATCCACTGTTTGAAATGCACCTCCTGAATTAACAGCTGTTCAAACTTTTCCGCCAAATATTGCTCTAGCTCGTCAATCTTCGGACAATTGTCGCATTTGGACAGATGACAATTTTCCGTGTGGTATGCGCACAACGACTTCGACAGGAGGTCCCTATATGTTTCAATTTCACCGTGAAATACTTTCAATTTCTTGCATGGAAAGAAAATTAATTTGATGTTTTAATGAAACATGCAAACGCAGACTGAATGCGTTCCGTGCCTGTCTAATGCCAGCACGCATTCTTTTGGTCGTAGGATGGCAAACTTAGAAAATCCCACTTTTTCTGCTGGGTATTTCTCATTGAACTGATGGTATGCTTCGGATAGATTACATAATAATAATCTGCGCTGCTTGTGTACTTTTTCTCCATCTTCACGTGTGATAACATAGTCACGTGTACCTGGGCAGGCAAGGCTGTTGTCATCATTGCAGTAAAAATCTTGAATCAATTTCACCGTTGCTTCGCTGAGGGTCCTTGAGCCAAATTTCTTGGTGGGAGTCGCCAATATGCCCTTCTGTCGAACTAATTCTTTGCTTCTTCTCGCGATGTAAAAAGATGTTTGAAACTGTTCAGAAATCTTGCGTATAGACCATGATTGAGGCAGCACAGATAAAATGAGATCTTTCTCCGGAAAAGTGGTCGCTAAATTGAATTTTCTTTTCAATTAATCAATCATTTGTTTGCCTTCATCAACGTCATCTGCTTGACTGCATTCGTTATCAGAGCCTTCATCAAATATTGTCGCGATTGCACTCATAACCTTGCCTTTTTTCTCTTTCCTGTATGTTTCACTTCGCAACTTTCTTTTTCTAAAAGGCGTTTCACCTAAAGTGGTAATAGCCTCATTCAAAGGACTCAAAGACATATTGACCATCGGAATGTCTGCCTCACTATCAGATGAAACATTTTGTTCACTTGTCATTTCACTCTCGGATTGTGGCTGCATTTGTTTCAATGCATTTGCTTGTTGAGACAAATCGATTTTACACTTGGGGCAAATGAATTCTGCTTCTTCACCGTATTGTATATTTAATTCATTCATGTATCGCTTCGAAACACCAGTTAATTTTAATACTTTTATCTTTTTCGAACGATTTCCACTCTTGTTAAACGGATTGCAGCAAAATTTATTCATTTTACTTTAAATTGTCTTTACAGCTTCACTCTTTACTTTACAAAAAAAAAAAACACTTTAACACTTTCACGTTTAGTATTCAACTGAAATTTGACTCAGAGTGTGTGAAGTATTTATATTTATTTTTTGGTAAAAAATAGGTAAAAAAAAAATAAGCGATATTTGCTTTTCTTTAATAGGAAAATTTGCGTGAACTACTGGTATTAAAATGTTTTTTAAAAGGGACTTAATTGGTTACTGCCAATAAGCCGACCACAGGTCATAAAATGTTTTGCAAATTTTTTAAATTACCAGGTAATAAATATTTCGCCATATTTATGGAAAATCCGTGTTTTATGACTTGTTTCTGCACGTGTCATTTTAGGCGAAATATTTATTACCTGGTAATTTAAAAAATTTACAAAACATTTTATGACCTGTAGCCTCAGTCGGGTTTGGTGTGCCATTACATGTCACTGCTGCTATTATCCATGGATTTATGTCCGATCTTGTGAAGGCAGGCTGACCATATTCACTACACACTCAACTTGGGGCTCTTAAAAAAAAAATTGATTTTTTCTTCATAAATGTATTTTTAACTGTAAAATAATTTTTAAAATGTATTTTTAACAAGGTGGTCTCTTAAATGCTCTTCTCCTGTCCAAACAAGGAGTCGGGGCCCATTTTTTTATTGCTGATTCTTAAAGCAAAAATTATGAGGAATCCAAAAAAATTTAGGAGCTTCTGTGGAAAATCGGAAAATTTAATTTTCTTGGGAAAATTTAAAGGTAAATTTCTAAGAAAAATTAGGAAAATTTTAGTTTTCAATTAAAGCCTGATTCAATACCTTTCCAACGAGCTATCACTCGTTGCGATCGCTTAAGTAGTTTTTTTAAAACAACTTTCAATGAGGTCCCTTATGAAGAATTCTTCAATTTTGTCACATGACAGTGGTGTACACCACCACTAAACCAGTCACTATAAAAAAAAAAAAATATGTAGGTACATTATTTTTTGCTGGGCAATCGATTGAGACTATTTATTTTAAAATCGGAGAGGTCGTCCAAAAATTTGCCAATTTTGATCGTTTTCATATGGAATTGCTCTATTCATGAATATGTTTATAATAATAATAATAACCGCTCGGACATTGTCTACCTACCGTCTCAAAATATATGATATGATCGTCCTCACAAACTTGGTGGAGGAGTCCTTATTGCCGTACTAAATGCTTTTTCATGTGAACACATTGCATTTTCGCTCAATGACAATATTGAATTTGTTGCCGTCAAAATTAATCTTTCAAATGGTGTTTTGTTTATTACTTGTTCTTACATTCCTCCTAACTCTTCCTCCGATATTAATGATGCAAATATTTCGGCAATTAATACAGTTTGGCTGCAATCAAGGCCATATGATATATTTGTCGTTCTTGGTGACTTTAACCTTCCCAATATTTCATGGAATTCAACTTATGAACTAAATTACTTAATTCCTACTGTATCAAATGAATTTATTAAATCACTACTCGACTTTGGGCTCTTTCAAGTTAATCATATTCATAATACATGTGGGAGACTTCTGGACCTTGCTTTTGTTAATCAGCCGATGGATATACATGCACAAAATATACCTCCTCTCACATATCCTGAAGATCTCTACCATCCTGCGATAGATGTTGAAATATATTTTCAAGCAAAAATATCAGCATCTATTTCAAAGAGATGCAACCATAGTCTTAACAAAGAGTTTTGCTTTCCACGTACTAATTATACAAAACTTAATTATATATTATCTAATGTCAACTGGAACAATATACTTTCTGGAAAAAATCTCAACCATACTGTTTCTAAATTTTACTCAACACTATATGAATTCATCTATAATACTGTCCCAAAAGTAAAAAGTGTTGATAAAAAGGCCCGCCTTGGAATAATAAATTCTTAAATAATGCCAAAAATAAGAAAAATAAATGTTACAAGAAATATAAGAGCTCTGGAACCTTAGTTGATTTTAGAAATTACTGCATTGCGCGCTCCGAATATAATACTACAAACAAATTGGCATATGATTACTACCTAGCCCGTATAAGATTAAAGTTGAAAACTAACCCTAAAGAATTTTATAAATTTATTAATTCGAAACGTCGAGCTTCTGACTATCCTAAATTTTTTAAATATCGGCCATGTGCTGAAAATCGCATGATTTGAAAATCACATGCGATCTGAAAATCGCCAATTTTATATAAGCATGTGCCAGAGTTCACGCGTTTTGTTTTTTTTTCGAAGTAGTGGTCGAAAAATAAAACATATGTTTTAGCTGTCAAATTTGAACAAAAAAAAATAGTTATTTGCATGAAAAATGCCGGCAGCTTTTATATTACGTGTTATTTCATTAAAAAAACTGTATTTTAAGAAAGAACGTATCAGAAAACGTCTTCTAAGGGATTATTATAACCCAAGCGATATTCCTGAACTGTAAAAAGTCAAATGCTCAAGTTCATTAACACGTCTGAATGTCTGGCACCATATTTTTTTCGAAGTTAAATAGAAACAGCTGCTCATAATCAAAACGCAAATTTAAAAGAAATTGTTAAACAACAATCAGTATTAAAACAATGTTGTTTTTTAATTTTATATTTTCTATGAAAATTTTCTCAAAAGATTATGAGTTTTTAAAATAAATGGAAAAGAAAAACATTAAATTTCCTTTTTATATGCTATTTATTGATGTTGAAAATAAATTTTAAAGGATATTTACAAGTTCACATGTGGATCACATTACTGTAGGCTTGTGATTTAAAATCGCCAAATTTAAGGCGATTACGAACTCCAGCACACCTTCTTTGCGATTTCAAATCGTAATCACAACTTTCTTGCGATTTGCGATTTCTAGCACATAGGCGTATGGTTCCTGTATAACTGATGACGACACACTGATTAGCAACATGTTGGCGAATTTCTTTGCTACTACATATTCTAAAAAAACGTACGATCGTAATTCTCCCTATCCATTTAATATATCGCATTCAGCTGGTATACATTTTTTATTTTTGAGTAATGAAACAGTTCTATTAAGCTATATTATCATTAAAACCAACCAATAATTCTGGCCCTGATGGAATATCTAGTTGTATTCTTAAAAATTGTGCTGAAACTTTGTACGGCCCACTTACTACAATCTTCAACAAATCTATTGAATTGTGCTATTTACCCGTCGAATGGAAAAATCGTTTATTATCCCTTTGTTTAAAAGTGGCAATAAATTCGATGTTGCAAACTATAGAGGAATTGCTAAGCTGAATGCTATTCCTAAACTCTTAGAAAACATTTTAGCCGACAGCTTATCACACCAAATTTCTTCTCTGTTATCTCCTTGTCAACATGGATTTTGCAAGTCGCGTTCCACGACAACTAATATTCTGGAACTTACTACTATGGTAAATGATGGATTTTTAAAAAAACATGATAACGGATGTAATTTACACGGATTCCAGTAAAGCCTTTGACAAAGTGAACTATGAAATGTTACTATGCAAATTATCACTAATGGGATTTAGTTGTTCAGCCCTAAAGTGGATGCGCTCTCATTTATTTGATAGAACTCAACAAGTAAAGTTTGGAAATGTTGCCTCAACAGACATATACGTCACTTCTGGTGTTCCCCAGGGAAGTCATCTTGGTCCTACACTGTTCACGTTATTTATAAATGACCTCCCATCTGTTATCTTGTATTCAAATGTACTTATGTATGCAGATGATATCAAAATATTCAAGAGCTTTAACGACTCTAATCAACAACTTTTACTACAGTCTGATATTGATAAATGGTGTACAATTAATTTAATGGACCTTAATATTAAAAAATGTAAACATATGGCATTCTGCAGAACTAACATATTAGATTCTCGATACTATGTTAATGGAATAATACTTGAAAAAGTGGACAGCATAACTGATCTGGGCTTTTTGTTGGATCATAGGCTAAATTTCCGTAATCATATTGCGTTAACTGTTAACAAAGCTTACGGTGTTCTTGGTTTTATTAAACGGTGGTCTAGAGAATTTTCTGACTTCTATGTCACGAAACAACTTTATACATCTTTGGTTCGGCCAATTCTTGAATATGGATCCATTGTATGGGATCCTTACTATTCCATCCATATAAATAGTATTGAATCGGTACAAAAGCAATTTTTGATTTTTTGTTTACGTGGCCTTGGTTGGAATTCGTATGTAAATAGACTTGCACTTATTAAGCTGCCAACTTTAAAAAGCCACCGTGTTATGCTGAGTATATCTTTTCTACTTGGATTGATTCATGGTGAAATTGATTCTACGTTACTGGTTAGTAAAATTAACTTTTAGGTTCCAAATAGACCAACTCGTAACTTTCAGCTCATCAGTCTTAACTACTACAGATCCGTTTATGCTAATAATGACTCCTTTCGTCGCATTTGTGAAAATTTTAATAAATTGTATCATATTATAGATTTTTCTGAAAGCAATGATATTTTAAAAAGAAAACTAATTTTGTATTTAAATAGTTAATTGTATTCACACCTGTATTACATTCTTTAGTCTGTAAGGTTTTATAATCTATAGTCCAAATAAAATAAATAAACCGAAATTGAGGTAAGCACGAAATAAAAACTTTGTAACCTAAGTATACCTACATACACCACAATAATGGAGAGTGTATTGTGTGATTGTGTTGTGTGTAACTCGAAAAAATATTGACTCTAGTTTCCCACTTTCTGAGACGATACAATCGTCTGTCCGGATGGCTGGCCCGCTGCCAGGTTGTCTGACCATTTAAACCTTGTAAGTAAAATACAGGTCGCAATTTTGAAGATAGTTTGATGAAATTCGATAGTCGTCTTTCCGGAAAATAGCTTTCTTTTGTATCTTTAAAAAGCGCAAATTATATTCTGTTTTTTATACCCACACCAGAATAGTGAAGAGAATATTATTCGCATATGATGATGTGTGCTACATATAGGTTAATAAGGGATATGCGCCCAAGGGCGCATCTCCACTCGGAGACCAATGGGGTCCATGGTGCAACACATAAGGACAACGCAAAATCATTTATTTAACCAAAACACGGTTTTATATCTTCGACCACGAGTAGAAGACGCCATGAAGTATGAAGAAATTTGTCTAAAATATACTACATGGTGGGGTGTCATAAAGCCATAGGACATAAAGCCAAATGGCGTCAAGTCCCATTCCATTGAGACATAGGGGCATATGCCATTAAGTCTCAATATAATGGGACTTAACGCCATAAATTTTTTCCGAAAATGAGACATAAAGCCATATTTTTGATAATGATTGCATGTCGCCCTGTTTCATGTCAAAAATGCTTTTATCTGTCATAAAGTTGTTGGCAATCCATCCAATTCCGACATTGCAGGTGGTCCACGTGTTTATAGATTTAACTGATATGGAAAATTCGGAAGATATTTTTGAATATAATAGAAACATTTTATTTTATTTTTTGTTGTTAATTTCATTTATAAGAATTATGCTTAAGTTCCAAAAACAATAATAAAAAATATTATATAATCTTAAAGCTTATGTATTGGTCTTTATATTTTATTTTACAGAAGTAAATATTCTGTAAAAAGGAAAAGTAATGTGGAAAACTATTAATTTTTCCTTTTACAAAATGTTGTCATGGAGGAGTAAACATTCTGTCAAAGGGAAAATTATAGTGGAAAACTATTAATTTTTTCTTTTACAAAATGTTTTCAGCTTTAATTCCTGGAGCCTAGAAATTTAGGATTTTTTAAATCATTAATTTCATAGATAAATAGACATATTAAGTGAAATAAAGCGGTGGGGTCTCATAGCCATAGGACATAAAGCCATATAGCGTCAAGTCGCATTCCATTGAGACATAAGGGCATAAGCCATATTTTTGATAATGATTGCATGCCACCCTATTTCATGTAAAAAATGCATTGTTGTTTCATGTCGCCCTAAATATTCTGTAAAAGAGAAAATTATTGTGGAAAACTATTTATATTTCATGGAGGAGTAAACATTCCGTAAAAGGGAAAATTTTAGTGGAAAACTATTAATTTTTCCTTTAACAAAATGTTTGCAGCTTTAATTCCTGGAGCCTAGAAATTTAGGATTTTTTTAAATCATTAATTTCATAGATAAATAGGCATATTAAATGAAATAAAGCATTTATGACGCAAAACATCAAATGGGACATAAAACCATAATGGCTTTATGTCCCATTCCACTAAAGTTGATATGAGACTTAAGGCCATATCAAAATTATGGCTTTATGTCTCAATTCAAACGAACATAAAGCCATAATTTTGATATGGCCTTAAGTCTCATATCAATTTTAGTGGAAAGGGACATAAAGCCATTATGGTTGTATGTCCCTCACATTTGATGTTTTGCGTTACATATGCTTGACATGGGACATAAAGCCATTATGGTTTTATGTCCCATTTGATGTTTTGCGTGACAAATGCTTTATTTCCCTGCACCGAGTGTTTTCAATTTGGCGACATGGCGATTTTTATTTTATTTTTGGCAAATAATGTATAAAGTACTTGGAGATTTTGTAGGCTATTTTTAGAATCATTAACATTCAATACGAAAAACTAATATTATTTTTGTTTAGATATTTTTATGTATGACGTCTGAGGCAATCTTTATATGCTCCTAATTCAAGTGTATAAAGACTTTTTTCAATAACGAACTTTACTAAAACTTGGCTTTGAAATGGACTGCTATAAGAACTTCTTGACGAGTTACAAGTTATATGAATGTAAATAGCACATGTTGCATATCTTTTTACCTTCGCAAGATATTTTGAATAAATGTTTATTCCCGTGCAATGTATTCCAAAAAAGTAGACAATGAGGAATGTCTTGTGGATGAAGTGCAAAGCGTTTTAGATATATACCAAAGCTGCAACTTCATACTTACATATGCATATCTAGTGTTTGTTTAACACTACTAACCGCAAAAAATTATTTTTTGCTGCTCTGGGTTGTCTACTATAAACCATCTATTTTATAGTAAACGTTGTACCTTTTTAGTGTTCACTTATAATTTCTACTTTGATATACACTCCATCAGCTCTTGTAGTTATCCTAAACAGTTTGGGATTGAAATCCAGCAAAATCGTTTCAGTAGGATCGGTGCTATGAATCAAAATGTGGAACCACCACCCTACAAAATTGATAACTTTGTTACAAAAACTCACATCAATGGTGGAGTAATGCAAATAATGATATAACATTTTGCACAAATCCGTTAAATACGACTGCAAATCATGCTGTAAAATTTCGTGAAGATCGATCTAATAATTGGGCATAGGTCCCATATAAAGCCTACTCCCATAAAACAGTTTAGTACGCCTAAAACCGTAATAAATAATACTATCATAATAACAATTGAAGCCATCGTTACAACATGCCATTAGTTAAAGGATTTTATAAGGCGTATAACCAGTTGTTTATTATTTAGTTTTTAATTTAAGCTACCCGGTAGAATGAACTTGCCTTTAATATATCCCTCACTTAAGTTTAAAACAAATTTGTAATAATGAAAAACTTTTTATGCGTGGGACAAAATCCCACTTTTAACTAACAGCAAGTTGTAATACTGGCTCTTAATGCTTCACAGATTTATAGGACTATAAATCACACTAATAAATTTCGTGATAGTCGGTCCATAATTTACCATAAGCCCCATATAAAGCCCACTCTGGAAAAATAATTAAATTCGCCTAAAACCGTATCAGATATAGATATTGGTGTAACATTTCTTCCAACTTATGGCGATTTCTTTTCTGAGAAAAATGTTGCATAAATGGTACATGCTCTACACAAAAGAGATAGAGCATGTACCATTTATGCAACATATTTCTCAGAAAAGAAATCGTCATTAGATTCATATGCTCATAATAAATCAATCATTATAAAATTCGGTAGTGATTATTAATATTAAAAATAAATAAATTGTATAAAATACAGTAGTACAATTTTTGGCTTTAATCTAGTTAATAAAAGTAGCGCAAACCCATCGTTTTTGAGTATTGGACCTCTGAAGTCGCAAAAAATTTATGAATATTTGCGATTTTCCACTACATTTCTGAACATACATACATATATGGTTAATATCATTTAAAAGCTTTTGATTAACTACCTGTTTTTCGAAATAAAATAAAAATTTTCGCTTGGGAAAACATATTGAAACAACAATAAAAAAACTCAAATTTGTTTTTGTTTTCAATATAAATTTCTAAACGTAAATTTTTGATTTAGTTTAAAAAACAAGCAGTGAATCTTTCTGGATATACATTAAAAAAAAATTATTGACTACAAGTTTATAGTAAGAAGTTTTAGTTAGCGAAGCCGGTGTTTGTTATACCATAGAGGAGAAAATCCTTGCTCCCGCCCAAAGGCCGGCTATGCAGTGAAGCTTTAGTTAGCGAAGCCGGTGCTTGCAATTTTATAAATTTTTATTTTTTACACTTTTATTGGAATAAACTACATAGCTATTTACCTAGTGCACTTCCATAACATTTTGATGTAAGATTTTGTAAAAACTGTAATGGAAAAACTGTAAGAGGAAGCTAGACAAATGATTTTTGTGTTTGGATTTCAATCCGTAACTAGAACTAGAAACAATTTGTCACCAAATTTGTTTTAACGAGTCGTTCGAAAGTGAGCGTAAATTCAACCATGGACAAATTTAAGCTAAACTTATAAACAATGAAACAACCACAGATTACACACAGATACGTAAAAAGTGACGTGTGAAAAAGGCCCAAATCAGTTGCGAGGGCAGCTTTCGAAGAAAGAGGCAAAAAGCGTTTTATGGCAGTGAAGAGGCAATGTGTAAAAACAGGCCGCTACTATCAACACAAATTTCGTGATCAAAACAAAAATAACAAAACACAAACCAGGTTTAACAAAAGCAGTAGTTCAACAAACGTTTGATTTTGTGCAAAAAAATGTATTTAGTAATATTGTTTTATTTTATAATGTTATTTTCTTACTTAAATATTATTTATTAGTGTTGCGATAAATTTAAAAGTTAATTTTTACAACAGTTTTGTAAAAAAATCTTAAGTAAATAAATTTGTGTTCGTTGTATTGCGGCATAAAAGATGGTTCAAAGAGAAATGAAAAAAGGGCAGCTTTCTAATGGCTAATAAATCAGTAAGTGTTTAAACGCTGGTTTAGTTGAACTAAACTTAAATTTATATGTAGTTTAAACTCAACAGTTGTAAATCAGTGTCCCATGTATTATATGTAGTGTAAAAAGTAACATGTGGCAGCACTACGATAAATGTAGACAAATTCATATGGTTTGTATTGGTAGTTTAAACGCCCAATTTTATGCGTTTAAAGATGGTTTATATGTTTTCTGATTTATAGATTTGTTGGCTTAAACACATTTTAAACCAAAAATAGAGTTTAACTTGCTCTGATTTATTAGCCCTAAGAGACAAAAAAATTTCCGTCTTGTGACCAGGGTTGTCAGATTGATTTTGATCTTTTTCGCCAAATTCAATGTCAAAAATCGCCAAAATCGCCAAAGCATTTATTTTTTTCGATTTCGACAATAATATATGTATTTTTAGAATAATTAAAAATATTTTTTCATAAATCCCAAAAAAAATTTGTTCCGTATCCCTAAAATCCGCCAAAAATTCAAAAAAAGTCGCCATATATTTTGTTTAATTTTTATTTAACAAAAAAGGTGCAGTGTTTAAAATATTTTATAGTAGACTACTTAAAGTAACAAAAAAAGGATTTTGCGGTAAGTATTAAACAAATATTGGATGTACAATATATTTGTATGTAGTTGCAGTTCTATTATATAACTTAAACGCTATATAGTTCACCAAGAAGACTAACTTGTTGTCTTCTTTTTTGAAATACATTGTGAAGGTAGAAAAGAAATGCAACATGTGCTATTTATATTCATATAACTTTTGGCTCGTAAAAACGTGTCGAAAACTTCATATCGCATTCTACTTCAAAGCAGATATTTAGTGAATTTCAATATTTCAATACAGGTACCTGCCGTATCCTTGTAGCTATAAATTGTTGGCCTAAACTGATCTTAATTAGATTGAATATCATCATTACAATTTTCTTTTAACAAACTGTATTTTTTTCTATTGTATTTCATTAACATCCAAGGGTAAGTTAGGATTCATAAAAAATCTTTAAAATATATTTAAAAACAACAAATTTTATGTGATAATTTGTCACATTTTATAATGGAAAAATTTTCATAAACTTTCATTATATTCATTTTTAAAGAATTCTACTTATTACTTCTTTCAAGAGCACATTTATGCCCTTAATTTCTACTAACAGATATCTGGTCGTGTTCGTACCTAACAGTTATCTTTACTTATCCAGTAACACTTTTTTGTCAATTTCAACGTTAAATTGGCCCACGTGAATTAACTATCGAAAATCGATGGTTTAAAATACACTACACTTTACCCCGTAGGTAAGAAATAGGTTTTAAAATACGTCACACAATAGATATCTATACACAGCTAGATATCTATTTGTAGAAATTACGGGCATTAAATGTGAAAAAAAAATTATTATCATTCATCATCCATTTCAACATTATCTAGTTTTAAATACTGGTCATACATGTGAATGCATCAAATTTCATACATTGAAATACTAGAATAAAAAAAATATTATTTCTTCGTTTTGAATTTAACAAATTTCAAAACAAATAGATGGCTAAAAATAGCCAACAAAATCGCCAACTATTTTATAAATCGCCATGTCGCCAAATCGAAAATTAGGTCGCCAAAAGAGTTTGAAAATCGCCACGTTTGGCGAGAAATCGCCACATCTGACAGCCCTGCTTGTGACATATCTGTGTGTAATCTGTGGAAATAACACATTAAATGTGTAATTATCAGGGACCGTAACAGTTATTCCATTTTTCATAAAAGTCTGATGATAACAGTTGTTTTTTGGTCTTTATTTTTTTTGAACAAAAATAACAGTTATTTTTTTTATTTTAATTTTTTTGAACATAAATAACAGTTATTTTTTGATTTTTATTTTTTCGATCGAAAATAACAGTTATTTTATGATATTTATTTTTTTGAACAATAATAACAGTTATTTTTGTATTTTAATTTTTTCGATCAAAAGTAACAGTTATTTTATGATTTTTATTTTTTCGATTTGCTTACTACACAGAAAAAATTATTAAATTTCTCCTATCACCAAATTTGTTCTAAATTCATAATATCAAGCAAACAAGTTGTTGATTTTGCACCTATTACCAAAATGATTATATTGATTACTAAAAATTTTTAAATTTTGAAAAAATATTTTCAATAAATGATACTTTTAATTTTAATCAAAAAAGTGATCAAAAAACTTTGAAATTTTAAACAATGTGTTAATTTATTTAAATAAATATTGATAATTCCCAACAACAATTCTACATGTTTAAATTATTTTATTTTAAACGAAAAAAGTCAATTAAGATTTTTTTTTATTTGATTAAAATTTTAATTGAAAATTTATTTCAAAACAACTAAAATGTTAATTTAAACAAAATTTAATTTCTAAATTTTTTCAGCAAAAAAAATTATTGATTCAATTATCACATTAAATTAATTAAAATACTTTTTATACCATTTTCTTAATTGATAAAACCCTTTTTTCTGTATAATATAAATATTATTTACTAGTGTTGCGGTAAATAAAATTTTTTTTTTTTTACAACAATTTTGCAAATAAATCTCAACTAAAAAAATTTGTGTTCATTGTATTGCGGCATAAAAGATGGTTCAAAGAAAAATGAAAAAGGGCAGTTTTCTAAGAGACAACAAATCTTCCGTCACGTGACATATCTTTGTGTAATCTGTGATTTCTAGAGAAGTGACCCCAATGGCAACGCCAACATTGAATTTCCTTAGAATTTGCCTTGGTAACTCCCAAGACACTACTGACGTAATAAAAAATCGTAATAAAAAATCTTATATGGGATAACTCATCTACAGATTTTCCGGGAGCTAGTGTAACTAAAAATAAGCCTGTGTCTAAATTATTTTTCCTGGAAAAGATAGTTTAAAATTTTGTTACTCTATCAATATTATGACTCTTATTCTTTCTTGATATCAGTTAAGTTGTTTTAAGAGGATTATACCAATTTTTCCGTAGTTCACTTAGTGTAAAAGAATCAATATTTTTCTTTGAGTTGAAACATCATTTCTTGAACAGAATCATCTTTTTTATTTCTCAGTATTTGTTTATTCAATCTTCATATTTTAAATATGAACTAGCCACAATTAATCAAATCTTATCCTAATACTTTATTTTATGTCCTGCCAGTGCCAGACAAAAAAGTTTGTCATCACGGTTTCTGTTCACATATGTATGTGTTTATCGCTCTTCTGATTTCCATACTTTTTCAATATTTTACTGCATAATTTGTAATCATAGTTTTTGCTAATGGTGCATTGAGATCATTGTGGATTATTCGAAGAGGTTCATTTTGGCGCCTTTGGATTTTTTTCGATCTAAGAAGCCGAGGCAATGCCCCATAACTGAATACCGTAGCACCAGATTGGCTTTAAGATAGAGTTGTTAAGTAGAAGTTTGCAATCGAGACTTAGAACAGAGTTTCTTCCAATAAGCCAATTAATTTGAATTGCTTTTAGTTTCATTTGTGTTAGTTTTGCTTCTATATTGTTTGATTATCGATTTTAATCGGGGGCATGTTTCCCGACGCCATGTGAATGTTATATTTACGCATTTTTGCTCGTTGACCTTAATCCTCCATTGTTTTAGCCACTTTTTCTGTTCAAACGAGATGCTTCATGACAGTTTTCGTATACGTTTAGAAAAGCTGTTTCATCTTCAAATGTTGAAGTTTGAATATAGTTGTTTGTTGGCATGTCCAAAGTTTATATTAAGTAAAATACGAGGGCCCAGGATGCTGCCTTGTGGGACTCCAGCGTCAATTGGCTGGAGAACTTAAAAAATCGCCTTCTACTATAAATAATTAACGACGGACTAAGTCGCTTTCTAATAGCTTGTGTGTGTTTGCTGGTATGTTTTGCCGCAATTTTTGTAATAATAAGCCTTCATGCCAGACTTTATCAAAAGCTTGCGAGACATCGATGAAGAGTGCAGAGTAATATTTTTTTTTCTTCAAACGCTATTCTTATGACATTAACTATTCGATGAGTTTGTTCGATTGTGCTGTTCCTTTTTCTAAAACCGGATTGATGGTTTGGAATACATCTATTTCCACATGTAGTAGTTTCTCAAATAGCTTTAAAATATAAGATAATAAGCTAATATCCCTGTATGACTCAACTGTTGTGTAATCCTTTTCTGGCTTTGGTATCATGGTGACTAAGGGAAACTTCCATTCTTTGGGGTAGTATTCAACGCGTAAAAGAGCATTAAAAATAAAAATAATAATATGATTTGCTATTCGGGGTAGCTCCAAAAGCATTTTTTTACTGACCTTATCAGTACCGGGAGCCTTCTTGGTGTTTAAATAACAAATAGTCTCTTCGATTTCTCGTAACTCAAATATTAGGGGTATAGCTGCTCCAAAATTAACAGGCGGTAACTCGACTGCTTAATCTTGAGATTTGTTTGGGGTTAATAGAATTTTAAAATGATTAACAAACAGTTGCCACTCTCTTGGAACTCTCCTTTTCACATGTATTATATTGGCTTTCTGATATTGAAAATCTAGGTTGAGAGTATAAAGATTAAATTACTTTGTTTCGATTTAGCTCTTCAACACAAATGTTCGTTGTTTGCAGATGATCTTCACAATGATCACAAATTTGTTAAGTAACAGGTAATTCCTAAGTCGTTATTTTCTCATATTGTTACATACCAGAGAACTGCAACGAATAATAAAATTTGGAATATATATAATATCCAATTACTTACTCAGAATTGTTATGATTCAAACCGTTTTTGTTCTACAATAAGAAATGATTTTAATATAAAGAGCTCATTTCAAACAATCAGTTTGAATTATTGTACTCGCAACGAACATGAATGCTTGTAACAGGGATGTTAAAGTTGGTACAGTTGTACTTTTTTCGGTACATTTTGACCTTCTAAAGTACCGTGGTACTACCGTGACTCATTTGGTACAATTTAAAAAATTTGTCATAGTTCCCCTTTTGAGTTTTCAGTAAAGCAAACAATTTATTGAGTACTTTTCATTAAATTTTTTTTAATTATTATTAATTTCATCAGGATTTAAAAGTCCTTCTTTTAAATTGCATTTTCTATTTATGCAATATGCACTTAAAATTATTAACATGGTTAATTTAGAAATGCAATCAGAAGATGATCTAACAAGAATTTCAACCAGAAACATCCCCACACACGTAGCAACATTTAGTGAAACAAGCTAATGTTTCGACAAATGTTGCTTCGTGTGTGGGTAACTTTACATACACAAATTTATGATATTTCACTGTTTGTGTGTAATGTTGCTATTTTTTTATTGACAGTAAGAAAACCACAATGTTTTGTACATGATAAAAATATGTTTTTAAAAGAACTTTATTTGTAAAAATATATGTGTTAGTGCATATCTTGTTGTTTTTTTTAGGTTCTGAATCTATTCACTTGATTCGTGCAATAAAAAATTAAACATATACCTACTAGAAAATATAGTTTAGTTGTTTTATTTAATGATAACTATAAAAGAACTGAAAACTAATAAACCGTGATCACAATCACAGTTTTGAAGAACAGTGATTTACGACGCTGTCAAAATTTGGTTTACATTCCACAAGAAAATTTGACGGCGGTGTCGAGGCGACTCTGAACTTGTCGTCGCCATTTTTGATAACGACTTGGATAAATTTGAACTGATAATAAAAATGGAAAAAATAGAAAAAAATTAAAGTCACAAATGTAGCTCAGTTTGAAAAATTGGTGGAAGAGTTGCAGAAGAATCCCTCTCTTGCAGTAGGATTTTGCACAGGTAGTGTTCCAACTAATTTTAAAGAAAAATGGGAAGAAATAGGAAAAATATTAAATTCTCTTGGCCCGCCGATAAAATTAGGAAATGGTTGGCAAAAGGTTAGGAAATAATATGCGAAAATATTGCATTACAAAAATAAAATGTATTTATAGGTTTGGCGAGACTTAAAGTTTAAAGTAAAGCCTGGTACTCTGTTCAACATTTCACGTGAAATGCTGTCAAAACTCATATGAAAAAAACTTGTGCGGAATTTCTATGAAAAAATGTTGATAGAGTTGTACTCTGTTTAATTTGTGAAAAAGTTGCGAAATGTTTCTGGCAACATTTTTTTACAACTGCGAAATAATATAAGCTGCACTTATTTCACGTGGAATTTTAAGCAAATGAAAAAAGTTTCAACTTAATATTAAAATGAGAACTGAAAACTTAAATAACACAACCGGTAACAGTCTTTCATCCATATTTACTTTAATTTTTACTTAATTTTTTACATACAAAAATAATTTTTAGTAAAATACATGTGGGTTTTGTTTACATATGCAAAACAATGTCGCATACTTTGAAGGATTAAAAACTTCAAATGTTGCAAACTCTCGAGATAGGTAACATTGATACATGTCAAATTTTTCGCATGAAATAATAGATGTTGCTAAACATTTTTCACAAATTGGAACAGAGTACTAGGCTTAAAGAAGAAAATGATTGCCAATAAGGTTGAATGCCAAGCAGTTTCAAAAACAGCTTAACCCAGAGGGAGCAGTGCAGGGAGTGCAGTTAAAAAAATAATGAGCAATGAATTAGCAGCGGCAGAACTAACTTCACATGCAGAACTAGAAACCCCTGAAAGTGTTGTGCCTTCCGTGGAATTTAATTTAGAATAAACTTCTTCCACATGCAAAGTGAACATTCCACAATCAACGCCACAACAATTTTAAAAAAAGAATATAAATCCTAAATCAAAGAAGAACCAGAAATGCTTTGGTCATGAGGAATTGCTACATAAACATAGCACTGAACAAGCAAAACTATTAACGGACATATCCAATTCGCTGGGATCTGTAAAAGGCAGCCTCCGAGATTTTGATAAACGTCAAAAAGAGTTGATTGATATTGAAGCGAACAAAAATCAAACTATTAGAGGAAAGAAATAAAATTGATAAAGAGAGAAAAAAAGAGAAGAAATACATGAAAACGAATTAAAAATTCATAATCTTAAAATGTTGATAAAGGAGAAAGAGCTTTTTTTTATAATATTGTTTTATTATTAATTATATTTATACTATATAAGTTTGTAGTTAAGATTTTAACTTGAATTCAGTTGATATTATTATGTTAACTTTTTTTAAGAAGAAAAAAAAAAATGAATTAAACACTGAACTAAAATTAGAGAAAACTTTGTTTTATTTGTTTCCTTATATCAGATGCATACATATTTTGATTAATTTTTGTATTTTCTACTTCACTATCAGTTTGGCTGTTTTCTTCGTATGTAATAGAGTTGTGTCGGTCGTGAACGACCTCGTTCAATTGAACGGATCAGTCAGACGAACGATGAACGGCCGTTCAGTTTCATCGTTCGATTTCGTTCAATCGTTCACTTGGGTCTTTTGAATCAGTCGGTCACTTGCTTGCCGGACAACTGGTTGAAAAGAAACAACAATACTTTTGTGTTGTATAAGTTATGCAATTATAATATACTTATTTCTTTTACTCATTGCCACATTGCTTTACACATTTTCATAATACAATCAGGGTTGTCAAGTTTCTTGGCGACCTAATTTTCGATTTGGCGATATGGCGACTTTTTGGCGGCTTATAAAATATATGGCGATTTTGTTGGCTATTGATTTTCTATAAACTTGTTTTGAGATTGTTGGACAAATTTACCGTTTGTTATTTAGAAAGATTATATCAATGATGGTATTCCATCTAATATATATCAGGTTTTGCATAAAGCTTATAGCTATAAGGATACGTCAGGTACTTACCATTTTAAAGAACTTGCTTTGACGGTCTTTATATGCATTTAATTCCAACTGCTAATGCCTGTGTTGAAATAGTTCTTTTTAATAATTTACTCTACTAAAACTCGCCTTCATTGTTACGAGTTATAAATTATATGAATGTAAATAGCACTTTTTGTACCTTCGCACGATATTTTGAATATACATTGTAAAAAAAAAAACAGTAAGAATTGCCTTGCCGGTGAAGTGTATAGCGTATTAGATATATATATATCCAATATTTATTTAATACTAAACACAAAAAAACGTTTTGCTGCTTTAATTGGATTATTATAAACTATTGTATCTTTTGTGTGTTCACCAATAATTTTACTTTTATTCAAAAAAATATACATATATCAAGGCGACTTTGTCCCATTTTTGGAAAATTTTAGCGATTCAGAAGAAATATATTTTTTTAGGATTTATAGAAAACATTGGAGAAAGTTCTAAAATAAATTTTATGTTGTCAAAAACGCAAAATAAGCCTTGGCGATTTTTGACATTGAATTTGGCAAAAAACATCAAAATAAATCTGAAAACCCTGGCTGCTTTTCACAATTTTTCTACAATTTACATGAGCGTTGCCAGTTGTTCTTAATACAAAACCCGCCAAATGCTAATTTTTTTCATTTGAGCAGAAAATTTTATAAATATTTATTTCTTTTAATTTTTTAAATAAGTCCCTTTATTTATAAAAGCTTAGTAAAGTTTTACAGCACGAAATTAGTATGGAAAAAAACTTTTAATGTATACATTACATTCGTTTATGAATAAGACTCTTAAAATATAAAAAAAATTAGCAATGTATGTTTGTTCGGTGAAATCTTGCAACTCAATTTTGAAGCAGATACCTCGAACCGATTGAGCTGTCATTTTTAAACACGTTTAGTTAAGATGACGATGCATGGTTAACTGTGTTACGTTATTCTAAATCTAACATTATAAGACACCCAAGATGGCAGACTTATTTTTAATGCATTCCTACAATATGAGTATCAAATGGGAGGGCTTGCTGAGAATAAGTCGAAAAAGAAAGTGACGTTACTCTTAATCATATATGGCGGACTAAGTTTTTAATGCTTGCCTTCAAGATGGGTATCAAATGAAAGGACTCATGAGAATACGAATGCTAGTTTTAATATAAACTAAAAGTAAATAACCTTTTTAAAAAACAAGCTTTTATTGAAATGCGCTTCAAAGAAAAATATAAATGAAAAGTATAAAACTACTATCAACTTATAACGGATTACATAATTTATATGATATACGAGATTTACTTGTGTAGACAAACAAGTAAATTATACATATAACTTGATGTGATTGATTTAAACTATTAAACTTTTCAAACCATGTAAATACTAGTACTTAAATCTCGCGACTAGCTTTTAAATCAAATAAATTGTGTAAAGACAAGCGACAAGCTTTTATATCATATAAATTTATTAATGATGTTATAAGTTGATAGTTAAAGTTTATTTCTCTTTTCTTTTTAGCGCATTTAATAAAAGCGTGTTTTTTAAAAAGGTTTTTTAGTTTTTATAAAATAAAAACAAAAAATAAAATTTATATTATCACATATTTTGAGAATATAATACATATAACGCATGAATAATAATAATCACTATTGCTATTTGCTCATTTTTGTAATATTATTTTGATATTTAAATTGTGCAATTGCTATTATTTTTTTGTTATTAAAAGTATTTTGTTCTTAAAATACCACATAAATTTGAAATTTTTTTCTCTCATTATTTTTGTTTAAATTAATTTTTAAAGAATTGGGCTCTTACTTTGAATAAGCCCTCGCAACAATTTTTTGTTCTTTCTATTAAAATGGAATTACCTAAGCATATAATAAATAAACTAGTTTTAAAATCGCCACGTTTGGCGAGAAATTACTACGTATGGCAGCCCAGATTGTACTATGATTTTTTTAAAACAGTGTGGCAAGTCGCCACTGGCAATGTGTTAAAAGAAAAACGTATAGCATACACACTTAAAGTGTTGCTGTTTCTTTTTAATCAAATGAACGAAAAAAATGCGTATTTGGTTTGTGCTTATTGTTTTCTATTCTTGGTTACACTCAAAAAAGTTTTACAGTAACTTAATGAGATTTATTAAAATTGTTTTCCGTAATTAATGAAATTTTTTTATTTTATTAATTAAACTGTTTCTGCATATTGTTCCGAAAACAAACTACAAAAATTAATAAGGGTTTTCATGATGAGGCAAACTTGCAAGACTCGTTTCATGAAGACCCTTGTTAATTTTGGTGTCATTTTAAATACAAAAATCGATACAAAAATCAATTAAAAGAAAACAACTATAAAATTAAAAGCTAAAATTTGTGAATAAAAAGTGAAATTTGTTTTTTAAACAAGCATAAATAAAGCATAACGACTAATTTGCTTAAATTACTGCAAGATTTTATTGTTTGTGATATTATTAACACTTAACACATTTTTCATTGAAAACGGCGGTAAATATTAAACAAACAGCGCCAGTTTACGAGTCAAAATTGTTAAGCAAATTTACGAAGTTTGTGTAAACGAATTCTCATACAATTTTTGGCAGTTCATTTGAGAGCGCGTAAAAATGCACAGTTTGCGAGACTTTTAGTGATATCATGAAAACCCTTAATGATTTTTATTTCTGTTAATATGTTCAGTTATTTTTTATGCATAAAATAAAACTGAAGTACATGTGTACATATGTACATAAATAAAAAAAAAACAGAAAGGAAAAAATATTTGGCTCATTTGGTAGGTCATAATGACAGATAAAAACACTGCTTTAGCTGTCTTAGTACGTAATTTAAATTAAGTTCAAATTAACTGAAAAGCCTTTGAATATATTTTTTGTACCTAGTGTGTACTTTTTTTTAATTGTAAATAAAGAGAAAAGTTAATTAATTTTTAATTAATATCTCCGTTATAAAATTAACAGTAAAAAATTACCTTACAATTCCTTTATTTAAAATTATCCGTTTTCTAATTACATTTTCAGTTTTCTAAACTTAATGCCTATTCTTTTGAATTTACTTACATAATGTTTCGAGTGTAATTTCACATGTTGTTTCTTTTAACACATTCAATCGATTGTTTAGTAAAGAGGACAAGACAAGTGAACGACTGAACGAAAGCGACAAATGATTCAAAAGACAAACTGACCCAAAAGACAAAGTGACCTGAAACGAACGATTGAACGAAAAGAACGAGCTCGTTCACTGATTCGAATTGAACGATAATGACCGGTCACTTAAACGAACGATTAAGCCCAAGACTAGTATGTAACAACTTCTAAGCCATATTCTATGCATATATTGTGAAGTGCAGCACAAATATTAACAATTTTTGTAGCTTTTGCTGGCTTATAATGAAGCTGGCGTGCACCAAGAATACAGCGAAATCGATTTTTTAAAACGCTAATCGTTCTTACTACTATATTTCGGGCCTTGGCATGCTTCGTATTGAAAACAGCCTCAGGACTTCCCTGAGAAGTAGATCGATAAGGCTTCATCAAATATGGCTCAAGGGGTAGCCTGCATCACCTGTTAAAAAAATTTTATGGTACTAAACAGTAGTTAAATTGGTATTAATATTTTACCTAAAAGCCATGAGTTACGTTCACCAACAGCATATCTTTCTTGTAGTACTCTCTTAGCGAGACTCATATTCCAAACCAAAGAATCATGGGCTGAGCCTGCATATCGTGCATCTATAAAACGTATACGCATTGTGTGATCACAAATCTATTTAAATCAAATATGTCATTACAAGATACAATAAAGTGGTTTACAAACTTACAACCATAGCATTTTAACTGAAGAATCCTTTGCGGTTGAAATACATATGCTGGTCTTCTTTATTTGGGGCAATAATTTTGATATGGGTACCATCCACACACCCAATAATACCAGGAAATCCAGTTTTGTCAAAAACATTTAATTTTGCTTCATTGTTTCAAATTTAATATTTCGGGCAAATAGACGATTCCAAGACATTCAGTGTTTCTGTCAAAATTTTAGAAAACATTGGTTGTGATAATCCTAAGTTGAAATCGTTGGCAACTCCTAGTTGGTAAGATCCTTGTGCCAAAAATCTTAATGTAGCGGCTAACTTTGTTGTTTTGGAAATGTATGTTGACCTCACACCGCTTATCAACTTATGTTTTATTGTTTCTAATACATCTTTAAAAGCTATTTTGTTTAACCTAAAGTAGCTTTTAAAACTTACAAGAAAATAACAAATTTATTATAGAATCTTTAAAGTAAAACAATGAAATTGTTACACACTTGCTGCCCGGTAAATTAAGGATGTTAAATTTCTGTCGCAAAAGTTTTCTTTCTAATATGAGATCTTGTTTTCTTATTGTTTCATTATCACTCGAATCAGAATTTATCTCACAAATGAAAAACATTTTTTTTTATTTTTAAACAAATTTTTACTTTAAAATAACACCAAACCCACGTCAGCTGATTAAAAAAATTTGAGACGTGTATTTGATATTGACATAAACGATAAACACTCATCGTCGTCACAGTGTTGTTATGGAATGTTGGCAATAAAACGACGGCGACGCACAGTGGCGCCCGTAGAGCAAGCGAGGTTGCAAAAATCAAAATTTTCATGAATGCCGACGAAGTTTTGAATAAACCCATGTTATAGGAAACTTTTCAACGATTTCAAATATGCCACTCTTAATAATATCACATTTTTAGTTTAGAAGATATAACCGTTCAAAGTTGACCGACTTTCGGTTTTCAAAAAAACACACAATTTTTAGTCAATTTGTTGCGATTTCAGGTGTAATATCACGAAAAATAGGTAACGAATCGCCTTATTTTTTGTTTGTATTGATTGATGTATTTATTAAATGTATAATGATAAAAAAAATTAACTGTTTGCTTTGTGTTTCTCCTGGTAAATCACTATTTAAAAACTATCCGTTTTTTCACTATTTTTCAACTTTGACGGAAAATAAAAAAAAACTATATTTTTCTATATTTGCCATATTTGCAAAACCTGTTCTTTGATTATTTCTTTACATAATTCAAAAGGTTTTATCTGCCCGTACGTGCCCGTTTGGCTTCTAGAGGTAAAAAAGTTTAAAAAGACATGGTTGCAGAAATTGTATGGCGTCCATCCCTTATATGTTTTGACTGACAGTAGTTTGATCTAATAGTTATTATATTAGCAGGTACGTACCTCACATAAACAATACTTTGGCGTACAAATGGTCAGGAACAATATTGACTTATGGTCCCTACAGGTAGGCACAAATCTTATTTGGACACGTGCATAATATCAAAATTGCATTATTCAGCATAAATCCATATGTATGCAGGGAACAGGTAAATTTTTAGGCATGGTAGCATAAGCCTATATATTGCAAAATAAGCATAATGCCTGGATTAGTCTACGCCTGAAAGTTGGCGCAACAATTACTGAAACCATTTAACAATTTAAGTACTGAAAACATGGCGTTGTACAATTTAAAATTATTTGAACTGTTTAGAAAGTCAACCACACCAAAGTTTTTCACGGAAGTGAAAATTCTTCCTGAGAAGTTGACATTGATCAGCAAATGAGGCTGCGATGGATCATCCGGACAAAGCGTTTATAAGCAAAGGATATCTCCCGATGACGCTACAATATCGGACGGAAATATGTTTATGGCATCTGTTGTTCCTTTGCGGCTAAAATCGGATGATTCCCTACACTGGAAAAATCCACGTCCGTCATCAGTGCATTATTGCCGACCAATAATGTTTCAGTTTGCAAGGGAATCGGCAGAACTCATAAGGACTACGGTGAAGGACATTAAAGAACAAATAAGCAAGATTAAGCCTACAAAGCTGCAAATTGGAGAAGGAAAATATATTGAATGCAATTACGAGTTCCACCTGACCATGGTTGACGGAAAAGTCGTAAACGAACTGACAGGAACAACCTCAACAATGTCATGCCCGATTTGCAAAAAGAGTCAGAAGAACTTTTTTCAATTCAATTCAATTTATTTCATATATAATATGTTACATCTCAATTTTATATAATTAGTTGTAAAGAGTTTAAGATTAGTATCTTTTTCTGCTTAATTATAACATATTTCAATTAGTTATCATATACATATATATAGACAGAATTATATTGGAGGTAAAAATTTAGCAAAACCCTATTTAAACCCCTTTTTTCGTTTTATTTTTATATTTTTTTTATCGATTTTATATTATTATTTGTCAGAAGAACTTTGGTAATTTAAACGATTCTACAAATGAGGAGAATTACGAATATGGAATGTCACCATTGCACGCAAGGATAAGGTGTATGGAATTCTTGCTAAAACTGGCATATACCCTACCACAAGAGGAAGAAAACTTCGATGAAAATACATCAATAAAGGATAAGGAAAAGATCAGAAAGAAGCAAATACAGGATGCTTTTTTTAAACAAGTTGGACTAAAAGTAGACTGTCCCAAGCACGGATACGGTAACTCAAACGATGGAAACACTTCTAGGAGATTTTTTGAAAATGATGAGGCAGTAACTAGAATCATTGGAATTGACAATCAAATCGTGAAAAGATTGGGAACGATCTTGGATGTTTTAAACTGCAAAGAAAATGTCAATTCTACAAAATATGGAGAATATGCGTCGAAAACTGCATCTCTTTTAGCAGAAATGTATCCAAAGAAGAAGTTGACCCCGACCGTCCATAAAATATTGGCGCATGGTAAAGATATAATTGAGTACCAGTCTTTGCCAATTGGAGAGCTTTGTGAAGAAGCACAGGAGTCTCTTAACAAATTTTATAAAAAATATAGATTGCAGAACACATTCAAAGCATTAAGGGTGAGGCAAAATGAGGACCTCTTCAACATGTTGGCAGCATCTTCCGATCCACTTATTTCTTCCCTGCGGCATGTGAAGTCACGAATAGAGTTACAAAATAATTATAGTTTAGAAATGGTTAGTCTTTTAGATATACCTTCTCTTACGAATTGTGATGAATATTTTACAGAAAATTGAAAAAATAAATTTAAAAAAAAAAATAATTTTTTTTTTAATTTGTTGGGTAATAATTTAAAACATAAAACCCTTAAGAAAAAAAATAAAAACAATCTAAAAATGTAAAAAAAATTTTTTTTAGTTACCATAAAATTGATTTTTCTACTAATTTTAACTTTGATAACCCATAAGTAGGCCCCTACAAAGCGTAGCACCCTTTCCAAACGCTCATTTCATAGGCTGAACAGTTAACTATCATATGCTGTTTAAACTGTTCAATTATCTTATTCGGTTCAAAAGATATGATTTTTGCAACGAAAAAACTCAAATGGCGCCACTGTGCGACGTTGAGGACGACAACTGGAAGAAGGGTGAATGTTGAATTAAGAAAATTTAAAAATAGCAACAAAGCTACGCGAAAATTGCAGAAATTTGCAAAAATAGGGAAAATGCGCAAACATTTTTAATATATCAAACAAGCCAAAAAATTAATTAAAGCCCCTAAACCCATATGGAATGCCAAAAATTCCATAAAAATAGCTTAATTACCGGAAATTCTAAAAAATTTGCTAATTTCGGCATGATAGAAAAGTTAAATATTTATTAAAAATCGTTAAAGCTGTGACGAATCAGAAAACTTACAGGAAAACTTGCTTCTATCGCAAACACGCCTCAAATTCGGAAATTTCCGCTTATTTATAAATTTTTATGGAATTTTTGCCATTCCATATGGTTTTAGGGACTTTTTATAAATTTTATGGCTTGTTTGATATATTAAAAATGTTCGCGAATTTTCGCTATTTCTGCAAATTTCTTGTAGCTTTGTGGCTATTTTCGGCAATCGTCGTCGTTATGAATAAACAGACAGGCCGCTATTAACACTCTCACTTTAAAGGCCTTATGCCATTAGTGAATGTGAATTTTCAGAATAAATCGAGCTACCCTTTTTGTAAGACAACATTTTTAAAAATCGAACATCAAATTGCATTTTTTTAATAAAAACTGAAAACAAAATAAACCTACTGTCTTAATTATTACAGATGTGATTTTAAAAACGATAAACAATCGACATCGTTACAATGCTGTTATAGAATACAAGTTTTGTATCGAATTGATGATGACGTCGATAAAAATTGATGTTGATATTATATTGATGACAATGACGATGACGCTAAATGGAATAAGGGTGAATAGTTTTAGAGTAAGTTGATTTACTAGAGTTGGTTTATCCAAATTATAAAGAAAAATGGGTGGACAGAATCTCCTGTTTTGAGGTTACTTTTATTTTTTACAAAGTTTCTATCTCCCTTTTGTTTAATATCTTTAATATCTGCATATTAAGATCACAAAAAATTGCGAATCTATTATTATTATTAATAGTATCAAAACTTGACAGATTCAATTGAGTATTTTGATTTCCGTTGCCATTATTACCAATAATTGAAAGAACGAATCGAACTTTCCAATATTTCATTATGTTTTTTATTAGCTTTATGTGGTCCAATTTGATCCAAATATGTACGTTGAAATTTATCTGCAGGGATCTTTAAAGAGTCTAAATGATTGGATTTTGAATCCTTACACAGAAAAAATTAATGCTAAAATATTTTCAAGCAAACGCTTGTTGGTTTCAAGTTTTAATAATTTTGTATGAAATATTTAACGCTCTTTAAAGTTTTTTTTTATTGAACTGTTAATGGTTTTAAATCCAAATTTAGATATTTTAATTAGGATTAAGTTCATTGAATTTAATTTATTTGAATTTAATTTTCATTATTTTTATGAAGACAGGAATTTTACAACATGAAATTAATTAAAATTTTATTGATAATTTTTCATTCTTGATTGCGCTGAGATTTGAACCCAGGCATTCACGGACAGGTTGCCCAGACTAGTTTCGATTGTAACCACACAATCTCGTCGGTGGGGTTTGCCGTTTTACACACTCGGCACAACTTGAAGGACAAATGCAAAAATGTCTTTCGTGTTGTAAAATTCCTGTCTTCATAAAAATAATTTAATGAAAATTAAATTCAATGAACTTAAGCCTAATTAAAAAATATCTAACTTTGGATTAAAAACCATTAACAGTTCAATAAAATAACCACAATACTAATTATTGTTAACAGCTAAGGCACGAGCTATGTTTACATTTGTCCTTCAAGTTGAGCTGGAAAAGGTCAACAAGAAAAAAGAAAGACAAAAAACATGAGAAACAAAAAATGTACTTTGGATTTCAAGGAGACTTCTTGACAAAAAGTACGAAAGAACAGAAGTTAGGAAGAATATGTAAATTAATTAAAAATAGATAATCATTCATTCAAAAGCAAATTTCGATCTACCAAAGTGAAATACCATTTGGTTTAAGGATTGATGTTTGACTATTGACGTCATCCGGCTGCAATAGCCGAGTAAGTAAAACAGCAAACCCCACCGACGAGATTGTGTGGTTACAATCGAAACTAGTCTGGGCAACCTGTCCGTGAAAGCCTGTGTTCAAATCTCAGCGCAGTCAAGAATGAAAAATTATCAATAAAATTTCGTTTTTTTTTTGATCGTAAGCAACACTATTTTAAAAGAAAAAAAATTAGCAACAAAAAACACAGTTTTTTTTTTGGACGCATTAAAAAAGTACAACTATAAGAAAGATGATAAAATAGCGTGGCGAAGTTTGTTTGTAAAGCAATAACAAAAGTAGGTAAAAACGATTCGATGTTTGTGTCGCCACAATAACATCTAAAACCAGTTAGAGTGCTATATTCGGCTGTGCCGAAACACCGACAGGTGTGGGCTCTTTATGATAAATACATATATATTATTAACTAAGCTGCACAAAAACGAACGTCAGCAATCAAATTAGCTGCGGTTTAGACCTGAATTTAATAATTGACCGACAATAAAAAAATTTTATGCGTTTCTTGTTAGAACTTTGAACTGGCTTAAGTAAAATATCATGATACTTAATATAACTACTTGATATAACTTTTAGCCGAACTAAAATAATTTTTAGGAGGGTAATTTGTATTGGACCTGTGGCAAATTATGGACCAATCATCCCAAAATTCTTAAGACTGATTTCTGGTGTTACAAAAAATAGATTAGAATAAATTTCAATACAGCAGTGTAATTAGTTTTAGCGTTAACAGCGATTTTCACAAAATTGCACGATAGTTTTTGTGGCCATATGAATCTAAGTTAAAAGAAATTTTACCGCAATATCAATATCTGTTATGGCTTTAGGCGAATTTAATTGTTTTCCCAAAGTGGGCTTTATTTGGTTCTAGGCGTAATAAACGAGAGTAGGGTTTATGGCCGCATATAAATAGGGTAAATTATGGACCAATCTTCTCGAAATTTGGCAGAGTGATTTCTCGTCCTATAAAACTGTGACGTTTCGAATTTAAATTTGATAGCATTATTTAGTACGGTTTTTAGGCGTACTAAACGGGTTTCCGGAAGTAGGGTTTATATGGGACCTAGTGGAAATTATGGACCGATCTGCAGAAAATTTTAAAGTGTGATTTCTGGTCCTATGAAACTGTGACATGCCAAATTTTAGTATGATAGCGTTAGTTATTACGGTTTTAGGCGTACTAAACTGTTTTCCGGGAGTTAGGTTTATATGGGACCTATGGTCAATTATGGACCGATCTTCACGAAATTTTTTATTCTAAAATTTTTTTGTTTGAATTGGAAAAATAGTTTGTTCTGTGTAGATACAATATATACAAAAAAAAACAAAATAATATATATTTCTATTAAAATTATCCATTAAAATTATTTTTATTAAATTTTATGGATAAAAATGAACTGTTTGCTACTAAAGTTCAAATAGAACTCCAACAACAATAAACAGTAGGTTGGCTAACACCCTACTGTCAGCGATAAAAATGTGCCAAATGGCGTAGCTAATATGTTTGTAAAATTTTTAAGCACTTTTTAAAGTTTTACTGCCTCCGGATCGCGATTGAATTTTTGAAAAGAATACATTTTTTACATCACATTAATAATACTTTTTTATACGAAAACTGATACCAATATAAAATTTTAACTTTCAATTCCGGATTCTTACTTTTACATTTCAGCAGAACATACATATACAACTGCGATCGGCAAGCTATACTATTACATTTTGCGATTATATGCGTTGTATGTATTTTACATATGTTCTTGTTAATGTTGTTTAATTCTCTACAATGTGTGTGCACACGTACGTAACAAAATAGCATAAAAGAGAAAAGAGAAAACGCGGCGTCCTGATTTTGCCGATCGATTTACATATTAGCTGTGTTCCACATGCATAACTAAACAGTCCGAACTTGCAAAAAGTTAACCAAAAGCGTTTCACATAAATATTTGTGCAATTAATGGCAACCGGCGTAGATGGTTCGGTTATATTTAACAGAAACTTTTTTGTTAAATAGTGTCGGTTAAGAGTTAATTCGTACTTTGTGAAATTCATATTTGCCTAACTTGCGGTTAAAGTTCATGTTAACTTTTAATTGTACCTTGTGAAAAGGGCCGTAAGAGTAATTGAGAGAGTAATTTTTTCAAGAACAAACCATCAGATGTTTTGTTTAAATATGAAACTGGTAAATTAATCAGAATACTAACAAGCAAAAGAAGTTTAGTTTTTATTAAAAAATATATATAAGAGCAAAATGTAGGGTTTTAATGAAAAAATTTAAGTGGTAATGATTTACATGGTTGCATACATATTTCGCTTAATCTGTAATATAAAAAAAAAAAACAAAATATAAAAAATGACTATGATGCAAATGTTTTGGTTTTATAATGTTATGACTTTTAAGCGTCTAAAATCACTTAAATAGATCCTAATTTGAAAGGTAAGCAGCATTAGTATTTGAGGAAGGTCAACAATTGTTTTTTGCGTTCCAGCAATTTTGGGTTGTTTTGGCATATTTAGAGAGTAATTTTCATGTTACTCTCATTAGTCCGAACTTGCCCGAGTTCTTGTGGAGCACACCTATTATGTACTTCATTTATATACAAAGACAATTTTCATTCGAGAGTTAAAATTTGTTTTTAGAGATTAGGAGATAATCTATCTATTGAAAAAGGAGTAAGGGAGCGATATACAACACTTAGTCATTAAAAGAAAAAATAATATACAATTCAGCTCTTTTTTATTATTTAAAAAGCGTGCTGCTTCTGTATATATACAAAACAAATCAAGTCAAATGTTAAAAAAGGGAAATCCCCTTACAACTTCATTGTTTTTTTTCCACACGGAGTTAGATGAAATAACCCTACAAGAAGACTACGGTCATTTTACTAGTAAAACGACCGGTAGTTTTGACCACTATATTGGATAAAGTTTCTATTAGTTTATTAAGAGCAAAATGAAAAAACTAGCCGAAACTCTTGTGTACATGTGATTTTGCCTGTCTTTCTGATTAATTAATTCCACTCGACTACGGAGCATATATCTGTACTGCTTAATACGCTGCTTTATATTAGTAAGTGATCGCGTAAATAATGGTTAACACTAACTAGTTAGTCATAACGTAAATAGAGGTAAGCACTAACTAGTTATTCATAGCGTAAAATTTGGTTAGTACTAACCTTTATAAAATAATATTTTTTTTTATTTTAGTTTTACAATAGTTTTTATTAAACAAATATAATCAAGCAGGCTTCATTAAAGAATATAATAGTTGTGGGTGCGTAACGTTATTTCTGTGGCTGCTCTATAGCGTTCCTTTCTTATATGGGTCTGGATTTCGTTTTGGGATCTTGTTTATAAAAGTTCGTACTCATTACCAATTAATTTCTCGTAGATCATATAAAGAAATATTATTTTGTAAACAATTTGTGACTAAAAAGCCGAATACATACATCCATACATACTTGAAAAGTCATCAAGATTTTAAATATTTAGTATAATTTGCTCCTTTATTATCACCACCAAATCTTTAACGAGTATCCCGGCCAAAGCAACCACCCGAATGACCGCTACCTGTTGGAAGACCACTACTTTTAGCACGTCTGTTTCGTACATGACCTGTTATTTCCAGAAAATTTACCACTACGTTTTCTGGAGCCACCATCAGTACGCCATCCTTTTCTTTAATATGCAACGTAGTTGCAAAGGAGATAAACAAATTAATTTTTTAACTTAACATGGCAAATAACTTTTGTAATATTTAATTTAAACCACAGAACTAACATTTAAACAATACAATTTTTTTTACAAAGAATCGACAGGCCACGCGTGTGAAAAAATTATATTAAAAAATTGGCATTATTTAGGTTGTGTTATTTGTTCTACTCTAACATATGTGTTAGAGTGGAGCAACGAATGTAAAATTGTTGCCAGTGTGTTAGTAATTTTTTTTTTAGGGAAGTGTTGTGATGAAAATTGCTACAGTAGATAACGGATATGTGAAACATTTCATATCTGAACTAGAATGCGATCAGTCGGATTGTAAAGAAACAGTATAATTACGAACATCAAAAACTGAAACAAAGGGACAGTCGATTGATTTTAATTTATTATCGAAAACATGTGACAGATCTGGAGTATCTGACTGGGTACACTTTAAGTACAGTAGTTAAAGACAAAAACCAACCAAAACGGTATGAAAGAAAACTAAAACTGAGAAAATATAACTTTAGAATAGAGTTTCACGATTTATACTTCGATGGAAGAAAAGGCCGAACTTCAATCATATCGAAAGGATGGAAGAACAAGAATTCAACTTTTTCTTAGATACGGGTGCATCACTAAATTTTTTAGATGCAATTAGTTGTGATGCCACAAAAGTAAATGTTGGCAAATGTAGCGGTATTACACGTTTACTAGAAAAAAGATTGATTAGATCTTATAGTGGAAAAATTGTATGTTGCATATGAATGAACTGCCATTCAGACACCTGTTTAACATGGTGGTATATCAGGACCAGAGACATATTTAGGAGAAATTGGTAGAGCACTTAAACACTGTGAAAAAGTCCAATAGTGAAGTTTCTACCAATTCCCACAAACTTACCAGGGCTTTGCGTTGAAGATATTAGTGCAGATCAAAAGTATTTGTACAAACTAGTTGAAACAGTTTCAAGCTTTAAATTGGGTTGCCATTCGTACTGTTTTTATCAGTACATGTACTGTTTTTTGTTTAAAGTACTACTTTATGCATTACAAGCAAATCAGTACGCAAAATGTACTGATTTTTTCATTAATGTACTGTTTTTGTACTGTTATTATATATTAGTTGGGCTCAGTATATAGTTTGTCATACTGTCAAATTGCGGTTCAAATATTAATATAGATATTCTTATCGATGAGTTATTAACAGTAAAGATTTTTGCCGAGTCAGTACGAAAAAAGAAGACAGTAGAAGAAAAATGGAAAGTGTTTCTAAATGGTGGTGCGTTTACGAATTTGAGGAAATGTGTAATTTTATTTCTTTCATTCAACATTCAAACGCTTTTACAGAACGAGTCTTTAGTTTTCAAAGTGGAGAAAAGGGAGAAACGGGCTCCAAATATAAAACCTAGAAAGTGAGTTGCAGATAAAGACAAACTTTGGTTATTGTTGTAATGAGTTTTACAATTTCTTGAAGACAGCAAAGAATTTGTGGACAACGTACAAAAAGGCCACAAATATTTTTAACTTGTAACATTGTAAATATTTATGTCTATACATATGTAAATATATTATTTATAAAAATCTATAGTATAAGATCGTCTAAAAAACGATTGTGCCTTTTGCAATAATTACAATTATTAAAAGATATTAGTTGTAAATCACTTTAAAATAATTTTTAAGATAAAAACATAACAAACTTCGTTATTTCAAGTGTTTAATTTGTTTTTTTTTTAACATTCTTGTTCTTATATCTGTAGCTTGGTGCTTAAAAGACCAATGTCAAATAATTAATTTTAGAGAAAATTAAAATTTTAGTTTTTTATAGAAGAGTTCTAAGTGAAATTGGCTCAAAACCCTTTTGAAGCTGTTCTCGGTTAAATTAAACATTGGCTGTTTCCGCAAAATAAAAGATATTCCGCATGACCTTTTAATTGCAAAATGAAATTATTTATGCTGGTAGATATAACAAAGAACTACTTTTATTTAATTTAATGTTGACCTATATTCTAAAAATATAACAGAATAAAGGAAATACAATTTTAGTTCACATGTTGGTCAAACTTTTTTCGTCAAATATTTGCTAGGTGTGACCGTAGCTTAAGAAAACAGCTAATGCAAAAATTAACTCGAAACAGCAAAATATTGACATTGGGCCTTTTAGTACCAAGTTTCAGACATGTTTCTTTGACAAATATTAAACCAAGTAGCTAACAAGAAATTATGAATCGAATTTTGAACAACTTGTGTTTTAGATTTTTTTTATTATTCACTTTGTATTCCCACTAAAAATATATACGGAATTGAATTATTGTTTTGAAAAAATTCGGTTTTATTAATTAAATTTTGCCGCTGTTGAAATTATAGAATGAATTCAAGTTTTGTTTTAAAAAAAGTTGATAGCTTTTTATGTTATTAATATGCAATTTTATATTAAAAAAGTAAATGTACTGTTTTTTATGCAATTGTACTGATTTTGTTCTCTTATGTACGATTTCTCTGATTTCAAAACTGGCAACCCTAGCTTCAAACGACTTGGAAAATAAATCACTAGGAAAAATATCTCATGCTCGATGGCTAACTCGAACTAACAGAATTCATTGTCTATATAAATATTTCAGTTGAGAACCATTCTGCAGATCTAGCAACTCTTGCAATATTGTATTGTATATTGTAAAATTTTATGCTGCAGTGTAGTTTAATATAAAAACTCTTCACAGCTATAAATACGGACCTCGATATCTTTTTAAATTAATGAAACTTAGCAGATATTTACCAACAACTTTAATGGCCATTGACGACCCTGCGATTCAAAGAAACAGTAACTTTGCACATCCTAAAAACTTATTAACTGCAATGTTAACAGATCCCCAGCGACGAACTCGTGATTATGCTGCACATCCATTTTTAAAAAGTAGATCTATAACGTTAAGCAAATTACGGCTGTTTCAGATACCAAAGATAGATTATAATGCTATGTCATACTATGACTTTTTGAAATGGGATGAAACGTATTACTGAACCACCAATATGGAAAATCTGTAGATGAAAAAAATCTTCGGCTGTTTATTGTAGAAAGAAAAAAACGGATTAATTGAGGAATATTTGTTCTCCCCTTTCATACACAAGTGGCAGAGAGAGCAGTTAAAGCTGTAAGTAAAGCATTATCAACTTTGTGCAACAAACAACAACAAACGGATTCATCAAAGTTCAGATAGAATCAAGAAAATTAATGCCAAAATTTAATAGCAAAAAGAATTTTTATCGCTAAATGAACTCATCATTATAATTTTCATTATCCTTTCTATCATTTCGGTAAACATTTTTTTAATACTTTTTTCTTTTAATAATAAATATGTGGCCTCGGATTTTTGCATATTAGCATATTTTTAAAAGATTAAGATAGGTAAATTCCGATGACAGCAAAATATATGCATAATATGCAAAATTAAATATTATTAAAAAGTGATTAAGAAGGCGGTATACATATTGCAGTTTTATTAATTATTGTCCGATATTTTAATAGAGCAAATGATACTTGTACATACGATATTTTAAAGGTTCAAAAATTATTCAAGGTAATTGGTGTTACAATATACAACAACAGTGTTCTCTTAATTATTAATTGAGAAGGTTTGACGTTTCTCTCTAAAAATCATTTTGTAAGCGGAAAAGCTTCTTTTAACGTCACAGAAAATAATTGGAGCAAATTTATATTTAATGACATTTTCATTCGTAACGGGTCCAGAAAAATCTTCAGCATTTCTTTATTCAGGATTTTTTTTCAAAATGGCCTCAAATATCACTTTTAAATCCATTGCAATATTTTCAGCTTCTTTAAATAATTGCTTTGACATTGCTAATGGCAGACCCTTCGATCCTAAGAAAATTATGATTTCGGCAACTCTCGAAATTCTACTTAATATATATAAAATCACGATATAGTGGGGAATTTCGTAGCAGCTATTTTGCCAGCTTTATCTTCTGCGTTGAGTGTTTCAAGCTAAAGTTAATGCATTGTCGAAAAAATACGTTATCGGATGTTCCATTATCTTGCAGTTGTGCCAAAAGTGAGCCATAACACCATATTATGCGCCAGAGAAAGCATTTAGTTTCAACAGCATTATTAAAATTTTGATTTTTTTGGGGAAACCCATACTGATTATTGTAATTTCAAACAATGTTCTGCAAGCAAAGCCAGTCTTTCATTATTCACCGTCTAAACCATTACACAATTTAAAACACCTTTTTCAGAGGAATAGTTGTGGAATTAAGAGATTTTTATTATGGAATAACAAAAATTTTAAATTGACCGAAGACCAATTTTTATGACAACGATGCTATATTTTAAATGTTGTTTGTTGAAATAAATGATCTAACCTCTGGTTTTCCCTCCATTATATCTGCATAAAATGATGCCGCCTTCAACCATGTACCCCATCCGGATATGATCGGTTCTAGTGATAACTCTTTATTTAGTATTTGCTTGTAGCGTTGCACTCTTACACGGTGTTTACATTTGCCAGTACTGGCAAGACAGTTGCAACACATGCAAACTTTTTCACTAATACAGGTACACTTTTCCAACTGTCTTGTCTACTATTTTACAAATTTTGCAGACAGTAAAATGGACAGTGATTTGACATTTGCTGACAGTAATTTTAAGTTTTGTTCGCAAAAGTAAAAAAAATTAACAATTAAAAGAAAATAAATAAATTATGCTTTGGTTTTGCATGTTTTACTTAAATTTTTTTTGCCACGCCCCAAAATACAGCACTCTGGGCGCCACTTATGCCATCTCGGATACTTCCCCCAAATACAAATTTTTTTAAACGTGCCAAGAAAGTCATTGTAAAACTAAGTATGTCTAGCTTTTATTATACTCACTTTTATGCCACGCCTCAAAATTGAGCCCCTTTTTTTTTCTCATACATATTACATTAAACCAGGTAGAAGCCAATACAAAAACCAAAAAAATATCCACCAGCGACTTCATATAATAAAAGTCATATATATTAAATTTCAAGAGCTTACAAAATTTTTTTACCATGCCCTAAAATGCAGCCATTTCTGTTTCATATACATATATATCATCGCCAATTGAAGTCCAATCTCATCGTATCGTATATCATTATTAATGGCTAGAATATGGCTTCATTTTTGTATTTAGTGCTTTTCTATGATAATTATTATTAATTGTCTCTATGTGAGAGCAAAAAAAAGTCTTCAAAATAAAATTGATTTTATTTCTCGACCGCATTCTCTGGCATAATTTTATGTCAAACTGTATGGAAAACATCGTTCAGCCCCAGTTCTGTTTCATCATTAAGATTAAAATCTCAAAGTGAATTAAGATTTGAAAATTTGGCTTTTAAATAAGTTGACAAACGTCAAGTAGATCGTTAGTCGCAAATATGTGTTATATTTGTTAAATAGTTTTACATAGGAAAAATGAATAATGTATTCAGCTTTAGAAACATTTTCATGATCTTAGATATCATAAATACCATCAAGAATTTGAAGTTAGACTAATAAAGCACTAAAAATTTTGAGGCGTGGCATAAAAGTGAGTATAATAAAAGCTAGACATACTTAGTTTTACAAGGACTTTCTTGGCACGTTTTTTTTGTATGGAGGTCGACCCGGTCTACTGTATATTCGACCAAAGTCACTGTTTATATATATAAAAAAAAGATTTCCATAGTTTATTAACCAAAAGATTAATAGTGATTGGCGCCTGATGGACAATTCGATTTCGATAAATATCAAAGTGATTTGATACCAGAAGTTTTTTGGAAAAATAAAGTGTTTTACTATAAAAAACCCCTATAGAACGTAATACATTTTGTGTTTGATTTAACATATAAAAAGCTTTAGTTGAGAAATATTTAGAGCCCTTAACATTTGTTAAACTGATTTAAGATACCATTACAGGAATTTTATTTACTGAATAAAGTTTACAAATTATTTTGAACCACTATAAGAATCTTTATAGTATGACTAATATAGATCTTATTTAAGTAAAAAGGTACTATGAGTTCATGCTGGTGTTTGAAACACTTACAAATATTCGTTGTGGTACACCGATCGACTTAGAATCAGCATCTATTTCGTCCGTCCTGCTGGCTGGTTGTAATTCCATGTAGACCTTCTGCACAAAGTACAGGTCACAATTGTTAAGATAATTTAATGAAATTTGGGTCATAAGATTTTTTTTTTTTTTTTTGAACATTTTGAGAATCGGTCTATAATTTCACATAGCCCCAATACAAACTTTTTTCTAATAGAGTCTTTGTGCCCATCTTATTATGTTGGTATTTAGACAAAATTTAGCACATTTTTTTTTACTTCAACCTAAGTCATGTTATGAAATTAATTTTGGAGTCAGTCCATATTTGACCATGGCTCCCATACAAATACCACTCACGAAAATAGCTTGTAATGCCATAACTGACTTACAAATATTAATATATATTGATAAAAAACAAATAGCTACTGTGGCATTGCAAAATTTTGTGCTTTTAGGTTTAGGAATGTAGGTTATATATATACCCCCTCCCTTAAATCACTTTAAGACAAAAAAAAAAAAAAAAAAAAAACAAATAGATGTAGTTACCCAGATAGTATTCAGCGTTAAGAATTCTTATATTATTAGTCTTAACTTCATAACATAATTTTATTTTAATAGGTCCATAATTGAATATGCGACCTAACAAGGGAACACTCTTAAAATTTTTCTGGAAATACTCTCTAATTTGATCTTTTTGTAATTTTTCTTTATAATAACACGTTAATTTGATAGTAGGTGTAATTTCATTTAAATTTGGTAATTTTGCGTCATTTCAAGTGTAGTTTTGAATTTGGCTGGTGGTAACACTGCAAACAAGTTATGTGTATGAGATTCGGATAAAATATTTTTAAATTTTTACCAGCAGGCATCCGTTTAAATCAACAATATACGAATGCTGTCGTTCACAAATCGAGAAACCGTTCCATTATTTATTGTTCAAACCTGAGCATTATTTAATTAAATCAATTATCACATTGTTGAAAACGCCAAATTTGTTTGATCATTTGTGTAATTAAAATTAAAAATATCATTTATTCAAAAAAAAAAAATACACAATTTTCAATTTTTATAATTTTAAGTAATCAGTAAAATCATTTTGGTAATAGATGCAAAATCAACAAATTGTTTGCTTGATTGTACAAGTTTGATAATTATGGACAATTCGAAATATTTAAATTTCACACTTTTTCACAAGTTGTTGAAATTATATTGTTTTAATTAATTTTAAAGCACTTTTCGGGAAGGCTGTTAAGCCATTTTCCTATCAGATTTATCTTATATTTGATGATTTTTGGCATTTAAATTTTCGATGAAATTCGTTTGCATATATTTTGCATATGTTGCATATATTTTGCATATGTTGTGTAACCGACAATTACTTAATTTTGGACCCTACCATACTTTGCGACTAAGTATTTATTTTGATACAACGGTGAAATTGTTTGCCATTTTTCTTTGTTTAATTTTCTTAAATTTATGTATCACAAATTTAATAAATTTTTCGCCATTTTCCTATTGGTAACAAGAAGTGCGACATATAAGATTATTAGGTTTTGAAACCCTTTTAAAACTAAGGTAAAGCGACCTAAGCTATTAAAACTTGGTTTTTTATTTAACAATATTCTTTAAAATTCTTATGGTGGTAAGAATATGGCACAGAAAAACCCGACCCTAACTACCAACTGCACCTTATGCACTGACCCGGACGATACCGAGGTCTTTAAGTGGGTTTGTCAGGAATGTATTGCAGGGACAAATGAACAAAATGCCTCACACAACCCTACACTGCGGGACTTAACTAATAATTCTTCCATTGAATTCATTGAGACTCCCAGATGTCATGCCCCAGCAACAGTCACCGACGCACAGTGGCGCCATTTGAGTTTTTTCGTTGCAAAAATCATATCTTTTGAACCGAATAAGATAATTGAACAGTTTAAACAGCATATGATAGATAACTGTTCAGCCTATGAAATGAGCGTTTGGAAAGGGTGCTACGCTTTGTAGGGGCCTACTAATGGGTTATCAAAGTTAAAATTAGTAGAAAAATCAATTTTATGGTAACTAAAAAAAATTATTTTTACATTTTTAGATTGTTTTTATTTTTTTTCTTAAAGGTTTTATGTTTTAAATTATTACCCAATAAATTAAAAAAAAATTATTTTTTTTTTAAATTTATTTTTTAAATTTTCTGTAAAATATTCATCACAATTCGTAAGAGAAGGTATATCTAAAAGACTAACCATTTCTAAACTATAATTATTTTGTAACTCTATTCGTGACTTCACATGCCGCAGGGAAGAAATAAGTAGATCGGAAGATGCTGCCAACATGTTGAAGAGGTCCTCATTTTGCCTTACCCTTGATGCTTTGAATGTGTTCTGCAATCTATATTTTTTTATAAAATTTGTTAAGAGACTCCTGTGCTTCTTCAGAAAGCTCTTCAATTGGCAAAGACTGGTACTCAATTATATCTTTGCCATGCGCCAATATTTTATGGACGGTCGGGGTCAACTTCTTCTGTGGATACATTTCTGCTAAAAGAGATGCAGTTTTCGACGCATATTCTCCATATTTTGTAGAATTGACATTTTCTTTGCAGTTTAAAACAACCAAGATCGTTCCCAATCTTTTCACGATTTGATTGCCAATTCCAATGATTCTAGTTATTGCCTCATCATTTTCAAAAAATCTCCTAGAAGTGTTTCCATCGTTTGAGTTACCGTATCCGTGCTTGGGACAGTCTACTTTTAGTCCAACTTGTTTAAAAAAAGCATCCTGTATTTGCTTCTTTCTGATCTTTTCCTTATCCTTTATTGATGTATTTTCATCGAAGTTTTCCTCCTCTTGTGGTAGGGTATATGCCAGTTTTAGCAAGAATTCCATACACCTTATCCTTGCGTGGAATGGTGACATTCCATATTCGTAATTCTCCTCATTTGTAGAATCGTTTAAATTACCAAAGTTCTTCTGACAAATAATAATAAAAAATCGATAAAAAATATATAAAAATGAAACGAAAAAAGGGGTTTAAATAGGGTTTTGCTAAATTTTTACCTCCAATATAATTCTGTCTATATATATGTATATGATAACTAATTGAAATATGTTATAATAAAGCAGAAAAAGATACTAATCTTAAACTCTTTACAACTAATTATATAAAATTGAGATGTAACATATTATATATGAAATAAATTGAATTTAATTGAAAAAAGTTCTTCTGACTCTTTTTGCAAATCGGGCATGACATTGTTGAGGTTGTTCCTGTCAGTTCGTTTACGACTTTTCCGTCAACCATGGTCAGGTGGAACTCGTAATTGCATTCAATATATTTTCCTTCTCCAATTTGCAGCTTTGTAGGCTTAATCTTGCTTATTTGTTCTTCAATGTCCTTCACCGTAGTCGTTATGAGTTCTGCCGATTCCCTTGCAAACTGATACATTATTGGTCGGCAATAATGCACTGATGACGGACGTGGATTTTTCCAGTGTAGGGAATCATCCGATTTTAGACGTTAAGGAACAACAGATGCCATAACCATATTTCCGTCCGATATTGTAGCGTCATCGGAAGATATGCTTTGCTTATAAACGCTTTGTCCGGATGATCCATCGCAGCCCCATTTGCTGATCAATGTCAACTTCTCAGGAAGAATTTTCACTTCCGTGAAAAACTTTGGTGTGGTTGACTTTATAAACAGTTCAAATAATTTTAAATTGTTCAACGCCATGTTTTCAATACTTAAATTGTTTAATGGTTTCAGTAATTGTTGCGCCAACTTTCAGGCGTAGACTATCCAGGCATTATGCTTATTTTGCAATACATAGGCTTATGCTACTATGCCTAAAAATTTACCTGTTCCCTGCATACATATGGATTTAGGCTGAATAATGCAATTTTGATATTATGCACGTGTCCGAATAAGATTTGTGCCTACCTGTAGGGACCATAAGTCAATATTGTTCCTGACCATTTGTATGCCAAAGTATTGTTTATGTGAGGTACGTACCTGCTAATTTCAATGAGTAGTTTTTTTCAAACTATTAGATCAAACTACTGTCAGTCAAAACATATAAGGAATGGACGCCATGCAATTTCTGCAACCATGTCTTTTTAAACTTTTTTACCTCTAGAAGCCAAACGGGCACGTACGGGCAGATAAAACCTTTTGCATTATGTAAAGAAATAATCAAAGAACAGGTTTTGCAAATATGGCAAATATAGAAAAATATAGTTTTTTTTTATTTTCCGTCAAAGTTGAAAAATAGTGAAAAAACGGATAGTTTTTAAATAGTGATTTACCAGGAGAAACACAAAGCAAACAGTTAATTTTTTTTTTATCATTATACATTTAATAAATACATCAATCAATACAAACAAAAAATAAGGCGATTCGTTACCTATATTTCGTGATATTACACCTGAAATCGCAACAAATTGACTAAAAATTGTGTGTTTTTTTGAAAACCGAAAGTCGGTCAACTTTGAACGGTTATATCTTCTAAACTAAAAATGTGATATTATTAAGAGTGGCATATTTGAAATCGTTGAAAAGTTTCCTATAACATGGGTTTATTCAAAACTTCGTCGGCACTCATGAAAATTTTGATTTTTGCAACCTCGCTTGCTCTACGGGCGCCACTGTGCGACGCCCCAAAACAAGCTACAAAAAGCAACTTCAATTGCAGCAGCTAGAGGAAGAAATGCAACTTAAGCAGGAACTTTTACCCCGTAAGTACGAGTTACTACATGCTGAAGCTGAAGAATGTCATCAATCAGACAATTTTATACGGCCGGTGGTTAATAACATTAATAAAAATATTGATGTACCACCGTGTGTACAAAATTGTCAAAATGACAAAAACAGCAGATTTCAGCTACAGTCAACATTAATACATGAAGGCAACATCGCCACCACACGGACGGTAGCTCAACAAGGCGAATTCACTCACAACTTAGCACAGGTACAAGCCTGTTTCCACAATAATACCGCAGGTGGCAACGATCGGTTTCAGTTACCATCTGATAATTGTCAAAACAATTTACATGACGTCACACAGCAAAAGTGACAAATCATGAACATATTTGTTTTGGTAACAGCAGCAAAAATATCAACAACCCCAACCGAATAAATTTAACAAACAGTTTTGGTGCTGATAATGGGAGCATTTTCGCGACTCAATTAATGGCACGGCCCTACATGCCACGAGATCTTCCGACATTTAATGGAGATCCTATAGAGTGGCCGATATTTATAAGCTCATTTGAGTATAGCAATCGTGTTGCCGGTTACACCAATGAGGAAAACTTGGTAAGACTGCAAAAGTGTTTACAAGGTAGGGCTCGGGAAGCTGTTCGGCATTGTTTGATGCTGCCTGAAATGGATCCAGACATAATACGGACACTTAAAATGTACTATGGTCGACCCGAATGCATTGTAAAAAATTTAATTGATGAGGTGCGAAGGTACACATTGCAACGGGGTTAATTGGAGCCCCTTATAGAATTCGCATTTGCTGTTAAGAATCTTTGTGCAACCATACGAGCATCTCAATTAGAAGAATATTTGAATAATCCAACTTTTTTGCAGGAACTGGTAGACAAGGTGCCAGCTGACACGGTGCTGCAGTGGGCTTTACATTCGAGAGATATAGCCCGGCCAGATCTGATGAACTTTTCAGACTGGCTGTACATGATAGCAGAGGCAACATGCAATGGGACCACACCCGTATTTGATGTCAGCTATGAAAGAAACCTGCCAAGAGGGAGGGCCGTGTGAATACACACACGACTCAGAGCCAACAGAAAAAGTGTGTAACATGCCTCAAAGGACATAAGTTGTTGTAAAAACAAATAAGTTGTGCCGAATTTGTTTGGGTAACCATAAACGCAAGTGTTGGTTTACTAAACCGTGTGGCATTAACGGATGTACCGTACAGCACAATCCACTATTACACAGTGAAGATCAGGCATCCGGTGGTACTGTCCACAACCATAGGTCCTTGAGTGAAGGTGAGACATATTACCGAATAGTGCCAGTCACGCTTTATGGTGACAAAAAAACTGTCACAATGTACGCCCTTATGGACGATGTCTCGACCCTGACGCTTTAAGAAGAAGAAGTGGCCGACCTTTTGGGCGTTAAAGGTATCAACGACCCACTGTGTATCCGGTGGACTGGTGATGTCACGCGTTATGAGGATGATTCTAGGAGATTAAATTTACAAATTTCAGCTGCTAAACCCAATTCGAAGGTTTATCCTCTCAGCAACGTACATATATACTGTAAAAAATTTGAATTTATCTAATGAAACCATGAATGCAATTAATGTAAAAAGCAAATATACTTACCTACAGAATATTCCATTAGAAAGTTATGTGAACGTGACCCCGTCGATGAGAATTGGGGTAAACAATCCAAATCTAATCTCTTTAATGAAGGTACGTGAGGGTGGATGGCATCAACCAGTTTTCTCGAAAACAAGACTAGGTTGGACTCTGTTTGGTGGTGGTTCTACAGCACCTGGCAAACTCAATTTTCACAAATGCAACTGCGACGATATCCACGGTCTGGTGAAGAAGTTGGCATCTCATCTACAGACACACCACCAATGTCAAAAGAGGATCGACAAGCCATAGACATTTTAAACAAAACGTGTACGTTTAAGGATCGCAGATACGAGGTTGGGCTTTTATGGAAGATTGACCCGCCAGAGTTGCCAAATAGTTTACCGACAGCATTAAAGCGTTTGAAGTGTATAAAACAAAAAGCAGAGCGTGACCCTACTCTTGCAGATATTTTGCAACAACAAATTACTAATTTAGAGGAAAGGGGATATGCTGAAAGGTTACCTACAGCGGTTTTAGACCAAAATAAAAGCAAAATATGGTATTTGCCCACGTTTATTGTCAGGAATCCACAAAAACCAAATAAAGTACTATTAGTATGGGACGCTGCAGCCAAATCAGGTGATATTGCCCTCAACGATTTTTTATTAAAAGGCCCTGACCTACTTATGCCCCTTATGGAAATTTTGTTCAAATTTCGAATAGGGGCTGTGGCGATATAGCTGAAATGTTTCACCGCATTAAGGTGCGTAAAGAAGACGCTGGTGCCCAACGTTTTTTGTGGTGGGACAAAAACAGTTCCCTTAAGTTTATCAGCTCAACGTGCTCACTTTTGGCACCTCATGCTCTCCATGCATTTCACATTTTATGAGGGATAAAAATGCAAACGATTTTGGAAAAAATCCAAAAGTAATTGAGGCTATTACGAAGCAGCATTACGTGGATGACTTCATTGACTCTACCAACACAACCAAGGAAGCAATTGAACTGGCGCTGGGTGTTCGAACAGAGCACGCTCAAGGGGGCTTCCATATGCGTTACTGGTCTTCAAATTCACATGAAGTTTTAGAAGCACTGGGAGAAACAAATGGCCCCGAACAGAAAACTTTCGAAAATAACGAAAATTTTGTTCAGTATGAAAAAAAATCCTTGGCCTTTACTGGGACCCTTCATTAGATATTTTTAAAATTAATTTAAAATTTGTGCGGCTTCAGCGACAAATTTTAAAGGATGATATTGTGCCTACCAAACGAGAAGTCTTACAAGTTTTGATGTCAGTTTTTGATCCCTTAGGGTTCGTTGCGTGTTTTATGTCCTATTTAAAATCAAATCTTCAAGAAATATTGCGGTGTGGTATAGATTGGGATCAGCCCCTTAATGACACCCTCTACTCTAAGTGGAAAAACTGGCTAACGTTTCTACCCGCAATTACTGAAGTTTCCATACCACGATGCTATTCGCTTTTACTACAACAAGAAAGTTATGTTGCTGTGTTGCACACATTTGTCGACGCAAGTGAAGACGCTTATGCAGCCGTTTTGTATTTTAGAATAGAAGTTCGTGAAAAAGTCGAGGTAAGGCTTGTTGCAGCAAAAGCAAAGGTGGCCCCACTTCGGCCCTTTTCTGTACCACGACTCGAACTTCAAGCGACAACTATTGGTGCAAGACTCATGCAGACCGTAAGCTGCCACAACATTAAATTCCAACAAAGGGTAATGTGGCTAGCGGGTGATCCTAGAAAATACAAACAATTTGTTATGTTTCGTATATCTGAAATCCTAAAATTTACAAACACGGCCGAATGGCGATGGGTTCCCAGCGCGATGAATGTTGCTGACTTTGCCACAAAATTTAGGCCACCTACTGAAAATTATAAAGAGTGGTTTAAGGGCCCTTTATGGCTTAGACTACCAGAAGACCAGTGGCCAAACAACTGTACTTTGATAAAGCCCAACTGCGAGGATATCGGCAATTTAGAAATTCGCCCCCGTTATCTCAATTTACACACTCGTAAGTCGATAATAATTGCCATTAATTATGAATATTTTTCCAGCTGGTACAGACTACACCGGGCTGTGGCGAATTGGGTCATGTACATTGAACGACAGCAGCAGAGGATACACCAACAAAACATTGTGGAGACGCTCAATGCTTCGCATTTCAATAAGGCAAAGACCTTTATTCTGAAGATGGCCCAGATGGCTGGTTTTCCCGATCAATATTCAGCACTACAAAACGGTCGACCCATTACTAAAGGTGGTGCCTTTGATAAGCTAAATGCTTTTTTAGATGACGGTGGCATTGTAAGAGTTAAAAACCGAGCGCAATATGGAACACCGGCCTGCGGCCCCCAAAGGGATCTCATCATACTGCTAGGCAAACATTATTTAACAAATCTTATAGTTATGAGTTATCATCGGGCCTACCATTATTTAAACCATGAGACAGTGCTGAACGAAATCCGACAAATTTATTTTATATTCAAATTGAGAGTGATTTTTAAAACTGTTCGCAGAAATTGTCAACAGTGCAAAATCGAAGCCGTTAAATCTCTTCCGCCACAAATGGCTCCTCTACCTCCTGCACGCCTGGGAGCTTTCCAGCGACCCTTTACGTTTGTCGGCGTGGATTATTTTGGCCCAATATCAGTAACGTTTGGCAGGAAGTCATTAAAGCGATGGGGTGTTATCTTTACATGCCTCACAATAAGAGCGATTCACATCGAAATTTCTCACACACTTTCCACCGATTCATTTTTAATGGCCTTAAGAAATTTCATTGCCAGACGTGGTACTCCAAGGGCATACATTTTCATGGCGCCGATCGTTTTCTGAGAAACGAGCTTAAAAAATATAAAATTTAATGATATACAAACAGAAATGGCATCGAAGGGTGTTTCATGGAAATTCAATCTACCAGCAGCTCCCCATATGGGGGGAGCGTGGGAGAGGCTGGTAAGATCTTTTAAAACTATTATCTATAAAATATCGCCCTCTCAAATATTTACTGATGAGAGTCTGCGAAGCACCCTTATGGAGGTGGAACTAATTGTTAACTCTAGACCCTTAACGTACGTCTCACTTGAGACGGAGGACCAAGAGGCCATAACCCCAAATAATTTCCTTATTGGCAGTTCAAATGTTACGAAACCATTTTGTTCCCTCAAAGCAATCGACTATAGAATGTGCTTGCGTCAAAGTGAGGCGTTTGCTAATCAATTTTGGCGACGATTTGTAAAAGAAATGTTACCAACATTGACCCGGCGTAGCAAATGGAAACAGCGATCAAAGGCAATTGGTGTTGGCTAGATGAAGGCAATTGGTGCTCGTGGTAGATGAAAACGCTGACAGAAACTCGTGGCTTAAGGGGAAGATAATAGAAGTAACCAGAGCAAAACACGGTCAAGTACGAAGGCCACAAGTTAAGACCAAAAATGGTATCATCAAGCGACCTGCGGTTAAATTGGCAGTTCTGGATGTCGGTAATGTATTGGAGTAAGACCCTAGAAAAGCAGGCCTACTGGGGGTAGGGATGCCAGTTTTGAAATCAGAGAAATCAGTACATAAGAGAAAAAAAACCAGTACAATTGCATAAAAAGCAGAACATACATATATTTTCTAATATAAAATTGCATATTAATACCATGAAAAGCTTTAATCTTTTTTAAAACAAAACTTGAATTCATGCTATAATTCAAACAGTGACAAAATTTAATTAATAAAACTGAATTTTTTCAAAATAATAGTTCAATTCCTTATATACATATATTAAGCGGGAATACAAAGTGAACAACAAAAAAATCTAAAACACAACAAGTTCTTAAAAATTCGATTCTTAATTTCTTGGTGCCTACTTGGTTTAATATTTTTCAAAGTAAGATTAATTTTATTAAAAGCAAAATTTGAGTTCATTTCGTCTAAAGCTTGGTATACACATGACATATACACATAATGTGAACATAGCTTTAATTATTGCATTAGGTATTTTCTTAACCTACGGTCACACCTAGCAAATATTTGACGAAAAAAAAACGTGACCAGCATGTGAACTAAAATTTTATTTCCTTAATTCAATTATATTTATACAACATTATATTGAATATAGGTCAGCATAAAATTAAATAAAAGTAGTTTTGTGCTATATCTACTAGCAAAATTAGTTTCCTTTTGCAATTAAAAGGACATGCCGAATCTATTTTATTTTGCGGATACAGCCAATCTCCAATTTAACCGAGAACAGCTTCAAAAGGGGTTTGCTAGCGAATTTCACTTAGAACTCTTCTATAAAAAACTAACATTTAAATGTTCTCATAAATGAATTATTTGACATTGGCCTTTTTTATCACCAAGCTACAGATATTTTTTTTTTTTTTCACTATTTATTTATTGAATCTTCATATATTAAATATGAACTAACAATAATTAATCAAATCTTATCCTAATATTTACTTTATGTCCTGCCAGTGCCAGACAAAAAGATGTAGTCATCACGGTTTCTGTTCACATATGTAGGTGTTTATTGCTCATCTGATTGGGTGAGTGTGCAGTGTCTCTTCTCCTTAATCGAGTGTGGCCGCCATAATTTAAAATATTTCGAGCTAATGGATTTGGGTGCAGTTCCAGCCTTTTTAAATATTTTACTGCATATTTCGTTATCATAGTTTTTACCAATGGCACATTGAGATCCTTGTGGATATTTGAGTTTTTGACATACCAGGGAGCGGCTGTGATTATTCGAAGAAGTTTATTTTGGCGCCTTTGAATTTTTTCGATATTAGAAGCCGAGGCAGTGCCCCATAACTGAATACCGTAGCACCAAATTGGCTTTAAGATAGAGTTGTAAAGTAGAAGTTTGCAATCGAGACTAAGAACAGAATTTTTTCCAATGAGCCAATTAATTTGAATTGCTTTTAGTTTCATTTGAGTTAATTTTGCTTCTATGTGCCATTTCCACGTTAAACGCCGATCTAGATGTATACCGAGGTATTTTACATGCGAGAGTTGGGATATTATTTGATTATTGATTTTAATAGGGGGGCATGTTTCCCGACGCAATGTGAATGTTATATGTGCGCATTTTTGCTCATTAATCTTTATCCTCGATTGTTTTAACCACCTTTCCAGTTCAAATATGTGATCCTGTAAGTAACGAGATGCTTCTTGACAGTTTTCATGTACGCTTAGGAAAGCTGTGTCATCCGCAAATGTTGAGGTATGTGTGTAGCTGTTTGTTGTCATGTCAGAAGTATAAATTAAGTACAATAGAGGGCCCAGGATGCTGCCTTGTGGGACTCCAGCGTTAACTGGCTGAGGAGAACTTAAAAAATCGCCTTCTTTAATAATAAATTGACGACCGACTAAGTAGCTTCCTAACAGTTTGTGTATGTTTGCTGGCAAGTTTTGCTGCAATTTCAGTAGTAAACCTTCATGCCAGACTTTATCAAAAGCTTGAGACACATCGATGAAGAGTGCTGAGTAATATTTTTTTCTTCAAAGGCTTTTCTTATTACATTTACTATTCGATGAGTTTGTTCAATTGTGCTATGCTTTCTTCTAAACCCAAATTGATGATTAGGAATACATCTATTTTCATTTAAAATCGGCGTTAATTTTGCCACTAGTAGTTTCTCAAATAGCTTTGAAATATTAGATAATAAGCTAATAGGTCTGTATGACTCAACTTTTGTGTGATCTTTCCTAGCTTTGGTATCATGGTTACTAAGGAAACCTTCCATTCCTGAGGGTAGTATTGAAGGCGTAAAATAGCATTAAAAATAAAAAGAATAATTTTCTTTGCTGTACTTGGTAGCTCCAAAAGCATTTTATTACTGATCTTATCAATACCGGGTGCCTTCTTGGTGTTTAAATCACAAATAGCCTTTTCGATTTCTCTAAACTCGAATCTTAGGGGAATAGCTGCTCTAACATTTACAGGCGGTAAATCGACTGCTATATCGTGAAATATATTATGGGTAAATACATTTTTCAGATGATTAGCAAACAGATTTCCTTTTTCAATATCATTTCTTGCCCAACTTCCATTCAAGTTTCTCAATGGTGGCTTAGAGATAACTGGTCTATTAAGGCTTCTAGCTGCACGCCATAATGAGTAATCTGATTGTGGAGTTGCATCAAGTCCCTTGAGATATTTTTCCAGGGAAGCCGTTTTCTGAGACTGCAGTAACTTTCTCAGCCTTTTAGTGCACTCTTTTAATAAAGTCTTAAGTTGGGGGGATCTGTGCAATTGCCACTCTCTACGAACTCTCCTTTTTTCAGTCAATAGACGCTCGACATCTGTAGAATATATGATTTTGTTTTTGGTTTTTTTGAGTGTTATGCTGGAATGTTGAACAGCTAGTTTGAGATAACTGTCAAAATTAACAATAGCGAGATCCACGTTCTCCGGTGTGCTAAGCGGAATATTTTCTGTGCAATGGGCACTCAGATATTTTTTATATTTTAACCAATTTATTTGTGAGGCTGATGTCGATAAGTAACCAGACGGAGATACGATTCTATTTGGATTCATTATAGTAACAATTGTAGGTGTGTGATCGGAAGATAATTCTAGGGACGCTTCCACATGAATCGTGTCTATGGGGATGTTATTAACCACGCCAAAATCTATGACATCTGGAACTTTTTGCTGATCAGTAGGCCAATATGTTGGTTGTCCGCTCGCGACCACATTTAGGTCCATTTTACAAATTGTGTTAAACAAAACACGACCCTTAGGTGTAATAAGTCGTGACCCCCAGAAAGTGTGTTTAGCGTTATAATCGCAAGCAGCCAGGAAGCAGGGTCCTAATGATTTGAAATATTTGTTATATTGGCTTTCTGATATTGAAAATCTAGGTGGGGAGTATAATGATGAAATTACTATGTTTCGAGATAATTCCTCAACGCAAATGCTCGTTGCTTGGAGATAATCTTCACGATGATCGCACATTAGGAAGTGTTTTACTCGGTTTTTTATCAAAATGGCAGAACCTCCACAAGCTCTACCTCGAGGGTCCTTGGTATCATATAATATATAACCATTGATTTTAAACGTGTTTCTTGAGGTCAGATGGGTTTCAGAAACCATCATAACATCAATTTGTTTATTTTTAAGGAAGTATTCTAGTTCATTTTTATGTTGGCGGATGCCGTTTGCGTTCCAAAAGCAAATTTTTAAACAGTTCATGGCTTGTTTAGTACAGCTTGCAATAACATCGATTGCATTCTTAGCATTTCCTGCATCATATTACCCATTGTGTTTGTAAAGTTATTTACTGTTTGTACTAATGTTTCCATGGTTTTCTCTAGACGACTTAAGTTAGAAACTGGAGTTTCATCATTATTTTGCAACTCACCTTGCATTGGCATATGGTTTGATTTTAGGACGTTAGCGTAGGATGTTCTGTTATTACTAGGCTGCGTTACCTGAACGTCATTAATGTAAACTTGATTTGTTGCCTGCCGAGCGCTTGACGATAGAGTATACAGGGCATCCTCTATAGTTGGCCGTGTGATTACCACCACAGTTGCTACATTTTTTTACATTGGGGTCGTTTTTAGACTTATCGCAGAGAGCTGTACCATGTGATTCTCCACATACGACGCAAACAGGGGTTAAATGACAATATGCCTTAGTGTGACCAAATTCTTGGCAGTTTAAACATTGCACGGGACCATTCCTTTTGTGCGACTCCTCTATTGTTATTTTTCTATACAGGATATATTTAAGATTATAAATGGGATGCGTTTCGTTCTTTTTAAGCTTAATGTCGCCGGGTTCTAACTCCACTCGAAATGGTGGCTGGGGATTTTTTTCTCTATTTTTAATGTTTATTACATTTTTTATTTTGAAACCCTTCTCTTCTAAAAACGTTTTTATCTCACCTGGGTCCACGCATGAGTCAATGCCCTTAATTACTACCTGAAGACCTTTACTGCTCTGCAGTTGATATGTATAAAAATTCTTATTAAGGCCTTCAAATTTAGTTATTACCTTACGAAAATCTTCTTCACGATTAACTTGTATTTTTGTCTCATTAATACTACCCCGCTTTATTGCAGCTACATAAAAAGAATTTTCACCTATTACCGAGATCAAATTCTTTATTAATTCATTTGAGTTTTGCTCTCTAAGATATATCGGCGGTGGCTTAGAAGATTTGATAACGTTTTGTGCTTCCGGGGATTCCTCATCCAGAATTGCAAAACGATTTTGTGAACTTGTTCTATCAGTTGTACCATCTTCTACGACTTTTGAGACCGAAGCAACTGCTGAGGAGGTTGGGCTGCGACCCCGTTTAAGCACTGTTATGTACCTATCAATACCTACTTGTACTGGAGGCTTTTGAGCACTTTTTACTTGTGGAGCTGAGTTTTCCATCATGCCTGATTTGGGGGTAATATTTTCATCACTTATTAAAATCGTTTTTGCCGCTGAGGCACCACTTGCAGGTTTTATATTTTTTATTGTATTAAGATCAACCGTATTATTAGACACCGAAGGTGATACTGTGTTTTCTATTATGCCTGATTGGGGGTTAATATTTACATCACTTATTAAAATTGTTTTTGCTGTTGAGGCAACGCTAGCAAGTTTTATATTTGTTATTGTATCAACCGTGTTATTAAATACAGACGGTGAAAGGGATCGCGTGCGAGTAATAGGTTTAGCCGTTAGGTATTTGCTATCATCAATTCTTTTTTTTATTTCTGCATTTGTTTGGTTAACACTCACTGTGATATATGCATTTCTACTGTTTGCACTAATAAGAGTTTTTTTTTTTCTTTTACTGTTTACAGTTTTGCTCTTCTTATTTGTTATTGTTTATCAACACCGAGAATAAAAAATGTGTGTTTATGTATGTATGTACATACATGTATTTTTTTTTTTTTTTTTCTTTACTTGTATATACTTTTTTTAATACTTTATTTGTTCAAAAAAATAAACAGTATGCCGAGCTTAGAAAACACGTCTATCTTCAACGAGCGCGACAGACAAAAAGCTACAGATATAAGGACAACAATGTTAAAAAACAAATTAAACAATTGAAATAATGAAGCTTGTTATGTATTTGTCTTCAAAATAATTTAAAAAATTATTTAAAAGTGATTTACAACTAATTACTATTAATAATTGTAATTATTGTAAAAGGCACAATCGTTTTTCAGACGATCTTGCACTATATATTTTTATAAATAATATATTTACTTTGTATGCCCATATGTATATATTTACAATGTTATAAGTTAAAAATTTGTATGGCCTTTTTATACATTGTCCACAATTTCTTTCCTGTCTTCAGTCTTCAAGAAATTGTAAAACTCATTACAACTATAACCAAAGTTTGTCTTTATCTGCAAGTCACTTTCTAGGTTTTATATTTGGAGCCCGTTTCTCCCTTTTCTCCACTTTGAAAACTAAAGACTCGTTTTGTAAAAGCGTTTGAATGTGGAATGGAAGAAATAACATTCCACATTTCGTCAAAATTCGTAAACGCAACAACATGTAGAAACACTTTCTATTTTTCTTCTATTGTCTTCTTTTTTCGTACTGACTCGGCAAAAATCTCGTTAATAACTCATCGATAAGAACATCTATATTAATATTTGTATAGCAAACAATTTTACTATATGACAAACTATATACTGAACGAAATTAATACATAATAACAGTACAAAAACAGTAAATTAATGAAAAAATCAGTACATTTGCGTACTGATTTGCTTGTAATGCATAAATCAGTACTTTAAACAAAAAACTGTACATGTACTGATAAAAACAGTACGAATGGCAACCCTAACTGGGGGGAGAATTGTAACCGACAATTACTTAATTTTGGACCCTACCATACTTTGCGACTAAGTATTTCTTAAGCCCCCTTGTTAAAACGGTGTAATTGTTTGCTATTTTTCTTTGTTTAATTTTCTTAAATTTATGTATCACAAATTTAATAAATTTTTCGCCATTTTCCTATTGGTAACAAGAAGTGCGACATACAAGATTATTAGCTTTGGAAACACTTTTAAAACTAAGGTAAAATTTAAATATTTATTGTAAAATAATTAAAGTATTAAAAAAAAAAATTCGTTTTCAGAATTTGAAAGCGACCTAAGCTATTAAAACTTGGTTTTTAATTTAACATGTTGCATACATTTTGCATATGTTGCATATATTTGGAACATTTTCTGCATAAATTTTGCATATTTTCACTATGCACTTAAATTTGTTATATTTGAACGATAACACGTCTGTAAACAAATTTTGGTACCAATCTGATGCAAAATAAAAAAATATGCAATATCCAAGGTCTAGTTATGTGTATGTATATAATTATAATTGCGTAATTTATTTATTGGGCTCATGTACAAATTTTGGAAATTGAGTTTTTTTTTTGCTGTTGTTGGAGGTACACGTATAGACCGATATACTGTGAGAATGAAAGGTTATATACTGCTTTGATAGCGGTGAAAAAACGTGGCCTTTTAAAATTAATTTCGAAAATTAATTTAGAATGTTTTATATGAGTAGCAAATTAAAAACAGTTTAAGATTTTTACAGTGAGAGCTAAGTTTTGACTATGTAGTCAATTAAATATAAAAATTTATTTTTGATTTTGACATTATAAAAAAAATCCGAATAGTGAATAGTTTAGGAGAAAAAGTAAAATAATTATTTATTATAATACAACAATTTTTTTTTATCTTCATTTTGAAAATATGTCAATGCAGCTGCTAATAGTCTTCTAAAAATTTTGAGAACCCACATTTGTGGACTTCCTAAAGACGTGAGGACCTTAAAGTCTACTCCCAAAAGTGCGCCAGTTGATAAAATGGGGTGAGGTGAATATGTACATTACGGCGTTAAAGACACATTGACCGATTCTTTGCTAAAAAATTCTTAATTTTCTGGCGAACTAAGCCTGAATATAAATATTGATGGCCTTCCTTTAGCAAAGAGTTCCAATTTGCAAACTTGGCCTATTTTAATAAATGTCAATGGGACGTGAAAAAGTCCTTTAAATTCAAAACTTCCTTTTCTATAATTTCTATATCGCTTTCATTTTGAGAAATAGACATTACTTTAAATATTCTATTGTTTATACTATAAAAATTATCAGGTCTTTTTGTAGAAAAATAAAACAAATTGGTATAAATTGATTTAATTGTCCCATAATTAAGAACTTTTTTTATTTTTATTGTCATTTGGAGGTTTGGGCAATCTTAAGCTATCCTTCACCAATCTGTTATATATCTGAACTGCAATTTGATGATTTTTTTTACATTTCATTTTCAGTTTAGACAAATAGTTTTCAAATTTAAAAGCACTTATGGATTCTAGGCAACCATAATTAAATGCATCATTTGCTAAGTGCGTGAGGCAGTGAAAATTAAAAGTTAAAAAAGTATCATCATAGAGGCGAGATACATTTTTAACAAACTCAGACAAAAGAACTTTTGCACATTCGTTATTTTCCATACAAGATTTTACATCTAACAGAATTCTAACTCCCAAACTGAGCAATAATTATTGTATCGTTCAGCATCTAAAACGTCAGCAAGGACGAAAATGCCTGTATATAAAAGAAACGATCTTAATTCTGTAGCCTTGAACCTTTCAATTTCATTAAAGCTTCGAGCATGTCTAGCAAATTCTTTTGGCACTTGGTTGCTCAAAAAAAGTAGTTTTGAATTTAATAATTTAATTTCTGACGGTTTTAAAGAAAAAATGCAATATCTTTTTCTGATCCAACCAATGAGTAAAGTTTTCATAACGCCAAGGCACACTACATGCATATAATCATTAGGAAATGAATTCACGATATCTATAGGTAATTTTTCTATAGCCAGTGGCTCTAGCAGTTTGTGATGGTTGGCATCTATTCCTAAGCGAAAGTTGGAATCTGTTCTGAAATTATGTACCGCACTTCTAACTTTTAACTTTTAACTTTGCTTACCTTAAATTGTCTTTCCTTCAGTTAAATGCACTTTTATTTATTTATATTTTTTAACACTTGCTGTTTTTCACTATTTTCACTTCTTTCACATTTGCACATTTGTAATAAATGAATAAATGCAGCTGCAACATGTGTTTTTTAAACGCTACCAGATCTGTAAGCGATTGCACAAAACAGCGCTGCCATACGAGAATAAAAAAATTTAAAAAAAATCTCAAATTTATCACAAATCGTATTCAAGTTCAAAAAATGTTAGGTCTCAAGTGGAGAAGTGTTACATATCCACTTGAGATTTAAAATTTTTCTCAAAGATTGGATAAAATATTAAATTTCAAATTGATGTCAAGTTGAAAACAAAAAAGGAGAAAAATGTTTCAACTTAAGTTGAGAATTACATTAGAAATCAACTTGAGAATTAAGCTTTTGTCTAACATTGGAGAAATAATTTTTCAATGGATATTGTGTGCAGCCAACTTGTAGCTAACTTGCAAGACATTTCTGACGACAGTGGTTTTTTGGCACTTGCATGCAAGTTAACGTCAAAAATATAAACAGAGTTGCCAAATATACTTGATTGCGGAAACAATAATAATAGTTTTAACTTTTTTTAAGTATATTTAAAAATATTTCGTTTATTTTTTTGCAAATATACCTATAGTAGACAATTGTTTTAATTTTAAAACATCAATCTCAATAAAAAACGTAAAAATAATTATTAATACCAAATGTTTGCATAAAAGTGTATCCCTGTTTTGCTGTTGGTTACTCTGATATAAGTTAACAACAATTTTTATTAATTTTTGCACATTTCTAGCTAAGTCCAAAAACCTAAAAATAAACGCATTAAATTACAACTAAATTAAAATTGCTGCGTCTTGTTGATTTATAAATTCTCTTCCCATAATGTTGTGACCCAATTGCGACTCACATTACAGTGTGTCGCAATTAAATAACAAATAAAACATTGTAGGCATAAAGTGCTGACGCTATGTCTGCTACTAAATTTACTTGATAATTATTTGCATTTTTTTTATCATTTTTTTTAAAACACAAAGAAATATTGTTAATTCAGGAAAAAAAAGAACTTTATTAAAATAAAGAATGAGTGACTTAGATTCAGTCGTAGTCAAGCACTCGAAAAAGAACCTTAAAATTTTGTTTTAATTAACTGGCGCCCAACTAAAAATAAACAAAGTCCTTAAGTAGGATTAAGAAAATTAAAAAGTCCTTAAGCAGGATTAAAAAATAAATAAATTAAAAAGTCCTTAAGCAGGATTAAAAAATAAATAAATTAAAAAGTCCTTAAGTAGGACTTAATAAATTTAAGAAATCCTTAAGAATAACTGTGAAGTGAATAAAAATTAAGTTAAAAATTAATTAAATAAGAATACTAAAATTTTACTAAAAAAATTACATTAAATTGTAAAGTGAATAAAAAAATTATTAAGTTAAAAATATTAATTAAATAAGAATACTAAAACTTTACTCAAAAGTTACATTAAACTGTGAAGTAAATAAATAATTTTTAAAAATACCTAAACTTTACTCAAAAAGTTACATTAAACTGTGAAGTAAATAAAAAATTTTTAATAAAAATACCTAAACTTTACTCAAAAGTTACATTAAACTATGAAGTGAGTTAAATTAAAAGTGCTAATTAATTAAGAATATTAAAACTCTACTCAAAAGCTACATATTAACTCTGAAGTGAACGAAAAAAGCAATTAGTCGAAAATACTAATCAAATAAAAATGCTAAAACCTTACTCGAAGCTACATATTAACTGTGAAGTAAAAAACAAGCAATAAGTTGAAAATATTAGAAATCTAGAAACTAAAAATATTAAAAACCCTACAACATTTAAAAGGAAGTCAACTACCAGAAATAAGCAACTAGAAGTAATTTACTCAGCAACATCCAAAAGAAGGCTCTAAATATCCACCCGCCAACAACCAACCATTCGACAACCAACAACAAAACTGTACAACTGTAAGAAGTAAATAACTCCATAACAACCAAAAGAAGATTCTAAAGTTCCAAACACCAATAGCCAGCCATTTAACAACATGCAACTAATATTAACGTACATTTTGTAAGTCAAAACATTATTATTATAAAACAATTATAAAAAATAATTAAATTAAAATTATTATTAAAATTATTAAACTATATTAAAGAATCAATAAAAATTTGTATTCATTGAAATTCATTATTAAAATTTTACTGAAATTTATTATACTATTGCCAAATAAAGAAGAGTCGAACTAAAAATATGGCAAATCAAGATAATCTCATCAGACCAGCATTAATAAATATACCAAACCCTCCTAATCCTCCTAACCCTTCCATTAGCCAGAATGCTCAGTTCGAACAAAATATTACTAGACTAGTAAACAGGGTCTGCACAGAACAATGTAGGAATATAGTAGAAAGTATACTAAATCCTAACATAGATATTTCAGGGTCAGATCAGGGAATAGATGAGCGTTTTAGGGAAACCCTTGTAGATCTAGATAAAGTGCCCGACGTAGTTAAATGTCTGAGAGAATTCTCAGGCAACAATCCGGAATTCAGCTCTTGGAAGAAGAGTGTGGAACGGGTATTAAACCTTTACGAATCTTCAAGGGGTACTCCGAAATATTTCGCTATCCTTAATGTTATAAGGAATAAGATCACGGGGGCAGCAGATGCTGCGCTCGAATCATATAATACCCAACTAAATTGGGAATCAATCTCGCGTTGTTTAGCCTTACATTATGCTGACAAGCGCGACATCGGGACACTCGAATACCAAATGACTACCCTTGTTCAAAATAATAATTCAGTTCAAGATTTTTACCAGGAGGTTTACTCACATTTATCCCTCATCATAAATAATATCGCATCCATGACTATCGGTAGAGAAGCCATTGACACACTAATACAAACCTACAGAGATAAAGCGCTCGACACATTTATTCGTGGGTTGAGAGGCGATCTCTCCAAATTACTCTGTATACGGGAACCTACAACCCTTCCCCAAGCACTCCATCTGTGCTTAAAATTACAAAATCAGAATTTTCGCACGGAACATGCCTATACAAAAAATAGTAAACATTTACCAAACCAATCAGGAAACAGTCGAAATTTTAGACCCCAAAACACTAACAGATCATACAACTTCATTCCTCAAGTAGCACGATTTCCAGAAACTCAATATAACGTGAACCATCCTCACACATATTCCCAACCACAGCATTTTAATTATAACCCACAACAATTCCATAATCAGAGGCATTTTCAAAACCAATTTCAAGGAAATCCGAATAACAACCTAAGATCAAATATTCCACCACAACGACCTATTGCTCCTAAGCCTTCGCCGAAACCGGAACCAATGGATGTGGACCGATCAATACAAACAAGGGTGGTAAATTATATGAACAGACCCCATCCTAGTAACGACTTTGCGGGCAAAAGACCATTGGCACATAGTAACCAACAACCTCGGAAATTCCAAAGGAATTTTCATATAGAAAGCGATGAACAGGAACTCAATAGTCAAGATTATTTGGATGAGGCTTACGATGAACAAATAAATACTTATAGTGCAGAAAACAATCTTCCAGATTTTCAAGATTACATTAAAGAAGAGGAAGAATCCACCGAAAACCTCGATTTTGTCGATATTCATTTTTTAGAATAGAGACCTCGTCTTTGCCTTACTTTGAAGCAAAGACGAAAAATGGGAAAATTCTAAAAATATTAGTCGACACAGGTTCAAACAAAAACTATATACAGGATTCGATAATAAAAACAGCAAAACCTAATAAATCAAAATTCTATGCTAATTCTGTAGGAGGCAAGATTGCTATAACACAGCATACTTTTGTTAACCTTTTCGGCCTTAAAAATAAAAATATCAAATTCTTTTTGCTTCCTACCCTAAAATCTTTTCATGCAATATTAGGTAACGATACCTTAAAAGAACTGTCCGCAGTCATCCATACTGCAAAAAATTGTATGATCCTCAATGGTAACATTAGAGTGAAACTTAAACAACAAATTTCACCATCTGTTAATAACATTCAAATTAGATCAGATCACATGTCCAATCAGCAAGTACACAGTATAAGGAATATAATCAATAGATATCCCAATTTATTCTCCGAACCGAATGAATCTCTGACATACACCACAGTTGTAAAAGGAGAAATAAGAACTACAACTGAAACCCCTGTCTATTCTAGACCCTACCCTTACCCCATGCATCTGAAAGACGAAGTAGAACACCAAATCAAGGAACTGTTAGACCAAGGGATTATAAGACCCTCTAAATCACCATACAATTCACCAGTATGGGTGGTTCCCAAAAAGATGGACGCGTCAGGAAAAAAGAAATGCAGAGTAGTCATCGATTATAGAAAGTTAAATATGGTCACAGTGGCTGACCGTTATCCCATTCCCGAAATAAACGAGGTGATCACACAATTAGGGGAAAATAAATATTTCTCAGTCCTAGACCTAAAGAGTGGATTCCACCAGATTCCACTAAGGAATAAAGACATTGAAAAGACAGCCTTTTCAGTGAACAATGGGAAGTATGAATTCACAAGACTTCCATTCGGCTTAAAAAACGCTCCCGCCATTTTTCAAAGAACATTAGACGATATACTCAGAGAATATATCGGAAAAATATGTTATATCTATATCGACGATATTATCATATTTGGTAGGGATGAAGAAACACACCTGCAGAATATCGAAAAATTTTTTAGAACATTGGAAGCAGCAAACATGAAGGTCCAACTCGATAAATGCGAGTTTATGAAGCCGGAAGTAGAATTTCTGGGTTTTCTGATATCCACAGCAGGAATACGCGCAAACCCGAAGAAAGTGGATGCAATTAATAATTTCCCTACTCCTAGAACTATAAAAGACTTGAGATCATTCCTAGGGATGTCCGGATTTTACCGTCGATTTATAAAAAACTATGCCAAGCTAGCAAAACCCCTAACAGCCCTTTTGAGGGGGGAAGGAGGACTTATGTCCAAATCTGCATCCTCTAAAATAACAGTTATCCTCGACAAAGATGCCTTAGATGCATTTGACAAAATAAAGAGAAGTCTTACATCGGAGGACGTGATGTTGGCCTATCCTGACTTCAAAAAAGAATTTCGACTTACTACGGATGCTTCCAATCATGCCATCGGAGCCGTTTTAGAACAAGATGGTAAGCCCATTACATTTATTTCGCGAACTCTGAATAAGGCCGAAGAGCACTATGCCACAAACGAAAGAGAAATGTTGGCTATTGTCTGGGCCTTAAAGAAATTAAGAAATTACTTGTATGGGGCGGCAACCATTAAAATATTCACAGACCACCAGCCTCTAACGCGTGCTCTAAATAATGGGAACTCAAACAGCAAGCTCAGAAGATGGAAGGCAACCTTGGAAGAGTACAACTACGAACTGTTGTACAAGCCCGGAAATGCAAATGTCGTAGCGGATGCTTTATCCAGACCACCGCAGCAGATATTCGAAATAAATTCAACGGACGCTACACAACATAGTAGCCAAAGCTCACCACAAAATTTAATTCAACATACAGAGGCACCTATAAATGTATTTAAAAATCAAATTATCATAGAACCAAATGAAAAACAATCGTACGAATTTCAAATCATCTTCCCGACGTACCATAGACATATTTTTTTAGAACCAAACCTTAGTGAAAGAAAACTAGAAGAAATATTCAAAAAATACTTAAATCCCTCGGTAACAAATTGTATTAAAACCACCGACGAAGTGCTAGGAAGAGCACAAGAACTATATTCTAAAACCTTTTCCAAATATAAAGTCCTTTATACGAGGAAAATGGTAGCCGACATATGCAGTGAATCAGATCAAGAATTAGAAATAATCAATGAACACAGCAGAGCCCATCGAAGTGCCGAGGAGAACAAAGCTTAACTTTTACACAGGTGTTACTTTCCACAAATGACTGCGAAAATAAAAAGAATAACCAAATCATGCAGAATTTGTAAAGAAAACAAATATGATAGGCATCCTAACAACATTTCCTTACAAGAAACTCCTATTCCTCAATACCCCGGCCAAATAGTGCACATCGATATCTACATAACAGAAAAGACTTCAGTTTTAACAGCCATCGATAAATTAACTAAATACGCGCAAGCAAGAACACTGAATTCCAGAGCAGCAGAAGATATTAAAGGGCCATTAAGAGAAATATTGCTAAATTTTGGCATGCCCGAAATAGTTGTTATGGATAATGAAAAATCATTCAACTCCAAAACAATAATATTCATGCTAGAAAATCAATTTAATGTCAAGGTGTTTAGAATTCCCCCATATGCTAGTACGGTCAATGGCCAAATCGAGAGGTTCCATTCGACCCTTTCGGAAATTATTAGGTGTATCAAATCGGAGTGTACTCAGGGTAATTTATCTGAACTCTTAGACAAATCAGTTTACGAATATAATAATACCATTCATTCAACTATAGGTAGGAAGCCTTTCGAGGCATTTTTTGGTAAGAAATTTTTTAATAACCCTGAAGACTTGGAAAAGGAGAGAACCAGAATGATAGAAGACTTTAAGGCTAAACAGCAGTCAGTCCTAGAATATCATAACAGGTACAGGGACGAGCCAAAAGATTATAGAGTGGGCGAACAAATTTTTGTTAAAGAGAAAAGGAGACTGGGTACCAAATTGTCGAAAAATTATAAAAAAGAAATAGTAAAAGAAAATAGACACACAACTGTAGTAACTACAAGTGGAAGAGTGGTCCACAAAAACAATATTAGGAATTAGAGAATGGAGGAAAAGAATATATTTTCTTGTTTTTGTTTTCGCTTCTTTTTAGAATACAAATACCTGCCCTAATGAGTGAGGTAAGAATCATGGATTACACCAACTCACGGATAGTCGCTATTGATACCGGGTTCGCTAGAGTGCAATCCGGTACTGTAAAACTAGTTCACGTGGTCCATATAAAAAATTATGAAACAGCGATTGATGACATACAGTCAATCATCCAGGCTAATGTGAGCACTTCCCATCCCCTATATCCTTTCCTCTCATACGAAATAACACAATTAAAAATGCATATTAGTAACCTAAAACCAAGAAATAAGAGATCCCTAGATTTTATCGGGTCAGCATGGAAATGGGTTGCTGGTAACCCAGATCATGCCGACTTCCAAATAATAGAACAAAAAATAAATAATGTATTAGAAAGTAATAACAAACAAGTAATAATAAATAGAATGTCGCTGGAAAAACTTAATGAACTAACCTCGAGAACAAATAAAATTTTAAAATCGGTAATAAATGAAGATACAAAAACGTATCTAATAAACGAGTTGAAATACAAACTAGAAATTTTAAATAGCGAAATTTTAAATCTTAAATATGCAATAGATTGGGCCAAAGTAGGGGTCATCAATTCGTTCATATTATCTAAATATGAAATGGATATGATCAAAACCTTGGCTGACCAAGAAAGCATTAATTATTTAAACATCGAGGAATCTCTTAATTTTGGAGATGTAAGAATAGCTTCCAGCGATGACTCTTTAATTTATATTATTAATATTCCAACCACTTATAACGAATCATGTAATAGAATTAACATTAAACCTGTAAAAATCAACAAGATAGCTACTAAAATTGAATTCGATGAAATTTTGACCTGTGACAAAAAGGTATTTGGCATCAAAAATGAATGTAAAGTTTTCAGTAGATTAGCAATGTGCAAGAATGATAATATTAAGGATATTACAACCTCTGAATGCCTCCCTAATTTAATTCACGGTAAACCCTCGAATTGTACCATGATAAATAATCTTCACATACCAACTATACAGGAAATAATTCCTGGCACGATTCTTCTGAACCAATTCAATGGAACAATTTCATTTAGTCGAGAATCCTATGATCTAAATGGTACTTATCTTATAAGATTCCAAAATGAGACGTTATCAGTAAACAATAAAAAATTTTCATTCTCAGAGATTTCTTACTATAAACCATTACCACCGGTGGTACAGCCAATAGTTGAAAGACCACACATAGAGGAGACCCTAACATTAGAATTGATTAGAGAAATGAATGCTAATAATACAGAAGCTATAGAACTCTTAAATATCGAAAGTAAATTTGGCGATGTTATAAGTTATGCCTTAATGACCTTAACGGTCATAATAATATTACTATGTTGTCTGAAGAGAAAAATAGCTGGGGAAAAGAAAAACGTTCTGAGAGTATTACTGTTAACACTCCACTACCATTACAAAATTATATCCTGGGTAGCAATGATTCTGGAAAATCTCCAATAGCAAGGATTACACAAATACCATATTTTTGATTGTGGACAATCAATTTGAGGGCGGAAGAGTTAACAACAATATTTATTAATTTTTGCACATTTCTAGCTAAGTCCAAAAACCTAAAAATAAACGCATTAAATTACAACTAAATTAAAATTGCTGCGTCTTGTTGATTTATAAATTCTCTTCCCATAATGTTGTGACCCAATTGCGACTCACATTACAGTGTGTCGCAATTAAATAACAAATAAAACATTGTAGGCATAAAGTGCTGACGCTATGTCTGCTACTAAATTTACTTGATAATTATTTGCATTTTTTTTATCATTTTTTTTAAAACACAAAGAAATATTGTTAATTCAGGAAAAAAAAGAACTTTATTACAATAAAGAATGAGTGACTTAGATTCAGTCGTAGTCAAGCACTCGAAAAAGAACATTAAAATTTTGTTTTAATTAACTTATATAAACAAAACAAATGAACTTGCACTTGACTGTGTAAACACTCAAGCTACTTGCAAGACTTTCGGCTATTTCTTCGAAATTTTCGTTGATAATACGTATACACCACTTGCAAGTAATTACTTGCATGTGTAAAGGCAGGGTTATGCTGAACTAGCAAATTCTTGACTACACAATACACCACTAAAACCAATACAATTTAATGACTCGAATTGTTCTGTCTGATGCAATACTGTATGATTGCATGTAAGTTAATTCTAAGTACAAAATAAGTGATTGAGTGAACTTTTGTAAAGTCACTCAAAATTAGGTTAAACTTTGTTTTCATAAGTAGTATTTTAGCCAAGCAAATTTATTAATAAAAGGCAATCAATTCTGATCAGCAAAAGAAAAAAACCATCCCGTCGTTTTTAATATTAAAATAACTTAAAATCAAAAGGTATTTTCGGGAATACAAAATTTATTACTAATTAATCAATTTCAGTGATATCAGATGTAGGGAAAATTCCATACTTGTAGGGATTTTTCTCCAAAAATCAGACTGTAGGGAAAAGCAGACAGATTTTTTGTTTTCGTAAAAATGTAGGGAATTTTTCCTTTGTATTTAAATTCAAATATAATCTAACTGACTTCTGAAAATACCTCTGTGATATAAAAGCAATTACAATATGGCTACTTTGTTATTAAATAATTGTTTTTGAGTATCAAGTTCCCAAGTACTCAATACTTTTATGACTCTTAAAGCGGCAATTATTGCATTTTTATAAACCCCCTTTCAGAATTGGCAAGGTCTGTACTCAATTGTTTCCCCCTAACCGCGACCTTACCCCTGACATCAACAAATCAAGAGTTGCGCAAGTAACTTGCCTAGTCTTGAAGGTGGGTAACTTGCACACGGTAAAATATACCTCAGATTACTACTTACTTAAAAATGGCTAACCCTAGAATATAATTTTTCAGAACAAGAAATAAATTATATTTCAAATATGGATTTGGAACTTTTTTTTTTAAAGACTAAGAATTTCAATGACAATTTAGTATTCCCTTGTGTGATGTCGATTTAATCACATCTATTGTAATTACTTTTGCTTATGTTTTTGAATTTAATTTTTATTAAATTATTTTTATGAAGACAGGAATTTTACAACATGAAATCAAATAAAATTTTTATTGATAATTTTTCAAAAAGCAAATTTCGATCTGAAGAGATTGTGTGGTTACAATCGAAACTAGTCTGGGCAATCTGTCCGTGAATGCCTGGGTTCAAATCTCAGCGCAGTCAAGAATGAAAAATTATCAATAAAAATTTTAATTATTTTCATGTTGTAAAATTCCTGTCTTCATAAAAATAATTTAATGAAAATTAAATTCAATGAACTTAATGGCGATTTATTTTCTGAGAAATATGTTGCATAAATGGTACATGCTCTATCTCTTTTGTGTAGAGCATGTACCATTTATGCAACATTTTTCTCAGAAAAGAAATCGCCATAAGCCTAATTAAAATATCTAAATTTGTATTAAAAACCATTAACAATTCAATAAAATAATCACAATACTAATTATTGTTAACAGCTAAGGCACGAGCTATGTTTACATTTGTCCTTCAAGCTGTGCTGAAAAAGGTCAACAAGAAAAAAGAAAGACAAAAACAGGAAAAACAAAAAAATGTACTTTGGATTTCAAGAAGGATTGTTGACAAAAAGTACGAAAAAACAGAAGTTAGGAAGAACATGTAATCAATTAAAAATAGATAGTCATTCAAAAAGCAAATTTCGATCGACAGAGGTGAAATACCATTTGGTTTAAAGATTGATGTTTGACTTTTGACGTCATCCGGCTGCAATAGCCGAGTGAGTAAAACGGCAAACCCCACTGAAGAGATTGTGTGGTTACAATCGAAACTAGTCTGGGCAACCTGTCCGTGAACGCCTGGGTTCAAATCTCAGCGCAGTCAAGAATGAAAAATTATCATTTTAAATATATTTTCATTTTCTGTTGAAAATTTTAAAAGTGTAATGGACACAAACAAATAAAAATTTGTTTAACACTGAGCTTGTAAAAAAGTCCCGTGCATTTAGAAATTGCCAAGAGAGGACTGCGGGAGCCATTGAAGAGCTAGCTAACAGTCGGGCGGGGTGGTTCGGTCCTCCCTTAAAACAAATTCCGGTTTGTATACAGAATTATTTTGTTATAGACTCCCAATTTTTTTTTTGAACACGATGTTATCATGAAAATTTAAGTGGACCAAAATGACTATAAGTTATCAACAGAAGCCCATTTATAGTCACGTAGCGATAAAAACCCAAAATACACATTTTACCCGCTCTACCCGTACTAGAAGCACTATAAGATGTTATGAATAGGCAAGTCTCAAAACCCTCCCAATCTCTATGTCCTAATGACTATACATTTGTTTAGGACCCCTTTGCACTACACCTAACTCCTTATCAACCTAAGAAAACACTTTTAGTTAATTTATTCAGACATTCTGTCAAATTTTAAATTTATTTACAAAAGGATTTTATTAAATCTGCTTAAATATAAACTTTCTAGCAGAGTACGAAGAGTGCTCGAATTAAACTCGCTCGCGAGCGAGTCCAATTCGAGCGAGTTTTATTTTCTACATTGAAAAGAATTATTCTTTACTGCTCGCGAGTTTAAAAAATAAAACTCTCGAGCCGAGCTAAAAAAAATTGTTCGCGAGTTTTATTTTTACGTATGAATTTTTATTAATTAAAAATATCTTTTTCCTGTTTATTTGTTTGTATGTGTGGATAAATGAGTGTATGTATGAATATTTCATCGAAACACAGAACAGCATTAGCAAATGGATCAGAAGTAAGGTGGGAAAAGGTATTTATTGATACACCAAATATTACGTTGTGACAAGTATAACTTACCATGAAGAAGAAATAGCAAAGGAAAGGATTCGTTTAAAAGAATGCAATCATGTTATACGTTTCGAAAATATAAAAATACTATGGAGAAACAGTTTTTAGTTTTAAATTTGGAAATATTTACTAACATAGTATTGAAAATAAGTGTTTGTTGCACATTGCACAAATATTTTAAAAACACTTATCTACCTGTTTATGAGCAGCATTCACTTGTGTGCATTTTTTTGAGTATAAACATTACTTTTACAACCCTTTCCCACACGTCTTGCCAGCCATTTTAACATAAACATTAATATAATAAGTTTTTCAGACCCATTGCACTGAAATTTAAACACCCGCTAGGGATCAAACAAACATATCAATGATCACATTTTCTATAAATAGTCGTGATTGTTTACAACCTGCTGATGTTTTCTATAAGAATCAACTAATTTGGTTGTCACAAGACAATTATGTGATGGCTTTTGCTACCCTAAAAAACTTTTAATTCATTTATAACACTGGGCTTCAAAAACAAATGTAAGTTTTTAAATAAAAACATATACCTAAAATATAAAGGTTTTGAAGCGGTTAATTTAAATCCGTTGGCAGTTTAAAATTTTTTTATGGGCTTGACTAATATTCCGCCCGAAATAATGGCCGATTTTTATAAAAACACCAACAAATGATTATTAATAATATTTCCTTTAAGTCAAACGAATAACATTTTTTATATTTTCCACTGTTTCAGACATTTTCAGAAATTAGTGGCGATAAACTTTTTTCAAGCAAAATTAGTACTATTTTTTGTTTTCAAAAATTTGTTAACAAATTAAGAACAATTTTTTTTATTAATTATCAGAAAGCCAGATATATTGCGAATAAAATGAGCCATAAACCATGAAAATCGATTGACAAATGTTTATTTTATTCATAATTATTAAAGGCAGCTTTTATGAAAATAATATGTTACCAATCTCAAACACTTTTATTTAAGTCATTTAAGAACGCATACATTTTATTACACATCATTAGACATCTTGCAGGTTTACATATTTTTAAACAAGAAAACATTTATACATACAAACACACATACATTCTTATCAACATGGTTATGCCTAGTATTCATATGTGTGCATATGTTTTTATAACCCTACACATTTGCCTGCCCATCGTTTCTAAAAATTCATAGGAATGTATATTTTTACTTCGCACAAGCAAACATTAATTTTTTTAAACAAGTTGCTCGATTTCAACTCGTATGCGCTCGTTTTCTGCTCGCATAAAATTTGTACTTACGAGTCGAAAAATAAAACTCGTAAGCACAAATTTTAAAACGAGTTGTTATCTGCTTACGAGTCGAGCACAAAAAATCTTATGACTCGTAAAAAATTTGTGCTCGCGAGTTTAAAAATTAAACTCGCGTTTAAAAACAAATTTGGCAAAAATTAAAATGTATGTACATGTGCAAACTTAGATAGCTACAAGAGGTAGTTCAGGTTTGAAATTTGACTAATTTGCAGATGAAAGGTAATTGTTCTTCCATAGCGATTTGCTGATGGATTAGGTAATGGGAATTTTTGTTGTTGCTTTTCTTTAGAAACGTAAAGTTTTATTTTGTTGAAGTTTGCATTCGATTGTATTAAGGTTTAAAACTTTATGGTTATTTGTTGAAAATTTAATGATTGGTATAAAAATTTGAACAAGATTTGTTGAAAATTTTAAGGGTTAATCTTCCTTATGATAATAAGTTAATCATAGGCTTGGTCCATATTTGGACATCGGAAACAATGAGAGTTTCTTTAAATTTAATAACGATGCAAGTATGAAAAAAACGTGATTATCTTATACTCATTTGGGTATAAAGGTTTTAGTTTACGTGACACAAAATTAATTAATTGTAGTAGTTGCTATAAGCTGGTGCCTATAAGGGGTGGTAAAATCCTGGTGACGATGGCTAAAATCCCGAGTTACGTTGGTCACAACCCCGCGGTTGAAGTCTTTCCAGAAGAATTTTGAAATTTGGTTGATTCCCAGGTTAAGCAGTTCTGAAGTATTCGTGAGAAGATGATTTTACTTGAGGGTCAGTGTAACGTGGTTGTGTATGGCGAGCTATTGCAAAAGGGGTAAATTTTTTAATAGAATTTAGTTTATGAGCTTGATCACGAGGTTTTGTATAGTTACCTTTCCAGCGTAATACGCTGAAGCTTTGCCCAGACCTCGTGTGTCTTTAGCCGATGCTTGGGATCGAGGTTTACTCTCAGAATATTTTTATTTCTTTCTCCAAATTTCGTTTATGACTCGTAAAAACCGAGAATATGTTAATCACTTTTAATTAAAGTCTATTAAAATATACGCTGTAAACTTAAACTTAATTTCAAAATTCATAATTTAATGATCATTAGGTTTTGTTAAAAAAAAAACAATGATGGAATTATTTTAAGTCTGTTTTGCTTTGCAAAAAAAAAATAGAAATTGTAAAAATGAATTTAAAAACAAATTTGGCAAAAATTAAAATGTAAGTTAACGTAAACATTTATCAAAATTAAAGTAAGTCATTAAACTCAATTCTTGGAAATAAAACAATAACATTTTACTAAAAATCATTTTTAATATTTCTTTGGAAATAAGTGCAACGACTTAATAAAAATCATTTTAAATTTCCTAAGAAATAAATTCTGCAAAATCAATAATTACGCCACTTTTAAAATTTATTAGAATAAGCAAAAATACAAATTATAAATATTAATAATTGTAAAATTAAGTTAAGTTTTAATTTGACTTCAATAAAGTGCGGTCACGCTGACCGAAAGAAATAAAAAAAATTTTGTTTATTTTATGTTCTTATTTAAGGACAAACTTAACTGGCGCCCGAGCGAATAAAATCGGGTATCCCTTAAAACAGAAATAAATGTTTTAAAAAAGAAGTAACGGAATCTACCGCGCAAAAAGTCCTTAAGTAGCACAGCGCGTAGTCAACGTTAAACCCGCGAAAAAAAAAGAAAAACCAAAAGCCCTCAAGAAGTGCGGTTTCAAAAATTTTATATAGTGTAAACCAAAAGCCCTCAAGAAGTGCGGTTACAAAATTTTTTATAGTGTAAACCAAAAGCCCTCAAGAAGTGCGGTTACAAAAGTTTTTATAGTGTAAACCAAAAGCCCTAAAGAAGTGCGGTTTCAAAAAAGTGTTCATAGTGTAAACCATAGTAGAACACATAAATTTTCAAAACTTAAGCGATTACAAACAACTTAAGTTTTTACTCTTAGTGTTTGCTTGATAAAAGAACTAACTAAATAATAATTTAATAAGAACCAGACTGTCAAAAGGACTAAATGAAAATAAAAGCTTTTATACTGAAAAATAAAAAATAAAAAAAGAGAAGAAAAGAGCCTGAGGGAAAAATTACATAAACTGTGCCAAATATTTTTTTCTCTCCATACAACAAAATCATAAAAAAACTTTAAAAATTCTGATTCAAAATCGGGAAAGTGGGAAGCAGCTATCAACAAAGACAACTATCAGCAAAAAGTGAAAAAACCAAGGAAACTACAAGAAAAGTGGAAATCGTGATAGAAACGGCCCCTTAGTAGCAGCAGAAAACAAACAAGGTATTTTTAGAAATAAGATAAGATTTTAATTTTTTATTATATGTATCTGCAATTACAAGAGATTGAATTAAAAAATATATGAATATGTATATGGATTACGATTTAAAGTGAAAATATTTTTTTTTAGAACATTTTTATCATATTACAAAAAAATTTGAAGAAAAAACTGTTTTTTTTTTTGAGAATAAGAAAATAATAATAATAATAAAATAAAATAATAATAATGTCTAACCCTGAAAATTTAATAAGACCTGCTGCCCTTCCTCAAGGTAGCAACCGGTCGCCTAACTCACAAACCAGTTTAGATGAACTAAGCACATTAATTTCTAATATTGCAACAGAAGTATTAACTAGACAAGGACCACAATTAATTCAAGAGACGCTTAATCCTAACGCAGGACCAAATATAGTTAGAGACCAAGAAATAGAAGAACGATTCAGAAATAATTTAGGAGATCTTGATAAGATTCTCGATATTGTTAAGTGCCTCCGGGAATTTTCTGGGAATCAGGGCGAATTTAACTCTTGGAAAAAGAGTGTAGAACGTGTTCTACAAATTTATGATAGCACGAAAGGCACACCAAGATACTATGGCATACTGAATACCATTAGAAATAAAATAGTTGGAGAGGCCGACATAGCACTCGAATCATACAATACCCCTTTAGATTGGACAGCTATTTCAAGATGTCTGTCCCTGCATTACGCAGATAAGAGAGATCTAGCATCTCTCGAGTATCAGATGACCTCACTTGTATAAGGTAGGTCCTCTGTGCAGGATTTATACCAAAGAGTATATAAACATTTATCTTTGATATTGAACAAATTAGGAACTCTGAATGCGTCAAATGAATCTGTTTGCTTGCTAACACAGACTTACAGAGATAAGGCTCTCGACACATTTATACGAGGACTAAACGGGGATCTCCCGAAATTTTTAGGAATGAGAGAGCCGGTAGACCTCCCTCAAACGCTTCACTTATGTTTGAAGCTTGAAAATCAAACATTTCGAGCGAATTATGCTCACGGTAATAACTTTAGTAGAAGTGGATACAATTTACAAAACCAACCAACGCGTAATCATAATCCAAATCAGTTTAATCGCAATCCACAACTTCCTCCTCGCTCACGTCCTATGACACTCTTTCCTCAGCTCGCTCATAATCCAAAAATGACTCGCGAAAATTTCCATTTTAATAATCCTCAGCAGAGATTCGCACCCGACAGACGCTTTGATTTTCAATCACAACCACCCCCTAGACCACAAAATCCTAAGCCACAACCTACCCTAGAGCCGATGGAGGTAGATGAAAGTCTATGCACTAGAAGAATTGACTATATGAACAGACCATGTCCTAATTATACTAGAGACAGACCACCGCCATCAGTCAATCAACCACAAAGAAAAATTGCTCGTAATTTTCACCTTGATGCCGAGTATCAGCAGTATGAGGCAAAGCTTCAGAAATCAGATGAAGAAGAAGAACAAACTTTAGACGATTATCTAGACTCTACCCAAGAGCCCCAGATGCTAGGAAACCAATATATGGACTTTAATGATATCCATTTTTTAGAAAATTAAGCTCTTCGTTGCCTTACATAGAATTTACAACGAAGAGCAACGAAAATCTCAAAATCCTAATCGACACCGGGTCAACTAAAAATTATATTCAACCACGATATGTCAAACATCCTCTAGCAAATAAGAACGTTTTTTATGCAAAATCGGTAGCAGAGGATGTCGAAATTAAAGAACATACCTTCGCTAACTTGTTTAATATTAAAGAAAAAATAAAATTTTACTTAATGCCAACTTCAAAATCATTCAATGGTATATTGGGAAATGAAACGCTTAGGCAGCTCGATGCTGTTATTCACGTGAGTAAAAATTTTCTACAAATAAAAATGGTACAAAAATAAAATTGAAGCAACTTGAATCCCATGCTCCTTTGAACTCAGTTGAAATTAAAGATAATCATTTGTCCCTAACACAAAGGGAAAAATTAGGTATGATTGTAGCTAAGCACGCGAAATTATTTGCAGAGCCCGAAGAAAAGCTGACCTATACGACTAAAGTAATAGGAGAGATTCGTACAAAATCCGACTCACCTATCTATACTAGATTTTACCCATACCCTGCTGCATTAAAATCCGAAATTGAAAAGCAAATTGATAAGCTTTTGCAGGACGGAATTATAAAACCATCGCGATCTCCGTATAACTCTCCAGTATGGATTGTTAGCAAAAAACCTGATTCGGCAGGAAATAAACAATATAGTATGGTCATCGACTACCGAAAACTAAATTCTGTAACAATTTCTGACCGATATCCGATACCGGAAATTAATGTGGTCACTTCGCAATTACACGAAAATAATTTCTTCACTGTAATTGATCTAAAGAGCGGATTTCACCAAATCCCTCTGAAACCAGCCGATTACGAAAAAGCCGCTTTTTCCGGCTGTAACGGTAAATACGAATTTACCAAACTACCCTTTGGTCTGAAGAACGCCCCGTCGATTTTCCAACGAGCGCTCGACGACATTCTTCGTGATCATATTGGAAAAAGATGTTACGTATATATCGACGACATTATTATATTTAGCAAAACAGAAGACCAACACATGGACAATATTAGTAAAATTTTTAAAACTCTAGAAGACGCAAACTTAAAAGTGCAATTAGATAAATGCAAATTCCTGCATAAAGAAGTCGAATTCTTAGGGTATATTATATCCGCGGAAGGGATAAGAACAAATCCAACCAAAGTAGAAGCAATAGCTAAATTCCCAGAACCTAAAACACTCAAGGAACTCAGAGCGTTCCTAGGTTTATCCGGATACTACCGAAGATTCGTGAAGGATTACGCAAAATAAGCCAAGCCCCTAACATCGCTCCTAAGAGGGGAGGAAGGTAGAATTTCAAAGAAAAAATCTTCTCTTGTTCTAATAAATCTTAACTCGGAAGCTAAAGAAGCATTCAACAAAATAAAAAATTCTTTGGTATCCGAAGACATACTACTAGCGCACCCTGATTTCACCAAAGACATGGAACTCACAACTGACGCATCAAAATATGCTTTAGGCGCAGTTCTTTCACAGAACAACAAACCAATATCCTTCATCTCAAGAACTCTTAGCAAGGCAGAAGAACATTATGCCGCTAATGAAAAAGAATTCCTTGCCATAATATGGGCACTAAATTCATTCCGAAATTACTTATACGGACCGGCAAATGTCAAGATATACACTGATCACCAACCTCTCATCTATGCATTAAGCAACAAGAACAATAACAGCAAGATGAAAAGGTGGAAGGCCATCCTAGAAGAATACAACTACGAGCTTCTATACAAACCAGGGAAAGCAAACCTCGTTGCGGATGCCCTTTCAAGAATACCACGTGAAACTAATACTCATACACTATCTATAGCAACAAATAGCGCCGAGAGTTCGTCTCATAATTTAATATATCACGTCGATGTACCCATAAATGCATTTAAAAACCAAATCTTCCTTGAAAACGCTCCTATACCTAATAACAAATTCGAAATTGTGTTCCCAAGTTACCATAGACATACGATTTCTCAACCTCACTTTAACGCAGAAAATTTAGTACAAATTTCTTTATCCATCAATCATTAATTGCGTAAAAGCATCTGAATCAACCATAGGAATAATACAAGAAATATTTTCAGACCATTTCAGAAATTATAAAATAAGATTTTCTAATAAACAAGTTAGGGACATTAAAAACGACCAAGAACAGGAAGAAATCATCCTGAAAGTTCATAAACGTGCCCACACACCCAGAGAAAAACTTTGTTTAAATATGGTCACCTCCAACAAAACTATTTTTAAATAAAATTGTTAACATACTATGGTTAATTTTAACCATATTATTGTCATCGATAACCATATTATGGTTAAATTAGTCCTCCATCAAGATGGCACAACCATATTATGGTTGCCTCCGAACATGTTTTGGTTAATAATAACTAAAATATGTTTAACACTTATAATAGCTTGGTTGATTTTCAACCAAAGAATGTTGCTCTTGGAAAAGAGGAAAATACTATTGTTAATTTAAAAACAAATTATTGTCATATTTAAACATAACATGTTTAGAGGCAACCATAATATGGTTGTGGCTTCTTGATGGAGGACTAATTTAACCATAATATGGTTGTCGATGACAATAATATGGTTAAAATTAACCATAGTATGTTTACAATTTTATTTAAAAATAGTTTTGTTGGAGGTGACCATATTTAAACATATTTTTTCTCTACGTGCAGGAACGCAAAGGAGAATAAATTGCAAGTTCTGGAAGAATGTTATTTTCCCGCAATGTCAAGGAAAATTAAAAACCTCATTAAAAAGTGTGTCGTATGTAAAGAGAATAAATATGACCGTCATCCACCAAAACCCCAGATCCAACCAACACCCATTCCACAGTCGCCAGGGCAAATAGTTTACATAGACATACTCATAGTTGAGAAGGAGTTAGTGCTAACAGCAATCGACAAATTTTCCAAGTATGCTACGGCGAAGACCATAAAATCTAAAGCTACCGAAGATATAAGGCAACCCTTAAGGGATATTCTTTTTACATTCTTTCCAGAATGCCTCGTCATGGATAATGAAAAGTCGTTTAACTCGGAATCTATAAATTTTATGATCGAAAATGAATTTGGTATAAAAATCTTTCAAACCGCCCCTTACACAAGTAGTTCTAACGGCCAAGTGGAGCGATTCCACTCGACATTACAAGAAATAATGCTTTGCTTACAAACGGAAAAAACACACCGGCCATTCCAAGAATTACTCGAAAGATCCGTAAAAGAGTACAATTTATCTATACATAACGTTACAGGGAAAAAACCTATAGAAGCATTTTTTGGGAGACGAGTCAGTACCGATCCCGAACTACTAGCGAAAGACAGGGAAGAAACCACTGTAAGACTTTTAGAAAAACAAAGAAACGGCCTTGCCTACCATAACGCGAATAGAGAATAGAGAAAAGAATATTTAACGGGTGAAGAAATTTTTGTCAAAATTAATAAGAGACTAGGAAATAAGTTATCGGCGAAATATAGAAAAGAGACAGTGGCACAGAACTTTAATACTACAGTCAAAACTAGTTCAGGGAAAATTATGCATAAAAATAATATTAAACAATCTTGAAAATTTGCATACGAAATTCATAACAATACATTTTCTTTCTTTTATAGAACAATATGAAACTCCTGCTTACACTCTTTATATGGATACTAGCGACGGACGCACAACAACTGGATGTACAAGACTTGACCAATAATAATGGGTATATACCTATTAAGACAGGCGAACAGAAGACGATTAGCTATTATGATAAAGTTTTACATATCATTAACTTGAATGCATATGAAGAGACGATGCTTTTAATCTCCAAAAACATAAGAACTTTAAATGCTACCACTTTTGAAGACAAACAACTTATCAATACAATTAATAAAAATTATATATTGCTCAGTGCACGAATTGATAACCTTCACATAAACTCCAAATCCAAAAAAGGACTTTTTAATATCGTAGGCAAATGCCTAAAAATAGTTGCAGGATCCATGGACAGCGACGACGAACAAGAAATACGCGAAGCCATATCAAAAATACATGACAACGAACGGGCTACTGACTAGGGAGATCGAACGGTTATTATTCGACCGGTTTTAACCGGTTATTTTAGCGTTGCTCAAATCGGTTATTTTAAAATGTCCATTTTTCGAATATCGAATAAACCGGTTATTTTGGTATAATAAACCGGTTATTTTAATAATGTGTAATATATATACATTTTCCTTACTATTGTTGTAGATGTACCCGAAATTTAAGTATTTTTCTAATTCTATATTAGGCAAATTTAAACTTTTTATGAACAATGTCAAAACATAATGTAACTAAAGTAAAAAAAAACATTTGAACACTGTAAATAAAAACCACTAATGAATGCGTGTGTTCTTGTAAAAAGCCAAAAACTATTCAAAATACTACAAAAACGTGTGCAGTTAAAAAGTAAATAGTATTTAATTTGTGCGACCGTTTTCTAAATATTAAAAATATTTTTATATAGATGTTATCTCTAGAGATATTTCGAACGGGATTAAACAGACAAAGTTAGGCTCTTGAAGTGTCCTAAAGTGATAAGTGGCGGAGGGGTTTCCACGTCACGATTTATTAATCACCTTTAATTAGTCCATATGGTTGACATTAATGTGCTCCAAATAAAACTTAACCCCGTTCGAAGTAGGTCTAAAGAGTCGACAAATAATACTTTACTAAAATACGCTGCCAAAAATGAATCATTAGGTGAAATATAAGCCAGTTGTGTTGCCGAGTACGGAATGCCCCTTAAGGTACTAAAAACTCTTAAATAGTTCCAGCATTTCTTTATGCTTAAAACTAAAACATTCTGGCGGAATAAACGATATAGAAATAAATCTTCAGTTTTATTTATTAAAACACCAAGAACTAAAAAACAAAATTGCGAAATCAAACAATGTCATGAAAGGTTTCAAATTGTGGTCGACAAATTGACAAATATTTCATACAAAAAGCATTTTCATCTTACTAATCGTATATATAATGCTGAAACAAAATCGTTTGATATATATAATGCAGGCTAAGAGGTTTTGCTTGCAACCTTTTAAAAATATGGTTGAAGTATACTGATTCATATAGAGATGGCTTAATCACCAACAAATTAAAACTCATTTAAAATAAATTTAGGAGAATATCTCAAAAAATTAATTTATTAAATTCCTATAATATTTTATTTGCTCTTGCAAATCGTTTGGCTAGATCAAACAACATTTAATAGTTTTTAAATTACATTATACAATTATCGTCTTACAAAAACAGATTAGTAAATAAATAGAAATTGTTAAAAATGCGGTTAAAGTTTGATCATTTTACTGGTCTCGTTTTTTTGGATTTTATCGTCAAATATTTGTTAGGTCTGACCATACCTTAAGTCATATCTATGTATTTGTAGGTGTTTTTATGTATTCGAATTAAAACCGGTTAACCGGTTAGTTTAAAAATGTTTAACCGAAAACCGGTTTTTTTAAATTAGCAACTATTCGTAATATTCGAAAACCGGTTATTGAAAAAAGTCGAATAATCGATCTCCCTACTACTGACAGAACAATTAACAACTTAACCCTTGTAAGCAATCTCATGAGCGAACAGATTAATAATATAACAACGCATATAAATAAACAACAAGTTCTCATTAGCAGTTACATTAATAAATTTCAACATGAAACACAGAATAGAATCAAAACACTTGAGGATGAAGTTCAATTCATTCAGCACATATATAGAATCAATAATGACATACTACTTTTGAACAATCACGTCGAAGATATTAGACAAATAATTTTTTCCTGTAAGCTAGGCGTTATCCCCGCTGATATTCTGACACAAAAAGAACTAGATATAATTACAGACTTCGACAGTTATAGTAACATTAAAATTGTGGTACTTTTTCAAAATAACAATATCATTTTAACATTACTCATACCCAAATTTTCTTCTAATATTTTGTCAAAAATTAAATTCGAGCCACTTCCAAATATTCAAAATAAATCAATTGTATTAAACGAAACAGAAATATTGGTTGATAGCAATAACAACATTTATAATATAAACATTAAAGATAATCTGGAAAAGAATTTAATTGCATTAGACAATAAATGCCTATCAAATATTTTAGATTTCAAGGAAGCTCAATGTGAACTTGAAAATTCAGAAAAAACCGTAATTACGGAAATAATTCAAGGATTAATTGTATTTAAGAATTTCGAAGGAATTATAACTCATGACTGCAGTAAATTAAAAATAAAACAGAAAGGAACGTTTCTTATCAAATTCGAAAACTGCAAAATTAATGCACTAAATAAAACTTATGTTAATGTTAATTTCAGGATATATGATACATTTGTTTTGCCTAATATGATTACAAAAATTACAAATAGTAAAAATAATACAAAGCTTAATTTAAAACTTGAAAATTTACATATTAAACAGATGCAGCATGAGGATAACATTAAAATACTAGCAAGTAAGAACAAAAATACACATGTAATTAGTTTAAGTACAGATGTGGCAATTATAATTCTTTTTTTTTATAACATTTATAATAATTTACAAGATCCAGCAGAAATGGTACGTATTGTCAAAACCACAAATAGCCACGGGCTATATCCCAAATATAAAAGATTGACCATTTCTGCAAATCACAACTCCCCAATTCAATAATTAGTCGATCGAGGACAATCGACTTAAGAGGGGAGGAGTTAACGTAAACATTTATCAAAACTAAAGTAAGTCACTAAACTCAATTAACAAAACATTATTCTTGTAAATAAAGTGAAACAAAACAAAATTACTAGAAATGCAAAGTAAACATTTATCAAAATTAAAGTAAGTCATTAAACTCAATTCTTGGAAATAAAACATTGACATTTTACTAAAAATCTTTTTTAATATTTCTTTGGAAATAAGTGCAACGACTTATTAAAAATCATTTTAAATTTCCTAAGAAATAAATTCTGCAAAATCAATAATTACGCCACTTTTAAAATTTATTAGAATAAGCAAAAATACAAATTATAAATATTAATAATTGTAAAATTAAGTTAAGTTTTAATTTGACTTCAATAAAGTGCGGTCACGCTGACCGAAAGAAATAAAAAAAAATTTTGTTGTTTTTATGTTCTTAATTAAGGACAAACTTAACTTGTATGTACATGTGCAAACTTAGATAGCTACAAGAGGTAGTTCAGGTTTGAAATTTGACTAATTTGCAGATGAAAGGTAATTGTTCTTCCATAGCGATTTGCTGATGGATTAGGTAATGGGAATTTTTGTTGTTGCTTTTCTTTAGAAACGTAAAGTTTTATTTTGTTGAAGTTTGCATTCGATTATATTAAGGTTTAAAACTTTATGGTTATTTGTTGAAAATTTAATGATTGGTATAAAAATTTGAACAAGATTTGTTGAAAATTTTAAGGGTTAATCTTCCTTATGATAATAAGTTAATCATAGGCTTGGTCCATATTTGGACATCGGAAACAATGAGAGTTTCATTAAATTTAATAACGATGCAAGTATGAAAAAAACGTGATTATCTTATACTCATTTGGGTATAAAGGTTTTAGTTTACGTGACACAAAATGTTAATTGTAGTAGTTGCTATAAGCTGGTGCCTATAAGGGGTGGTAAAATCCTGGTGACGATGGCTAAAATCCCAAGTTACGTTGGTCACAACCCCGCGGTTGAAGTCTTTCCAGAAGAATTTTGAAATTTGGTTGATTCCCAGGTTAAGCAGTTCTGAAGTATTCGTGAGAAGATGATTTTACTTGAGGGTCAGTGTAACGTGGTTGTGTATGGCGAGCTATTGCAAAAGGGGTAAATTTTTTAATAGAATTTAGTTTATGAGCTTGATCACAAGGTTTTGTATAGTTACCTTTCCAGCGTAATACGCTGAAGCTTTGCCCAAACCTCGTGTGTCTTTAGCCGATGCTTGGGATCGAGGTTTACTCTCAGAATATTTTTATTTATTTCTCCAAATTTCGTTTATGACTCGTAAAAACCGAGAATATGTTAATCACTTTTAATTAAAGTCTATTAAAATATGCGCTGTAAGGTTATATTCCTTCTTATTTTTTATTCTTGATGATGCTGATATTAGCTCGATTAAGAGATCAATTAAAGTGATCGAGCAGGCTATTTTTCATAAGATTAAAGCTCGTAGAAGAATAAGGGTAAAGTAAAACACGTATAAAATAATTTGGAGGTTTGTTAAGATGCAGTTACATGCTGTAACTTTACATATTTTGAGATGGCAATGACGAACGCAAATTAACCATGTCTAGCCATCAGATATAAATATCCTAACATTATATACCTTTCTAAAGAGAAGTGTTTATAATTTTAAATAATTAATGCCAAAGTTAAATTGAATAATTGATTTAATTTTTAAGTATTATAAATTAACACATTTTAGCATTAATGTATACATGTTCGATCTTAAGAACATGTTGCTAGCGAATGTTGATTGTGTTACTTTTTATCAACATGAGTAAATACAACAGTTTTTTGCAAATAAATAAGCTTTTCGACTACATAAGCTCTGCTAGAGAAAGAGCGGTTTATGTGCGTAAGTCTTTGGCATGATATGTTCCCACTACTTTACCTTGAAAATCTTCGATTAGATAGTAGTGATTGCCTACTTTTTCCTTGACTCTACATTTTATAAATAGAGGAGAAAATTTTGAGTTAAAGTTTTTCTCACTGCTGCTTTGGGCAAAATTTCTACTAAAGATTTCTTGGCCTTTTTGGAAGGATTGAGGCCTTGTGCGAAGATTGTATTGATAGCGGTTTACTTCGTAAGCTTCCCTAATATGTTTTCTTAAAGCACAACGAATCAGATTAAGATTGTCGTCCCGAGAAAGGTGGTAAGTAGGTTCATCGAGTAACTGTAAATTTCTGAGCAGAACATACGAATTTCCATGCGTAATCATATCCAATCCGAACATTGCGTGATATGGTGTACGTTGTATTGCCTGATGATACGAATTCCGTAAGGCGCAGCTTATTTTGGATAAATTCTCATCCCACTTTCTATGATCGGATTTCAAATATGCTCGAATACCTGCTATAATAGACCTGTTTACACGTTCCGATGCATTACTTTGCGGGGAATATACAGCTGTATATATGTGATTTATCCCATAAGTAGTTAAGAATGCATTGAAGTCGTTTGCTCGAAATTGAGATCCGTTATCACTGATAATATTCTCTGGTACTCCAAAAACTTCGAAAATTTGTTTTTGCAAGTAATCCATAATAAGGTGAGATGTAAATTTTTTCATAGGGAACAACCAGTGGAATTTGGTTAGATGATCTAAAACAATCAGTAGTCCAATGCAGCCTGATTTGCTTCTTGGGTAGGGACCTAACAGATCAATATATAACCGCTGTATAGGGCGAATAGAAAGAGCTTGTTTGCCCATTTCTGGCTTAAAATTGTAGTTTGGTGCTTTAGAACTTTTGCAAATCTCACATTTTCTTATATAGTCTCGAACGTCCTTCACTAATCCTGGCCAATAGAAATTTCTGCGAATTAGTTCAATAGTTTTCACCATACCACCGTGACAGGCTATTGGGTCATCGTGTGCCCTGGATATAACATCTTTTCGCAGCCTTTCTGGTATCTACAACTTCCAACTCGTTTTCTCCTGATTTTCTTCCCCGCTATAATGCTCGGTTCGAATGTAAATGTATTGATCTAGAGCTTTAATATCAGGATATTGTGATGGTTCAGAATTAATTTTAGCTTTCAATTCCACGTATTCTGGATCTAGAAAATGAGGTGAATTCAAATTTATTTTGGGTTCAGTAGAGCTTAACGTAGAAATTTCGTCACTGCAGTTGCGCGAAAGCGCGTCAGGCACGACATTTTCCTTGCCTCCAATGGCTTACTGTAAATTTAAAACACTGCAGTTTAAAAACCCAACGAGCCAGACGTCCAGTAAGGTCCGGTTGTCTCATGAGCCAAACGAGACTCGAATGATCAGTGATTATCTCGAATTCGTGTTATTCAAGATAACACCGGAAACGTTTAATAGCTTCGACTGCAGCTAGACACTCACGGTCGGTAACACTATAGTTTCTCTGTGCAGTGTTTAACTTTTTGCTCATGAAAGCGATTGGTCTCTCATGACCATCATCATCGGTTTGGACCAACACTGCACCAATGCCGCAGTCACTGGCATCACAGTGAACGTAGAATTTCTTTGTAAAGTCGGGGTTTATCAACACCGGGGCTGTAGTTAGTAAGGTTTTCACGTTTTCGAATGCTTTTTGAGCTTCGGGAGTCCAGCAGAATTTATTTTTAGTGGATAGTACTTCGGTAATAGGGAAAACTACGGTGGAAAAGTTGTTGATGAACCTTCTGTACCAGCCTGCAAGCCCTAAAAAGCCTCTTACTTGTTTTATTGTTTTGGGGACTGGCCAATTAACTATTGCACTAATCTTTTGCGAGTCAGTAGTAATTCCCCCATTGCCGATCACATAACCCAAGTATTGAACCCGAGTTACGCAAAATTTACTCTTAGAAATGTTTAAAGTAAGATTTGCTTTCCTGAATTGCTCAGATACTCGCACTTACAGCGATAAATGATTTTCGAAATCTGCTGATACGATAAAAAGGTCGTCAAGGTAACCAAAGAAAGAGTTACGAAGCTCGGGTGGTATGATTTCATCAATAAGGCGGCACATAGTTGCTGGTCCATTACTAAGGCCAAATTGCATGACTACAAACTGATATAAAGGCCTACCGGGCACGGTGAATGCAATCAAAGGCTTCGAGCTATCGGCTAGACCAATTTGCCAATAGGCATCCTTTAGATCCGATTTAGATATAATATTGGCCTTTGGGATCCTAGCAAAAATTCCTTCTATAGATGGGAGTGGATATGCGTCTTTTTTAGTGACGAAGTTTAGCTTTCTGGCGTCGAGACAAAGCCGTACTTTGTTTGGCTTTATCACAAGTCTAATGGGAGAACTCCAAGAAGATTGAGAGGGCTCAATAACCCCTAATGCCAACATCCGATCTATCTCAGTAAACATCAGTTTCTCTACGGCAGGAGAAACTGGATAAAATCACTGTTTGATCGGCTTGGAATCCCCAATGTCAATCTCGTGCCTGATTAAGCTAGTTCTTCATAAGCCTTGTGTTTCAGAATTTGGAAATAATGCTATTATAGCATCTAATTGCTGACGTTGGAAAAACGTTAGTGGAAATTCTGGTTCATCTAAGGAGGAATTCGATTTTACATTTTCTATTGACTGAACTTCAGACGTATTATTGTTGAAAGTGGACGGATGACAATAACTTAGCCAAGACCTATCAAAAACTTCTACGGATTCAACTATGTTCGGGATTAAATTAAAGGCATTCCAAAAGTCAATACCAAGTATTAACCTTTGAGTAATTGACGGTATTATGAAAAGGTTTAGTACGTTTTTTTGTCTTTGAACTGTATTTCTTCAGATAACCAACCCTTAACCTGTTGCGACTGGCCATCGGCAGTTTGGATTTCCGTGTGACATTTATTAAAATTCGCTAACTTTGAGAAATTGTATTTTGCTAATTCGCCCCCTATGCACGAAATGTTTGCGCCGGTATCAAGGAGTCCATACTCCTGAAAGGTCAAAAAAGAAACTAGCGTAGAACCGTTGGTCTGTAGAATTGCTTATTATAGCAGATACTAAAAACTTTTTGCACTTCCTACGTGTTTTGTAAGATAACCGCATTCTCTTTGTAGATCGCTTAGGATTTCGCCGTGAAATTATAGAATTTTCTGAGTTATTGAGAATTTCATTACGCTTAGAAATATAATTCCGCCATTTAACATGGTAGGGTAAAATTGAAAATATAATTTATTCACAGTCTACATCTTCACCACTGTCCTGACATTTTTTCAGAATTGTTAATTTTTCAGACAAAGGTTTATATTCGTGAATATCAGGGAAAATTTTTTCAGTGTCATCGATTTGTTTTATTTTTTCAGAGCAATTTAATGATTTGTTTTCATTGTTTCCAATGTTTTCACGTGTTTTGAACGATTTATCTTTTTTGATGCACAGTTGGAGCATTGGGGTTTGTATAAATTTTTGGCTCCACATCCGTAACAAAAAATATGTCGCTCCTTGACACAATCGTCCCAATAGTGTCCTATTTCGTCGCAGTTCCAGCAACGCAAAAGTTTTTCCTGATTTTGAAGGGCGTTAACTTCATTATTAGGCTTCCGATCACTATTATCTGCTACATATTCAACCTCCGCGATATGTCTTCTAGGGACCAAAGTATTTGGAGGGCGATAAGCCAAGTTTTTTCGAACATGTTTATCATTATAAAACGATTCTCTCATTTGCACTAACTTGCGTAAATGAGACATGGAGTGTACGGGGACATAAAGTAGGTCCTGGCGGATTTCAGGCCTCAAATTCCAAGTCAATATTTCGATAAGTTCAATTGCTGATATGGGAGAGGGTAATCTATCCATAACGGATGAGATGGAATCAAAGTACACGTCGAACGTTTCTCCAACTTTTTGTTTTCTATTTGTTAGCTCTTCTTTAATGTCAAATGAAGATTTGAAATCACGATATTGGCATCGTATGGCTTCCGAAAATTCCTCCCAACTACAAGATGTGACTTGTTTTCTGTACCGCCAATACCAGTCTTTTGCTTTTCCATGCAAAAGCACATTTAGATTTTTAACGATGGGAGTAAAATCTCCATTGAAATTGTCATATGTATGTGAATGAATTCGATATAGAAATTCCTCTACATTAAGACCATTTGGGGAGCCGTCAAATTTAATACACCAACTAGAAATTATAGCAGTTATTTTATCCATATTATAATTTGAAAAGTTGAAATTATTAACGGATGGTGTATTAAGACGATGGACGGAATTATGTGAAAAATTATTGTCATTCGCATTTCTAGTTTCCGCATGACTATTTCCATTCCAATGGTGGCTGATTAGTATTTGGGGTAGGAACAAGTTTTAAATTGGTAAGTAATCGAGTAATATTTGTCTCTATCATCCTATTGATATAATTATTATCTACCGTAACGCTTGAATTATTATGGAACATTAAATTTGAGGGATTATTTTGGTTAGGAGACTGAACAGGTTGATTTATACGCCTTGGTGTTGAGACTTCCTCTATGTCATTATTTACATGTATATTTTCAAAAGAGCGTTGACTATCTTGGGACAAAGCCTGAGCTTGAAAGCGGGTATTATATGGTTTTCTTATGGCAACCCGACCTCGATTTTTATGAAAAGATTTTTCTGTTTGATTTTGTTTACTTTGAAAATTTATTTTCTTTAGGTCAGCTAGTTGGCATGAACTTTTGCAAGTAGGACACTCTGCGGTGTTGGATAGAAAGTTTTCGATGCATGATCGATGAAATGAATGATGACAGTTTGTTATTATCAAACAATCATCCGTTGTAGACATATTATTATTGCAAATTTGGCATACTGCCTCCGAAACTGCACTAGCACTTTGTATTTGCTCTGCCGCTAATGGCAATATTGGAGCGGTAGTAACAGGTAATACTGAAACGCAACCCAAAGGTTCACCTGGTGGGGTTCTAGGGAGAGACATTTCGTTTGAATTTATATGTCAAAGCAAAGAAATAAGCCATATTCGTGATTTCTTTAAAATTGAGGAAAGTAGTAAAAATTATTTTAAAAAAATTAACTATATTGTTTAAGTCCAACCCGTGAAGTTTTGTTGTATGTATATGTATTTGTTTTTTTTTTTTTTTTTTTTTTTTTTTTTTTTTTTTTTTTTTTTCTGAAGTAGGTATATTGATGTATTGGCTTCGTTCAAATTACTTTTTAAGAAATGAAGAGAAATATTAAAAAAATTCCATTTAAAAACTTATTTATGTATATATATATGGTACATACATATGGTACTGTATCTAAATAACTATTACGATAAATACTTAAAATTTTGTTATGAAGAAAATTGAGGTATTCTCATGAAATACAATTTGATTAAAAACAAGTAACAGTGCTATATTCGGCTATGCCGAATCTTTAATACCCTTCACCATGGTGCGATAAGAATAATCTACATATTAGGGAGATCGAACGGTTTTAACCGGTTATTTTAGCTTTACCCAAGTCGGTTATTTTAAAATGTCCATTTTTCGAATATCGAATAAACCGGTTATTTTGGTATAATAAACCGGTTATATTAAAAATGTGTAATTGATATAGATTTTCCATACTCTTGTTGTAGATGTAACCGTAATTTAAGTATTTTTCTAATAGAATATTGGGCAAACTTAAACTTTTTATGAAGAATAGCAAAACAAAATCTAACAAAAACGAAAAACATTATGAACAATGTAAATACAAATCGCTTATAAAATCGTGTGTTCTTGTTTCTTAAAAAAAGTAAATAGTAATTTGTGCGAGAGTATTCCAAATATTAAATATATTTTTTTATACAGATGTTATCTCATGGGATATTTCGAACGCGATTAAAAGAACAAAGTTAGTTGCTTGAAGTGCCCTTAAATGATAAGTTGCATAGGGTTTTCCACGTCACATTTTATAAATAACCTTTCATTAGGCTACATGATTGACATTAATTTGATCCAAATAAAACTTAACTCAATTCAAAGTAGTTTTAAAGAAACGACAAATACTACTTTACTAAATTACGCTGCCAAAAATTAATCAATGGGTGAAATATTAACCCGTTGTGTGGCCGAGGACGGAATGACATTTAAGGCACTAAAAACTCTTAAGAAGTTCTAGCATTCTTGCATGCCTAAAACTACAAAATTCCGGCGGAATCAACGATATGGAAAAAATTAATCAGTTCTATATATTAAAACACCAAGAACTAAAAAAAAATTGATGAAATCAAACAATGTCTTGGAAAGTTTCAAATTGTGGTCGACAAATTGACAACTATTTCATATTTCAATTGACAAAATAGTTTGTTACCCAACCCTCGCCTGGGTAACAATCTTGTCGATATGCGAGGGCTTAAGTGCACTCTATGGTTCTGATCTACTGAGGTGATGTATCTCGATAAAAATAATAAATTTAATTTAAAAGGACGGAAAGAGGACGCGACGGACGAGGTGATCGACCAGGGTAGAGTCGAGGGTCGATCGGACGTCACGGTCGGGGAGTCGGTCAGTGCTTGTGTGGGGGGTCTGACCCTATCGGCTGTTCATTGCAGCATCATTGGGCAGGAGAGACAAGTGCTGACCGACCTACAGATTGACAGTCTTCTGGAACTGTCGAGTGACTCCTGTGGTGAAACCGGGGCTACTCAGGGGTTGAAGCGGCTGACTCTGATCTCTGACGAGGAGCAGGATACTGCAAGTATATCTGCTCACAGTCAGACTACAGAGCCTGTCCCTTCCACCGGGGAGGCCAGGGGACACCAAAGGGGACACTCGGGAGAAGAATGTCCACAACTTGTTCGGCAGGGCGCCGTGGAGGAGATGCCAAGTGCTCCTCCACGTGGTATTAACAACACCGGCCGAACGAAGGAGGAGAAGGCGCGGAGCGGGACAAGGAACTCTCTGGTGTATCTGGATAATAAAGCGAAGAGAGATCCTTCAACGTTCTCCGCGAGGGACAGGTACCTTCTGAGACGGCACCGACAAAGCGTCGCTAAGTTCGAAAGAATTTACGGCCCTGTCAGTACCGTTCTGGGCTGGTCCTCTCCCTGGAAGAAGCAGGTGGATGCAGCTTCCAACCCTGACACTGCTCAGAAGAGTAAAGGGCCGGTGGCTTCATCAACCTGCCGCAGGGTAGGCAACATAGAGGGTGCTGCCCCAATGGCCAAGGCGCTCATGTCTTCGGAACGACCTGCGGTGGGCAAAGGAGCGACACCCAATTTAGTAGGGAAATCTATGAAGTTGTCTGGTGCATCATCGGCTGAAGCTCCTAAGGGTCCCAACAACAAGGAGACCATTAAGAGAGTCAGATCTGGAGATGATCAACCTTCTTCATCGAACAAGAGAACGAAGAAGTCGACGAGCCTGGATAACCATCTTCAGGTAGCCGTCATCGATCGGAATGATCCAGATGGGAGGATCAGTACCGATCTATGGCAGTTGGTTGAAGGTTGGCTCATCGACGAATTGGCCGTATTTAGTGGCAAAGAGGAGGATGTATCCTTCAATGGGGCAGACTGGGTTAAGGGAGTGAAGACTGTCAACTGTGGTAACAAGAATTCCTTGGAATTCTTAAGAACCACGATTGACAAGTGTAGTGACTTTAACCCAGAGGCAAAGCTTGAAGTTATACAAGCCTCCGAACTGCCACTCACGTCCATAGTGACAGTATGGATTTCACCACCCGTACGCCCGGTGGAAACCATACTGGCAGTAATGGGCAAACAGAACGGTAGGCTCCTTACCAACCAATGGAGGCTTGTGACCTCACTGGCTTGTAAGGAGAACACCGGGAAGGACTTCCGGTTCGCCGTGGATCGGGAGTCCATGAAATTCTTAGAGGAAGTTGGGGGGGGTTGTTAAGTTCGGTCTAGGTTGTGTCAGGTTCCGGTATCCGAAACATGACAGGACCAAAGAAGCTGCTAGTGGTGCAAATAAACCTGCACCATTGTGAAGCAGCTTCAGCCGAACTAGCAACTTTCCTCAACAACACTCGGACGGACGTAGCCCTAATCCAAGAGCCTTGGATAAACAAAAATAAGGTTTGCGGGTTAAAGGTTACGGGATACACTCTTTTTGTCCACAGAGGACAAGGTAAGAACGTGTATACTGGCGAGGAATGAATTGAATTTTCTAATATCTCATTCTTTTAGGTGCGGTGACTTGACCGTCGTTAATAGAGAAGCCAAAGGTAAGCGTACCCTTACACTGGCTTCGGTGTATATGCCGTACGAGGCAGTAGATCCACCTGGCGCAAAGGTGGAAGAGCTGGTGGCGTATGCAAGAAGGAGTGGCGCCATCCTGGTTTTGGGATGTGATGCAAATGCACATCATAACCAATGGGGGAGCGCTAATATTAACAAAAGAGGTGAGTTAATGTTTGATTTTATAACTACTAACAATCTTATTATCTGTAATATGGGTAACACTCCGACGTTCAGAAATAAGGATAGGCAGGCAGTTATAGATCTGACATTAGTGAACCGCGACGAGCAACTTGTTGCGGATTGGAGGGTGGCAACGGACTGTACTTTCTCAGACCATAACCGTATAACCTTTACACTGAATTTTGACCTGTATAGGGTTAATCCGTTTAGGAACCCGAGGAGGACGAATTGGGACTTCTTTAAAGAAAGGGTCCGCTCTGGGTTGGCGCAATGGGCCCTGTGCGACTTGCTGCCAACTGATGTGGAAGGTGATGTGAACAGATTCACTCATCTGCTAAGAGAGAGCTATGAGCTGTCTTGCCCGGTAACTTTTCCGGGTAGGCGTGAACAGCCCAAATGGTGGACCAGGGAACTTCAGGTTCAAAGGTCGACGGTAAGAAGGCTGTTTAACAGGGCCAAGCTCACGGGAGCATCGAGTGATTGGAACACCCATAAGGTGCATTTCAATAAGTATAAGGCGGATCTTAAAAGGGCAAAGAGGCTCTCATGGAGGCAGTTCTGTGAATCCATTGATAATGTCAACGAGTTGTCTAGATTCCGACGGATTTTATCCAAGGATCCTAGGACCCTGGGGTATGTCCAAAGGAATGACCGCTCATGGACTGAGTCTAGCTCTGAGACTCTAACCTTGCTCACTTTCCTGGGTGCACGGAAGACGGAGGTATGAACGATAGTCAAGGGGACGGAATGTCTGTGATATCGAGTCATGAGTCCGCCTGCGTCGAGGAAATAGTCACAAGGGAGAAGCTAAAGTGGGCTGTCAATACCTTCGACCCATATAAATCACCGTGTCCGGACGGTATTTTTCCGGCCATGCTCTGCAATATCCCGGACGACGCTTTATTTCTGCTAGTGAATATATTTAGGAAATGCCTCAGTGGGAGGTATCTGCCTAGCGGGTGGAGAGAGGTCAGGGTAATTTTTATACCCAAAGCTGGTAGGGCCTGCCACTCGAAGCCGGGAGATTTCAGGCCTATTAGTCTGTCTTCATTCTTATTGAAAACACTCGAGAGACTGGTAGTCCTCTATCTTAGGAGTAATATTGGTACCCACCTCATTAGCAGCGCTCAACATGCCTACCTTAAGGGTAAATCTGTTGAGAGTGCGCTACACGAGGTGGTGGGTTGCATTGAGCACGGCCTGAGGCATAAGGAGTATACTCTCGCCGCGTTTCTGGACATAGAAGGAGCCTTCAATAACATTAGGATTGAGGCGATCAAGGATTCCTTAGTGGAGCTGGGAGTTCAGGGCTTTCTGGTGGAGTGGATAGTCTGCATGCTTGGCAGCAGGATTATAAACTCGAGCCTGGGGGATCATAGGGTAAGGAGGAAGGTTACCAGGGGGACACCACAGGGGGGGGTTCTATCTCCTCTACTATGGTTGCTCGCGGTCAACGGTATTCTCAGAACATTTGATTCCAAGGGTATGAAAGCCGTCGCCTATGCGGATGACATAGTTCTACTGGTCAGGGGAAAGTTTCTGTCCACGATCAGTGAAATTATGCAGGTGATGTTGGGCTAACTCTCGGATTGGGCAAAAGATAGAGGGCTGGGGGTAAACCCGGCGAAGACTGAGCTGGTTTTTTTTACCAGAAGGTACAGTATAGAAGGTTTTAAGGGGCCAGTGTTAGATGGCGTCGAGCTAACTCTATCTGACTGTGCTAAGTACTTGGGTAACTTCCTCGACTGTAAACTGTCTTGGAGAAGAAACACCCAGGAGAGGATGAAAAGAGGACTCAATGCCTACTACACATGCAGAAACTCCATCGGTAAGAATTGGGGACTGAGACCGGATATGGTAAACTGGATTTACACATCGGTGGTTAGACCTATTCTTACCTATGGATGCACTGTTTGGTGGGATGCGTTGAGAGTGGACAGCTATAGGAAGATGCTTAACAAGGCCCAGAGGAGTGCATCACTTGGCATCACTGGTGCAAGGAGAAGCACGCCGCAGGCGGCGTTGGACATCCTACTACATTTGTCCCTGGATCACATCGTGGGGGGATCTGTTGTGACAATCTACGTCGATAGTCAGGCTGCGCTAAGGGCATTGACAAATCACACGGTGCGATCGTGCCTGGTTGCTCGGTGTAGGAATGCTCTGAGAGAGCTCATGCTGGCATTCACAATAAGGCTGTGTTGGGTACCAGGACACTGCAAGGTGGATGGCAACGAGGTGGCGGACGAACTCGCGAGAGGGGGTTCGAATCTGGACTTAGAGGTAAGGGACAGAGGGGTAACACCCCCCTTATGTCACTACTATGGGGTGTTGCGGGAAAAATTTCGTGATGCCGTTAACCGGTCCTGGAGGGATAGAACGGATTGCAGGGTGTCAAGGGCCTTATGGCCTGGATTGGACGCAGGTGCAACCAGGGTTCTATTAGGACTGGATAGGAGTAGTCTCAGGACTCTGATAGGGTTCCTGACGGGGCATTGTTCTGTTAGGGCTTTTATGGGTAAATGGGACATTGCGAGACCGGACTTCTGTAGGTTGTGCGGAGATGCCGAGGAGCTGGAGACGGTTGAGCATGTACTGTACCACTGTCCTAGGAATCACGGCCCCAGGGAGAAATGGCTAGGGGCTAGGTTTCACGACGAACTGGGGTGTATCGCTGGATGTAATCGAACCAATCTGCTGGGGCTTGTCAGGGAAGTAGGACGGCTGTTTCTGTTGGGGGGGCCGTAGGGGGGAATTTGTCCTGCGCTTCTACAAATATACCGAACCTTAGATCTATTTTCTACTATTCTTCTTTACTTCTCTTTTTTCTCTTTTTCCTTTTTTCTCCTCTACTAAAGGGATTCATAATGGACCTCATTGGTCTCCGAGTGGAGTTGCGCCCTTGGGCGCATAACCCTTCTTAACCTAACCTAACCTAACCTTGAAGTATATAATCCTGGCTAAGAGGTTTTGTTTGCAACTTTTCAAAAATATGGTTGAAGTCTATTGAATCATTTAGACATGCTTAACCACTAACAAATTAAGACTCAATGCAAATAAATTTGGGAGAATATCTCAAATAATAAATTTATTAAACTCCTATAATTTTTTATTTAAAATAAATAAATAAATAGAAATTGTAAAAAAAAAGCTAAAGTTTGATCAATTTACTGGTCTCGTTTTTTTTCATTTCATCGTCAAATTTTTGTTAGGTCTGAACAAACCTTAAGTCATACATATGTATTTTGTTGGCTTTTTGCCATTGTGAATTGTTTTGTTTTTATTCAAACTAACGTTTTATTACAAAAACTTATTTGATATTTTTGTTTTTATGTATTCGAATTAAAACCGATTAACCGGTTATTTTAAAAATGTTTAACCGAAAACCGGATTTTTTAAAATAGCAACTATTTGTAATATTCGTGTATATTCTTATATTTGGGAGTTTAACGTCGTTCCTCAGTTGTTGTTGGGTGCACTCTTGCAAACGGTTGTTGCTGTTAGTTGAGTGAATACTTTGGGAACTTTACCTTAGAATTGGTAGAAATAGGCGATGATTTTCGTCTCCAACGAATCTAGAATAAAGAGTGTAATTATAATTACTCGCAGAGTAATTATAATACAAGGTAAAGGGAACAACCATACATATGATTAGCCTTCTTATTTAATTAGCTGCTGGCTCTTGGGTTTATGCTCACCTCTTTCTAAGTCCACCGTTGACACAATGATAAAGACGGTTAGATATTCGTTTGATAAATATCTTATAATTCACTTTTATTTAGCAATTAATTAATTCAAGCTGTGAGGGATTTAAGGCTAGGTAGGTATAAATTGTAAGGTAAGTACAAGCTAAGGTAAGTTACACTGTAGCTAACTGGGTAGGTATAAGCTTTAAGTAAGTATTACTGTTATGTACATATGTAAGTAGGTATGTATAAATTTGCGGATAACACGGATGTAAGCGTAACTTTGCTGTTTGCGGATCAATTGTTAATTGCACAACGGACAATAAGCAAGTGAGTTGTAACGCGAAGTTACAAAAAAATGGATGATTCGCGATTTTCCAATCGGGTCAAAATATCCCTTTAGTTTTACTTTTAGCGAGTACTAAATTTGGTGATGCCACCTTTAATGCTGCTCATTTTACTTTCTTACGATAATTCATTTTACACCTACTTAAATAATGTAGATAATGCAATACTTATATTAATAACACAATAATTAATATAAAAATTATACTTCTTTAATTTCTGTTGATTATAATTTGAGGGTTCAATCTTCATTGAACAATTCGAAAACCGGTTATTGAAAAAAGTCGAACAATCGATCTCCCTACTACATATATAACATATCTGTGGCATTAAATAATAATGGCTTAAGTTGGAATTTCTTGTTTTGAGATATTAAGGGTATTACCAAAAATAAATTGTTTGGTTTTTATATAAAATTATTAGCCATATTAAAAAATGCGCATTTATTTAGAACAAAAGTCTAAATTTTAGAAAAAAGTGTTTTTTTAAGGATATAAAAGTAACAATAGCAAAAACTGATATATTTTTTTATTTAATTACAAATAATTTATAAATACCAAGAGAAAAAAAAAATTTATCGAATGGGATTTGAACCCGTCAACACTCAGACGATTACTTGTGACATAACGGCTAGACCACTCGACCACTGGTACGCATGCGAACTTAACTTTAATCTAAGTAAATAGGCCGTGGAATATTTTTTTCATATAAGCAAATATCTTTGTGTGAGTTTGTTGTTTGGGTATGAAAGGTGAATATGCGAAAAAGGGAAACACACCACCATGACTGGCGTGTTGCCATACAATAGATTTATCTGTTTTTGCAAGTTTTTAAGATGCAAAAATTCCCAATCTCTATTTGTAGAAATTATTTCGTTAAATAGATCACAGTTTAAAAGCAGAGTGATAACGGAAGTCATATTGGACATGATGCTGGTGCCTGTAAACAAATGGAAAAGGAGGAGGGGGGTGGGGGGACGCAAATAAAACAACTTAATTATATAAAAAAAAGTCAATATTAATATTTTAGTAATTTGGTCATAACTCGGGCATTTTTGGTAATAAAACTTGGACTCGGAAAGATCTACGGTTCCCGACCGATTAATATACCCACGTTTTAAGGAAGAAAAAACCATTTACTTAGATTATAAAACTTGGACTCGGGAAGATCTATTGTTCCCGAAAATGGGTATGTTTAAAAAAAAAATTTTTATTTTGGGCATTACTCTTCCATTTTTGGGAGAAAGGTTTCAGGGTTTTCGGGAAATATATGCTGCTAAACATTATTTCTGACATTTTGGTATATAAAACGTGTTCATATGTCATACTAGAGCCCTAAAACAGACGGACAACCGGATTTGAACTTCCCTTCTCATTAGAAGCCAGAATATATATACTTTATATGGTCTTAGATCAATATTGTAGAAATTACAAACGTACTGACAAAGTTATATATACCCTTTTACCTTCGGTGAAGGGTATAAAAAAAGCTGAAGTATCAAGATGTAGTAAGTTATACCCTTATACTGTTTGGTGCTATTCTAAAGACTTTCCTCCACACAAATAACAATTTGTTATTAACAATTAAACGAACTTCTGGAACTATAATTTGAATTCCATAATTAAAAGATTTCTTCCTTGAACACTTATAAATCCTAACTAAATAAATTTATTATATTTTTAATACGTGTTTTCATTCGGTTGATAATCGCTAAGTTAGGTGTTCAAATCGGGTATTATTAAGTTGATAAAATATGTAGGATAAACTAACCAGTCTATGGAGACCTTTCTATCAACAAGAATACAACTTTTTTAATGACATACCAGACTCGTTTCCGCTAATTCTTGAAATAAAAGTTGGACAGAGTTTCGCTTTGCAAAATGCCTGTGATCCTAAACTTTATTTAAGATCTGATAACTAGTCCTTATAAAGTAATAGTCAGTTTGATATAAATATCTAACGCTTTCCAGAAACACTATGAAATAACTCCCCAAAGCCGAGACAAAAGATCGAACAATTGACTTGTCGGTCATTTAACTCACAACCGCAAATTAACGAAAATCCTCACAAGTGTAGTAAGATATTTTGTTAAAAATGAGAAATTATCACCTAATATTTCTGAAAAGGAATCTAATGATATCTACAAAATCTATCGGAATCAGGAACAGAAAGTAACTTTGGGTTGTTTAACTTTCTGTCCCACGTTGGGCGCCATTTATTTTACTGTAATGGACACAAACAAATAAAAATTTGTTTAACACTGAGCTTGTAAAAAAGTCCCGTGCACTTAGAAATTGCCAAGAGAGGACTGCGGGAGCCATTGAAGAGCTAGCTAACAGTCGGGCGGGGTGGTTCGGTCCTCCCTTAAAACAAATTCCGGTTTGTATACAGAATTATTTTGTTATAGACTCCCAATTTTTTTTTTGAACACGATGTTATCATGAAAATTTAAGTGGACCGAAATGACTATAAGTTATCAACAGAAGCCCATTTATAGTCACGTAGCGATAAAAACCCAAAAGACACATTTTACCCGCTCTACCCGTACTAGAAGCACTATAAGATGTTATGAATAGGCAAGTCTCAAAACCCTCCCAATCTCTTTGTCCTAATGACTATGACATTTGTTTAGGACCCCTTTGCACTACACCTAACTCCTTATCAACCTAAGAAAACACTTTTAGTTAATTTATTCAGACATTCCGTCAAATTTTAAATTTATTTACAAAAGGATTTTATTAAATCTGCTTAAATATAAACTTTCTAGTAAAAGACAAAAATTCAATAGAAATCGATTACCGAGGATGAAAATAGTATATAAATAAGTTGTAATTTCGTGTATGTTGGTATCTAAGAAAAATCATTACACTAAACTATGTAGCTAAACCAAAAAAAATATATACATATAGCTACATATATAAACAGTAAGAGCATTAATATTGTTTTAAAGATCAAATTGCCTTTATTATATATCGAACGTGATAATTATGATGTGTGTTTAAAAAAAATATATACAAAAACAAATTTAGGTAAGCAAGAGAACAAGTCGAACTTGTAACCAAAATATACAGCCCAATTATGAATAAAAATTCCCTGGGAGTTTTTTCCCTTTTCCCATTTCTACAATTGATTTAACATAGGAAAAATGGGAGAAGGGAGAAAACTCCCGGGGAGTTTTTCTTTCATAATTGGGCTGATAATAATGTGTAAATGTATGTATCAGCAATAATGAGAATAGCTACTAAGCTTTAATTTTACTTACAACCGAAATGGTTACGATCATACTAATGAAGTTAGAAGTAGTGGAAGATCATTATTGCTGCTCATACATTAGCAATGATGTAAATAAGTTGCTAAATTTGTGGACTTACCAAACATGTAGGTGGTCGTTGTTCTGGAGGGCCTTCAAGATTACGATGCACATGTTGATTAGCGCTGGAAATAGCTGCTGCAAATTTTAAAAATACAAGTCCTCAAGATTACCTTTGGTTACGTTAGCAAACATAGAAGCCTATTAATGCTCACACCTAAGATCTTATGAGTAATTTTTTTATAAGAAAGAAACAATTTGAGAGTAGTCTAATTCGGAACATGAGTATAAATAAAACAAGGGAACATTTGTTCTTTAACTTTGCATATTTCCATATCATTTATTTATAGATTTGTTGAAAATTTTAAGGGTTAATCTTCCTTATGATAATAAGTTAATCATAGGCTTGGTCCATATTTGGACATCGGAAACAATGAGAGTTTCTTTAAATTTAATAACGATGCAAGTATGAAAAAAACGTGATTATCTTATACTCATTTGGGTATAAAGGTTTTAGTTTACGTGACACAAAATGTTAATTGTAGTAGTTGCTATAAGCTGGTGCCTATAAGGGGTGGTAAAATCCTGGTGACGATGGCTAAAATCCCAAGTTACGTTGGTCACAACCCCGCGGTTGAAGTCTTTCCAGAAGAATTTTGAAATTTGGTTGATTCCCAGGTTAAGCAGTTCTGAAGTATTCGTGAGAAGATGATTTTACTTGAGGGTCAGTGTAACGTGGTTTGGTATGGCGAGCTATTGCAAAAGGGGTAAATTTTTTAATAGAATTTAGTTTATGAGTTTGATCACGAGGTTTTGTATAGTTACCTTTCCAGCGTAATACGCTGAAGCTTTGCCCAGACCTCGTGTGTCTTTAGCCGATGCTTGGGATCGAGGTTTACTCTCAGAATATTTTTATTTCTTTCTCCAAATTTCGTTTATGACTCGTAAAAACCGAGAATATGTTAATCACTTTTAATTAAAGTCTATTAAAATATGCGCTGTAAGGTTATATTCCTTCTTATTTTTTTATTTTTTATTCTTGATGATGCTGATATTAGCTCGATTAAGAGATCAATTAAAGTGATCGAGCAGGCTATTTTTCATAAGATTAAAGCTCGTAGAAGAATAAGGGTAAAGTAAAACACGTATAAAATAATTTGGAGGTTTGTTAAAATGCAGTTACATGCTGTAACTTTACATATTTTCAAATGGCAATGAAGAACGCAAATTAACCATGTCTTGCCATCAGATACAAATATCCAAACATTATATACCTTTCTAAAGAGAAGTGTTTATAATTTTAAATAATTAATGCCAAAGTTAAATTGAATAATTGATTTAATTTTTAAGTATTATAAATTAACACATTTTAGCATTAATGTATACATGTTCGATCTTAAGAACATGTTGCTAGCGAATGTTGATTGTGTTACTTTTTATCAACATGAGTAAATACAACAGTTTTTTGCAAATAAATAAGCTTTTCGACTACATAAGCTCTGCTCGTGCATGTTTTACTTAAAAATATGTACAATGTAACATAATGTTTACATATATGGCATCTGAATATTTTCTAATAAAAATTTAAGAAAGAACCTGAATTATAGAACGGTTAATTTAATTATTTAAATTTAATTTCTTAGAGACAAACTGTCATGAAGAAAAAAAATGGGTTAAAAAAAATAAATAATAGCCTTTGCCATTATATAGAAGTTTCCTTTTAAACCGTTCACTACAAAAGAAAGAAGTTTTTTTTGTATAAAATAAAGAAATTACAAACAATTTTATGAGGTTTTAAATAACATCCAAAGGATAATGTGTAATTTGGTAAGGAATAAACACACATCACATATACAGTTAAGGAAAAAACTCTACATACACATCCTAATTTTAAGTTTTTGGAGAACTGAGAAAAGAAAATAAGAAAGTAAATACGGAATTTATTTATAACTTTATTTACATAACAAAAAAAATTTCTAACTTCAACAATGAAAATATTTGAAAAAACCATAAAAATGCATGTGAAAAAAGTCTAAATACACTTATACGGAACGAAAATGTCTTTCCTATATCTTATAAAATAGGTTTGTTTGATATTATTCTAGTACTTTGCCGGTCCACCCTGAGTATAAATAACAGCTTTGAGCCGACGGCGCATTGATGCCACCAAGTTTAGGTAATTTTTCCAATTAGCAATTATTTATCTTAGAGCTGATTTTTAATTTTCTGGAGAAACAATCACAACAGATTCGTGCAACTGGCGAAAGTTTCAGATAGAAAATTAATTTCTCCTCTGCGTAAGAAAACAGGAATACAAAACCACCTAAAGTGATTAACGTGCGGTTTTTAACAGGAAGAAGATGTTTTATTATTAGGGTGACCCTTCAAGTCATTCAATTATGATGGGAAAATACACATCATCTACCTCTTTTGGGGGAGAATTAACTTTCTCCCCTCCATTAATACTGTATTTTATAAATATTCAATTACCTAAAAGATAATTAGCTGTTTTTGGAGCCAAATCTGGAATTTAACTTTTTCCAACTTTTAATATATTTATTAATAATATGTTTAACTAATAATATGTTTAACTAATTTTAATTGATTTTTTTTCCATCCAATTTATTTTGCATATAACATTTAATTTATTTTCTTTTGAGCAATTTATTGTAAAAATTATATAAATCAAGTTTAAAATATAAGATGACCATATTTTAACTTAACTTAACTTATTTTAACATTTTTTATATTTTTTTTAACACTACATTTATTATCAATAATCACTTTCAAAGTCCTAACTAGCAGCAAAAATCAGCGGTCTACGAGCGCTTGCAGACTTCGTGGGAAAATAATAACGTAAGTTTTTGTATCTGATTTAAATAAATTTAGTACATTTCAAGCATGAATATCTGTTATTATATTTTATGAAATAAATCAAACTTTTAACGAATAAAATTCATCCTACATGATATTCATATTAATAAAATAATTTGTTTTTTTTTTTAGTATTTGGTTTTCCTATTAAGATTTTTATTTTGTTCTATTAAAAAAAAAAAAAAAAATTTATATATTCGAAATAAGAAGAGTGACCATATTTCATGTTAAATATTGAACTATAGTTTATTAATTTTGAATCAAAAATAGTTATTTATATTTGTCAATTTTAATAATATAAATTAAATCAAATGATATTACATATGTAAATTAGTTTTCAAATGTAATTTTAAGCTTTGAATTATCTTAAGTTAACGAAAGGTGAAGTCATAAATATAAGTTAGTAAGTATTGTAGGGCACTTGATATTATTAAGTAAGCCAGGATGGTGGGTGGGCTGAGAAGGAGCATAGGAATTTCATCTTAATATGCCCAACGATTATCAACAAAGTTCTTCTTTACTTCTGTCTATACTATCATCTACATATCGTTGAAATAAGCTACCTTAATTTAAAGTTCATTGTAGCGAGATTAGCATATACCTTATAGGGGACAAGAACACACCCCAACGACGAGCACGGCCGGTTAATTATATGTAGCACTGTCCCATATAGGTATGATTGGAAAAAAGAATAATCGTTACACTTGACACTCAAAATTATCCAAAATTCTACTGAGTTTACCACATGCCAATGCATATGCTGAGAGGATATTTTCAATTGTTACTGACATCCGCGCGAAAAAAAAAGAGATAAACTGAGTCACGAGGCTTTAGATTCCATATGTATTCTTCAGTCTCACTTACAATCAAAAATGTTAAACTGTACAATCCTCCGTTGTCTTTTTAGTGCTTTACAACAAACAAATTTTTTAAATGTTACGTGTAAAAACATATGTATACTATATAGAATTATTTATAATTTTTGAGTTAACCTATAACTAATATAAGGTAGGGAAAATTGTAGGGGGGAAAATTTGCTGTTGTAGGGAAATGGGGGGATTTTGTTATTAAAACGTATGGAATTTTAAAAATTCCATCTGACATCACTGATTAATTTATTAATGACGTGCTTAACTCCGAATTTTTATTTTTGATAAGAACCCTGAAATTTATTGTTGAGGGAAAGCTGGTTGCTTAGGCAAGCTCGTCAGGAAACTTTTTCCAAAGGCTTTAGAATATTATTATTAGAAATATTGGCTGACTTCATAAACGCAGTATTGCAATGCAACACTAAAAGGAATATCTTCATACACTGCACATCTTTTCTTTAGACAATGCCTTTACTTCATTATTGCACGATAACCGTATTCACTGCACAACGGTAGCGAAATTTGTACATTGTTTTTATATATAATGCCTTGTCAACGCATTTATCTTACGTGATTCTTTGCAATACTGCGTTTATGAAATCATTCATTTTTTTCGTTTTTACTATTATAACCAGTGCTGCCACGACTAATGAAATTTTTACAACCAAAATTTTTGAACGTGTTACCAAATGTGAAAAAATATAACTAAACTAGAAATGCTTTTTGTTAATTGAGAAAAACATAACTACCCGTCTCCACTATCCATCAACTTGGTAAGAACAGCATGTCGCACATGAATTCTACTCGTGTAGACTGTTCATGTTCATGTTTCGTCCATGTGCTGCTATCGTTGGCTAAACATATGTCTTAGAAACCATGTTCGCCATGATGGTCGCCTTACAATTCCATTTTCTGTCTACAACCAAACGCACAACAACAAAAATTGTGGTAAATCAGAACATGAACATCAAAATATATTCGCCACATACAAGAACATGAACAAATTATTACCGTTTCTCTGCCGGCGTTATGTTCATGTCTTGTTCAAATCGATAGCGCATGGAGACGTGGAGTTATAATTCTTGCAGGTATTACAAAAATTAAGAGAAACTTAAATTAAAAGTTTTTGTTTATTTGAGATTTTTTTTATAAAAAATATTTTTATTTTATAAGAATTAGGCCCAGAACTGACAGTGAAACGCAACTGCAACGAACCCCTTTATAAATTATTGTTTTTAAACCAGTATCAATCGCTTTCTCCAGTGGTGCGATTCACTAACTTTTAACGATCCGACAATCGTAATGTTTGTCGACATATAGTATATACGCTTGTGTAACGATTCTGTGTTTGGGTATGATAAGTTTGGGAACGAGGCTACCTATTAAGCTTAGTTTAGACGATATGTTGAATCAGCATATTAATGATGAAAAATGTGTTACAAGTGCCAGCATATCGTGTAAACGCAAAAATTTTTCAACATACGTATGTTTAATAACATTTGCTAGCTCTTTGTTAACAATGCAAACAAACGTATGTTGGAAATTTTAGCATATCGTGTGAACAGCGTATTATTAGTGCTTGAAAAATTTCCTGCGTATGATGGCAGATATGTTATTTGTTGAAAATCGTATTTAAGCTTAACAACATATGACAAATTTGTATGCATATGTACCGAACTTAACTTAAAAATGAATTGAATTGTTTTACTTTTATTTAATTAAAAATGTAAATATGGCATTTATACATATGCGGAAAATAAAATATATTGATATGTATATGTTTTTGTATAAATATTTCTTTTGATTATTTATTTAGTTACAATCTTTGTGTAGAGTAATACAAAATTAAATAATATCTGAAAACGGTCAACTAGATTATTTCTAAAAAGAAAAAAATAAACTTTTACTATCAACTTAAAACGTCATTACACAATTTATATGATAAAAAAGCTTGTCGCGAGATTGACTTGTGTTGAGGAAATAAAAGAACTTGATGATATTGGTTTTAACTATTAACATTTTCAAACTAAGTAAATACGAGCACATAAATTTAGCGACAAGCTTCTACATCATATTAATTGTGTAATGACGTTATAAGTTGATAGTAGAAGTTTATTTTTTTCTTTTTGGTGCATTCAAATTAAAGCTCGTTTTTAAAAAATGTTTTTACTTTGTATTTATTTAGAATTATATTTGCTGATACTGCCAACCTAATTCACCTTCTTCTACAAAATACATTGTCAATTCTTTTTGTATTTCTTTAGCACCGGTGATTAATTGAACGTCAACGTTTGTTGGAGTTTCTAGCGGTAAAAATGTTGAAGTTGAACTGTATTCCTGTCGCCAAGTAGTTTCAGTTAAACCTCCATTTTGATCATATTGATCGATGAATCCAAATGGTGTGTACAATTTTTTATTTGTGTCGATCATATAATTGTGAAGTACACAGCTTGCCACTTTTTTAGTTTTTTCTGTGTTTAAATGGATAGGTGACCGCAAAACTCGAAAACGTGCTGACATTATACCAAACGCATTTTCAATAATGCGACGTGCACGACTCAATCGGTAATTATACACTCGTTGCACCATTGTTAAGCCACTTTGACAATACGGTTTCATTAGATTTGGTCGCATAGCAAAAGCATCATCTGCAACAAGTAAATACGGAACACGTAAGTCTCGTCCTGGCAATGCAGTTGGTTCTGGTAAATTTAATTTGTTGCTGTCCATCGCCTTTGCAAATTCTTCTTCCTCTTCCAATGCACAAATAATAGCTAGTGATATTTCCTCTGATGACATCATTTTTTTCTTTTTATTGATTTAAATAAATTTTATTGCAAAAATGGTAGTTGCATTAAAAAATAGAACAAGAGCATTGTCAAATTTATTTGTTATTTTTAACCAAATGACTACAATACTCAACATACATATCAACATACAAAATTCAACATATCGTGTAGACACAAAAATTGTATGCTAACTTATATGTTGAAATATCATTTGCTGGCATATGATGAATTTGAAAAATTTGGTATTTTCAGCATATCGTCTAGACACCTAACATATTGAATATGCTAATAGAGGCATTTGTTATTATTTTTAAGCATATGAGTGTAAGCATACATTTGCTGATTCAACATATCGTCTAGACTAAGCTTTAGATTCGGCTGTGCTCGTCGGATGGGGGGTGTGAGGTGTTCCCAAATAAATTAATAGAAATATTCTGAATCGAAACCGGAAACTTTACTTTAGGTAGCATGACTAAAATAAATGACCTACAAAGTTAGAGGAAGAAGAGAGAAGAAAGAAGTGGTTGCTGATTGTAGGATAGCTTGAGATGGTATACACTAACCTATAACCTATCCCGCCACCATGCTGACAGTATGTTAATTATTCGTTGTCAGCCCAATATAAAATAAAATAAGAAAAAAACGAAAACTAAATTATCCCATATACCTCCATACCCTACTTCACCTTTCGTAATAAAAAAAATTTAGAATCCCATGTAATATAACATTATAATATTTCAAAATTTATTTGTAAAGAAGAAAACATCTTCAAATTAAAAAAAAAAATTAAATTTACAATATGCTAAAACTATTTAATATGTATAGGATGTATAGGGTTCACCAATGAACATCATAAATAAAGTATTGAAAATTATAGGTCAATGAAGATTTTTCCCAATTCAAATTTATTCAAATTATTAAAAAAAATTATAAGTATCTTGTGTGTGAGGTATTTTAATATTAGTAATATGATTATTCAAAATTTAGCAACCAAAACTTATTGTTTATATATTTTTATCAGCAACATTGTTAGCTTTAGTTACATTTGTGTTCTTTAGCAACAATCAATGTAATTCTATGTATTCATATTACTAATATACCAAAAAAAATTAAAGATTGTATAAAATTATGCTAAATAAAATAAAACAAACAACTTACTTATACAAGTTCCATCGCAGTCAGCAGGCGCCGGATGACAGATGAAATGTTGCGCAGTAGGTTTAACGACGATTCTATATATCAGCAAAGAGTGTATGTGTGGAATTATCTACAACTGACAGGGTTTTTATTCGGTCATAGCTAAACCACAGATACACTATTTTATATATGTTAAAAAAATAAAAAAAAAACTGTATTTGTATATTTAAGCAAACATGTTAGGGGTGGATATTTTAAATGGTTTCATAAGTGTATGATGGCTGAGTGTAGTGTTTTAATGCGAGAGTGAAAACTCTGTATGAATGTTTATGTACGTAGAATTGCTTGTTTGTGCTTGTGTTAGTTAATGTTTTTGTATTTGAATCTGGACTTGAATGAAGATAAAAAAAAAAAAAAAAAAAAAAAAAAAAAAAAATTGATTATGTGACCTTATTCTATAGTATTGTAAAATAATTATTTTTACGTGTATTAATAACACTTAATCTAAAAAGAAAAATTTTATTTAATTAAGTTAAGATTAAAGCTAAGTAATAAAAATTAACTATATATTTCTAATTTGTTGCGTTAAAATGGAAAGTTAATTAAATTAAAGAGTTTGTAACATTCTCCAAAGTTAAATTAAAAAAAAATAAAATATTTAAAAAAATAATCTAGTTATTTAAAGTTATTTTTAGACTATTTACCAAACAAAATTTGAGAATATCTCAAAATAATTAGATTAAAATTAGTACAAACACTTATAGTGTATATTTTAGAAGAGAGGTTTGTTGTGACCTCGGGTCACCCTAATGAACAAAAGGGTGTCAGAGATGGTTCTGTATATATGTAGGTGGATTTGCCTTTCAGCACTTATCAAAGAAACAAACAAGGAACCAAAAGGGAAAAGAACGTAAACACTTATAAATTGCCCAAACACTGGCCTAATTGTACAACTAAATATGTATATTTAAACGTAGACTCGTATACTAATACAAATTTTCCTAGCATACGAAGACAAATGCTCCTGCTAATCCACACCTTCCCGATCTTTCAATTATAGGATAGTATCTCTTCACTACCCAAATTTTGGAATCTTCGACAAAATATAGGCACCAACCAAATAAATATCGAAGTCTTCAAATTCCTATAATACAAAAAGAACTAAACTAAACTAACTAAAACAAATAAATTACAACACAAATTTTAAAATTTCTTACCAATTGTCTTCTTAAATAAAAATTAACTTTCGCCGGAAAAGTTAAGCGATGAAGATCTTTAAATATTTTACAAGCAGCTTGCATATAAAAAAAATTAAAGCCAATTTTTTTTACCTATATGCTGCGACTGACTCACTCAAGAAATTTTTTTTTTTTTTAAATAGAAAATTTTTCATATACAAAAAAAAACTGAAAATTTTAAATTCATAGCCCACCACTATTAATAATTTGAAAATAAATTAATATAGAATTGAAAATGAATTTTCCTACAGCCGAAATGAAATGTTAGTAAAATGTTTACTGAAATTTAGTAAATATTAATAAAAACTAGTCGCCATCACACTTGCAGTAACGATAGTGTGATTCTGTAATTTATTTTTAACGATTGTAAACAGGTGCAGCTTTAGTAACATCTCTGTCTACAAGTTGTTAAAATAAACAAAAAGCACAAAAACAATAAAGAAAAAACAAATGAAATTGTGCTTTATTTACAGTTTTTATATTTTAATTTGTGAATTTTACATTTAGAATTTTGGTTTTGTTCATAATTTGCTTTTTTTTGTACATTTTGAATTAAGAATTCTTTTTTTTTGTGCATACCTATACATATGTATGTAGTATGTATGTAAGAAGTCGGGCCTCAGCCACTTTAAACACAAAATACACTTTATCGATTAAATAAACACAACGTAAATTATTGTTTTTAAAAGAACAAAAAAACTGCTTAAAGTAGCAGCTGACTTTAATCGAGAGCGATTATCGTTAAACATGTTACTGAATAGCAAATTCAATAAATTTTCGTTATATTTATTTTAACGATACGATTATTGTTAAAAAAGTCAGTGAATCGCACTACAGATACCCTGCAGCCTTAATTGTACCAGAATGTAATTAAATTATCACAACCAATTCAGTTTTTTTTGAAATGAAACGCAAACACGAGTTTGATATACGCCGGTTTCAACGCAACTGATTTGCAGTCCCTCAAAGGAGTCTGTCAGGGGTGTTCTGGAAATCGAAGACGCAAGAATTTTTATAGAATTCTGTTTAATAGAGAAATATTTGTATTGTATTGTTGTTGTATTTCTTTACTACAAAAATCTTATTAAAAAACGACAACACCTCTTAAACGAGAACACCTCTTAATGACATAAGCTCGAATAAAACTCGAAAATTATTAGAAGTTGCAGTTTCGTTGCAGTTGGGTTTCACCGTCTGTTCTGCGCCGTAAACGCGTCAAACTTCTATACAAAATTCAGTATATTGAAAATTAATAAATTGATTTCTGTTCAATCTATATTGAACACTTAAATTATTCTTAAAAAAAATAAATTTTTTCAATCATAATTTTTATATTAGAAACATAATATAAGCTTGTTTTTCCATCTCTGACAATTTAGTACTCGCTATAAATAGCAAGTGTCAAATTTATCCAACCTTCGTTTAGATTTCTAACCGAAGTTTCGTCTAACTTGAATTCAAATAAAATGGACACTTGCTATTCATACCTCTGAGCATACGTTTGCCAGTTAAATAATTTTCAACTAAAATCCATCCTAATTTTTCTAGTGAACAAAATTTTAATTAGACCTACTTTGAATTTAAATTTGTATGGAATACTTACCTCGTTTATACCTCTCTGTCTCAAAACCACCTGTGGAAATAAATAAAACCAAGAAAAACCCAACATTGAATATCTACTTAGCGGTTTCTTTTTTTATAGTGCACCCTACAGAAGGTAAGAACACTCGTTACTAGTACCAATTTTTTCATCTCTTTGCTTTACCCATGATTATAATTACATGTTGTAACTAATTATAGTCAACATCTTCTTTACAGATTGGCTTTATAACTTAACTCAACCCTTGCCCCTAAGCCAAATTATAAAGAGAATTTTAAATGAAAAAATTAAATTTTTTTTTAAAAAATCGTTAAAAAGAATCACTTACACTGTTTTGATTCTATTAATAAAAAATAACACAGTATAAAAATATACAAACATAATTAAAAGATTTTGTTTGTTGTGCTTAATTCCCTTTTTAAATAATTGATAAAAAGTACTGAAATTTATTGTTGGAGGATAAGCTGTTCCTATGCGCATTTCACTGGTTGCTTAGGCCAGATCATCAGGAAACGTTCTCCTAAATAATTTTAGAAAAGCCAAAGCTATCAGCAAACAAAACTACAGAGGGAATGAGAATTACCTACAAACACTCAAAAAGTCTTGTTTGCAACGATATCAAAGCTTAAACAAAATACCAAACAATAAATCAGTGTTGAGTTTTTATCTTTTTTACATTTCCCGCTACAATTAGTTAGAATTCTCCCAACATTAATTGTAGTTGTAAATGGGTAAAGAAAAAAACATATTAAAAACAAAAACAAAGTGCTTTTATTGTTTTCGCAAGAAATCAAAATAAAAACAATTTGCCAGTTCAGTTTTTTATGCACGTGCACTTGCTAAAATTTATTATCAACAACTTTGATAATAAATATACAAACATATATATGAACCTATAGGTATATAGGTATAAAATATATAAATAAAAATTTCATTCATCCATTTGTTTTATATCACGTATTAAAATTTAATAATTTTAAATGAACTAAGCTGAGTGAAGATTAATTTTTTGCAAATTAAACCTAAATTTATGTGAGCTTCTCAAAAAACTTGAATGACATCACTGCATACAGTCTATAACGAATAAATATAATTTTGCTACACATACATAATTTGAGAAAAAATATCAGGGAATGAGAATAAGAGAAAATATTTAAGGAATATAAGTTGCAGCATAACAGAACAAAATTTAAGGAAGACCAACCAGGGGTAGAGAATGTAACACATTGCACATATTTTATAAATTCAATTGGTCGATAATAAATTTAAAACAAAATTTTGTCGCAATTTACAAAGGATTAAGGTTAGAAAAGGCATTAATAAAATAAAAATAATACATAGGTTACGAAACACAAATTTCTATTTGTATAGTAATTGAATTTAAAAATTGTCCACCTCTGACACACTATTTATATGTGCATAGTATCATAACATTACAGTATATAAAATTAAGTGAGTGCTACCATTACAAATTTTATTTATTTGAAAATAAATTTCGAGTATACCACAACAGCAAAAGAAACTCACATTGCTACATGGAAAATTACTATTTATATTAGATATTTTCATAAAACGAATTTGGGTGTTTAAGAAAATTTGTCACGCTGGAAAAGGAAAAGAAACTTTGAAGTATCAAAATAATTTGGGAAAAATAAAAAGATTTTGAAAATCTAACCAAAGCAAAATTTTTTTTTGGGAACAAGAATTTAAAAATTTGAACAGCAGTTTTAAATTGGAATAAACATTTTGTCAGCATAATTTTTTACATTTTACCAATATACTCAAACTTCAAAATTGATCCGAGTTCCCATAAATTACCAAAACGTTAAAAATTTTAACAAAATGTTAATATCAAAAAATAAAAATACCCAAAGATTTCAAACAAAATATTTGAAATTTCAAAATTTTGACCTTCAACAAATTATGAAAAATTAATAAAATATAGTTAAAATTTCAACGAATTAAAATTCTAGCGAATGGTAACAAAAGGTTAGGAAATAAATAGAATTTCAACATAATAAAGAAAAAAAATTTAATAAGTTAGAATTTCAGGAATTTAACTGTTTATATAAAAACCTAAATATATTTAAAAGTCAGCAAGTTTTCCAGATAGATTAGAAAATTTGGAGTTTAATCAATAATTTTATAAATGGTAACATAATTTATAAGTTTAATCTCTCTCGAAATGGTATTTAGTTCCGTTATTGGAAAATGAACCCTTAAAGTAAATGGTTGTAAATTTAATTAAGAAGAAAATTTTAACTAAATTTAAAAAGTTATCGCGAAAAATAGTTATTGTTGCAATAGTAATATTGGTTACATAAACAACATCCTAGTTTGATTTACCGGAATCAATCAATTTAAACTTTAAAATCCGAATTGCTTAAAATATTTTAATTGAAATTAAAACGAAACCACGGCAACCCTATATTTAATGTTGACCCATTGTGAAACGAACTGGTTATTGCAGATACATTTTATCTATTCTTAACGATACATGAAATGAGAAATCGATAAATAAATGCAAATTTAAAGCCTTATTCACCTTTTGGTACAATTTCTTTTGTCTTTATACTAGAATATTGGATATCTAGTCATCTTAACCCGCTAAATTAGTACGGAAAGTGTAGTTCCCAATTCGGCAATTTAAAATACTTAGTTTGGGACTAGATAAGCAAAATCTAGAACCCTTAGAATTTTCATCTCTTTAACAACAAGCTTAGTATTGTATTACACATCTCACTCGATAGTGCTGAAGTATAACCCCTTACCTAAAAATTGCCATTTTAAATAAAAATTTGCATTTAATAGTATAAGTTGTACTATTCTACACACCATAAAACTCATTCAAACCTAATCTCATTTCATTCGGTAAAATGCCTTCTACACCTAACGCATCTCTCTCCAATAGTTCAAATGGGCCTACTCCTAATGATCGGTTTTTATTCGATTGCGAACATCTACTCCAGTTTTGCGACATACTTAATAAAACGGAAGTAGAAGATCAAAATGAATCTGTTCTTGAAGTTAAGCTCAAAGACTTAGAAACCAAATGGGCAAAGTTGGACATTTCGTACCAAAATGTAATGTTGTCTCAAAATTATTCGGTTGACGCTGAAATCAAAACCCAGGCAAAGCACGAAAATGAGGCTTGCACAAACGCATATTATCACTGTTCTTCCCAAATTATGGACTTAATAAAAGTATCACGATTAGAAACTTCAAATATGCCAGGATTTCAGTCAACGTACAGGCATTCCATCCCGCCACAAGGGCTAGTGCAATACATAGTGCCAGATAACTTAAGTGATTGCATTAAACTTCCTCCCTGTGATACAGAAATTTTCAGAGGTAGTTACGAACAGTGGCCCTCGTTTCGTGATATGTTCACGGCGGTGTACATCAATCACTCGAGGCTCACACCCGTCACAAAGCAAGAGGTGAAGCAGGTGACATTGTAAAGAGATATCCCTTATCGCACAATAATTTTGAACTGGCGTGGAATGCATTGAAATCCCGCTACGAGAAAAAGCGTGTTCTCGTAGATAATCAAATAAAAATTCTTTTCGACATTCCTCCCGCCACTAATGAAGACAGCGAGTCTATAAGAAGAATTCAATCCTCGGTTAATGACTCCTTGGCAACCCTTAGCACACTTGGAGTTGCGGTGGATAGTTGGGATCCGATTTTCATTCGTCTCATATCCACAAAACTGCCATATTTAACTCTATCTCTGTGGGAACAATCGCTCACATCTCCCCGTGAACTTCCAAAATGGTCCCAAATGTCGCAGTTCCTCGTAGATAGATACGAAGCGGTAGAGCGCCTTACAAGCTTCAGAAACTCTAAAGACAGCTTATCCCTTTCTAAATCGCCAAACATACACACATTTGTATCCCAAGAAGACTTAAACGCGTCTTGCAAGTTGTGCAATGAGGAGCATACACTCAGAACATGCCAAAAATTTCGGTCATTCACGGTGCAAGAGAGTGGATTTTGTATTTAAAAATAGATATTGTAATAATTGTCTAGGACACAGCCACAGTAAGGCAAATTGTAAAAGTAAACGTACGTGTCTCTATTGCAAAAAATCTCACCACACTCTTTTGCACATGTCCAAAGCACCTGTAATGAAGGATGTTTTGTTTTAATTGGAGGGATTATGGGTTGCTTATTATTAAGACGAGCACGCCACTTGGGTATGGCTAATAAGCCGCAGTTTTGTAGAGAATAAAATAAAGAATATTTTACAGCTAACAAGCCGTTTTGATTATCCAATTTATTCTGATTTTTTTCATTCATCTTACAGCTATTTATATGAATTCTTAAATCTAAAATCTTTACATATCTATACTTATGACCTAATTATAAATTCTATTTGTTTACATTTACATTCAGCGTAGCGTGTGGCAAGTTATTCTTACTTCAGCATTTTACTAATTCGTAGTTATTGAATTTTGATAATTTGTGCAATTTGATTCCTCGCGCCGTTACAATTTGTAGGTCATGAATACTTATTGTTTATATTATTTTGAAGTTTAACAATTGCATTTTTGAGCAATGCACAATGTGACCAACACACTACACACCACAACATATAACGAAGAATAATGTAAGTTCTCAAGAGGCTTCGGCTAAAGCCACTGACTCCCTAATCTCTTTCCATAATAGCAATAGAATTGACACAAAAAATGAGAAGCCTAGCACATCAAAGCATATTCAGGACAATTGTTCTACGGGAAACGAAAACATTCTATTACGAACTGCAATAATGCAAATAGAATGCAGAGGCGAGCTTTTCACAATTAGAGCTTTAATTGACCCTGGTTCTCAACGAACTTTCTTATCTGAACGAATTAGAACTCATCTTCAGCTCCCGTACCAAAAGTCTCATTTCGAAATCGTGGGTATTGGCGGGTAAAAGCAAATTGCGACTAAAGAATGTGATCTCACACTATACGCTAGAAGATCGAATAAAAAATCCCTATAAAAGCTATAGTCTTGCCTAAAGTCACAAAACAACTCCCAGCGTACTTTTTCGAAATCCCGCCGACCCCACTTTCAATTGGTCAACCCAAATAGATTTAATTCTAGGCAATGATTGTGAGCAGTTCATTAATCTTAGTGGTATAAGAAAGAGCCTTTGTGGAAAAATATCGGCATATAAGACTATTTTCGGATGGGTACTTAGCGGTCCCATGAAGACTGAACCTATTCAAGCTTTTACAACCGAAGTAAGCACGTGTGAAATAAGCTCAATACATTTTTAAAAAAGTTTTGGGAAGATGAAGAGATTCCATCAGTGCACACAACCTCAGCTGATGATGATTTTTGTGAAAAATTCTATGTCCAGACAACTACTCGTCCAGCAGATGGCAGATACATCGTGAGATTGGCATTCAGGACAGAATTTCCCAAAGAAATCTTCCTTGGATCTTCTCGATTTGTAGCCCTTGCGCAATATTCGAGAATGGAAAAGGCGTTGTTAAAAGATCCAGCATTACACACCCAATATAACGCGGTTTAAGAAGAATATTTAGCTCTAAATCACATGGAAGAATCTCATACTCAAGAAATTGTATCTCAGGGTCAATACTACTCATATTATTTACCCCATCACGCAGTTGTGAGACCAGAGCACAAAACCATCAAAGTTAGGGTCATATTCAACGCGTCTAGGAAAACGAAGTCCCAACATTCACTTAACGATGTTTTACACACAGGGCCTATCCTCCAAAGTGATTTAATCGCAACAATACTCAATTGGAGGAAATATCGTTTTGTATTTAGTTTCGACATACAAAAAATGTATCGCCAAATTCTCATACACCCAGATGATAGACCTTATCAGAAGATTTTGTTCCAAAGTCAGGCAAACAGCCCTATTAGAGATTATGAGTTAAAAACAATTACTTTTGGAATAAACTGTGCACCCTTTCTTGCAATCCGCAAACCTTTTACAGCTCGCTTCAGATGTAGAATCCCAATACCCTAAAGCGTCAGCTATTCTGCGCACGGAAACTTACGTAGATGATATTCTAGCTGGCGGCTATACGATAGAAGAAACCCTAGTTGCCCAATTTCAACTAAGAGAAGCTTTAAATTTAGCAGGGTTTCCGTTGAAAAATATAACCGCAAACGACCCCAAACTTCTCGAAAATATCTCTAAAGAGGATCTTTATGATCTAGACTTTCTTCGATTCCATGAGACTAATGCTACTAAAACTCTTGGTATTAAATGGAATGCGCTCAAAGACACTTTTACCTATAGTTTTTCGTATATCAGTCAGGAAACTAAGATCACAAAGCGCAAAATTCTTTCGGCAATTGCGAAATTATTTGACCCGGCAGGTTGGCTGGCAGTTGATGCAGCAATTGTGGTTGGAGAAACTACAGTGGGATCAAGAGGTGTCTCATGAGTGCCTTCAATGTTGGAACAATCTAGTCCAAGATCTTAAAAAAGTGGAAACGATCTTTATACCCCGGTGGTTACAATATACCCCTACCGACAGTATTGAAATTCACGGATTTTCAGATGCATCAAAATCAGCATATTGTGCAACTCTATATGTAAGGTGTCAGACTCATATCTATACAACCTCTGCGAATTTATTAGCGGCCAAATGTAAAGTTGCTCCCATTCAGACAGTTTGTCTTCCCAGGCTAGAACTCAACGGAGCTCTTCTCTTAGCAAAACTCCTAAAATACGTTAACTCTACATTGATATTAAATTCTAAGAAAGTACATTTATGGACTGATTCATCCATAGTCCTGGGATGGCTATCCAAACCACCTGCTTTATGGGAGACATATGTGGCCAACAGAGTGGCTCAGATTAATATCCTTGCTCCAGATGCATCATGACGATACGTGTTAACTCACGACAACCCAGCTGATCTTGGAACACGTGGATGCCGAGCTCAAGACCTAGCCCACAATTTACTTTGGTGGCATGGACCGTCTTGGCTTACTAATCACTCGTCTTCATGGCTCAAACGAAATCCCCTACACTCTATGCCACAAAGTACAGAAACTCAATCCCTTCACAGTGAAGTTGGAAGAGATGATATTTTAAATAAATACTCATCATACTCTAGAGCTTTACGTGTTATTTGTTACGTTTTTAGATTCTTTAACAAATTTTAAAAAAGCGAAGACAAAATGCTGATAGTAATGTTCAGCATCATTTGACTCAAAGCGAAATGAATTGTGTAAAATCTAGACTAATTATTTTAGCCCAAAAAAGTTTTTATCCAGATGAATATAGTAATCTTGAAAACTCAAAACCTATTTCTAACAAAAGTTCTCTTAAAAGCCTGAACCCTTTTCTCGATCCAAAATCAATTATGAGAGTAAATGGGAGATTGTCTCAATCATCTCTTTCTTATTCAGAACGTTACCCCATCATTTAACCAGGTAACTCAAGATTCTGTCACTTATATTTAACGCATCTGCACCAATTTCTTTGTCACGCTGAATGCAGTCAAATGTACAGAGTAGTACAAGCTGAATTTTTCATATTTAGACTCAAGCCGCGTATTAAAAAGATAATACGTCACTGCAAAACTTGCATAGTATACAAGCAGCAGCCATGTTCACAAATAATGGCTCCCTTACCTCCTGAGAGGTGTAACCTGTCTCTTGCCTTTCAAGTAACGGGTATTGATTTTGCTGGGCCGATCGAATTAAAGACATCCTCCTTAAGAAATGCACCCTTTATTAAAGGTTACGTCAGTGTTTTCGTTTGTTTTAGCACGAAAGCTATCCACTTGGAACCCTGCTCGGATCTCTCATCTGCGGCATTTCAAGCCGCATTTAGTCGTTTCGTTGGGAGGCGAGGCCTACCCCAAAGGGTAGTTACTGATAACGGCAGAAATTTTCTCGGGTGTAGTAGAGCACTTGAACTCGAGTTTGCCGCTTTTATCGAGAACGTAGCCCAGGACATAGCTCAAAAGTATATTACTCATGGGTTTGAGTGGAAGTTCATCCCACCACACGCTCCTCACATGGGCGGCTTATGGGAAGCCGCCGTCAAAAGTTTTAAATATCACTTTAAGCGCGTTGCGGGTGCATATAAATTTACTTTTGAGGAATTGGCCACATTGTTAGCTAGAATTGAGGGCGTACTTAACTCTCGCCCAATATCAGCGCTATCCGAAGACTCTACGGATCTGATGGCATTAACTCCAGGTTATTTTTTAAGAGGCGCTCCCTTAATGGCGTTCCCGGAACAAGACTTTCAGCATATGTCTCTTATTAACCGGCGGAAAAGGTTAAAAGCAATTCACCATCAGCTTTCCATGCGATGGAAGCAAGACTACCTCAAGTCTTTGCACAAGCGCTATAAATGGAGAAACCCTGCTCCGAAAATTCAGGTTGGTGATCTTGTGGTTGTGATAGACGATTAACTACCACCCCATGAATGGCGATTGAGAAGGATCGAAAAACCTTCCCTGGATCTGATGACAATATACGAACCTCTAACGTGCGGATAGCAGCCGGGGTAATTACTCGTCCCATTCTAAAACTGTGTCTTCTTCCGTTGGCAGGAGAAAGCTAAAGTCAAATCCTAATGCTCCAAATAACATAAAGTAAAGAATGTAGTGCTGAATAAAACCACTGATTCTGTGCTCCTAACAGGACTAGGGGAACCAAATATCTATTATAAATTCATAGTTAATTGTTTTTCAGGTCACATAGATTTGAAGTAGCACTTTCATTTCTAAGCATATTCATCTTTTCTACTTATATTACCGAATATACTCATTGCTACACTCTCATTTCCTTTTCCCTATCTCAATTAAAAGTTAATCTCCGCTCATAATATATTTCATTATTTCCTAGGCCTAACAGAAGACTAATCGCTACTCGCCAAAGCCGAGAAATCAGCAGCAGACGCCACAGCCGAGAAACTAGCACGAGACACAACAGCGGAGGAAACAGCACAAGACGTAACCCCCTCCTGACGTGCTCCTCCGCGGACACTTGCAAAAAGTGCGACGAGTTCCACCATACCCTTTTACACGCTACCTCCAGGTACGCTATAAGAGAGAACGGCGGCACAACCAACCGGCACCAAGCGCCAACCCCAACACCGGAAGCTACCATACGAAAGCCGACCTTGTCAACCTCACCAGACGCCAAGCTCATTGTTGAGGCAATTAAGTCATTGGCTCAAGTGCTATGCGCTACATCACATGACGAGAGGTCAACTGTTGCGTAAACCGCAAGGCCGGCGCCATGTTCAATCTATATTGAACACTTAAATTATTCTTAAAAAAATGAATTTTTTCAATCATAATTTTTATATTAGAAACATAATATAAGCTTGTTTTTCCATCTCTGACAATTTAGTACTCGCTATAAATAGCAAGTGTCAAATTTATCCAACCTTCGTTTAGATTTCTAACCGAAGGTTCGTCTAACTTGAATTCAAATAAAATGGACACTTTCTATTCATACCTCTGAGCATACGTTTGCCAGTTAAAAAATTTTCAACTAAAATCCATCCTAATTTTTCTAGTGAACAAAATTTGAATTAGACCTACTTTGAATTTAAATTTGTATGGAATACTTACCTCGTTTATACCTCTCTGTCTAAAAACCACCCGTGGAAATAAATAAAACCAAAAAAAACCCCAACATTGAATATCTACTTACCGGTTTCTTTTTTTTATAGTGCACCCTACAGAAGGTAAGAACACTCGTTACAAGTACAGAGATAAGAAAGTTTAACCCTTTCCCCTTTTTTCTCAGTACTTGTAACGAGTGTTCTTTGAATTTGTCTCTTGCAATAACCGAAATTTGTACTTCACAGTTATAAATAACAAAAAAAAAAAATAATTAAATTGTTTCTGTTTTTTAACTGTCAGTGGCAGGGCTGTAATATGTGGCGATTTTTTAATCCTGCTGGCGATGGAAATTTACGTTTGGGATTCTTAAGTTCACGCCATTATCTTACAAGAAATTCCACAAATTCTAAAATTATGGTTTCTATATCAATTTAATTTTTAAAAATCTTTAAAATTCCTATAAGTATTTAAATATATTAAAACATACTACTGAAAAAATGTAAATTTAGAACATTAAAGTTTTTAGAAACCCTAAAACTACTTTTGTGTACTTTTTCAGTTCACTTTTTACTTAAAGTGCTGGGGCCTAATTCTGGCAGTCGCGATCGAATACTTTTTCGATTCGAAAGAAATTTTAGTTCTAATTCTTTCAGTCGATACTGATCGAATCGAAATTAATTTTTCAGAGTTGTGAAGCGTTTATTTGAGTTTTCACATTACTGAAAAAATATTTCGATTCGTTAAGTATCGACTGAAAGAATATAAACTAAAATTTCTTTCGAACCGAAAAAGTATTTGATCACGATTACCAGAATAAGCCCCCTGCTATTAAAATCTGGAAAAACTACGCTCAATTAAAAAAAATTATTTGAAAATCTCCACCGATTAAAACTTCATTTGATTTCGATATTAGAACATGCCCGTTTCTAATATAAAAATTCCTTTTGGCAATTTTTTCTCTTAACAAAATAACTGGTAGCTGTTTTGAAAGGGATTTTTTGTTTTCGATAAAGTATTAAAATATCCGTTCATTTGAAACAAAAAATCACAAAATCGTAGTTCAAAGTACACATTCGAAGTCGTAAATAATTTATTTGAAATACGCGATAACCCCCATCAGTGATGCAAAATGTGGTACAATTGGGCCATTTGTGGCACTTTTGAATGTTTGATGGCCCTGTGGTACCTTCTAAGCTATTTTGGCCCATTACATTTTTCAATATAATTTTCTTACGCGGCCATGTTCTGAAAAACAAAATGACGTGAAATGGAAATCGATGAAGATTTTTTAAATAATGAGCGAAGCTTTTCCTGATTTCAAAAATAGTTTAGGTAGAGAATAGTGGTCCTGAAAGTATGAGGAATATAAAAGGCAACATTTTTATGAACTTTGAACATGGGAGAGTTTCCAAAATTTGTTCGATTTCAATTTCACGTGATTTCGATTAGAACATGGCCGACTGTTTCAAACACGAATTTTATTTACAACATTGCTTTGTTTGTTAAAAAAAAAACTTAATAATTGTATTGGCAAATCTATCATGTATTAAATGAAAATTATTTTTTGGTAGTATGTTTATCAAGTTAGTACCAAAAATCGCTGTAATTCTTCTGTAATTCTCAACAGTGCAACTGTACTTCAATATTTTATTCAATTTATTCTGATTTGCGGGATGCAGTGCCTCATCAATAGCTCTTCTCCAGCTTTTTTCAGGGGTGCGACCAGGCGTCGTCTACCTATAGGGTTCCAAGAAAACGATTGTTGAGCAAAATTGTTGCTGGTTCTTCTTATATATGGACAATTCATCGCCATTTTGGACGTTTTATATTATTGCACTGGTTTTGATTTGTTTTTAACCAGAAGCCAGCATCACTGATTCTATTTGGCCACTATATACGCAGGATATTTTTGGAGAAAAATTTTGACCCTATCAAAGGTATTTTGGCATTTTTAAATCGTCGTTTTGGCCCAAAAATAAAAAACTCACTGACCCCCATGTAAGTAAAAGCGTTTAAATTTTAAAAAACATAAATTGCAAGTGTATCAAGAAAAACATATTCATACGTATTTTATATTTTGGAAAAAAGTAACCAAAATGAAAAAAAATATTCATATCTCCACATTGAGAAAAACATAACCTATTCTGGTTAGAAATAACCAAAAAACGGCAGCTCTGATTATAACATATATGTATATATATATTAAAACATACAGAGGCTTATAATTTTAGGAAAAACCTCTGCTTCAAACGTCAAATGGTTTAAGAGATATTCAGTTTTTTGTGTGTCCTGAGTGAGCACTTTGTATTTTTTTTACCTGAGCCCTTTTCGAAAAAATGATTCAATTGATTTCTTACCTTTACAAATAAATACAGTTACCTAGAAAAACCTTGAATATCATGCTCTTTTGTCTTTTTCAATACATTTATAAAAGATTCAACATGAAACCGGAGCCAGAAAATTGAAATAATAATATCAAATTGTATTTTCATTAATTATTACTCATATCGGTGTCCAGTGTATTAAGGAATTTATTCATAACTAAAGAATTTGTTAGATCAGCATAAATGTAACAACGTACATTGAACTACTGTTGTCGATTTTGTTGTCAAAATAAATAAGCGAACGTTGACCGTTGTTTATTTAAAATATCGAATTACACAAAAAGAATTTATAATTGTGACAACGAAAACAATTCAGTTATGTTACTGACCTAACTTAATAATATTATCTGTTTGTTTATTTGTAAGAAAGAATGAATTTTGTGGATACACTACAATGCTTAAAATCGGTGTGCACACAAGCGATAAATATGTGTGTACTGTAATTAATAATATTTTATAAAATACATAACTGAAATTTAGCTCATAGAATAAATTCGAAAAATAAAAAATTTTAAATTATTTTATATTTATTTAAAAAATAAACTTATTATTTAGTACCTTAAATCAGTTGTGCGATTCACTAACTATTTTACGATAATCGTACCGTTAAAATAAATATAACGAAAATTTTTCGAATTTGCTATTCAGTAACATTTTTGACGATATTTGCTGTCGATTAAAGTCGGCTGTTACTTTAAGCAGTTTTTTTTCGTTATTTAACGACTACAATTTACGTTGTGTTTATTTAATCGATAAAGTGTATTTTGTGTTTAAAGTGGCTGAGGCCCGACTTCTTACATACATACTACATACATACATACATATGTATAGGTATGAACAAAAGAAAGAATTCTTAATTCAAAATGTACAAAAAAAGCAAATTATGAACAAACACAAAATTCTAAATGTAAAATTCACAATATAAAATATAAAAACAGTAAATTAAGCACAATTCCATTTGTATTTTCTTTATTCTCTTTTGTGCTTTTCGTTTATTTTAACATTTTATATACAGAGATGTTACAAAAACTACAGCTGTTTACAATCGTTAAAAATAAATTACAGAATCACACTATCGTTACTGCAAGCGAATATACTATATGTCGACAAACATTACTATTGTCGGATCGTTAAAAGTTAGAGAATCACACCACAGAGCATACAAAATTTTTAGGGGGTTATTTTTTTATTATTTATTAACACTTCACCCCACCTGAACAATATTTTTATACAAATTTTTTAAAATTCAAAAAATTTTATATGAAAAAATGTCGAACGTAAGGTGAAGGGATTTACAAAATAAGCCCCTTAATCTTCTTTACTCGAAACCATGATGAAATAAACAGGTGGCATTACTACCCTGTTTGTCTAGTCTTATGTCAAAGTTTTGTTTATGTTTACAAAAAGTCCACGTTTTGTGCTGTGATTATTGTATTGTATTAAAGTTTTTGATTATTTAAATTAAAATTAAAAGATAGTAACCAAAGTGAAATAAAAATTGGCTAAAAATCAATTTATTTCATCGCGTTCGGCGGCAAAATTTGATTTTAGTTTCATATAAGTTTTGACGTATACGGAGACTTATTATTAATTTTTGATGTAATGTTGTATTTGTTGCCTTAGTGCTGCCACCTGTGTTATTTCACCATGACTCGAAACAAGTTACTGAAGACCATTAATACAACTTGCCGATAGTTAAAGGTAGGATTTTGTTCCACGTAAAAAAGTTTTTCACTATTACATTGCTTAAAACTAAAGTAAGCAATATTTTAAAGACAAGTTCATCTTACCGGATAGGTAAAAGTAAAGTTGAGTTTTTAAATAACTTGTTATACGTCCGACAAAATCCTGCCTTTAATTAACGTCCTAAGTGTATGTCTTAATCTATCCGTTTATAAGTTTTTCATTTAATTTATTTCTTTTTCCAACAAGCTATAAACGTTAGTTTTACAGATATTCACAAAAAAAAGATTTTATGCCACCTATGTGTCAGTTATAGCGTTTAATGAAAGTTTTCTATTTGCAAAATCAATACGCACAATTAAAACGAAAGTTTTGAAAGCTTTCACCTTAAGAGCTTTTAAGAAAAACAATTCAAAAGTTTATGTAGAAGTTTTGTAGAGACATGCGCAGTTTGGTCATCATCTGTCAAAATTTTTACAATAATATCTTGTTTTATTTATTTTCACCGACCTCCACAACTAAAAAAAATTGCAAAATTCTATTTTCATAATTGTATCATTAAACACTGTGAATTCATTTAGAAAAAAGTAAAATAAATTCCGTAAAACACAATAATTTAAATTTTAGTTAAAAAAGTTTTCCACATAAACAAATACGGTCAAATTCAACATGAAAATTTTACTTTAAAGCAAACAAAACAGATTATTTTGTTGTAATTTTCATCAAAACACCCCAAAATAGAAATAAAAAAAAGAAATTGAATCAAGGAAAACCACCACCCAAATAATGAAAACAACGTGCGAGTAAAGCTGTCAAAGTACGGAACTAAAGTAAGTACCAATGGAAGAAGGAAGTAAAGAATATGGGAACGAAGCAGGATTATGTGCATATTTAAATATTTTTTTTTAACATTTTGTAGTTTTATAGACACTAACTGCCTGTTCAACGATTTCGAACGTTAACGTTCGCATAGAAAATAACATTAAAAACAAATTTTAAAATCTTGTCGCTGTTTTAAATGTTATTTTCTATGCGAACGTTGACGTTCGAAATCGATGAACTGGCAGTAAATGAATACATATATGGGGTATTCACAAGGTGTGCTATCATGGTTTATTGTCATAATGTTCTAACATTTTACAATGGTTTAAAAATATTGTTGTTGGTTTGTAAACAAAAAGTGTCTTAAATAAATAGAACGTTACTTGCTATGTTTATTGTGCTGTCGTAATTAATAGCACATTAAATTATGAGGGGTTGCTCACAACAGTCGTATTTTTTCATGTTATTATTTTAAGACATATGACTTTATGACACCTTGTGAATCCCCCAATATTGTTTTAAAAACAGGGTCCAAATTACCGCCGATCAAAATTGCAATACAATTTAAATGGAAATGTTGATTGGTATTGACTGCCGTAATTTGACCCCAGATCAATAGACATTTTTCTAAATTTCATTGCTATTGAAATCACACACTCACAACTGCGCCAATTTTACGATACTTAGGTCCTTTTAACACTTGTTTTTGGTTTATTTTATAATGCCTTTAAAGATTAATATACATATTCCGTATCTTTGTTTGTATGTTAATTACACTGTCCAAGACACAAAAACATAACAACTAAAAAACTACTAAAAAAAGATATACGTGTATCGGCGTTTTCAAAGTTTACATCTGTACCTCAGTTTACGGTCTATTTAAAGTTGCACCTTTTTAAGTAAAAAAAAAAAAAACGGAGTAATTCATGTGATACTTAGGTTTTTGGTATATAGTATCTTCAGAATATTTATTCGGAACATTATAAGATACATTCACCCACTAACTCCCCTGGAAATGGGTCTTTTTGCAATTTTTTTTAAAAAATCAAAAATCACCCTTTAAACAGAGATGTATGTAGTTGAAATATTCCGCGAAAACATTTCTCATAAAATTCTACTAAAGGTCTACCAATACACTTAAGCCGAAAATCAACTTTAATTAATTTTTAATTTTATTAAAGTTTAAAATAAATTTTGATACAAAGGAATATATCTACCAATATAATGTGACTAAAAACGGTAGTGACGGGAAAATAGAACCACTTTTTGCGCAATGATGTTTGGTTTTGTAAAACGCACTGTGTTTATTTATATAATTTGGGTCATGACGTTGTTCAAAAATATAAAACTCAATGCAATGTGTCTGGCTATTCTTCAATTGGTGCATGGGAATCTATTTCTTGTATCAGTTTTATTTTTGTTATAGCCCTCCGCACTAGTGGTACATGAGGGTATACTAATGGTGATTTCTTTTCTGAGAAATATGTTGCATATATGTTAAATGTTCTACAAAAATTTTTGCGAATGTGTTGCATGAAAACCATAAAACATGTTGAATATTTTACACTCATGTTAAGGGGTTCATTAGGGATAAAACTTTTTGCAATTTTTGCAAATATCAATACCACCGCATAGCCGTGTAGTGCGTGAAAAATATTAACAAATATGGTGTCACGTTTTCTCTATCGTGAATAAAGTTTCCGCACCGAAAGCGTTAAAGTTTTGTTTTATTTATTTACTAGCGGATACCCGGCGTGTGGTACTACTCCTAAAAAAGAAATACATTTTGTTTATATGTTGGGAATAGGAAATTTTGTTTATTTACTAACCTTTTATCTCAATGCTAACGGATAAGCGATGGTTTTAAATTTTTTCATTAGCGGATACCCGGTGTGTGCTACTAAGATTTTTTTTCAAACATCAGAGTAATCAGAATTTTTCGGTTACTTTTGGTGATCAAAATCTAATAAATCATTCTAAAATGTTTGATTTAAAAAGGCAATAACACATAGCATTGAAATTGCATATGCTGGTTTTTTAATCGCGCTGATGAGTCAAAAAAGACTCGAGTATTATAATAAAATTTAAAAAAATTCCAAATTGGAAGTGAAAAACTTAATTTACTCATTCGATTTAGTGTGTACATAAATTAAAACTATTTGTAAGTGGTGGGCTTGTTTCAGGCCTCTAATATCTATGTATAATTTTTTTCCCTCACATTCCTTTCAATTAAAGCGATTAAGTACTGTGTTAATAACCCCACAAAAACTTTTCTTGCAAAATGAGCAGAAAAAAATGAGAACCAATTAAAGCATTAATCAAAAATTAAATCAGTTTTAATTAAAAATTTTATCAAGTGAATTAAACGTTTAATCAAGTGAATTAAACTTTTAATTGTTACTATTAATTTGTTTACTGGTGCAAATTAATAGTATCAATTAAACTTTTAATCTACTTGATTAAACGTTTAATTCACTTGATTAAACGATTAATTCCCTTGATTTAATTTTTAATTAAAACTGATTTTATTTTTGATTTTATTTGGAGATTTTTTTCTGCGAAAGTGGTTTCAAAAATTGGTGTTTATACGGGACATGTGGTAAATTATCATAGATGGGCGTAGTGCACTAATTTTGCAGTTTCAACTCACAGTTTCTTTCCGAGAGCGGCGAGATTTCCCCTCAATAGGGATGGTACCGCGACCAAGCTAGGACTATTGTACCCACTCCCTTTTAGTTGGCCAACAGACCCTTTGCTTCCCACAGGAACCTAACCAGGTCCCGATATTGCACAGACTCGGGATGCACATATTGTGCCGTTTCCCAAGTCTCCCTTCTGGCCCATGCCATCGCCGGGCAGTCACATAGTATATCCTTCTTGGACTCGTCCTCATCAAGACATAATCTGCATTCCTGATCTTCTGCCAGGCCCATCCGATAAAGTTAGTACTTGACCGCGTGGTGACCAGTCAGGAAAGCCGCCAACAGTCGCAGATCCCGTCTGCTGAGACCCTTCGTCATTATTTTATTCCCCGGAGCGATTCCCAGTATCCCCTGTGCTCCCTTAGAGCCTAGTCTGCCATAAGGGACTTAGAGCCTAGTCTCCCATAAGGGATTAGGCTCTAACTCAGCCCACAAAAGGGTTCGGGCCCCACCATCCGGCCGTTCGAATCAGCCATATTTCCCGTAGCCTTCCCCGGCATTCCGCCACCAACTTCGAGGACACCTTCCAGGAAAAGAGCGCTTTAACGGCCGCTTGGCTGTCAGTAAAAACTACAATACTGCCGCCAACCATTTCCATGCCAATAATTTTATTGCAACATATATCAATAGCGTTTATCTCGGCTTGAAACATACTAGGTGATTTGCCCATGTCCATTGAAATTCGCGTATTTGGTCACAGTTAGTGATAGTGAAAAATTATTGCAATCATTTTATTAATGTTGAGTGATGAATTGAAAATTAGCAGGAGTGATAGTGATGTTAAAAAATTTTGCTCTCAAATAAAAAAATGGTTTGATTTAAGATTAAACCATTAGTTTATTGCAATTTTTTTGTTCACTCATTTGAGTGCCAATTAAAATTTTGCAATAAATTTAAAAAGAAACATCTTGTTTTTCTTGATTAAAACTAGGAGATATTTCATTATTGACAAAATTTTATGTTGTTTATTTTCCTTTGCTTTTCATATCATCACAAGAATAGAAAACCAAACACATACAAAATTACATTTTTTAAATTATAGTGAGAATCTGTATGCAGCTTTTTTGATTGCAAGTACAAATTTTGCACTTTTTGAATTGAGTGCAGATTTTATGCATTCCATCACCGTTAGTGATAGTGAACAAATTTGCAATATCACAAATTTTTTTTAGTGGTAGTTAAAAAAATAGCAATCATCACTAAAACTGGTAAAAAATAGTGCAAACTAATTTTTTGCAGTTTTATTTAGTGATAGAGCAATGCTGATTTAAATCAATATATAGTGCACTACCCCCAACCCGATCTTCACAAAATTTAATAGTATGATTTCCAGTCATATGAAACGTATTTGTGCAAAATTAAATGATCAATGGTGCATTCTGACACCAATTTGTGCTAGTCTTTGTAACAAAAATAAAATTTTTTATGGAAGTTCTTCCACATTTGCGTTCATAATTCTTTTCCTACTAAACCGATTGTGCTGGATTTCATTCCCAAGCTGCTAAAAGAGTTTGCCACCAATTTGCATTCTGTGTTGTTGAATCTTTCGAAAGTGATCGGCATGGCTTAATCGACTTAGAATTATTCATTTACCCAGAATATTTATATTTTATCAGGTGTTTGATGAATATTAAAAAAGTTTCACATGGAATGACAAACTTAGTATACCCTGGTGGAGGGCATAAGAAGTAAAAAAATAATGTCAGTCAACTCCGACCATATGATACCATATAATATGATACGACAGTATTTACAGTAAATATTTTTTGTGTTACCTCTTTGAGACTTATGTACAGTAAATATATTATTTGTTGATATCTCATATATATGATATTTTCTTCATCCTCAAGTAATTTTAGGGTCCGGGCTAATATGGGTCGATTCTGAACCTGCCATTTCAAAATTTTGCAATGACATAGTGACACATAGACCGATTCTTATAAAATTTGGTGAGCTAAAATAAAATATTTTTGCTTCGAATTAATTCTAAATACTAACATAATTTGATGGTTAATGGCCACTATTCCGATATTCACCATTTTTAGTCCTTATAACAATTTTAACGTATGTCCCAAGTTCCATAAAAATTTTGTCGAAATCGCGACTTGGAATTTTCGCACTAGGTTTACATGGACAGACAACCAGCCATCCAGCCGGACGGACTTCGTAAGATCAATCCAGAAAGTGATTCTGATGGCTCATAAATCGGAGTCAGTTAAACTCTCTTTTTGGCTTAAAATGTGTTTAAACCAACAAACCTATAAATCAGTAAACATATAAACCCTCTTTATACGCATAAAATTGGGCGCTTAAACTACCAATACAGACCATATGAATTTGACAACATTTATCGTAGTGCTGCCACCTGTTACTTATTAGACTAAATATAATACATGGGACTAAATATAATACATAGAAGGCCTCGGATATTTTGTATAAAATATAAGATACACCTTCCACACTAGCTTCTATGAGAAGGGAGAAGAGAAGGAGTAGCATTTTTGGTTTTGTTTTTTTGCCAAAGCAAAATAATTATTTTTTTTTATTCAGTAGCCATTCTTATGTACCTGCCAAAGAAGCGAGAGTGGAAGGCCTGCCCCGCAATGACAACGTGTGTAAAAAGCGTTTGTGCTGATGTGCATAACACATAGAAAAATATTGATACTAGACTCACCGATCGTCTCATGGCTGATAAATCAGTGAGTATTTAAGCGCTTGTTTAGTTGAACTTAACTTAAATTGATATGTAGTTTAAGCTTATAGCCTATTTCCGATGTGCGAAAAAATTCTTTCTTTCGTATAACTACATTAATAACAAAAACAAATTTTTAGACTTTCACTCTCGCTTCTTTGGCAGGTACATAAGAATGGCTACTGAATAAAAAAAAATAATTATTTTGCTTTGGAAAAAAACAAAACCAAAAATGCTACTCCTTCTCTTCTCCCTTCTCATAGAAGCTAGTGTGGAAGGTGTATCTTATATTTTATACAAAATATCCGAGGCCTTCTATGAGGCCTTCTTTATCAGTTAGATTAGAATGGTAATTGAATCAAAAAAATTTCTAAGCAGGCCTTCAATAAGGGCTGAAGTAAGAAGGTCTTCTGAGTTTTCCCGCTGGGATTTTTTTCATACCCACACAACAATAGTGGTGTACTGTGTGTTACACTCAGTGTGACCAGATCTAAAAAAAAGTTACAGCTAAATCTGGCAATAAACATGGCCAAAAAATGCTAAAATTGATTTTAAAAATGCTAAAAATAATGCTACATTTTTTTTTAAAGATTTTTGCTGAAAATTATTACCAGTATGAAATTTTATTCGAAACTAAATACATTTTAGTGACTTATTTTTAACGAAATTGAAATAAATGGTTACATTTAAAAAAGTGGGTAGATTTTAATAAAGTATATGATATATATATATTTAATTATGTAGCACAGGCAGTTGAGACTTAATTTTAAATTTAGTGGCCAGCAAACCCCTGATACATGCAAAATCTAAACGATTTATTTCTATGATATACAATTTTTTTAAATCATTTTATTTTTTATAGTTTAACAATATTTAAAGCTTTAGAATAGAGCAAACAATTTTTCGAACATTTACACTTTTGAATTTTTATCCTTGCACTTTTATATCGTTATATCAAAGGGCAAATACTAGTTACAATCAACATAATAAGAGCATTTCTAATATTGCTTAAATATTTTATGTTTTTATCAAGACAGGTAAGATGTTTCTTAACATAAGAATTATTCCTTTTCATACGAAATTTCATTTTGGATACAACTATTTTTAGTCAAAACTTATTATAATTTATAAAAAAAAATGTATTTATTTTTTTTATACTAATTCGAATGTTTATTCTGAGTCACATTACAATGTCAAAAAGCTTTTATACTTTTTAATAGTCTTATTCCTTCAATATTTTCCATTAATATTTTCTATGCACTATTAAAATTTTGTTTCCTTGTACATTTCTATTAAAAAAATTTAAGTAAATTCAATAAAACTATTCGTCCAAATTTTTAAAATAAAGAATGCTGAAAAAGCTTAAAACTTTTTCTAACAATGCTAAATAAAATGCCAAGTGCTAAATGAAAATTTTGCAGCTAAATAAAAGTTTGTTATGCAAAATTTAGCTGTAAAAATGGCAAAATGACCGCATTAGTAACACTAAAAAATTGGGTCATAACCAGAGAAGACAAAAAAAGCAAAAAACAAAGTGTTTACAGCAAAAAAAATATATAAAAAAAGCACAAAATTTTAGAAAAAAAGCAGCAAAAAAAGCATTTTTATTTTTTTAATATTGTTTAAACTAGCATAAAGTGATCATACATATTTGATTTGAATTTGAAGTCTAACCGTCCTTTAAATGAACTTACTACTTTTTAATTATACAGTTTAAAAGCCACTGATTGTAACATTAACAAACTTAAAACTAATGCTAACGCGCGGATAAACTAACATTTACAAATGTCATTTTTGCCGCCTCGTAAGATAGCCATCTTTTTTCTCTACCCACACTTCGTGGTTAGGAATCATCGTAATTTATACTTACTTACTTTTGGGTCGTTGCTTTTAAGTAATTCTACTTGTAAATTATAAATCTAAAATTTATATAAACTATAAGAAACATATATAAATTATAATCATCTTTACGGAATAAAAACTAACATCATTTGAAGTACATCAGAATTACTCGCTGGTCTCTTTATTCCCACATCACGGATTGGTATCTACTCTACTTAATTATCATCATCCTCCCACACCTCACATCCTAAGCTAAACACGCAAGTATACACCCTTACTTACATACTTTATCCCAATTACCACTGGTCATACTACCAGTAATCTCTCCCTAGTATCAATTTAACCACAATCATACATTCAAACTCATTCTCATTTCTTTATAAACGCTCAACCATCCCATCCACCTTATTACATATATACACACATCTACAATCTCTCTTGGGTAAATATATTCAAATATTTTTTTTTTTTCCGACTTTCAATTTATTTATTGAATCTTTCTATAATAAGAAAATAACAATAAGTATTAAAATCTTAAATTAATTAGTAATTTCTGGGTCTATTGCCGCACAGTGGCGCCATTTGAGTTTTTTCGTTGCAAAAATCATATCTTTTGAACCGAATAAGATAATTGAACAGTTTAAACAGCATATGATAGATAACTGTTCAGCCTATGAAATGAGCGTTTGGAAAGGGTGCTACGCTTTTTAGGGGCCTACTTATGGGTTATCAAAGTTAAAATTAGTAGAAAAATCAATTTTATGGTAACTAAAAAAAAATTATTTTTACATTATTAGATTGTTTTTATTTTTTTTCTTTAGGGTTTTATGTTTTAAATTATTACCCAACAAATTAAAAAAAAAAAATTTTTATTTTTTAAATTTATTTTTTCAATTTTCTGTAAAATATTCATCACAGTTCGTAAGAGAAGGTATATCTAAAAGACTAACCATTTCTAAACTATAATTATTTTGTAACTCTATTCGTGACTTCACATGCCGCAGGGAAGAAATAAGTGGATCGGAAGATGCTGCCAACATGTTGAAGAGGTCCTCATTTTGCCTTACCCTTGATGCTTTGAATGTGTTCTGCAATCTATATTTTTTATAAAATTTGTTAAGAGACTCCTGTGCTTCTTCAGAAAGCTCTCCAATTGGCAAAGACTGGTACTCAATTATATCTTTGCCATGCGCCAATATTTTATGGACGGTCGGAGTCAACTTTTTCTGTGGATACATTTCTGCTAAAAGAGATGCAGTTTTCGATGCATATTCTTCATATTTTGTAGAATTGACATTTTATTTGCAGTTTAAAACATCCAAGATCGTTCCCAATCTTTTCACGATTTGATTGTCAATTCCAGTGATTCTAGTTACTGCCTCATCATTTTCAAAAAATCTCCTAGAAGTGTTTCCATCGTTTGAGTTACCGTATCCGTGCTTGGGACAGTCTGCTTTTAGTCCAACTTGTTTAAAAAAAGCATCCTGTATTTGCTTCTTTCTGATCTTTTTCTTATCCTTTATTGATGTATTTTCATCGAAGTTTTCCTCCTCTTGTGGTAGGGTATACGCCAGTTTTAGCAAGAATTCCATACACCTTATCCTTGCGTGCAATGGTGACATTCCATATTCGTAATTCTCCTCATTTGTAGAATCGTTTAAATTACCAAAGTTCTTCTGACTCCTTTTGCAAATCGGGCATGACATTGTTGAGGTTGAACTCGTAATTGCATTCTATATATTTTCCTTCTCCAATTTGCAGCTTTGTAGGCTTAATCTTGCTTATTTGTTCTTCAATGTCCTTCACCGTGGTCCTTATGAGTTCTGCCGATTCCCTTTGCAAACTGAAACATTATTGGTCGGCAATAATGCACTGATGCCTAAAAATTTACCTGTTCCCTGCATACATATGGATTTAGGCTGAATAATGCAATTTTGATATTATGCACGTGTCCAAATAAGATTTGTGCCTACCTGAAGGGACCATAAGTCAATATTGTTCGTGACCATTTGTACGCCAAAGTATTGTTTAAGTGAGGTACGTACCTGCTAATTTCAATGAGTAGTTTTTTTAAACTATTAGATCAAACTACTGTCAGTCAAAACATATAAGGGATGGACACCATACAATTTCTGCAACCATGTCTTTTTAACCTTTTTTACCTCTAGAAGCCAAACGGGCACGTACGGGCAGATAAAACCTTTTGAATTATGTAAAGAAATAATCAAAGAACAGGTTTTGCAAATATGGCAAATATAGAAAAATATAGATTTTTTTTATTTTCCGTCAAAGTTGAAAAATAGTGAAAAAACGGATAGTTTTTAAATAGTGATTTACCAGGAGAAACACAAAGCAAACAGTTAATTTTTTTTTATCATTATACATTTAATAAATACATCAATCAATACAAACAAAAAATAAGGCGATTCGTTACCTATTTTTCGTGATATTACACCTGAAATCGCAACAAATTGACTAAAAATTGTGTGTTTTTTTGAACTCAACTTTGAACGGTTATATCTTCTAAACTAAAAATGTGATATTATTAAGAGTGGCATATTTGAAATCGTTGAAAAGTTTCCTATAACATGGGTTTATTCAAAACTTCTTCGGCGCTCATGAAAATTTTGATTTTTGCAACCTCGTTTGCTCTACGGGCGCCACTGTGTGCCGTTGCAATAGAAACTCCATTTTTGTTTCGTAAAGTTTCATCTTCCATGCATTTGCGCGAGGACCAACGTGTCGACCCTCTTGAGGCGAGTATGTCCATTATAAGACAGTAGATCCTGTGCAAGAGGATTCGGATGAGTTGCCAGTTTTCGTGCATATTTGGAGCAGAACGTTTTTATTTCGTCGCGAACAAATGGAATCTTGAGGTCCTTATGAATATTTGCGTTTCTAATATACCACGGGTCACCAGTAATTTGTCGCAATATTTTATTTTGTCGTCTTTGTAATTTCTCTATATTGGAAGCAGAAGCTGTTCCCCATAGTTGGATACCATAGGTCCATATTGGCTTAATAATAGCTTTGTAGAGTAGAACCTTGTAGTTTAGGTTGAGAGCAGAATGAGAGCAAATAAGCCACTGAAGCTGTAGTGTTTTAAGTTTGAGCTGTGTGGATTTGGATTCAATATGTTGAGACCAGGTAAGGCGACGATCGAGGTGTATACCAAGATATTTTATATGATTTTGTTGAGGGATTTCGATGTTATTAATCTTAAGTTTGGGACAGTCGCCCTTTCTCAAGGTGAAAGTGACATGTGCACACTTTGTTGGATTTACTTTTATTTTCCATTTGTTAAGCCATTGTTCGAGTTCTTTAATATAAGTCTGCAGACAACTAGAAGCAGTTACTGGAATTTTATGTACGCTTATAAACGCTGTGTCGTCAGCAAAAGTTGACGGGTGTATCAGATTACTTGTGGGCATATCTGAGGTGTAAAGTATATACATAAGAGGACCAAGTATACTGCCTTGGGGAACTCCAGCTGCGATTCTTCTTGATTCTGAGATATAGTCTTTAATCCAAATTTAGATATTTTAATTAGGCTTAAGTTCATTGAATTTAATTTGCATTAAATTATTTTTATGAAGAAAGGAATTTTTACAACATGGAAGATTAATTAAAATTGTTATTGATAATTTTCATTCTTGACTGACCTGGGATTCGAAGCCAGGCTGTCTGGCGTGTGATTCGAACCCAGGCGGCTGGTTACCCTGACATGTTTCGACCTCAACCACTAGGTCTTCTCAAAGGGATTTGCCGTCTTACACTCGCAGCCATCGAAGACTGCTGACGTCAGTAGTCAAACATCAATCCTTAAACCAAATTGTATTTTAACCTTTGGTAGATCGAAATTTGCTTTTTGAATTTTTTTTTTTTTTTTTTTTTTTTTTTTTTCTCTCAGTATTTATTTATTGAATCTTCATATACTAAATATGAACTAACAATAATTAATCAAATCTTAACCTAATATTTGATTTATGTCCTGCCAGTGCCGGACAAAAAAGATTTCGTCATCACGGTTTCTGTTCACATATGTAGGTGTTTACCGCTCATCTGATTGGGTGAGTGCTGCAGTGTCTCTTCTTCTTAATCGAGTGTGGCCGCCATAATTTAAAATATTTCGTGCTAATGGGTTTGGGTGCAGTTCCAGCCTTTTTAGATATTTTACTGCATATTTCGTTATCATAGTTTTTACTAATGGCACATTGAGATCCTTGTGGATATTTGAGTTTTTGACGTACCAGGGGGCGGCTGTGATTATTCGAAGAAGTTTATTTTGGCGCCTTTGAATTTTTTCGATGTTAGAAGCCGAGGCAGTGCCCCATAACTGAATACCGTAGCACCAAATTGGCTTTAAGATAGAGTTGTAAAGTAGAAGTTTGCAATCGAGGCTGAGAACAGAATTTCTTCCAATAAGCCAATTTATTTGAATTGCTTTTAGTTTCATTTGAGTTAATTTAGCTTCTATATGCCATTTCCACGTTAAACGCCGATCTAGATGTATACCGAGGTATTTGACATGCGAGTGTTGGGGTATTATTTGATTATTGATTTTAATAGGGGGGCATGTTTCCCGACGCAATGTGAATGTTATATGTGCGCATTTTTGCTCATTGATCTTTATCCTCCATTGTTTTAACCACCTTTCCAGTTCAAATATGTGATCCTGTAAGTAACGAGATGCTTCTTGACAGTTTGCGTGTACGCTTAGAAAAGCTGTATCGTCCGCAAATGTTGAGGTATGGGTGTAGCTGTTTGTTGGCAAGTCCGAAGTATAAATTAAGTATAATAGAGGGCCCAGGATGCTGCCTTGTGGGACTCCGGCGTTAATTGGCTGAGGAGAACTTAAAAAATCGCCTTCTTTAATAATAAAATGACGCCCGACTAAGTAGCTTTCTAACAGCTTGTGTATGTTTGCTGGTAAGTTTTGCTGTAACTTCAGTAGTAACCCTTTATGCCAGACTTTATCAAAAGCTTGAGACACATCGATGAAGAGTGCAGAGCAATATTTTTTTTCTTCAAAGGCTTTTCTTATGACATTTACTATTCGATGAGTTTGTTCAATTGTGCTGTGTTTTCTTCTAAAACCGAATTGATGATTGGGAATACATCTGTTTTCATTTAAAATCGGCGTTAATTTTGACACTAGTAGTTTCTCAAATAGCTTTGATATATTAGACAATAGGCTTATAGGTCTATATGACTCAACTTTTGTGGGATCCTTTCCTGGTTTAGGTATCATGGTAACTAAAGATACTTTCCACTCTTGTGGGTAGTATTCAAGGCGTAAAATAGCATTAAAAATTAGTAGAATAATTTTCTTTGCTATGCGGGGTAGCTCCAAAAGCATTTTGTTACTGATGTTATCAAAACCAGGGGCTTTCTTGGGGTTTAAATCATGAATAGCCTTTTCGATTTCTCTTATCTCAAATCTTAGTGGAACATCTGATCTAACAACAACAGGTGGTAACTCGACCGCAGTATCGAAAGATGTATGAGGGGTAAATACGGTTTTCAAATGATTAACAAAAATATTTCCTTTTTCTATATCATTTCGTGCCCAACTTCCATTTAAGTTTCTTAATGGCGGTTTAGTGATAACTGGTCTTTTTAGATTTCTAGCTGCACGCCATAATGAGTAGTCAGATTGAGGAGTTGCATCAAGTTCCTTAAGATATTTTTCCAGAGAAGCCGTTTTTTGAGACTGCAGTAAGATTCTTAGCCTTTTTGTACACTCTTTTAGTAAATTTTTAAGTTGAGGGGATCTGTGCAATTGCCACTCCCTTCGAGCTCTCCTTTTTTCAGTCAAGAGACGCTCGACATCTGTAGAATATATTTTACTATTTTTGATGTTTTTGCGGGCTATGCTAGAATGTTGAACAGCTAGTTTGAGATAATTGTCAAAATTTACAATAGAAAGATTCACATTCTCCGGTGTTCTAAGCGGAATATTTTCAGTGCAGTGGGTACTGAGATATTTTTTATATTTTAACCAATTTATTTGTGTTGCTGACGTCACTAAGTATCCACACGGAGATACAATTCTATTAGGGTTTGCTATAGTTAGAAGTGTAGGTGTGTGATCAGAAGATAATTCTAAAGAAGCTTCAACATGAATCGTTTCTGCGGGGATGTTTTTAACCACGCCAAAATCGATGACATCTGGAATTTTTTGCTGATCAGTAGGCCAATAAGTTGGTTGACCACTCGCGACCACATTTAAATCCATTTTAGACATTGTATTGTACAAAATACGACCCTTTGGTGTTATGAGCCGTGACCCCCAGAAGGTATGTTTAGCGTTGTAATCGCCAGCGGCTAGGAAACAGGGTCCTAATGATTTAAAATATTTATAATATTGGCTTTCTGATATTGAAAATCTAGGTGGAGAGTATAATGATGAAAGTACTAAGTTTCGATTTAGCTCTTCAACACAAATGTTCGTTGCTTGCAGATAATCTTCACGATAATCACACATTAAGTAGTGTTTGATTCGGGCTTTTATCAAAATAGCAGAGCCTCCACAAGCTCTATCTCGAGGGTCCTTGGTATCATATAATATATAACCATTAATTTTAAACGTATTTCTTGAGGTCAAATGAGTTTCAGAAACCATCATTACATCAATTTGTTTACTTTTAAGAAAGTATTCTAGTTCATTTTTATGTTGGCGAATGCCGTTTGCGTTCCAAAAACAAATTTTTAAACAATTCATGGCTTGTTTAGTACAGCCTGCAATAACATCGATTGCATTCTTAACATTTCCTGCATCATATTACCCATTGTGTTCGTAAAGTTAGTTACTGTTTGCACTAGTGTTTCCATGGTTTTTTCTAGACGACTTAAATTAGAAACTGGAGTCTCATCATTATTTGGCAAATCACCTTGAATTGGAATATGGTTTGATTTTAGGACGTTTGCGTAGGATGTTCTGTTATTACTAGGCTGCGGCACTTGAATGTCATTAGTGTTAACTTGATGTGATACCTGCATTTGAGGGGGATTAGGTTTCGGTCCAACCGAGCGCTTGACTATGGAGTATACAGGGCATCCTCTATAGTTGGCAGTGTGATTACCACCACAGTTGCTGCATTTTTTTACATTGGGGTCGTTTTTAGACTTATCGCAGAGAGCTGTACCATGCAACTCTCCACATACAACACAAACAGGGGTTAAATGGCAGTATGCCTTAGTGTGACCAAATTCTTGGCAGTTTAAACATTGCACGGGACCGTTCCTTTTGTGCGGCTCCTCTATCGTTATTTTCCTATACAGGATATATTTCAGACTGTAAATGGGATGCGTTTCATTTTTTTTAAGCTTAACGTCGCCGGGTTCTAACTCCACTCGAAATAGTGGCTGGGGATTTTTTTCTCTATTTTTAATATTTATTACGTTTTTTATTTTGAAGCCCTTCTCTTCTAAAAACGTTTTTATCTCACTTGGGTCTACGCATGAATCAATGCCCTTTATCACTACCTGGAGACCTTTACTGCTCTTCAGTTGGTATGTATAAAAGTTTTTTTTTAGTGCCTCTAATTTCGTAATTACCTTACGAAAGTCATCTTCACGATTAACTTGAATTTTTGTCTCATTTATACTACCCCGCTTAATTGCAACTACATAAAAAGAATTTTCACCTATTACCGAGATCAAATTCTTTATTAGTTCATTTGAGTTTTGCTCTCTAAGATATATCGGCGGTGGCTTAGAAGATTTGATAACGTTTTGTGCTTCCGGAGATTCCTCATCCAGAATTGCAAATCGATTTTGAGAACTTGTTTTATCAGCTGTACCATCTTTTAAGACTTTTGAGACCGAAGCAACTGCTGAAGAGGTTGGGCTGCGACCCCTTTTAAGCACTGTTATGTACCTATCAATACCTACTTGTACTGGAGGCTTTTGACCACTTTTTACTTGTGGAGCTGAGTTTTCCATCATGCCTGATTTGGGGGTAATATTTTCATCACTTATTACAATCGTTTTTGCCGCTGAGGCACCGCTTGCAGGTTTTATATTTTTTATTGTATTAATATCAACCGTATTATTAGACACCGAAGGTGATACTGAGTTTTCTATTATGCCTGATTGGGGGTTAATATTTACATCACTTATTAAAATTGTTTTTGTTGTTGAGGCAACGCTAGCAGGTTTTATATTTGTTATTGTATCAACCGTGTTACCAAATACAGACGGCGAGAGGGATCGCGTGCGAGTAATAGGTTTAGCCGTTAGGTATTTGCTATCATCGATTCTTTTTTTTATTTCTGCATTTGTTTCATTAACACTCACTGTGATATATGCATTTCTACTGTTTGCACTCATAAGAGTTTTTTTTTTACTGTTTACAGTTGTTCTCTTATTATTATGTTGTTATTGTTTATCAACACCGAGAATAAAAAAATGTGTGTTTATGTATGTATGTACATACATGTATTTTTTTTTTCTTTTTCTTGTATTTACTTTTTAAATACACAAATCAATAATCACGTTTTAAAAATTAAAAAATAAACCGTATGCCGAGCTTAGAAAACACGTCTATCTTCAAAGAGCGCGAGAGACAGGAATGATTATCCATTTTTAATTGATCTCACATGTTTTTCCTTACTTCTGTTTTTTCGTACTTTTGTCAAGAATTCTTCTTGAAGTCCAAAGTACATTTTTTTGTTTTTCCTGTTTTTGTCTTTCTTTTTTCTAGTTGACCTTTTTCAGCACAACTTGAAGGACAAATGTAAACATAGCTCGTGCCTTAGCTGTTAACAATAATTAGTATTGTGGTTATTTTATTGAACTGTTAATGGTTTTTAATCCAAATTTAGATATTTTAATTAGGCTTAAGTTCATTGAATTTAATTTGCATTAAATTATTTTTATGAAGAAAGGAATTTTTACAACATGGAAGATTAATTAAAATTGTTATTGATAATTTTCATTCTTGACTGACCTGGGATTCGAAGCCAGGCTGTCTGGCGTGTGATTCGAACCCAGGCGGCTGGTTACCCTGACATGTTTCGACCTCAACCACTAGGTCTTCTCAAAGGGATTTGCCGTCTTACACTCGCAGCCATCGAAGACTGCTGACGTCAGTAGTCAAACATCAATCCTTAAACCAAATTGTATTTTAACCTTTGGTAGATCGAAATTTGCTTTTTGAATGATTATCCATTTTTAATTGATCTCACATGTTTTTCCTTACTTCTGTTTTTTCGTACTTTTGTCAAGAATTCTTCTTGAAGTCCAAAGTACATTTTTTTGTTTTTCCTGTTTTTGTCTTTCTTTTTTCTAGTTGACCTTTTTCAGCACAACTTGAAGGACAAATGTAAACATAGCTCGTGCCTTAGCTGTTAACAATAATTAGTATTGTGGTTATTTTATTGAACTGTTAATGGTTTTTAATCCAAATTTAGATATTTTAATTAGGCTTAAGTTCATTGAATTTAATTTGCATTAAATTATTTTTATGAAGAAAGGAATTTTTACAACATGGAAGATTAATTAAAATTGTTATTGATAATTTTCATTCTTGACTGACCTGGGATTCGAAGCCAGGCTGTCTGGCGTGTGATTCGAACCCAGGCGGCTGGTTACCCTGACATGTTTCGACCTCAACCACTAGGTCTTCTCAAAGGGATTTGCCGTCTTACACTCGCAGCCATCGAAGACTGCTGACGTCAGTAGTCAAACATCAATCCTTAAACCAAATTGTATTTTAACCTTTGGTAGATCGAAATTTGCTTTTTGAATGATTATCCATTTTTAATTGATCTCACATGTTTTTCCTTACTTCTGTTTTTTCGTACTTTTGTCAAGAATTCTTCTTGAAGTCCAAAGTACATTTTTTTGTTTTTCCTGTTTTTGTCTTTCTTTTTTCTAGTTGACCTTTTTCAGCACAACTTGAAGGACAAATGTAAACATAGCTCGTGCCTTAGCTGTTAACAATAATTAGTATTGTGGTTATTTTATTGAACTGTTAATGGTTTTTAATCCAAATTTAGATATTTTAATTAGGCTTAAGTTCATTGAATTTAATTTGCATTAAATTATTTTTATGAAGAAAGGAATTTTTACAACATGGAAGATTAATTAAAATTGTTATTGATAATTTTCATTCTTGACTGACCTGGGATTCGAAGCCAGGCTGTCTGGCGTGTGATTCGAACCCAGGCGGCTGGTTACCCTGACATGTTTCGACCTCAACCACTAGGTCTTCTCAAAGGGATTTGCCGTCTTACACTCGCAGCCATCGAAGACTGCTGACGTCAGTAGTCAAACATCAATCCTTAAACCAAATTGTATTTTAACCTTTGGTAGATCGAAATTTGCTTTTTGAATGATTATCCATTTTTAATTGATCTCACATGTTTTTCCTTACTTCTGTTTTTTCGTACTTTTGTCAAGAATTCTTCTTGAAGTCCAAAGTACATTTTTTTTGTTTTTCCTGTTTTTGTCTTTCTTTTTTCTAGTTGACCTTTTTCAGCACAACTTGAAGGACAAATGTAAACATAGCTCGTGCCTTAGCTGTTAACAATAATTAGTATTGTGGTTATTTTATTGAACTGTTAATGGTTTTTAATCCAAATTTAGATATTTTAATTAGGCTTAAGTTCATTGAATTTAATTTGCATTAAATTATTTTTATGAAGAAAGGAATTTTTACAACATGGAAGATTAATTAAAATTGTTATTGATAATTTTCATTCTTGACTGACCTGGGATTCGAAGCCAGGCTGTCTGGCGTGTGATTCGAACCCAGGCGGCTGGTTACCCTGACATGTTTCGACCTCAACCACTAGGTCTTCTCAAAGGGATTTGCCGTCTTACACTCGCAGCCATCGAAGACTGCTGACGTCAGTAGTCAAACATCAATCCTTAAACCAAATTGTATTTTAACCTTTGGTAGATCGAAATTTGCTTTTTGAATGATTATCCATTTTTAATTGATCTCACATGTTTTTCCTTACTTCTGTTTTTTCGTACTTTTGTCAAGAATTCTTCTTGAAGTCCAAAGTACATTTTTTTGTTTTTCCTGTTTTTGTCTTTCTTTTTTCTAGTTGACCTTTTTCAGCACAACTTGAAGGACAAATGTAAACATAGCTCGTGCCTTAGCTGTTAACAATAATTAGTATTGTGGTTATTTTATTGAACTGTTAATGGTTTTTAATCCAAATTTAGATATTTTAATTAGGCTTAAGTTCATTGAATTTAATTTGCATTAAATTATTTTTATGAAGAAAGGAATTTTTACAACATGGAAGATTAATTAAAATTGTTATTGATAATTTTCATTCTTGACTGACCTGGGATTCGAAGCCAGGCTGTCTGGCGTGTGATTCGAACCCAGGCGGCTGGTTACCCTGACATGTTTCGACCTCAACCACTAGGTCTTCTCAAAGGGATTTGCCGTCTTACACTCGCAGCCATCGAAGACTGCTGACGTCAGTAGTCAAACATCAATCCTTAAACCAAATTGTATTTTAACCTTTGGTAGATCGAAATTTGCTTTTTGAATGATTATCCATTTTTAATTGATCTCACATGTTTTTCCTTACTTCTGTTTTTTCGTACTTTTGTCAAGAATTCTTCTTGAAGTCCAAAGTACATTTTTTTGTTTTTCCTGTTTTTGTCTTTCTTTTTTCTAGTTGACCTTTTTCAGCACAACTTGAAGGACAAATGTAAACATAGCTCGTGCCTTAGCTGTTAACAATAATTAGTATTGTGGTTATTTTATTGAACTGTTAATGGTTTTTAATCCAAATTTAGATATTTTAATTAGGCTTAAGTTCATTGAATTTAATTTGCATTAAATTATTTTTATGAAGAAAGGAATTTTTACAACATGGAAGATTAATTAAAATTGTTATTGATAATTTTCATTCTTGACTGACCTGGGATTCGAAGCCAGGCTGTCTGGCGTGTGATTCGAACCCAGGCGGCTGGTTACCCTGACATGTTTCGACCTCAACCACTAGGTCTTCTCAAAGGGATTTGCCGTCTTACACTCGCAGCCATCGAAGACTGCTGACGTCAGTAGTCAAACATCAATCCTTAAACCAAATTGTATTTTAACCTTTGGTAGATCGAAATTTGCTTTTTGAATGATTATCCATTTTTAATTGATCTCACATGTTTTTCCTTACTTCTGTTTTTTCGTACTTTTGTCAAGAATTCTTCTTGAAGTCCAAAGTACATTTTTTTGTTTTTCCTGTTTTTGTCTTTCTTTTTTCTAGTTGACCTTTTTCAGCACAACTTGAAGGACAAATGTAAACATAGCTCGTGCCTTAGCTGTTAACAATAATTAGTATTGTGGTTATTTTATTGAACTGTTAATGGTTTTTAATCCAAATTTAGATATTTTAATTAGGCTTAAGTTCATTGAATTTAATTTGCATTAAATTATTTTTATGAAGAAAGGAATTTTTACAACATGGAAGATTAATTAAAATTGTTATTGATAATTTTCATTCTTGACTGACCTGGGATTCGAAGCCAGGCTGTCTGGCGTGTGATTCGAACCCAGGCGGCTGGTTACCCTGACATGTTTCGACCTCAACCACTAGGTCTTCTCAAAGGGATTTGCCGTCTTACACTCGCAGCCATCGAAGACTGCTGACGTCAGTAGTCAAACATCAATCCTTAAACCAAATTGTATTTTAACCTTTGGTAGATCGAAATTTGCTTTTTGAATGATTATCCATTTTTAATTGATCTCACATGTTTTTCCTTACTTCTGTTTTTTCGTACTTTTGTCAAGAATTCTTCTTGAAGTCCAAAGTACATTTTTTTGTTTTTCCTGTTTTTGTCTTTCTTTTTTCTAGTTGACCTTTTTCAGCACAACTTGAAGGACAAATGTAAACATAGCTCGTGCCTTAGCTGTTAACAATAATTAGTATTGTGGTTATTTTATTGAACTGTTAATGGTTTTTAATCCAAATTTAGATATTTTAATTAGGCTTAAGTTCATTGAATTTAATTTGCATTAAATTATTTTTATGAAGAAAGGAATTTTTACAACATGGAAGATTAATTAAAATTGTTATTGATAATTTTCATTCTTGACTGACCTGGGATTCGAAGCCAGGCTGTCTGGCGTGTGATTCGAACCCAGGCGGCTGGTTACCCTGACATGTTTCGACCTCAACCACTAGGTCTTCTCAAAGGGATTTGCCGTCTTACACTCGCAGCCATCGAAGACTGCTGACGTCAGTAGTCAAACATCAATCCTTAAACCAAATTGTATTTTAACCTTTGGTAGATCGAAATTTGCTTTTTGAATGATTATCCATTTTTAATTGATCTCACATGTTTTTCCTTACTTCTGTTTTTTCGTACTTTTGTCAAGAATTCTTCTTGAAGTCCAAAGTACATTTTTTTGTTTTTCCTGTTTTTGTCTTTCTTTTTTCTAGTTGACCTTTTTCAGCACAACTTGAAGGACAAATGTAAACATAGCTCGTGCCTTAGCTGTTAACAATAATTAGTATTGTGGTTATTTTATTGAACTGTTAATGGTTTTTAATCCAAATTTAGATATTTTAATTAGGCTTAAGTTCATTGAATTTAATTTGCATTAAATTATTTTTATGAAGAAAGGAATTTTTACAACATGGAAGATTAATTAAAATTGTTATTGATAATTTTCATTCTTGACTGACCTGGGATTCGAAGCCAGGCTGTCTGGCGTGTGATTCGAACCCAGGCGGCTGGTTACCCTGACATGTTTCGACCTCAACCACTAGGTCTTCTCAAAGGGATTTGCCGTCTTACACTCGCAGCCATCGAAGACTGCTGACGTCAGTAGTCAAACATCAATCCTTAAACCAAATTGTATTTTAACCTTTGGTAGATCGAAATTTGCTTTTTGAATGATTATCCATTTTTAATTGATCTCACATGTTTTTCCTTACTTCTGTTTTTTCGTACTTTTGTCAAGAATTCTTCTTGAAGTCCAAAGTACATTTTTTTGTTTTTCCTGTTTTTGTCTTTCTTTTTTCTAGTTGACCTTTTTCAGCACAACTTGAAGGACAAATGTAAACATAGCTCGTGCCTTAGCTGTTAACAATAATTAGTATTGTGGTTATTTTATTGAACTGTTAATGGTTTTTAATCCAAATTTAGATATTTTAATTAGGCTTAAGTTCATTGAATTTAATTTGCATTAAATTATTTTTATGAAGAAAGGAATTTTTACAACATGGAAGATTAATTAAAATTGTTATTGATAATTTTCATTCTTGACTGACCTGGGATTCGAAGCCAGGCTGTCTGGCGTGTGATTCGAACCCAGGCGGCTGGTTACCCTGACATGTTTCGACCTCAACCACTAGGTCTTCTCAAAGGGATTTGCCGTCTTACACTCGCAGCCATCGAAGACTGCTGACGTCAGTAGTCAAACATCAATCCTTAAACCAAATTGTATTTTAACCTTTGGTAGATCGAAATTTGCTTTTTGAATGATTATCCATTTTTAATTGATCTCACATGTTTTTCCTTACTTCTGTTTTTTCGTACTTTTGTCAAGAATTCTTCTTGAAGTCCAAAGTACATTTTTTTGTTTTTCCTGTTTTTGTCTTTCTTTTTTCTAGTTGACCTTTTTCAGCACAACTTGAAGGACAAATGTAAACATAGCTCGTGCCTTAGCTGTTAACAATAATTAGTATTGTGGTTATTTTATTGAACTGTTAATGGTTTTTAATCCAAATTTAGATATTTTAATTAGGCTTAAGTTCATTGAATTTAATTTGCATTAAATTATTTTTATGAAGAAAGGAATTTTTACAACATGGAAGATTAATTAAAATTGTTATTGATAATTTTCATTCTTGACTGACCTGGGATTCGAAGCCAGGCTGTCTGGCGTGTGATTCGAACCCAGGCGGCTGGTTACCCTGACATGTTTCGACCTCAACCACTAGGTCTTCTCAAAGGGATTTGCCGTCTTACACTCGCAGCCATCGAAGACTGCTGACGTCAGTAGTCAAACATCAATCCTTAAACCAAATTGTATTTTAACCTTTGGTAGATCGAAATTTGCTTTTTGAATGATTATCCATTTTTAATTGATCTCACATGTTTTTCCTTACTTCTGTTTTTTCGTACTTTTGTCAAGAATTCTTCTTGAAGTCCAAAGTACATTTTTTTGTTTTTCCTGTTTTTGTCTTTCTTTTTTCTAGTTGACCTTTTTCAGCACAACTTGAAGGACAAATGTAAACATAGCTCGTGCCTTAGCTGTTAACAATAATTAGTATTGTGGTTATTTTATTGAACTGTTAATGGTTTTTAATCCAAATTTAGATATTTTAATTAGGCTTAAGTTCATTGAATTTAATTTGCATTAAATTATTTTTATGAAGAAAGGAATTTTTACAACATGGAAGATTAATTAAAATTGTTATTGATAATTTTCATTCTTGACTGACCTGGGATTCGAAGCCAGGCTGTCTGGCGTGTGATTCGAACCCAGGCGGCTGGTTACCCTGACATGTTTCGACCTCAACCACTAGGTCTTCTCAAAGGGATTTGCCGTCTTACACTCGCAGCCATCGAAGACTGCTGACGTCAGTAGTCAAACATCAATCCTTAAACCAAATTGTATTTTAACCTTTGGTAGATCGAAATTTGCTTTTTGAATGATTATCCATTTTTAATTGATCTCACATGTTTTTCCTTACTTCTGTTTTTTCGTACTTTTGTCAAGAATTCTTCTTGAAGTCCAAAGTACATTTTTTTGTTTTTCCTGTTTTTGTCTTTCTTTTTTCTAGTTGACCTTTTTCAGCACAACTTGAAGGACAAATGTAAACATAGCTCGTGCCTTAGCTGTTAACAATAATTAGTATTGTGGTTATTTTATTGAACTGTTAATGGTTTTTAATCCAAATTTAGATATTTTAATTAGGCTTAAGTTCATTGAATTTAATTTGCATTAAATTATTTTTATGAAGAAAGGAATTTTTACAACATGGAAGATTAATTAAAATTGTTATTGATAATTTTCATTCTTGACTGACCTGGGATTCGAAGCCAGGCTGTCTGGCGTGTGATTCGAACCCAGGCGGCTGGTTACCCTGACATGTTTCGACCTCAACCACTAGGTCTTCTCAAAGGGATTTGCCGTCTTACACTCGCAGCCATCGAAGACTGCTGACGTCAGTAGTCAAACATCAATCCTTAAACCAAATTGTATTTTAACCTTTGGTAGATCGAAATTTGCTTTTTGAATGATTATCCATTTTTAATTGATCTCACATGTTTTTCCTTACTTCTGTTTTTTCGTACTTTTGTCAAGAATTCTTCTTGAAGTCCAAAGTACATTTTTTTGTTTTTCCTGTTTTTGTCTTTCTTTTTTCTAGTTGACCTTTTTCAGCACAACTTGAAGGACAAATGTAAACATAGCTCGTGCCTTAGCTGTTAACAATAATTAGTATTGTGGTTATTTTATTGAACTGTTAATGGTTTTTAATCCAAATTTAGATATTTTAATTAGGCTTAAGTTCATTGAATTTAATTTGCATTAAATTATTTTTATGAAGAAAGGAATTTTTACAACATGGAAGATTAATTAAAATTGTTATTGATAATTTTCATTCTTGACTGACCTGGGATTCGAAGCCAGGCTGTCTGGCGTGTGATTCGAACCCAGGCGGCTGGTTACCCTGACATGTTTCGACCTCAACCACTAGGTCTTCTCAAAGGGATTTGCCGTCTTACACTCGCAGCCATCGAAGACTGCTGACGTCAGTAGTCAAACATCAATCCTTAAACCAAATTGTATTTTAACCTTTGGTAGATCGAAATTTGCTTTTTGAATGATTATCCATTTTTAATTGATCTCACATGTTTTTCCTTACTTCTGTTTTTTCGTACTTTTGTCAAGAATTCTTCTTGAAGTCCAAAGTACATTTTTTTGTTTTTCCTGTTTTTGTCTTTCTTTTTTCTAGTTGACCTTTTTCAGCACAACTTGAAGGACAAATGTAAACATAGCTCGTGCCTTAGCTGTTAACAATAATTAGTATTGTGGTTATTTTATTGAACTGTTAATGGTTTTTAATCCAAATTTAGATATTTTAATTAGGCTTAAGTTCATTGAATTTAATTTGCATTAAATTATTTTTATGAAGAAAGGAATTTTTACAACATGGAAGATTAATTAAAATTGTTATTGATAATTTTCATTCTTGACTGACCTGGGATTCGAAGCCAGGCTGTCTGGCGTGTGATTCGAACCCAGGCGGCTGGTTACCCTGACATGTTTCGACCTCAACCACTAGGTCTTCTCAAAGGGATTTGCCGTCTTACACTCGCAGCCATCGAAGACTGCTGACGTCAGTAGTCAAACATCAATCCTTAAACCAAATTGTATTTTAACCTTTGGTAGATCGAAATTTGCTTTTTGAATGATTATCCATTTTTAATTGATCTCACATGTTTTTCCTTACTTCTGTTTTTTCGTACTTTTGTCAAGAATTCTTCTTGAAGTCCAAAGTACATTTTTTTGTTTTTCCTGTTTTTGTCTTTCTTTTTTCTAGTTGACCTTTTTCAGCACAACTTGAAGGACAAATGTAAACATAGCTCGTGCCTTAGCTGTTAACAATAATTAGTATTGTGGTTATTTTATTGAACTGTTAATGGTTTTTAATCCAAATTTAGATATTTAGATATTTAGTCTTTATATTTTACTACAAACGAGCGATCTAATAAATAATTTCGCAGTAAGTTATGGGTATTTTGGGGTAACAAGGACCTTATTTTATATAAAAGCCCGTCGTGCCACACTTTGTCAAAGGCTTGAGAAATGTCTATGAAGAGTGATGAGCAATAGTGTTTGTCCTCAAAGCCTTTTCTGATAAGAGTAACTATGCGATGAACCTGCTCTATGGTGCTATGATCCTTTCGGAATCCAAACTGATGGACTGGAATGATGTGGTCGTTTAAATATGGGGTCAATGCATTTAAAAATAACTTCTCAAAGAGCTTTGATAAAATTGAAAGTAAGCTTATCGGACGATAAGATGACACTTGACTAGCGTCCTTACCTGGCTTAGGTATCATGATTATTTCTGATATTTTCCATGATTTAGGGTAAAAACCGGTTCGCAGGATGGCATTGAAAATGAGTAAAATTAGCCTTAGGGCAGATGTTGGTAGTTCACGAATCATTTTTCCTGAAATTTTGTCCATGCCAGGCGATTTATTTGTTTTGATTTTTTTGATTGCTGAGTTTAAGGAAGAGAAACGAATTTTGATTGGAGAAACAACACGGTCTTCAATAGCTGGTAAAGTTATGTCTGAGTCGGAAATATTAGGCGTAAACACTCTTTCGAGGTGATCGGCAAAAACTTCAGCTTTGTCTTTATTGGACCTAGCCTATTTGCCATCACTATAACGAATAGCATTCTCACATTGTATCGGGTTATTAATTTTTTTGGTGGCTTTCCAAAGACTATGATCCGTGGACATTGTTGGCTCTAGCCCTTCTAAATATGCCCTTAGAGCTGATTGTTTGTCCTCCAAGAGAACACTATGAAGGGCTCTTTGGCAGTGGTTTAGTTGCATTTTCAAGGTAGGAGAGCGATGTAGTTGCCATTGTCTTCTAAGTTTTCTCTTTTCTTTTATAAGGTTTTGAATAGTTGTTGAGAATTCGTTTTTAGTGGCGTTGTAGTGTTTGAAAGGTGTCGCTACTTTAGCTGCAGTTGATAATGTTTCAGAGAATACGTTTATAGCATCTTGTATTTCATTATCGGATTTAAGCAAAATATTTTGCGATATGTGGGAGCTTATATACATTCGGTATTTGAGCCAGTTAGTATGTCTATTGGGGAAACAAAAGGGTTTTTCGATGTTTTGAAAATTTAACATTGATATAATAGTGGGAGAGTGATCTGAGGACAGGTCAAACAAAGAGGCTGTAGAAAGCTGATCGCGTCTGATGTTTTTAATGACTGCAAAATCTATTAAATCGGGAGTTTTTTTTAGATCTGAAGGCCAATAAGTGGGCTGTCCGTCAGAATTTTATTCAAATATATACATTTAAATATAAAAAATTACAATTATTCTAGTTCTTCAGACTCGTGAAAACAGTTACAATAACCAATCATGTGGGCTTTTATATTTGTAAACGTCATTTTTCTTCGTCTTTCTGTTAAAAGTGAATTGTGTAAGGAAAACTTCTTTCCACGTCGACGGATGTTGTTGGAACAAATTTATATTTCAAAATTTAATTTCGTCATCAGGTTTAGCACCAGTTTGAAGAATGTTGTTTATTTGTAAAATTTGTGTGAACCCCGGATTTCTTTGAAATACATACTGCATTAAATTTCTTCATATATATATTTTCAGGTAGATTCTCAAGAGCTTCTCGTACATTTGACACAATATTTACACTTTCGTGAATAGTAACCCAACTGTTTGTAGCTTTTTTTTATAGAAGACACAATAATTGAAAAATTGTTTTTGATAAACGCAAGTTGGAAACTCAATCCGGGCAAGTTATATATTTCCTTGGCGTGCGCGATCGAATCTGAGTCTTCACTTTTCAGTTAAGAAATAACACCCTTTACTTTATCAAGGTATTCTGCATAATGCATTGTGGCTTCTATCTAAGTACCCCAACGTGTAGGGCATGGGAACGGTGGAAGAGCCAAATTGGGATTCATTTGTAAAAATAACTGCTTTCTACGAGGAGCCTATGGTAATTAAAATTTTAGTTTTCGTTTTTTGTACTAAAATGTTGCTCAACATTGCACTTCTTTTCGCTATTAATTTTACTCGAACACACATTATAAAAAAGCCAATCTTTTTCAACTTTAAAAACTTCAGGATACAATTTTACCATTTTTAGCATAAATAACATATTTGTCTTTTCTTTCGGCATTTATTTTTTATTATTTTATCGTTCACAACGGCCGGTTTATTTATTTTTTTTTTTTTTAACTCAAATAAGTTACATGGCTGTTTTTTTTTTTTGGGATGGTAAGTTTATTAATTTTAGTTGTAATAAAGCGTATTGAATTTGGCCCAAAAACGTTGAGTCCACAACTAAAGCCTCTAGTACACGTAATGTAAAAAGCCACATGCGCATGTGGTTCTGACGTAATTTTGACATCAATGCAAAGCCACAATAAGCATTGCGTGTTGTGTGATGACGTCAAAATTACGTCAGAACCACATGCGCATGTGGCTTTTTACATGCCGTATATTTTTGTTTTAACCCAGAAAAAAGTTGTCAATTATTTTTTTTCTCATGTTTTCTCAAAAAAATATTTTTTACGTAAAAATTATGTTAAAAAAGCTATTTTACAGCAAAAACATAGGAAAACAGCAAAATAAGCACCATAATAACAAAAACAGCAAAAAAAGTAAAAATGGGCAAAAACAGCAAAAAAGAAGCAAAACAGCAAAAAAAGCAAATTTGTCTTCTCTGGTCATAACACAGTACAACACATGATTTCGGGACTCAATTCTGATAATTGTTTATGAAAGTAGAAAGAACATCTGCATCATTAGTTTGGCCAAGGTACATCAAGTAATAATTTAAAAATTAATTTGAAGTTAGTAAGTATCGTAAAGGGGAATTTGTCACGTTTTAGGCTCTTTTCTTTGTCATAACTTGAGAACCAATAGTCCGATTAAGCTAAAATAATTTTAAAAAAATTAAAAATTACAATTCCTTTAATCGTTTTTTAAACGTTTCACTACATAAGCAACAGTTTCGCAGTTATAAATAAATGTATGAAGAAAAAAAATATTTTTTGCCCAAAAAATTTAAATTTTTTATTTTTAATTCATAAAAAATCCAAAACGGTAAAAAAGTGTCAAGTCCTATTTCCTTCACGTAAAGTCAAATAACCTATGAACAAAATGAGACATAAATCATGGAAATCGATGAACGCTTTTCGCTTTTATTCACAATTAAGTAAAGGTATGAATTTCAAAAATTTGCTCGAGATATCCACAAAATTCTTTGGAAAAAACATTTATGACTTTTTTTATGATTCTCAGAATTAAAAAAAAGGAATAAACAGAAGGTTATTTGATTTTTATGATTGCGGTAGCAAAGTAATAAGAGTTTATAAATGTGAGTGGACAATTAAAAGGAAAAAAGGAAAGTGCACTTTTTTAATTATTTGGGTTTTTCCGTTAATTACCTTAATGATTTTTTTACAGAAATTGCACCCACATTTATGAGTGCTCATGTTTTGGAACCTTTCGAAAACATATTTCATAAGTACCTGCCAGTAAAATATTGAAATATTTGTAGTATTTTAGGTGCTCTTTGATCGATTTTTGTCATCTAAGAAGAGTCGACGAACGCGAGAAGTACAAGTGAATTTTTCTCCGGTTTTTAAAAGAGAATAACAACAAAACATATAATATATGGAAAATAACAAGTGCCCACAGTTGGATAATTTTTGTTACGTTTGTGGTCATATCGTCCCAAAAAGAGGCCAACTGGATCGAAAAAAATTGATTACTGAGGAATTCAAATCTGCGTATTGTCATTATTTTGATGAAGCAGATTTAAGTGGTGCAAATTTTACGCCGAACACAGTGTGCAAAAATTGTTATAAAACCCTTCTAATGTGAAAACATGGAAAATGTGGACAGTTTTCTTTTATGAAGCCAGTAATTTGGGTGGAAGACCTAACTGGACATGATGAATCCAGGTGCTACGCATGCATAAATTCTCGTCATGGATTAAACAGAAAACAATTGAAAACAAAAGTATACATTGCTGCTTTTACTGCCGCTTTTGCAGTTAAACGCGCTGCTGGTACCGATACACCTAAGCCTCCGAGTCTGGATACTGTGTCCCTGCAAGCCGAAACCGTTTTCACCAATCCGACAAATTTGAATGATGCTGATTGGACACCCGATATTGAAAATAATGGACCAAAACCGCTAACACAAATCGAAATGGATTACATTGTGGCTAAGGTGGGACTATCACAACAAAACTCCGAAATGTTGACATCATTTTTGAAAAGCATAAAACTGACACAGCAAAATGTCAGCGCAACATCATACGGACAACGCCAAGTTGATTTTCAGAAATGTTATTCCGTTGACAAATATGAATAACCTACGAAGAAAATAAGGTCTTTAGAACCACAAGCGTCAACTTCAACGAGGATGGAAAGTGACAATAATTGAAAATGTTCTAAATTTTGTTTCCATGCATAGATAACATATATGTAGATATCGCATATTTTCTGTGTAAGAATAGCTGTAATATGAATCGGAATGTTTATTTTTTTAAGCAAAAAAAAAAGAATCAATAAAAAAGTCATTAATGTTTTTTCCAAAGGATTTTTATGAATTAAAAATAAAAAATTTCAATTTTTTGGGCAAAAAATATTTTTTTTCTTCATACATTTATTTATAACTGCGAAATTGTTGCTTATGTAGCGAAACGTTGTATGAAAAGATTAAAGGAATTGTAATTCTCAATTATTAAAATTGTTTCAGCTTATTTGGACTAGTGGTTCTAGACTAATAAAATTTTTACAACCAAAGTTTTTGAAAAAGTTACGAAATTTGAAAAAAAATATAACCAAATTAGCAATGCGTTTTGTTAATTGAGAAAAACATTAAAATTTATTTTAAGTTGCATTGTAAGACAAATGTTATTTGCAATTAATAGGGAAATATCAATTACAATTCAAAAAAAAAAAAAAACAAAATAAGAAATGTAATTCTTGTACATAATAAAAAAATCGAGAAACTTAAATTAAAAGTTTTGATTTTTTGAGACTTTTTTCAAAAAAATATTTTTATTTTATAAGAATTAAGCTGGGATCACACGATTGCCGCAATGCACCAATTTTCACATTTTTTAATGCCCCAATCGTGTGACTACACAATGAAAAGGCTCATGTACCAATCGAGGACAATATTGTGCTTACATTTAAAAATAAAATGCAACGCTGGTGCGGCAATCGTGTGACTGCTTGATTTGCAACCGCGCGTCAACAAAAATAACAAAAATGTAACAATATTTATTGGGTTCTTGTGCGGCAATTAAAAAACACAATATGCACCAATATTTGCCTTTTTTTAATAACTTTTGTGTGTTTCTTTTAGTAGGAATAAATATATACATATTTATTTATTTTTCATTATAATTATATAATTTTTTTTTAAATAACTGCAATAGCTGTTCAGGATGAATATTTTTATTCAAGTTATTTAATCACATCTTAAAATCTATTTCTGTATTATATTATAAAGACATAATTTTTTGTTCAAAACATAGTTTCGATAATAATGGGTGATTCAAGTAGAGATACTTTTTCAATAGCCTTTTTTTTAACAGATCACGTGTGAGTCGTGTCATGCTGTCATGTTATTTTTGTTTAGTATTGTTTGGCATTTCATAATGGAAAGACTTACGCCTGAACAACGTTTACAAATCGTTCAACTTTATTACGAAAATTCACGTTCTGTGAGGAATGTGTTTCGTGCACTTCGCTCAACTTATGGTCAACATAATCTGCCTACTGAGCGTACTATTCGCAACACCATCACCCATTTGGAGACCCAGCATTAATTATTGGATAATATTCGACCGAATAGACCACGTCCAGCACGCCGTGAAGAAAACATAGCGGCCGTAGCTGAGAGTGTACACGAAACCGTGGAGAGACGATTCGGCGCCGTTCGCAGCAACTCGGACTGACGTATGGAACGACTTGGCGCATTTTATGTAGATATCTTAAATTGAAAGCGTACAAAATACAGCTTGTGCAACGACTGAAGCCGTTCGACCTTCTCAAGCGACATCGCTTCGCTCTATGGGCTCTTCAAAAGTTCCAAGAAGATCCGACGTTTTCGAGGCAAATTTTGTTCAGCGATGAGGCCCTTTTCTGGCTTAATGGGTATGTAAACAAACAAAATTGCTGCATTTGGGACGAAGAGCAACCTGAAGAGATTCAAGAACTGCCACTTTATCCAGAAAAAACAACGTTTTGGTGTGGCTTGTGGGCCGGTGGAATCATCGGTCCATATTTCTTTAAAAATGATGCCGGTGCGAACGTAACCGTCAATGGCGACCGTTATCATGCCATGATAACCGACTATTTGATGCCTGTAATTGAAGCTCGTGATCTCGGCGACATTTGGTTTCCGCAAGAAGGCGCCACTTCCCACACATCGCATCATAATTTAGCACATAATTTAACTTTTTGGGCCGGTCGATTGGCACCCAAGATCGTGTGATATCACACCGTTAGACTTTTTCCTGTGGGGATATGTAAAGACTAAAGTTTATGCGGACAAACCCGCTTCGATTCAGGCCTTGGAGGAAAACATCACGCGTGTCATTCGCCAGTTACCAGTCGAAATGCTCGAACGAGTCATCGAAAATTGGACTCAACGGATGGACCATCTGAGACGTAAAAAATAGATGCCAAAGAACGTTCTTCCAAATGATAATAAACATTCCCCATTAAATTTTAATTTTCTGTGTTTTTTTCTTTAAAAAAGTAGGGAACCTCGAAATGGATCACGCGTTATATATAATAAACAATTTAATAGAATATATAAAGGAAAACGGAGGAAAATGTATTGAAATTCTTTAAAGCGAATTTATTTTATATTTTTTAACCTTTACGTTCGGTCGTGCTCGTTGTGAACAGACATGTAAATTTGTTAATAATATTTAACAAGCGAATTTGGACGCTCAAAATAAAAGTGAACAATAGAATAAGTAAAAATAAAAAAAAAAAAAAAAAAAAATAATAATAATAAGTAAAAAAATACGAGAAAAAAACTATACATATGAACGCACATACATACTTACAAATAATCTGTGCAAAAAATTATTTATTCTTTTTTTATTATTTCGGTGTTACAAAAACATAACACATAATAAGAAGAGCACAGTCAACAAAAAAAAAAAAAAAAAAAAAAACGGTAAAAAAAAAAACAAAAACAACTCCCTATATGAGTAATAACAATGAAACAATACCAAAAAAACAATAGCAACAACCTAACGGCAAAACCATGCAAGTGTTACCATTGCAAAGACAATCATAGTAGGAAATTATACCATGAACTCAACCACAGACGCAATGGAAAACACACAAGTAAAAAGTTTTCAAAAACCACAAGTGCAAGTTGGTATGGACAGGTATATAACAGTTCTCAAACGGGGTCGCAGCCCAGCCTCTTTAGCTGTAGCCTCGGCCTCTAAAGTTGATGGAATAAATTCACAAAATCGTTTTGCAATTCTGGAGGATGAATCTTCTGAAGCACCTAACGTCATAAAATCGTCGAAGCCACCCCCGATATATCTTAGAGAGCAAAACTCCAGTGAGCTAATAAAAGTTTAATTTATCGGTGATAGGTGAAAATTCGTTTTACGTTGCTGCAATCAAGCGTGGTAATATAAACGAGACAAAAATACAGATTAATCATGAGAATGATTTTCGTAAAATAATTAATAAGTTTGAAGCACTTCAAAAAAGATTATGTACGTACCAACTGAAAAGCAGTAAAGGTCTTCAAGTTGTGATTAAGGGCATTGACTCATGTGTGGACCAAGACGAAATAAAAACATTTCTAGAAGAAAAGGCTTCAAAATAAAAAATGTTACAAATATTAAAAATAGGGAAAAAAAATCCCCAACCACTATTTCGAGTGGAGTTAGAGCCCGGCGATGCTAAGCTAAAACAAAATGAAACGCATCCCATTTGTAGTTTAAAATACATCCTGTACAGAAAAATCACGATAGAAGAGCCGCACAAAAGTTCAGTGTTTAAACTGCCAAGAATTTGGTCAAACTAGGGCATACTGTCATTTACCCCGTTTGCGTCGTATGTGGAGAATAACATGGTACCGTCCGGTGAGAAAAGTCCGAAAATGACCCTAATGTAAAAAAATGTAGCAACTGTGGTGGTAATCACACTGCCAACTATAGAGGATGCCCGGTATATTCGATTGTCAAGCGTTCTGTTCGACAAAAACTTAATCCCCTCAAACGCAGGCAACTAATCAAGGAAACACGTACGGCGTCCAGATACCACAGCCAAATAATAACAGAACCTCGTACGCTAATGTCTTAAAATCTAGTCCTATGCCACTGCAAGGTGATGTACCCAATAATGACGAAATTCCCATTTCTAATTTAACCCGGCTAGAAAAAACCATGGAAACATTAGTGCAAACAGTTAACAATTTTACTAACACAATGGGTGTTTATGCGTGAATAAAGTTATTGCCCATAATTGATTATTCTTAACTGTACAAAAGGCGAATTGGAATATTCCTGTCGCTCTTCACCTTTTGTGCTCTTTTAATTCCAACTTGTGAACTAGCATTAAGATATAAATATCGTAGACAAGCACTTGAAAAATAACCACCAAATCAAAAGGTTCGTACCGTCAAATAAAATATTGAATTTTAACCCCCTCTAACCCCCCGTGTATTCTTTATTAAAATATTTGTTAAAATAACACTTTCACCCCATCATTTTTGGTCCAATCGAGCCGGATTGGCAAAGCGCTTTATTTTAACAAATAATTTATTTTCAGAGCGATAACAAGCCCCCGTGGGAAGTCATCTTGATTTTAGAAATAAATAAAACCCCGTGAAGATCACAACCCTGGAATTTTTAATCTAATCTGCAGCTTTAATTCCCATCAAAAAAAAAAAATCTTCAAGTAAGTTGATTTATTTATTTAATTTTTTTTTATTTAAACAAAAGTGCAAATAAACCCAAGTGATAATAGAGAAAAAAAGAGAATTAAGTGCAGAAGAAATTAAAATAAGTTTTACAACAACAATTGATCTGCGTATACAGTTAAAATTTTGTGCAAAAAAATTTCCCCCAGTTAAAAGCAACGAAATCCACAAAAAAAATCGCGAGTTCAATAAACTTGTAAATCCTAAGAACTCTCTTAATTATTCTTAAGATCGGTAAACTTGTGTTTACATTCTGTCTTACAAGGTTACAATCAACAGTCGTGAGTGTAAAACATATAAGATTTTTTTTGTAATAACAACTTGTTAATACAACATAATCGAACCTAGCAGAGGCGAAGAAGAATACGGTTCAAGCCAAATTGTATTGGGAAAAAGAGCTTTTAGTTGTGTATTCAAACCAACTCGCTGATGTTTTAAATGTAAACAAATAAAGCAAAATAAAAACAGCATAACATACAAGTGAACATACAACTTATATCCATTCAACATAAATAACAAATCAAAATAAAAACTAACCCAACAAACATTTTTTTGGAAGACAACACCTTTGGCAAAATTTAATTAAACAACTAATTTCTACGAAACTAAATTGAAATTTAATAAAATAAATAAAATTTTTATGATTAAAATTAATTTTTTTTTTTTTTTTTTTAAATAAAATTTACCAAAATTAAATTTTGCATTAAAACGTTGTGAAATTTTTTTTACAATTATACAATTAACGTGAATTAAATCGAATTTGGAATTGGAATACATTAAGTTAAAATTCAATTAATACCCATTTGAATTATACTGGTATTAAAATTAAAGTGAAATTTACAATTGTACACAAAGAAAGAGCCAAATTAAATTATTCTAAAACAAAATTTTGTTCTCGAATTTAAACCAATATTGTTTAACCCCCCACAACTTTGCACCCACGTACTAATTATTGCACTTTTTTATCTATAAAACTTAAAATTTATCACGAATTTATTATAGTATAATAATCCTATATTGCACCCGAATTTCTACATATCCATCCATACTGCTATAAATAAAAATAAAACCCATTAATCACAGACGTGCATTTTTTCATTTGCACTTAGTATTATTTATCAATCGGTATTTCGCAATTGCTATGTTTTGAAACAGTTTCAAATTTACAAATTTTTTGAAAATTAGATCGGGAATTCGTACACGCCATTGATAGATTAGTAAATTTATTGAATTATATTGGTTCCTGATGACATCTTGCGTTTCGCGTTTTGGTTTGTTTCGGTTGCATCATTGATTGTGTTTGAACTTGGTTATCCTAAGATTCTGATTATTGAGCTTTTCAATTCGAAGTTTTCGGTCCTCATTGTACGTATTTGTTTTTGATTTTTCCTGAATTATTGTCCGCTTGAGCTATCATGTCAATCCTCGACTGCTTCATTCGCGCTTCGGACCGTGCTGTCGAATTTCAAGCCTATTTCGACAATCTTCCAGCTAATGGCCATTCGGTTCATATTTTAAAGGTTCAAAAGGATGAGATGTTACGCCTGTGGTCGGAATTTAGATTGTGCTATGACAAGATTCTGGACAAATTTAATAAATTAGAAGAAGATGTTCAACTCGAAACGGTGAAAACGCGTTTCTTCGCAACTTTCGAAGCTCACGTTAAGGTACTGTCTAAATCTAATGAGCTTCTAGAGCAACTTTCTCAGCGGGCTAGTCCGAGCCCTGCCCCAGCCCCCCTGCATCCTCTATAATTGATTTAACTCCCACTGAACACTGAAGTGTTTCACGGCGATTTTAAGTCATGGCCAACGTTTCGTGACATGTTCACCGCCTTATATCGGTCCGCGATTGTCGCCAGTAGAGAAAATGTGTCATCTCATTAAGAAGACACAGGGGGAGGCCCGCGAATTACAGAAGAGATGCCCTATAACTAATGAAGATTTCGAGATGGCTTGGCAAAACTTAGTCAACCGATATGAAAACAAGCGAATCCTTATAAACTCCCAATTGAAAACGCTTTTCAATCTTACCCCCATTTCTAAAGAAACAAGCAGCAACATGAGGCGGATTTAGCGCACAATTAGTGATTGTGTCACGAATCTAAAGCTTAAAATCGATACAGCAAATTGGGATATCATTTTTGTTTATATCTGCTCCACTTGTTTGCCAGACGTGACCCTTAGTTTATGGGAACAATCCCTCCCAAATAGCACAGAGTTGCCAACGTGGAAGCAAATGGATGCATTCTTGACATCCAGGTTTCAAACCCTAGAGTCAGTAGCTGATATCCGAACCACGTTTGTTCAACATAATAGCCCCAAACAAGCCCCCGTGTCAAATTCGAAAAAAACAAACTTAGTTAGAACAGCAGAAAGTGAAAAGTTATCGAACCAGTGTGGCTAATCATCAACCCGGCAAATGTACCATGTGCCCAGGTGTCCACCCCCTCCGACTTTGCCCTACATTCCTGGGAATGACTGTCGAAGATCGTTTCTCGGTTGTGAAACGATCTCGGTACGTCGCACGAGTTCAAAAAATGTAGGAGTCAATATGTTTGCAACTTATGCAAACTAAAGCATCATTCCCTACTTCATCGGAATGAAAATGCGCCGAATGCTAACCGCCCTAACCCCCAAGCGAACAATCGGGCTACGGCTTTAACAACGAGTATAACCCCGGATAACGTTTCCCCTTTTCCCCTAATAATGCTTCTCAATCTTCGATTTTGAACACTAACCCCTCCACTTCTGCTCAAGCCGCAGACCAGATGCGACAGTCTTACTCAACACAGTTACAGTCCACTTCCGCTTCCACAGTTTTAATTGGTACAGCGCTCGTTGACATCTATTCAAATGAGCTGAAATACACGGTTCGCGCTCTAATTGACTCTGCTTCAGAAGCCACCTTTATTTCAAAAAGGCTCCAAAATAATCTTGCTCTTAAAACCAGACCATCTCGAACGGAAATTCATGGCTTAAATGAAGCGTTAACTGCCACAGCCACTCAGCTGTGTTTTATTCGTTTTGGCTCTCCCATTGACAGATCTTTCGAATCTTTCATTGATGCCTTCGTTGTCAAAAAATTGACAGGCCAACTCCCTTATTATCCACTTCAAGCGCTTCGAGATAGCGAATGCACTAATTTGAAAATGGCTAACAATCATCCTCACCGATGCTCGGAGATTGATTTGCTTCTCGGCGGGGATGTCTATCCAAAAATTATAAGAAATGGCTTGCGTTGGGATCACAGTCAGTCGTTATTTGCACAACAAACAGTTTTCGGTTGGATCATAACGGGTAAAGTAGCGAATCGAGGTAATATCCCATCACTTTCATCTTTTTATAATGAGGTACCGCTTAAAATGCAGATGCAAAAATTTTGGAAACTCGAAGAAGTTCCAAGAAAATCTAGGCTTTCTGAAGAGGACCAATATTGTGAGTCTCTTTTTCAGTCTACGACTTACCGCAATGATAATGGCCGCTTCGTAGTCTCGTTACCATTTCGTCGTGAATACCCCGAAGTTCTTGACATTGGCTCATCCCGTCATATTGCTCTTTCCCAGTTCCTTAGGAATGAAGCTAGGCTGTTAAAAATCCCCCAAGTTAAGTCCGAATGCGATCGTGTCATCCGCGAATATATGACTTTAAATCATATGACATCTGCCGCCCCATCAGGTGCTAAATGCACATACTACCTACCCCATCATGCGGTTGTCAAACCCGATAGCACAACCACAAAATTACGTGTGGTGTTTAACGCCTCTAGCCCTTCCTCTAATGGAACTAGTCTGAACGATTTACTCTACCCCGGTCCTGTGCTGCTATCGGACTTAACCATCCTTATATTGCGGTGGCGACTATTTAGATATGTCTTCAACGCAGACATAGAGAATATGTATCGGCAGATTCTGGTGGATCCAACCCATACCCTGTTTCAACGGATCCTTTTTCGAACTTGCCCCCGGGAGGATCCACAGGATTTCGAACTAAATACAGTAACATTTGGTGTGAACTCTGCACCCTATCTGGCTATACGAACCCTGCTTGAAGTAGCCAAATCATGTGAGGAAAAACACCCTAAAGTCTCCGTAATCCTGCGTAATTATATGTACGTTGATGATGTTCTGGCCGGCGCTCACACACTTTCCTCAGCAATAAAGTCTAGAGATGAACTTATTGACGTTCTGCAATCAGCTGGTTTCTCTCTCCGTAAGTGGACCGCCAATAACGATCACCTGTTAAAAGGACTATCCCCCGAGCACCTATTGGACGCAGAGTTCCTACGTCTACTGGGTCTACGCTGGAACGCGGGTAGAGATTATTTTTACTTTCGTCTGAAGCATTACCCAGATCGTAACTCCTGTATTATCCAAAATCGCTACACTATTTGATCCCGCTGGTTGGCTTGCTCCCAAGATAATCGTTGCAAAAATGATTATGCAGCAGATTTGGCGAGATGAAACAAATTGGGACGATGATCTTAACTCATCCACGCTGCAGCAATGGCATGAATTCTTGGATGACTACCCTAACATTGAAAATATCAAAATTCCCCGATTCGTCGATTTCGGTCCGTCGTACTCTATAGAGCAACATGGATTCTGTGACGCTTCAGAGAAAGCTTATGCGGCAACTCTGTATATACGCGCAGAGAATCTTGGGTTTGTTTCAACACATTTGCTGGTCGCTAAAACATGAGTAGCCCCAGTTAAATTTGTTTCACTCCCCCGAAAAGAACTGTGTGGCGCCGAACTAATGGCGACCATGTCGTGTCTATTCAGTCGCAGCTAAACCTGAAAAATCTCAAGTTATTTTTGTGGACCGATTCAACAATAGTATTGGCCTGGCTGCCAAAACCCGCCAATAAGTGGAAGACTTTCGTTGAGAACAGAGTCACCTCAATTGTCGAAAAGGTTGGAAGTCAATCTTGGTTTCATGTTGATTCTAAAAGTAACCCTGCCGATTTGGCATCCCGTGGACTTACAGTACCACAACTTGTATCTAACGACTTGTGGTGGCAGGGACCTTCATGGCTTAAGCTTCCCCATAATCACTGGCTCAAGAATCCAGCAGACTTTTCTACGGAAGAAGAGGCAAAACCATTGCGTACTCATTTGACTCAGGTGGAAAATACAGACATTTTGAGTCAGTTTTCCGATCTCCCCAGGGCCATGCGAGTAATATGTTACGTCTTTCGGTTTTACTATCACTGTAAGCAACGTTTGCGTCATATGCCAAACCATGCGACGAATGACTTATGACGAGAAGAACTTGATCACGCAAAGTCTCGAATGATCAATCGATACATGGTCAGAATGCGCTTTTATACCGGTTAATGAGACTCTACTACTATGTGCCCAAGCTAAAGCTTCTTATTAAAACCACAATTTCAGAATGTCGTGCCTGCGTGATACAAAAACGTCAGAAAAGTCAATAAATCATGGCAGCTTTACCCCCTGAGAGGACCACACTGTCACGGCCATTTACTAATACTGGTGTCGATTTCGCTGGACCGATTGACTTGAAAAGTGACTGGTCGTGGATGCAGGGTAACCAAAGGCTACGTGTTAGTCTTCGTCTGCTTCGCCACGAAGGCTATTCATTTAGAGGCCACCAGTGAGATCTCAACCCAAGCATTCCTGGCGGCCTTTGCAAGATTTTTCTCCCGACGAGGATCGCCTAATGCGCTCTACTCTGACAATGGAACTTCTTTCATTGGCGCTTCCCATATTTTAGACGCTGACAAGACGCATTTTATATCCCTTGTCAGACGGAAACTGCTTAATCAGCACAGTTTTGCTTCGCTGGAATGGCATTTTATCCCACCAGGTGCACCACACATGGGGGGACTTTGGAAAGCTGGGGTCAAAAGTTTTAAGATTAACCTAAAACAAGTCTCACACAGTCAGAGTTTTACATTCGAAGAGTTCTCCACGATGCTGGCTCGAATCGAATCTTGCTTAAACTCCAGACCTCTATGCCCCAATAGTGAAAACCCGACAGATTTATGTGCACTCACCCCCGGACATTTTTTAATCGGAGCACCTTTGCTGTCACCCAGAGCCAGACTTAGCCGATCACTCGTTAAGCTATGTAAACCGTTGGCAGAAACTGAAAGTCCTTCATTATTATTTTGCTCAAAGGTGGAAAGAGGAATACTTCAAAGAGCTCCACAAACGCGTTAAATGGAAGTATCCCCAGCGAGATTATGCTATCGGAGACCTAGTTGTTGTCCGAATGGATAACTTACCCCCTTATCAATGGCGGCTTGCCGCATTGAATAAATTGTACGAGGTTCAGATAACCGCGTTAGAGTCGCCGAAATCCGGCTCCGACCGGTGGTGCCATATTAAATTTCGTCCGCGATTTGATGAAGATACCGCTTTTAACTTGACAGCTAAAATCACTGACGATCTTCCCCGGAAGCAGCCGACTGAAACAATTGACGAGAGAGTTGCGGAGCTATATAGTAACCTACGTCTAGCTTATCCCAACTTCTACAAAAAAGTGGACATTAGTTTTATCTTCGGCGCAGACATCTATCCTCGGCTGATTCGACCAAGTATTAAGCCCGAATCAGTTGGGTCTCCAATGGCGCAAGACACATTCTTTGGGTAATAATTGGGAAGATTGGCGTCTTAGTGTACAAAATTTTTCATTACATTTTTTATTTTTTTTTTTATATGTTAAGACTTTTTTTATTTTTATCAATCTTATGAATACAGTTTGTAAATTTATCTGAATTTTAAATATGGATGTATTTTCTTAGTTTCATTACGTTTTAACTTTGAGATAACCTTAGTTAAGTTATTTGAATAACTAAGATTTTTTCTTTGGAGGTATCTGGGCTTGTGAAGGTTCTGCCATTTTGATAAAATTATCTCCAAGAAACGAACATTTGCGTTGAGGAATTAAATCGAAACCTAGTAATTTCATCATTATACTCCCCACCTAGATTTCCAATATCAGAAAGCCAATATAATAAATATTTCAAATCATTAGGACCCTGCTTCCTGGCTGCTGGCGATAACAACGATATACACACTTTCTGGGTGTCTTGTTTAACACAATTTGTGAGCGGACAACCAACATATTGGCCTACTGATCAGCAAAAAGTGCCAGATGTCTTAGATTTTGGAGTGGTTAAGAACATCCCCGCAGAAACGATTCATGTTGAAGCTTCTTTAGAATTATCTTCTGATCACATACCTACAATTCTTACTATAACAAACCCTAATAGAATTGTAGCTCCGTCTGGTTACTTAGTAACGTCGGCAACACAAATAAATTGGTTAAAATATAAAAATTATCTCAGTACCCATTGCACTGAAAATATTCCGCTTAGTACACCGGAGAATGTGAATCTTTCTATTGTTAATTTGGACAGTTATCTAAAACTAGCTGTTCAACATTCTAGCATAGCCCCCCAAAAAAAAAAATTAAATAAATTATACAGATGTTGAGCGTCTCTTGACTGAAAAAAAGAGAGCTCGAAGAGAGTGGCAATTGCATAGATCCCCTCAACTTAAGAATTTACTAAAAGAGTGCACAAAAAGGCTAAGAAAGTTACTGCAGTCCCAAAAAACATCATCCTTTGAAAAATATCTTAAGGAACTCGACGCAACTTCTCAATCAGACTACTCATTATGGCGTGCAGCTGGTGATTTAGTGGTAACTAAGAAACTCAAATGGAAGTTGTGCGCGAAATGATATAGAAAAAGGAAATCTTTTGTTAATAATTTAAAACCCGTATTTTACCCTCATACATCTCTTGATATTGCGGAGTTACCACCTGTTGCTGTTAGAGCAGCTGTTCCACTAAGATTTTAGATAAGAGAAATCGAAAAGGCTATTCATGATTTAAACCCCAAGAAAGCCCCTGGTTTTGATAAGATCAGTAACAAAATGCTTTTAGAGCTACCCAGCATAGCAAAGAAAATTATTCTCTTGATTTTTAATGCTATTTTACAAGAATGGAAAGTATCCTTAGTTACAATGATACCTAAGCCAGGGAAGGATCCTACAAAAGTTGAGTCATATAGACCTATAAGCTTATTGTCTAATATATCAAAGCTGTTTGAGAAGCTGTTAGTGTCAAAATTAACCCCAATTTTAAATGTAAATAGATGTATTCCAAACCATCAATTCGGCTTTAGAAGAGAACATAGCACAATTGAACAAACCCATCGTATAGTAAACGCCATAAGAAAAGCCTTTGAAGAAAAAAAATATTGTTCCGCCCTCTTTATCGATGTTTCTCAAGCTTTTGATAAAGTCTGGCATGAAGGGTTATTACATAAATTGAAGTTAAACTTACCAGTAAACACACACAAGCTGTTAGAAAACTACTTAATCGGTCGAAGGTTTATAATTAAAGAAGGTGATTTTATTAGTTCTCCTCAGCCAATTGACGCTGGAGTCCCTCAGGAAAGCATCATGGGCCCACTGTTATACTTAATATATACCTCAGACATGCCAACAAATAACCACACCCTAACTTCAACATTTGCTGATGATACAGCTTTTTTAAGCGTACACGAAAACTGTCATGAAGCATCTCGCTACTTGCAGAATCATATATTTGAATTGGAAAAGTGGTTAAAACAATGGAGGATAAAGGTCAATGAGCAAAAATGCGTACATATAACATTCACCTTGCGTCGGGAGTCATGTCCCCCTATTAAAATCAATAATCAATTAGTGCCCCAACAATCGCATGTAAAATATCTTGGTATTCATCTAGATCGGCGCTTAACATGGAAATGCCATATAGAAGCAAAACTAACACAAATGAAACTAAAAGCAATTCAAATTAATTGGCTTATTGGGAGAAATTCTGTTCTTAGTCTCGATTGCAAACTCCTACTCTACAACTCTATATTAAAGCCAATCTGGTGCTACGGTATTCAGCTATGGGGCACTGCCTCGGCCTCAAATATCGAAAAAATTCAAAGGCGCCAAAATAAACTCCTTCGAATAATCACAGTCGCTCCCTGGTATGTTAAAAACTCTAATATTCACAAGGATCTCAATGTGCCATTAGTAAAAACTATTATTACGAAGTACGCAGCAAAATATTTAAAAAGGCTTGAGTCGCACCCAAATCCACTAGCTTGAAATATTTTAAATGACAGCGGCCACTCTAGATTAAGGAGAAGAGATACTGCAGGACACATCCGACGAGAAGACCGCTAAAAATCTACATATGTGAATAGAAACCGTGAAGAGAAACAATTTTCGTCTAGCATTGGCAGGACAAAAATAAAGTATTAGTATAAGATTTGATTAATTATTGTTAGTTCATATTTACTATATGAAGATTCAATAAATAAATAATGAAAAAAAAAATATTTTTTAACAAATATAATGTGGTAATTATTTTTTTTTAATTTGTTATTATATTAACCATTTTTGAAAATAATTAAACGTTGACGTTTTTTTTACATTTTTACAGATACATATGTACATATTTGTCGTTATTATTTCTTGAAAAAAATATTTGTTAACTTAAAAACGAGAATAACAAATTCGTTAAAGTAACCGCGATTTCTCGCTACTTAACGATATCGGTAGTAAAATTCAAAAAGTTGCAGATTTGAGGTGCTGGTATTTAAACAATATTATTTAAAACCGAAATTTCAATCAACTTAGGTGATAGAAGTATTTTTAATTTTCATTATTAAAATTTGAATTGAAATATTCTCCATTTCTTTAAAATAGAATTTTACTTTGTTTAATTTTTGGAATTTCATATATTTTCCTTAAAAAATTTCAAATAAATCTATTCAACAAAAATTTGTTTCAATAAATGATACAATTTTCTTTTTTTTAATTAGGGATGGGCAAATCGAAAAAGTATATCGATATATATCGTATCGATATTTTTTGAGAGTATCGATATTTATTAATAAAAAATATTTATTAATTAAAAATATCGATATATCGATTAATCGAACGTATTTGGCCGAAATTATTACCAAATTTAAAAATTTAATATACCTTTGTCAATACATATTTACATACTTACAAACATTTTACATGTAATTCCATTCTTAGTGCCTGTTTGTAGAACGCAAGCACAAAAGTAACTCGCTTAACTTACATTTAAAACAAACAAAAATTTTGAAATTTTTTCTTTTTATTTCAAATTTACTGAATGTCCCTTTATTCGAACGAATCTTTCATTCGCTTAACTTCCATTTAAAACAAAAACAAATTTAAAAATTTATGTTTTAATGTAAGTTAATTCTACAATAAAATAAAATTCAATAAAAATAAAAAAGTGAATTTATTCCCAAGACCACATTTTTTCATTCGCCATATAAAACCAAAAAAAAAAAAAAAATTACGAAAAATGTAAATGGGATTATTTAATGCCGGTAAACGAATTTTGTGACACATACTATACAGGTAAACTGTGCGATATTTTATTTTTAATATATAAGAGAAGAACAGGTTCAAATAAAAAAAAAAAAACAAAATATTGCTTTCTTTTTTTTAACATTCCAACTTTCATTAGCATTTTGCTGCTTTTAATAAGGCGATTCTTTGCATAATTCTAGGAAGGTTAGGTTAGATTAGAAAGGCTGGTGTGAAGCAAACTTCACACCCTCACCCAGAGACCATTATGGTCCATTGTGATGCCTTTATTTAGTGAAACAAAGAAAGAAAGAAGAGAAAGATATCTAGTGTGACAGAGTAGGAGAAGTTAATGGTGAAAGCACAGGGAAGGAAGATAGTGGAAGATAAGAAATCGGACAGAACAAGCAAAACACAACCCTACCAAACAGGAAAAACTGCCCTACATGTTTCCCAGCCTCCTGAGGCGCAACCAGGTCATTCCCATTACGAATCCCGTCAGATTCTCGAGCCCGCAGCCCGAGACATCTCCAAATTCGTGCAGGAATCTGCTACCTAGCCACCTCAGCCTGCTGTTCTGTAGTCTGGGACAGTAGCGCAGAAAGTGCTCAACTGTCTCCAGCTCCTCTGGGTCCTCACACAGCCTACATATATCCGATAAGCCAGACCCCATTCTCACCGCCATTCTGCCTATCATACAGTGGCCCGTGATAATACCTATCATGGTCCTGACGCAGGCCCAACTCTTACCCAGCAGCGCGTCCGAATTTGACCTACTAAGCATCGGCCACAGCGTGCGCGATACTCGGCAGTCCGTTCGGCCCCGCCAAGCCCGATTAGTCCAGTTCAGAATCCATTCCCTAATTCTCCCAAAATAGAAGCCCATTGGAGGCCTGACCACTTGCAAACTGTCAGGATCTTCCATTTCCGAGCCCAGTCTTGCCAACTCATCAGCTATCTCATTGCCGGTGATGTTGCAGTGACCCGGTACCCAGCAGAGCCTCACAACATAATTCCCTAAGATTACTCCTAGAGCCCTCCTACAATCGTCCACTAGCCTGGAGTTCACATAACAGCCCTTCAAGGCCCTAAGAGCCGCCTGGCTGTCCACATATATAGTGACCTCCGAGCCCTTGGCAATGTTAGCTCCTACCAATTCCACGGCCCTGAGAACCCCCAGAACCTCCGCCTGAAATACACTGCAGTCGTCGGGAAGTCTATATTACTTTCTGATGTCCAGATCCTCAATGTAGACCCCCGCACCCGTGCCCTTCATCTTCGAGCCATCAGTGAAAATAGCAAATCCCCTATACAATCTGCCTTGCCCTGACCAGCTCTCCCTAGAAGGCAATATCACCTCTGGCAAACGCCCAAAATCGACCCTAGTGACCAAATAATCCGTAGAGCCGGGCGAGCCTAGGTGATAACCACTAGTACTAATTTCACTCAAGATCCGCGAGTGACCCTCCGTGAAATTTCCTAACAGTCCTAGCTCCCTCAGCCTAAGAATGCTCCTTGCTGCCATTTCCCTCACATACTGCTCTATAGGCAGAAGATGAAGAATAACATCCAGAGCCGACTGAAGGGTACTTCTCAAGGCACCTGTCATGCCGATCGAAGCACACCTCTGAGCCTTAGACAGAAGGTCCCTTCGACTAGCTAGTTTCAATGCCTCCCACCAAACACAGCATCCATACGTAAGAATGGGTCTAACCACCGAAGTGTACAGCCATCCCACAACTGACGGCCGGAGTCCCCAACTCCTACCTATCGACGATCTGCAAGCATAGAAAGCATTGAGACCCCTCTTTAGTCTCTCCTGAGTATTCCTTCTCTAGGAGAGCTTACTGTCCAGAAAAACTCCTAGATACTTAGCACTATCAGATAGCCTAAGCTCTACTCCCCCTAGTACCGGCAGCCTAAAATTCTCCACCTTGTACCTCCTAGTGAAAAGAACTAATTCTGTCTTCTCCGGATTAACTCCCAAGCCCTTATCAGTCGCCCATGCTGACAGTTCGCCCAGCGCCCCTTGCATGACATCGCTAATTGTCGGCAGAAACTTGCCCGATACCAATATAACTACATCATCCGCGTAGGCGACGACCTTCTGACCTATCCTGTCAAAACGTCCCAGAACGACATTGACAACCAAGAGCCACAATAAGGGAGAGAGAACTCCCCCTTTGTGGGGTCCCCCTAGTCACGAGTTTCCTTAAGCGTTCGTTTCCCCAGTCCGAGTGAATAACTCTGCTGCTAAGCATCAGAGTTATCCATTCGACCAAGAATAACGAAACCCCTAAATCACTCAGTGCCTGCCTTATGGCCTCTATTTTCACATTATTAAAGGCCCCCTCTATATCCAGGAAAGCCGCCAAGGTGTATTCCTTGTCTCGCAATCCCCGTTCTATATAACCCACCACATCATGAAGCGCACTCTCAACAGACCTACCCTTAAAATAGGCATGCTGAGCGCCGCTGATGATGCCGGCGTCAATCTTCGTCCTCAGATGTAGATCAATCAGTCTTTCTAATGTCTTCACAAGAAAAGACGATAGGCTGATAGGTCTAAAATCCTTGGGTTTAGAGTGACCGGTTCTACCTGCCTTAGGTATGAAGATAACCCTGACCTCTCTCCACTCTCTAGGAATGTAGCCATTTAGCAGACATACCCTAAATAGTTCCACCAGCAATAGGAGTGATGATCCCTGGATATTCTGTAGCATAGCCGGATATATACCATCTGGTCCTGCCGATTTGTAAGACCCAAAAGTATTAACCGCCCATGTAACCTTATCCAAGGTGATGATATGCCCCACCGCCTCTCTTATCTCACCCCCCGAGCCTGATCCAGAAAAGGGGTTACCACACCCCACCTGTTCCCCCGTTCCCGGATCCACACAACCCGGGAAGTGAGTCTCCATAAGCAAACAGAGAGATTCGGAGCTAGATTCCGTCCATGAGTCGTCCGGTCTCTGAATAAATCCCGGGACCACAGGGTCCTTGGATAAAATCCTTCTGAACCTGGACATCTCATTCACAGATTCAACTGACTCGCTAAATTTGATCCACGATTCCCTTTTAGCCCTTCTAATATCTCCCTTGTACCTATTATAACTTATCCTAAAGTTACTCCAGTCCTCATCCCTACGCGTATGCTTCGCTCTATTGAATAACCTTCTGACAGTGGTCCTTTGAATCCTCAACTCACCTGTCCACCATCTCGGTTGCGAGCGCCTACCCGGAAAATTTAACGGACAAGATAGCTCATAGCTACTGGTTAACACCTCCGTAAAGGTACCCACCAGGTGCTCCACGCCGGCCGAAGTCGACCCCCAATCGTGTGTAACTCTAAGGTTACTATTCACCAATCCCGAGAAGGAATCCCAATTCGTCCTCCTTGGATTCCTATAAGGACGCCTTTTTGACTTTTCGAAGTTTAGATTAAAGGATATACGACCATGGTCAGAGAAGGAAAATTCCAAAGCCACCCTCCAATCATCTACTAAGTCTCTATAGTTCGTCAATGTTACATCTATTACTGCATCCCTATCTCTAGTTCTGAATGTTGGCGTATTCCCCCTATTACAGATGTAAAGATTGCTAGCAATAATATAATCAAACATAGACTCACCCCTTTTGTTGATGTCGGTACTTCCCCATTGGGTATGGTGTGCATTAGCGTCACAACCTAGTACCAGTCTCGAGCCACTTCTGCTCGAGTGCTCCACCAACTCACGTACTTTCACACCAGGTGGATCGGTAGCCTCATATGGTAAGTATACCGATGCCAGTGCTAGGACCGTTTTGTCCATAGCTTCACCTGTAACAACCGTGAGGTCTCCATTGCTGAAAGAATGAGACAACATAAATTTGAGCTCATTTCTTGCCATTATACAAGTCCGAACCTTCTCATCCGTAATTCTAGGAAGCTTGCCCGGAATATTTTCCCCGCTTATTATTTTGTTGTCATCTCTTAAAAGTATGAATATGTACAATGGAAGAGCGGCGTTTTCTTTCTTAGTCAAAAAAATTCTTAAAAAACAACAATATTGTAAGCAGTTGAATGCTTGAATTTTTTGAATTTTATTATAAAGAGTTCTTAAAAATATCGAATTCGATAGTAGTAATTAAATATCGATATATGGGTATTTTAAATATCGGCGATATATATCGATTATTATTTGTTTAAATATCGATATTTTGATATATCGATATATATTGTCCATCCCTTTAGAACTTTCAAACAAATAAAACAAGCTACCACAACCGCTGTTTTTGCAGTTGACACAAGTAAGAATAATCGTGTGACTGTGTTGCGGCAATAATTGTACCCATTTCGCATTGTACCAACTAGCTGCAATTAAATTTGTATGAAACAGGGCAATCGTTTGATTTCAGAATATTTAATAGGGGCAATTTTTTTATTGTGCGTCAATAAAGCACAATCAAAATTGTGTCAAATTAATGCATTTGCGGCAATCGTATAATCCCAGCTTTAGGACTGCAATAAAACCCTTTAGAGATTATTGTTTTTAAACCAGTATCAATCGCTTTTCAGATACCCTGCTGGCTTAATTGTACCATAGTGTAATGAAATTATCACAACCATTCCGGTTTTCTTTGAGGACACATGAAACGAAAACACGAGTTTCCTATACGCCGGTTTCAACGCAACTGATTTCCAATGCATTTCAAACCGGTCTAAAAAATGTCGCGTCATGTATGGATCCTCAAAGGAGTCTATGGCATAAAACAAATTAAACTCGAAATGTTTCTGTAATCAATTTGGTTTAAGAAGATTGACTGATTAGGCCAAAGCTTCCGATCCTAGAGTTGGGACTGCCAACAAACCCCTATGCCGGCTAAATACAGTTGAGTTTCAGCGACAAATTGTAATTGGACTGTCATCTAGTTTCCCGAGACGCATCGGTGTTAGCATGCAATCTGGATACTCGGTACTGTACACCTTCTCACTTTAGTTGCCATCAGACGAAAGCCTGAATGACATTCCAACGGAGCACTTGGTCTAAGACCGGAAGTTGTGCGATGCTTGGGAATTTCGGGTAGAGGAATCGCTTCTTGCTACCACCAAGTGGATAGCAGACAGAGAGCTGTCAACCTCTGCGAAAACCCCGAACCCCCCAAAAAACCCCACCCACTCTATGTTATCCTGGACATTTTATTTTACATTTTTGTATACATATTATTTTTGGATAAATAAAGGGCATATATATATATGCATATATAAACTCGAAAATAACCAGAAGTTGCAGTTTCGTTGCAGTTGCTTTTCGCCATCTGTTCTGGGCATTAAACCCGTCAAATTTCCATATAAAATGCAGTATATTTAAAGATAATAAATTGAATTTTTTTTAAATATGTCCTTTACAATAAACCAAATTTATGCTTCACAGTGATAAATACCAAAAAGGCAAAATTAAATTATTTCCGGTGTTTAACTGTTAAATCCTTTCGGCGATGGAAATTTACGTTTGGCGATATGTTTTTTTTCTTATATGAAATTCCAAAAATTCAAAAATTATAGTTTCTATATCAATTTAATTTTTAAAAATCTTTAAAATTCCTATGTGTATTTAAATACATTAAAATATACTACTGTAAATAGTTTTATATATTAGAAAAAATTAACCAGAATAAAAAAAACATATTCACATCTCCACATTGAGAAAAAATATTTCAATTTTGGTTAGAGATAACCAAAAAACGGCAGCTCTGAGTCATGGCAAAATGTAGTGCTGGTAGGTTCAAAATGAATTCCCTCCCTTAAATTACTTTAAGACGAGAAAATCTTATATTCAGCACAAAGAATCATCATATGAATCTTACGCTTATAACGTAATTGTGTTCTGGCACGTTCATGATTGCCCATGGGTCCCAAAAAGGGTCCACTCTAAAAATGTTTCCTTTAAATACTGTGGAGTGAGGTATCTTATGATCGGACTTAACCGACTTCACTTTCTTCTTCTTATTTTATAAAATGGAAAAATGTTTAATAGAAAAGTGGGAATCTTAGCTTTAAAAATGGACGTGCTCAAATTTATTCTTAATTATTTTGAAAATGAAAGTTGTCAATCGCCAAAATAAAAAAAAAATAATAATAATAATTATAACAACAGGTTAATAAAGGGGGTTTGAAACGGATTTTGTATGAAAATTTGGTTAATATACCTTTTATTAACCTGTTTTATTTTTTATAAATAAGGACGTTACATTTTTAGTTTTTTTTTGAAAAAGCAAATCATATTTTTTTAACAACCTACTGAGAAAATTCCTATTGAACTGTAAAATCCTAGATATTTCTTAGCCAGTCACAGTTCTATATACGATTGTGACGATTCCTATGCTTTTCGCCTTAGCGAAATCTATTTTACATTTTAAAATTTTTAAGCCTGTAGAGATCTTGCTGTGAAACAATACAAATTTGATTTTGGTTAAAAAATGCAATTAGTAATTTCTAGTAAAAAGAAAATAAAAGTTTCAATTGTTGATTACAATATGTGTAAATAAAAATTTTGATTTCAGTTATGAAAAAGAGGCGGTATGGCATTACAAGGTTGGCGACTTTGTGGCGTAACGGTAACAATTGTTATTTACATTGGAGGAGTACTATTTCTATCCATGAATAATGTTCCTGGCTCACATCCCCGGCATATGCGAATTGAGCGTTTTGCAGAGGTACTTAAAATTGTTAATTACATTCAATGCACGTCAGCATAACTGCATTAAATAAAATTTAATAAAACTTATTTTTTTTATACTACAGTTTCCTAACTATCATAATCAAAAAGTATCTGGCATTTATCAAAAGATGACAATTAGATGGTGTAAAGAACTAAAATATTTGCAAACAGAGCTTCCAGTAGATACTGCAGATGCAGCTTCCGAATTTAAAAGTAAAAGCAATGCATGTTATTAGTTGTTCTCTTACTAAGAAAAAAAAATTTACTCATTTTGCAATGAAAACAAATTTGCCACACAGTTTTTCGTTTGTTTTTAATAAGTTTTGCATTATGTAATATATTTTATTATTATTATTTTTTCAACGTAAAATAACGAAAATATGAGAAACTTTTTTTTATATTAAAAAAAAAACAATATAATTAATATTTTATTTTATAATTGAAATAATTTATATAATATTTTATATAGCTCCAAATATTAGCGATAATGAAGAAACCATTAAGACTGGGTTGACTGCTTTAGCATCATTTCCGGGAAGTGGAAATACTTGGCTTCGATACTTATTGCAGCAATCAACAGGTGAGAATTAAAAATCGTTAATCAAATTTATCGTTATACAGTTAATTTTTTTCAACAATATTATGGTACCGAAATGCTACTAAAAATACTTACTTTTATAAAAAAAACTAGCTTAAACCAGTGTGCTTCGCTACCCTCATTAAAATAAAATATGTAATTTTTTCAATACAGATCTCGTGCATTGAAGTTATTTGTTCAAAGTTAGAATAATTTTACTGTTACCATTCACCAGTTGCACAGAAGTCTATGTATATAGTATTTGTATTGAAGTTATCCCGCCTATTTCTTCAATAACACAGGGGGACTTTTACAGATATTGTTCGTTTATAACCCAGCTATTTGTTACAAATTTGTAGCTGTGGCCGTTCTCTAGATATACAGAAAGTCTGACCCATGCCCACTTTTCCAATCCCACACATTGCTTACAGATGCTGTCTGTATATTGATAGCGATTCTAATTTGATCAAATTGAGGCAATTTTACATTTACCGTTCTTTAAATATACGGGATTTTATTTTGTGCCACGCTTACTACTCTAATCGCGTCCACTTTTTGACTGATGTTGCGTATTGATCACCAAGCTGTTTGTACTTTGGAAACTTTAGCTATGACCGTTCTCTAGCTGTTCAGAAATCTCTTTTGCATTTGTATGTAAGTAACCACGCTCACTTATCCACTCCCACCTTTCGATATCCCAGCTATGTGTACCGAATTCGGATAACTATTACCTTACCGTTCTCTAGATAAAAAAAAATCTATTTTGTCCACGCCCACTTCTCCAACCCCGCAAAGATTTTATCAGAAGATGTGTATTACTAACCAAAATGCTTGTACATAATTTGTAAGCTTTGGCTTTTGTCGTTCTCCAGACATACAGAAATCTACAATCTCTTTGTGTGAGAGATGCCACGCCCACCATTCCAATCCCGCCCATTTTGTCAGAAAGGTTTTGTATTGATCGCCCAGCTATGTGTACCAAATTTGGAAAATTTTTCCCATACCATTCTTTAGATATAAATAAAGACATATTGTGCCACGCCCACTTATCCATTTCCACCTAAATTTTGTCAGATGTTGTGCATTGATAACCAATACGCTTGTACAAAATTTAAAAACTTTAGGCCTTTCCGTGCTCTAGATATACAGAATTGTATAGTCTTTATATGGTAAGTGTCACGCCCACTAAAAGTTTCCAAAAAATATATAGCATATAGATCCTTCCAGAACATCAGTAATATACTGTGAAAGTTTCATGAAGATCGGTTCATCGGTTTTGGCGGCTGTAAGGAACAAACAAACAAATAAACATCATACTTTCATTTATATATATAGATAAAAATAATTATACCATTACACCCAAAACTACTGCACCAGATAAGATTTTGCTTATTTCTTACTTATCTATTCCTGACCTGTTTCAATTGATTTTGTCTGGAACGCAAGCTTCGGTTTTCTAGAGTCTTCTATCCTCATTTCATGCCCATACCATCGCAGTTTACTTTTTTTCTCTTCGTTTATCGAGTGCTTCAACTTCCCGATTGTTTCTTATGGAATCATTTCTAATTCTATCCCATCTGGTTTGTCCTGCTACTCAACGTGAGTATTTCATTTATGAAGTATGTACTCGGCTTTTTCTTGATGAAGTATTGACCCAAGATGCACAGTCGTAGGTATATATACAAGGACATACATTGAATTGTACACAGATTATTATGTTTTCGTTGATACTTCTCGTTTTCCTTTGAAATTATTGTTTAGGGCGTGGTAGTACGAGTATATATTTGTTGCGGATATTCTAGCATTTATCTGGCTTACCGTCTGGCTTCGCTGAATATATCCCTCAGGTATTTAAAATGTTGAACTTGTGTCAGGGGATCCGTTCCAATATATATTTTATGAGGTTCATGCTTTTTAGTGTGTCAGATATACTGTCTAAAGATACTCTTAAGGTATGTTCACACTTAATAAACATTTGACAAACAAATCCGAAAAAAGCGTAACCACTTAATTAATAAATCTTAATTTTTTTTTAACAATTTGTTATGATTTAATAAACTTTATTTGTAAAAAGATCGAAGTCTAGTGTTGGAACGTTTTGCAAAATTAAACAATTGTTCAATAAAAATAGTGGTTTCGTCTGGGACGTCAAATATTTTTAAGTGTTACCATAGCTTTAGTCTTCTATTGGACGTTTCCGTCAAAATAATGTTTAGGTTAAGCTGTAGATATTTGGCAGTTGATTGAATCTGCCGGAAGGACAATGTCGTCTGCGTATGCCAGCATTAACAGTATTGTGGATTTCATTTTGCAGTAGCCTGCATTGTATTGACGCATGCTAACGTTCCTTGCTTATATCATTCAATAGAGCAGAAATGGACTTAGGATTATCACCTTGTCTAACCACCTGACATGTTTAAGCCCGTCTGATGTTGTATTTTCTATTATTATATAACTACGAAATGGATTTTACGGGATCCCGGGATTTTTCGAGATATCGAGATTTTTCGGGATTCGGGTTTTTAAAGTTAAAAGCACTTACTTTTTATAGATATTTATTTAAAAACGTCTTTAAAAGAGGTTTACAAACAAAAGTTTTATAATTCATTTAATATTACAATTTTGTTGTTTACGGAAGGCTGCTTATTAGTTAATATGGTTATTCACAACAATAAAATACATTTATTGAATTTTTTTAATATATTGTTGCTGTTAATATAACTACATAACCACATAACCTGATAATCCGGCTTTCGTGAACAAACCAAATGCTATTTTTTACATTTTCCGCTTTTCCCCTCTCTATCTTCTTTTGAATTAAAAATTTAACTAAATGACCGCCACGGCCTCGCTCGTTAGCGATTTACTACTGAGAAATGGAAAGGAGGCAGTGTGTTTCGTTCTTCAAGTTTCTCCTAAATTTTTTTCATACTAAGAAAATTTAAGTGAAATGGAGGCAATATATCAAAAACTTAAATTTTCCGTATTTTTCCAGGAATTTTAAAATTTAAGGATTTTTTGGGTTAATTTTTTAGTTTTTTAATCAGGTGGATTATGTTTAATATCAAACTGTTAGCAATAGTGGGTTAAACATTTTTATATTGGTAGGAAAGCAGACTTTATGCAATAGTATGTTGCATAATTAAATGCTTACGCATTTTTCTAAAAGTATAGTGGAATATTCGAGGTGAATGTACATATCGCTCATTTCGTGCAAGACCGTCACAACTCAAAATTTGGCATTTTCGAGTTAGTAATGCAGAAATGTTCTTCTCTTAAATCTCTACAAATTGATCTAAGAACGAAGAGAATTATCGAAAAAATAACGGTAATACAGATGCTTGTGACGCTATGACCTCTCGTAACAAACTTGAGCAATTAACATCAACAAGGTCACATTTCAGTTTGTGTTTGGCATTCCTCTTGTATATGTGTTTTTCTTTGTAGCAAAAAAAGAAACATTTGATTTTATAACTGTATTTTAGTGAAAGAGAAGGTAAAAAAATAAAGGTTGGAATCTTAAAAAGGCTCTCCTGTAAAGTTTCAAATTTTGAGTTGTGACGGTCTTGCACGAAATGAGCGATATGTATATGCGTATAAAGGCAATACATATGAATACTCATTTTTAATATTTCACCAAAAGATGGCCATTATAAAAAATATTTTCTCCAGAAATATATAAAAATGTTTATATTTTTTTCGAAAGAAAATGTTATGAGTATGCTTGTGGGAGCAATTTTTAGTCAATTTGACATTTGTTTCTCATTATCCTTGCATTTGAAAATGGAAACCCCAATTTTTGAAATGAAATTAGTCCACAAAAATATCAAATAACCGCCAAAACAAAAATGAACTAAAGCCCCATAGATGAAAACTTATTTCGTAATGATATATGTAAGTCTCCATTTTAAAAATGAAACAAGTCCTAACATTAAAAAACAAATTTATATGTAAAATTTTAAATTTTTGAAATAAATATATTAAATTCTCAACTATGCAGAGAAGCAAAGCCGGTATTAGTTACACTATTGAGGAGAAAATACGTACTTGAGACCGGCCGAAGGAAGGCTATGTAGAGAAGCTTTAGCTAGCAGAGCCGGTGACTGTTATACAATAGAGGAGAAAAAAATATAAGAACTGCTCGTCTCTGAAAAGAGTTTTCAATTTTCAAAATCAATTCCTTTTTACCTCTTCATAAATAGAAGCAATTTATCTAGAAGTCTTAGCTCAAAGGTCGCTTTTTATACCCTCCACCACCACTAGTGGTGAATGAGGGATACTAAGTTTGTCATTCCGTGTGAACCTTTTTTATTATACATCTAAGACCAAATAAAGTATATATATTCTGGCTCCTTGAGTAATTCTAAGTCGATTTAGCCATGTCCATCTGTCGGTCCGTCTGTTGAAAACACGCTCACTTTCGAAAAACGCAAAACCAAAGAACAAACTGGGTCTCAAATTGCTTGCAGTTACTCTAAGCAGTTTGGGATTTAAATCCAGCAACATCGGTTCAGTATGATCAGAACTATGAATCAACCGCCCTTACCACCACCCTGAAAAAATGATAGTACGCCTAAGTCCGTAATAAATAATGCTATCATAATTAAATTCGGTACGGTACAGTTTTGTAGGACTAGAAATCACACTGCTCAATTTCGTAAAGATCGGTCCATAATTAGCCCTAGACCCCATATAAACCTTACTCCCGGCAAACATTTTAGTACGCCTAAAACCGAAACAAATAACGCTATCATACTAAAATTTGGTACGTCACAGTTTTATAGGTCCAGAAGCCACACAGTAGAATTTTTTGAAGATCGGTCCATAATTTACACTAGGCCCCACATAAACCCTTCTCCCGGAAAAGTTTAGTACCTTTTAAACGGCAATAAATAATGCTATCATAATTAAATTCGGTAGGGTACAGTTTTGTATGACTAGAAATCACACTGCAAAATTTCGTGAATATCGGTCCATAATTAGCCCTTACTAAATAAAGCCCACTTTGGGAAAATAATTAAATTCGCCTAAAACCATAACAGATATTGCGGTAAAATTTCTTCCAACTAAGATTCATATGGCCAGAAAAAATATCATGCATTTTTGTGAAATTCACTGTTTACGCTATAACTAATTACACTGCTGTATTGAAATTTATTCTAATTTATTTTTTGTAATAACAGAAATCAGAACTTTGGGATGATTGGTCTATAATTTACCATTGGTCCCATACACATTACTCTCCTAAAAGTCATTTTAGATCGGCTAAAACTGTAAACGAATCATGATATTTTACTCAAGCTAGTTCAAAGTTCTAACAAGAAACGTTTAAAACCTTCTTATTGTCGGCCAATAATTTAATATAGGCCTAAACGGCAACCAATTTTAATGCTGACGTTCGTTTTTGTGAAGCTTAGTTAATAATATATATGTATGTATTTATCATATAGAGCCCACTCTTGTCGATGGAGGGTATCAAAAATTCGGCCAAGCCGAATATAGCACTCTACCTTGTTAACAGTCATTTTATACTGAAGTTTAAAAACAAATAAGGTTACGACTTTACTCTCATGAAAATATTTAAAAAATCAATAAAATGTAATTACGAATAACATAAAGATGGGGTGAAAACGCGACTCTCAACCACGAAACATTGGGGCTGAGTGCCGATTTTAATGCTCATGAGTATTGGGAAATAGTCCTCAATCTGAGAAACACTGCGAATGAACAATTGCTCAAAATTTTAAAAAAGTATTATGTTTAATTTTAATACTTCCATTTTTCAATGCGTGTGTGAAGAGCATAATAAATTTAGCCAACCGAAACTTATAAAGACAGAACACCGTTTTTACACGTTTATCTAAGTATTTTTATCCGAGGTTGTGTTTTTTGGTCATTAAATGAGTCTGTTTCCTCAAGCGATTCTTTTTTTGAACGATTTGTTTGCCTTATTTTATTTATTTATTTTATTTTATAAAATATTCGTTCCAAATTAGCTCATTAATGAGGCAAAACAAATATTTTTTTATTTAAAAGGCAGAATTTTGGGAATAATATTCTTGAGTCAAAACTTGTAATAAATTGCTGTTTTTACTTATCAAATTCTTGGAAATCAAGTAGCTTAAGCTCTCTAAACGAAAATTCAGCAAAATGCAGAGAAATCAGCACATCTGGCAACAGAAAACAAGATAGTGCACTAAAATTTAAAAAACATTATTTTTCTGCGCATGTACGTCATAGTAGCAAATGAGCACAAACATGATCACACAAACACGTGTATGTGCTATGCTGAATGTTTGTTTACATTTAATTCTCTTTACTACAGTTGCGTAAAAATTACGTGAAAATGAGAGTAAAAAGTTAACGGACCTGCGCAATGCACTATCTTGTTTTCTTTGTTTCATGCCTATTTATTTTAATATTTATATACGTATATTACTTTTCTCTTTTTACATGGCTATAAATATTTTACAGTGGAATGTCCGAGGACTTACTAATAATTACACTAGTCTACAAATCTTAATATCTTAAAAAACCCGACATAATATGTTTGCAGGAAACTAAATGTAGACATGAATTTACTCCGTTTATACCCAGGGATTACTCTGGATAGTTTTTCAATCCTTATTCATCTTCCATACAGGGTACTGCAATACTCATAAAGAAATACATACCCCATAAAGAAATGAACACCAATCCACCACTCAACTTAGTGGGCCTACAAATAAAAACTAGCATACCCTTTGCAATATTTTTCTTTTATTGCCCACCAATCGACCCGTTACCAATATATGACTTAATTAACACTATTGCTAACATAAACACACCTGTTATAATAACTGGTGATTTTAATGCCTAGAGCCCTCTATGGGGGTCCTCTAGCTCGAACAGTAAAGGCACAGCTATTGAAAATTTCTTAATAAACTCAAACCTTTGTGTTCTCAATGATGACTCACCCACACATTTTAGCACTCATAATAATTTTTCGCATATATATCTCACCATTTCATCTCTATCTATTATCCCAATGTGCAGATGCAAAAAGGCCAATTGGGACATTTATCAAAGAAAAATGTTTAAATTTAATCAAAACTTCAGCACTTCTCCCCACGTAAACAAAGAGGCAGCCTCTATAAGAAGGATAATTAAACTTTCTGCAAACGAAAGCATCCCAATATCATTCAATAGGAAAAGTACAAAAACTGTCCCTTGGTGGTCACATGAGCTCCAACTGCTTAGAAATAAAAAACAGGAATCTTGGAGAGAATTCCGTCGTAATATGACTACAGATAATCTCGTAATTTACAAAAAAAAATAATAGTATTTTTAATCGAGCAAAAAAGTTAGCAAAAATTATCGCATTTAATGAGTTAACAAACAACCTAAATCCAACAGCATCCTCAGGAACTCTGTGGCAAAATATAAGAAAATGAACAGGAAACTATATCCCCCAGACCATATCGTGTGTTTCTTAATATAATAACATTATAATGGGAGCCAACGAAATATCTGAAATATTTGCTATATATTGGTCCGACAAATCCAGACTCGAATTTCTCAACTTTTTTTAATTCCGAAAAATCGCAAACACTATCTTCACTAGCTATAACATCTTGCCCCCCCTCGATCTATGGATATAGAGGCACCTTTCACAATGCAGGAATTAGCACATTGCCTAAAAACTTCCAAATGAATAACCCCTAAAAACTTCCAAAGGAATAACCCCAGGTCTAGATAAAATATCCTATCCTATGATCAAAATGGTACCAAAATTCTTCAAATACCGTATTCTTAACCTATATAACAACATATTCCATTCGGGGATAATTCCCCAATTTTTTAAAACTTCTTCAGTGATAACTTTTCTCAAAGGGAACAAACCAATAGACAATATAGACTCATATAGACCAATTTCTCTACTCCCATGTATTGCTAAACTGTTTGAAAAAATGATCTCTAGGCATTTAATGTGGTTTATCAAAAAACACAAACTCTGGGCACACAACCAAACTGGTCTTAGCACCACAGATGCTCTTTTATATCTGGACCATATCATATGCAAAAATCGGTCAGCTAAAAAACATACCTCAGTACTATCCATTGACTTTATTAAAGCTTTTGACAGAATAGGAATTCACGTCGTTCTTCAAAAACTGGCAAAATGGTCAATTGGACCAATTTAATTTCATTAAATCTTTCCTTACCAAGAGAAAATTTTCTGTTCGTGTCAATGGCTATTCAAAATGTAAACCATTGTAAAATTTTAGGTCTGAATTTTGACAGGAAATATAACTTTAAGAATCATTGCAATTATTTAAAAAAAGATTTAACTAAAATATTAAACATTATTAAGTATTTATCATTAAAAGAGCCAAATGCATACAAACAGTCTGCTAAGATTAGTGAATTCCGTCATATTGTCGAAAGTTGATTATGGTTTAGTCATCTACAACAAAACATCCAAGATAACTTTAAAAACAGTGGAAAATATTCTAAACGCTGCCGTTAGAACCAGTTTGAGGGTGTTTCGCACGACGCCGATCAAGAATATCAAAGCAGAAGGAGGCTTTGAACCACTTCGTGTCGACGACAACAGACTTTTGCACCGTATATTGCACAAAATTAGTTGCCCCAACTCATCACTTCTCCACAAACATGTTAACTTGTTAAAAAAGAGAAGAACAACGCTTAAGTACCCATCAACTCTAAGCAACATTATTAAAACTGCATAAAAGTACAACATAAGGGATTACACCCCACCGTTAGACTTTCATCTTCCGTGGATCTTAGAATCCAACAATTTTTTAAAAAACCTTCAAAGCTTTAACAAAAACACTACATCCGCCATAGTCTTTAAATCTGTATTCTATGAAATTTTCAGCGAATACAGCAAGACTAACTGGCACTTCATTTTCACAGATGGATCGAAGACTACGAAACATGTAGGATTTGCCATTACTGATAAAACTGGAAGTACGCAAAAAACAGGATTATTACCCCAAGACGCAACCATATTCGAAGCTGAAGCCATAGCAATAATTGAAGCCCTAAAGCTATGCGAAAAGTTAAGCAGTGAATATATAATCTGCACAGATTGCCGTTCGGTATTTGATGCTGCTTTAAATCAAAATAATAAAAATGAATTAATTATTTCTATGCAACAACAAGTGATTAAAATGAAAAATAAGATTGAGCTACTTTGGATTCCAAGCCACATCGGTATCACAGGCAATGAGCGGACCTAGCTGCAAAATCTGTTGACCTGCAGCCCACATACTGATTTATACCAAAGTGCAAACAATTTTTAAACAGATGTGCTACCAAAATGGCCTTAGAATGCAAATGGAATAAACATAATCATCCATACAAAATCCTCAATCCTACAAAACAGCCCATTTTTCTTCCAACATCAACCAACTGCTTACAAAAAAAATGTTTCACAAGGCTACGTCTATCACACACACGTCTTACTCACCAATATCTGATGAACAAAACTGCACAACCAGTAAGCACTTTCTGCACCTCCTCCCCTTTAACGGGTTTTCACATCTTAGTAGACTGTCCCGTCCTAGTCAACTTACGTGTATCGATATACAAATCCTCTAACATTGTGAGTTATTAAAATTTCCAACTAATAACAACATTAACAAAGTCTTTGAATTTTTAAGAAAACTGTCTTTTCATAACCAAATTTGATTTTTATAATCCCTAGTCTAAATACTTTAATATGTAAATATGTATTATATTTCTTTTAAGAATAAATACACCTACCTAATAAATACTTAGCCGATAGCCATTGCTGCTAGTACTTTTAGCTTTAAGATTTGTTGTAATTTTAATTATAATAAATATGAAAATAAATCAATAAATATTTAATATTTTTCGAATTTATTCTATGAGCTAAATTTCAGTTATGTATTTTAAGTTACCCATACACGAGGCAACATTTGTCGAAACATCGGCATGTTTAACTAAATGTTGCTACGTGTGTGGGGATGTTTCTGGTTGAAATTCTTGAAATTCTCCTTTTTGGTTTCTCAAATATCAAACATTTTTGATATTTTATGTTTCCAAACGCAATGTTTCATCGTGTGTGGCGATGTTGACTGTTTTTTCTTTCTCATTTTGTTGAGAGCAATTGTTGAGTGAGGTGCTTTTGCAACTCTCGGAGTAAATAATATGAAGAAAGAAATCGGAAAATGGCAACAATTGCAAATTGTGAGAGTTGGAAAACAATTATATGTAATTGAATATAAATTTTTTTCAAATTTTTGGGACATAAAATATGATAGGTATACAAAGAAAATAAATAATTTTTTTTTTGTGTTTTGTAGTAGTATATTCAAAAACACGCAATACTGATGTTTCGTTTTTAGTGTCATCGTCTGTGGTAAAAACTCAAACATAAATAGTAACAAGTGTTTCGACAAATGTGGTACCATTATAAAGCTTTTTTGTAATAGTTCTATTCCTTAAATTTTTAGGAATGACTTTATACACTACCAGACTATTATGTTGTATCTTCCTGTTACATTTTACCTTAGCTATCCTTTGGATAGCAATGAAGTATATTGTATGTACAGAAAAATTTACAATTAAAAATTTAAGGATTAGAACTATTACAAAGAAGCTTTATAAAATACATAACTGAAATTTAGCTCATAGAATAAATTCGAAAAATAAAAAATGTTGACTATTTTTTTAATTTTATATTTCTATAATGAATAATGCCATTTTTATTACTCTTAATAGTCTTTGCCATGTGAAAAATTGATGTAACTGTCTTATGATTATACTTATAAACTGATGTAGTACCTTATCGTTTTTACATTTTAACTATCTTTTTTTATTGTAATAACGTTGCCTCTTCTGTTTTAAATTCTATATATGTCACTCACAAGTAGCTATAGGGTAAGTTCTGCAGCTTGTTCTAGAAATATGATTCAAATTCTTACAAAGCAACGGGAAGGTCTCAATATTTGTCATATAAAGGCCCAAAGTTTATTTCACAAAATGGATGAATTTCGTTATATGTTGGACATAATGTGTGTATCTGAAACAGTTTTTTGAGATAGAACTACCAGACAGTTTTGTTACGGCCAATTGGTACAAAAAGATCAGGAATGACACTAAAGGTAATGCTGGTGGTGTGGCAATATACATTAAGAACGGGATACGTCAACGAGGAAGCAACGAGATCCATAGATAGTGAACAAATTGAATTTGTATTCATTGAAATTTCTGATGCTGCCAGTAATTTATTGTTGGGCTGCACTTACCGTCCAGGTTCTGATGTATCTTTTGATTATTTAATGCGGAATGTAGAGGTATTAGCATTGCAATACAATGATATTGTTGTTGCGAGTGGTTTCAACTTCAATATTTTGGCCGGGACAAGTTCCAATTTCACAGATCAACTAAGATCCATTGATTTATGAATCGTAAATACTTAGCAACCTACACACTTTACTAGTTCTAGCAGAACATTACTTGATATATTTATAATAGGAAATATTGCGATCTTGTTACTATTTGATCAAATCAATCCAAACATGACCTTATTTATATCCTATGATTTTAAAGTAGTAAACGCTGAAACACCAATAAGTTTATATGATTTGTAAATCATGGTGATACGGCTGAAACTTCAGAATTTTTACAACTCTCTCTCGGCACCACCTACCGTACACCTATTTGAATTTTCTGGTGTGTGCTTCAAGTTGATGTAGTATCATGTTGTATATCTGTTACGTCGAATGCGGTCGGGCTGGACCAAATTCATCCAAGATTCAAAAAACTTCTTCTATCTAAGTTACTAGTTTACATCACTCACATCTTTAACACCATTATCCCCACCAGTCAGTTTCGAAGTTGCTGGAAATATGCAAAGATCATTCCTGTACATAAAACTGTAAATGAGTTTTGTCATATATCAATAATACCTTATTTATCTAAAGTATTCGAGATATTGTTACATGAGCGAATGTGTAAATACTTGACTAATCACCAACTACTAGTGAAAAATCAATCTGGATTTAGAGAAAGACATAGCTGTGTTACATCGCTCATCAGTGTATCCGAAGATATCAGACCCAATATTGATGAAGGCGGAGTTACGTTCTTTGTACTTTTGCACCACTCTAAAGCATTTGACTCAGTTAATCATGAAATTATTTGCACTAAGTTACATAATAAATTTAACTTTTCTTCTACAGCCGCTACACTACTAGGGACTTATCTTACTGATCGGTTCCAATCTGTGGGCGCTGGTGACTCTTTATCTACTGCTCTACATGTGTCTATGGGGGTACCACAGGGATCTATTCTTGGGCCTCTATTATTCACACTAGATATCAATAATTTACCTAGTCGGCTTTTGTACTGCAGCAGTCACATTTATGTGAAAGAACTTGATGCAAGATTGTATTGATAAACTTTCTGTGGACCTAAATCGGATATATTTATGGACGTCATCGAATGGACTATACTTAAATCAAAAAAAAAAATCAAAGTACCTGATTATAGCTCAAAGGAATCAAAATATTGTGGTTGATATTCCGGTGTTATTAGGAAAACAAACTATTTCAATTGTCAAAGCAACTATGAATCTTGGTATTATTTTTAATAAAACTCTTCAATGGAATGCTCACATTATTTCTGTTTCTGGATGTTCTATGTGTTTTTATATGCTAGGAACTCTATACTTGAACTTTTTCCCTTCTGTGATGCATACAGTAAGAGCAGATTAACTGTAGCCTATAACGCGATTCTACGATACGTTTACGGAATGAAAAGAAATGATGGAACTTCTCTATATTGTAAATCTTTATACAGAGTTAATCTTGAAGTATTGCTTAAGATTAAATCACTAATACTAATTCATAAAATTATATACACCTAAGAACCAACTTATTTATACTACCGCCTACAATTTTCACGTTCTAATGGAGAAAAACACATCATACAACTTAAATATCGTACATACGACTGTGGAACTCACTACCCAACACAGTAAAAACTATAGGCAACGTTATGCAATTTAAAAAGAAATTGTTCTCAAGTTTTTAATTATTACACTTATTACGCTTATAAATAAGTATCTTTTTTGTAGTATAAATTTTTGTATTTCTTTCTTTCCTATAAAGCTATAATTATACCCTCCACCACCACTAGTTGTGACTGAGGGTATACCAAGTTTGTCCTTCCGTGTGAAACTTTTTTTTATTATACATCTAAGAACCCATAAAGTATATATATTCTGGCTACTTGAGTAATTCTAAGTAGATTTAGCCATGTCCGCCTGTCCGTCTGTTAAAAACACGTTTACTTTCGAAAAACCAAAGGAAAAGAACAAACTTAATCTCAAATTGCTTGTAGTTGTCCTAAGCAGTTTGGGATTGGAATCCAGCTACATCGGTTCAGTAGGATCAGAACTATGAATCAAAATGTGGAACCACCACCCTAAAAAATGGATAATTTTGATACAAAAACAAACATAAATGGTGGAATAATGCACGGAATGATATCAAATTTCGCACGTACTATTAAGTTACGTGACGATCGGTCCACAATTGACCATAGGCCTAATATAAACCCTCCTCGCAGAAAACAGTTTAGTACGCCTAAAACCGTAATAAATAACGTTTTCATACTTAAATTGGGTACCTGACCGTTTTATAGGACCTGAAATCACGCTGTAAAATTTTTTTAAGATCGGTCCATGATTTACCCTAGGCCCCATATAAACCCTACTCCCGGAAAACAGTTTACAAATATGCTATCATAATTAAATTCGGTATGGTACAGTTTTGTAGGACTAGAAATCACGCTGTAAAATTTTTTGAAGATCGGTCCATAATTTACCCTAGGCCCCATATAAACCCTACTCTCGGAAAACAGTTTATTACGCCTAAAACCAAATAAAGCCAACTTTGGGAAAACAATTAAATTCGCCTAAAACCATAACAGATATTGCCGTAAAATTTCTTCCAACTAAGAATCATATGGCCAGAAAAAATATCGTGCAATTTTGTGAAATTCACTGTTTACGCTATAACTAATTACACTGCTGTATTGAAATTTATTCTAATTTATTTTTTGTAATACCAGAAATCAGTCTTTAGAATTTTGGGATGATTGGTCCATAATTTACCATAGGTCCAATAGAAATTACCCTCCTAAAAATTATTTTAGTTCGGTTAAAACTGTTACAAATCATGATATTTTTCTCAAGCCAGTCCAAAGTTCTAACAAGAAACGCATAAAACTTTCCTGTTGTCGGTGAATAATTTAATATAGGTCTTATTTTAATGCTGACTTTCGTTTTTGTGAAGCTTAGTTTATAATATATATGTATTTATCATATAAAGCCCACTCCTGTCGGTGAAGGGTATCAAAGATTCGGCACAGCCGAATATAAGATAAGAATATCCCGATACCAGGAACTTGTGATCTATGGTGTCAATTCTAGTCTCAGGATCTTGTACAAGCTTCAAAAGAGAAAGGGTTATCTTTATATTACGATTTCGTCCAGTGCAAGAATCGGAATACAAAATGGCATACGCTTTTGCAAATGCCGCAAACATACTGCTATGTCTTAAGAACCTCTTCCATCTTCAATTTCGTCCCAGACCTGTATTATTATTGAAGCAATGTATTCCTTAATTATACAAATAAAGATTTCTTTTATAATATGCCACAGGCGTTGTTAATTTTGGGAAGGCTAAATCTTTCTGTAGATCAAAAGATAGTATGTATGTTTCACCAGTTATTTCGAATCAGTCTTTAGCATTTGTCTTGCTGAATCTGCTTTTTTGATGAAGTTCTCTTTGAAACTCATAATCTTTCTTGGCATTTTCGTCATCGGCTCCTTGTATTTTTAAATTCAAATCATCACAAGTCTTGCAAGTATCTTGCCGTGGTGCCTTAAAATGGATATGAAATTTTGTGTTGAATATTTTGTAAAAATTCTTTAATTTCTTAGATTCAGTCATTTTAATTTCACATTTTTCTTTATAAAGGTCATACATCTTGTGAATGGTAAGCCCAGGATTTAAATATTTTCTATTGGGATTACTTAGCAGGAAGACTTTGGATATGTCTAATAATGTCCGAATCATCAAGTTTTCGGGAGCTAATTGTGCCACGTTTATCCATGAATTGGGAGACGTCATCTTTTAAGAGGCACCGATAAAATCTTCCATCACTTATTTGAAATGTTTTTAGAAAATATTTCTTACCTACTGATACTGTATTGATACTAGACTTGATGAAATATTTAAACGACACCTTTTTGCGCGCACGAGACCCATCTTTAGGACCTTTGCGACTAATTGTTGTTTTTTGCACTAATGCAAACAGATAAGAATTCTGCAAATTAAAGACTTTTAAATTCCAGAATGACTTAAATATCTCTAAACACATTGCTAATGTGTTAAGACTGTAGTTGGTCCAGAGGAAAGGTAATTGGCACAAAACTATTCATTTGACTGGATTTTGTGCGGGTAATAGCTGACTCTCTCTAGTTCTATTACTTTAATGATGGGGATCTATCATATTGACATGGTTCATTTGTTACAATATCTGCGACAGGCATTATTTTAACCGAAATTGGATGTTTCCATTAAGGTTATTTCAGTGACCCGTTACAAAGTGTCGAAAAGGTGCCAATTAACCCCACGTAGGACATCGCCATGTTAAAGTGACTTGTCACGTGACAAGTTTAGTGGTAGTTCCCTTTCCCATAGGGCTTTTCCACTGTTACGCTACCCTGCGGGAAATTTGTGTCAATTGGTCTTAAAGCACTTATCCCGACCAGTGTTCCCAATATCATAATAAAAAGGAACAAATTGTGATAGGTAAAAACAAGACCTATCACTTTACTGGTGATACTGTGGTTAAAGTGTAGTTATACAGAGGAAAGATTTGGCACATAACTATTAATGGATTTTGTGCGGGAAGTGGCTGATTCTTTCTGGTTTTATTACTTTATATAAAGGGAATCTTAACATGGTGTTTCCCTAGGAGGTGGTAATCTGGTATATTTTTGGCTCTTTGTGATGGGTCACATAGTGAAGGAAAACGAACCTGTCCTGTTTTGGGTAATATAAAAATGGTCACCAAAAATTTAATGATTTTTATTAAAATCATTGAACAATACTAAAATTTTTGTCATATTTTCTGCTAAAGGTAATTTATTAACTGAAATTGAATGTGTCCGTTTAGACTATTTCAGTGACCTGTTACAAAGTGTCAAAAAGGTATCAGTTAATCCCCTCCAGGACATCGCCATGTTAAAGTGGCCAGTCTCCTTCATATAAAGTGTTAGAACTAGAACCGGTCCCTACCATTTTATAACTGTCACGTGACATGTTTGGTGTTAGTTCCCTTTCCCCTAGGGAACAACTTCCTTTTATTAACTGCCCAATTTTCAATGTGAAAGGAATGTTTTTTAGATGTAGATGGTCCAGGTTCAATCTGAAGATTTGGCTGGTTATTATCTACATTAATATTTTCATCATTGTCTTTATCTGTTAAAATGAATATACGATAATACAACAAAAATTAAAAAAAAAACAAAACAAAAAACGTAATGTTACATTTTGAAAAACCACGAATTCATACAAACTTATCAGAATCTGATTCAGAACAGTTGTCCTCGGAAGACGGCTGATATTCCAATCCGGAATCACAAAAATCCTCCATATTTATGGCAAAACTTTTAATACTTATTTAGGATATTTTTTATTAATATTACTGCACAATAGATGACCACCTGTCCAACATTTGTCACAATACAAGTGAATCAACTCCGGACTTACTTTACTATTCTAGTGCATATTTTACAGTTTTACTTCCGCGAGTAAGCAAGTAACGCCATCTATGGAGTTTTTGTGCAAATGTTGCAGATGCTTCACTGTTACTACGAAATATATGATTAAATGTGATACTAACTATTCTACAAAAACATGTATTTATTAAAAATATGGTGTTACACCACTTTTACAATGAACGACACATATATTGGAACATGAAACTATGGCCAAATGATTCGTTTGTGATATTTGCTTCATAAGCGCAAATGGTTTCGTATATGAAATGCCATAAAATTCAAATCTTTCCTTTGACGTTACACAGAAAAAAGTTTTTTATCAATTAAAAAAATGGTTTAAAAAGTATTTAAATTAAATTAATGTGATAATTGAATCAATTATTTTTTTACTTAAAAGAAAATTAAAAATATAATTTTGATTTAATTAATATTTAAGTTGTTTTGAAATAAATTTTTAATTTAACTATTAATTAAATATCAAAAAATATTAATTGACTTTGTTGGTTTAAAATAAAATAATTTAAACTTGTAGAATTATTGTTGGAAATTGTCAATATAAAATTAAATAAATTAACACATTGTTTGAAATGGCAAAGTTTTTTGATCATTTTTTTTAATAAAAATTAAAAATATCATTTATTGAAAAAAAAAAATCACAATTTTTAGTAATCAATATAATCATTTTGGTAATAGGTGCAAAATCAACAACTTGTTTGCTCGATATTATGAATTTGGTGATTAGAGAAAATTTTTAATTTTTCCTGTGTATAGTTTTTAAGTGTATTTCTTATGTATTTCTTGTTGCATATTGAATCAAAAGTCTAAAATATTTAATAATTTAAGTAAATTGTTATGTTTTCGTCAAAAAAATATTTGCTGTTTTTTCTTGATTGTACTGTTTTTTGTATTTAATGTACTGATTTTCCGAATTTAAAATCTGCCTACCCTACTTGTATCATCAGGAAACATTTTCACTAAAAATATTAGAGAAGCCAAAGATATAAGTAAATAAAACTACAAAGAGAGTGAGAATTACAAACACTCAAAGGTCTTATTTGCAACGATAGCAAAGCTTAAACAAAATACCAACAATAAACAGTGAGTTTATCTTTTCTTACATTCCCCACTACAATTAATTGGAATTTTCCTATTATTAATTGTGGGGCTTAAAATCAAAGGGGGACAAGGGCAAAAACCAAATTCTGAGTAAATAAGTTTTAAAGTTATTTGTTCCCACGCATTTCATACATAATATTTTTGGTTTCTGATACATCCAAAATCATCATACAGGTCTGAATTTTTGTCGAGGAATAGAAATTGGCATTAAGTGTTGATTTTTCATATTTGGCACTTGTACCCCTTTGCTTTTAAGCCCCACAATTGTAGTTGTATTAAAAACAAATCGCTTAATTGTATTCGCAAGAAAATCAAAATAAAGCAATTTGCTAGTTTCCCAGCAAAAACTTGGTAATGACTTGCAATTACTGAACAACTTACTTTTCAATGACTACTTCATACCATCTGCATTACATAGAAGTAGTTGAGTAATGGCTGACATATAATCTGTTACATAAGTACTTGTTTATAAGTTGATTATGGAAATTTATAATTCATTCATAATAAATTGCATCTACGGTTTAATTTTTTTCAAATCTAATACAAATTGGTTTTTAATATTTATTCTTACAATTTGTTTTTTTTTTTTTTTATTACACTGAAAGAAAAATGCTTCATATATTTAATGAATCATTTTCATAAAAAAATTTTCCTTGGGTAAATGAAAATTTTCATAGTCTAAATAGAATTTCATAGTTAGAATGAAGTATTTTCGTTAAAATCGCTTCATTGGATTTCGTAATTACGTTAAAAATTTTCATTGGATATATGAAAACTTAAGTTTGTCCAAGTTAAACAAAAAATTTTAATTGGGAACATAAAAAAACAATATACAAACATAACTATATTCATAAATTAATACAAAATTATAGTTTCCTTAAAAAAATGTTTAATTGTTAATTAAAAAAATGTAAGATTTAATTATTTCATACATCTAATGTTACATGTTTGCCATTAATTTTATGAAATCAAAAAATTTTTTTATAAAAGCAACATATTTCAATAATTGCCTTCATAAATTTAAATTTTCATTATGACAATAAAAATGTCATTTTAGTAATGAAACAAAAACTTTCAATCAGCGTTTTTATTGTTATTATGGATAATTTAATCTCATATTTACGCTCTTAATAATTGAGTAAAAAACATAGTTTTTTTATGCAAAAACTACAATGCCCCAGTAGACAAGCTGGTAGTGAGCTAGTCTATCAGCACCGAGGTTGCGCGATCGAATCCCGCCAGAGGCAGAAAAAAAAAACAAAGTAAAAAAAAAACAAAGTAAAATAAAATAAGAAAAAATAGAAAAAAAAAATAATTAAAAAAAAATAATAAAAAAAATTTTTTTTTAAGTCATTATTTAAGTCCCTATTTGTAAGCGAATGTGGTAATGACTTATTTAACTCCCTATTTGTAAGCGAATGTGGTAATGACTTATTTAACTCCCTATTTGTAAGCGAGGGTGGTAAGTACTTGCCTCCAATGACATCACCGTGTTAAAATAATGAGTTAAAATGCCAATGTATAAGTAGTGATGAGTCGTTATATTAGCTTTTTAACCCATTACTTTGCAATGTAAGTTTTTGCTGGGTTAGTTTTTTATGCACGTGCACTTGCAAAGTTATTATCAAAGTTATTTTTGGGAATAAATAATATTTCAATAATAAGATTTTGCTTGTTGTGCTTAATTCCCAATTTTTATTTTGGCTTTTCTAAAATTTTTTGGGAAAGTGTTCCCTGATGATCTTTCCTAAGCAACCAGTGAAATGCGCATAGAAACAGCCCAGCAAAAACTTACATTGAAAAGTAATGAGTTAAAAAGCTATTATAACTACTCTTCACTACTTATACATTGGCATTTTAACTCATTATTTTAACACGCTGATGTCATTGGAGGCAAGTACTTACCATCCTCGCTTACAAATAGGGAGTTAAATAAGTCATTACCACATTCGCTTACAAATAGGGAGTTAAATAAGTCATTACCACGTACGCTTATAAATAGGTACTTTACATCAACAAAACTGAATTTTTCCCACAAATTGGGTTTTTAATTTAATTTACTTTCTAATGCAATATTTCACTACCCTGCATTAAGGAAATCGATTATGTATTTAAATTTTTCATACACAGAAAAAAGTTTTTATCACTTAAAAAATAGTTCAAAAAATATTTAAATTTAATTAATATGATAATTGAATCAATTATTTTTTTAGTTGAAAGATTATTAATAATATAATTTTGATTTAATTAATATTTAAGTAATTTTGAAATAAATTTTTAATTAAAATATTAATTAAATATCAAAAAATATTAATTGACTTTTTCGTTTAAAATAAAATAATTAAAACTTGTAGAATTGTTGTTGGGAATTGTCAATATTTAATTAAATTAATTAACATATTGTTTGAAATGGCAAAGTCTTTTGATCATTTTTTTAATTAAAAATAATAATATCATTTATTGAAAAAAAATATTCACAATTTTCCATTTTTACAATTTTATGTAATCGATATAATCATTTTGGTAATAGGTGCAAAATTAACAAATTGTTTGCTTGATCCTATGAATTTGGAATAAATTCAAATTGATCACAAATAGTTTTATATTTATAAGAAAAAAAAAACTGTAAGAACAAATATGTATTTAAATTCAATTTGTATTAGATTTGAATAAATAAAACCTCAAATGCATTTTATTATGAATTAATTATAAATTTCGTTAATCAGCTAATAATTAAGTGCTTATGTATCAGATTATATGTCAGTCATTACTAAACTACTTATATGTAATGCAGATGGTATGTAGTTGTCATTGAAAAGTAAGTTGTTCAGTAATGGCAAGTGATTACCAAGTTTTTGCTGGGAGCTTATCCTCCAACAATAAATAAATGTGTGTTAATCAAGAAAAAAAATTGGGAATAAAGCACGACAAACAAAATCTTATTAATACAAAATTATGTATTCCCAAAAATAACTTTTAAAACTGTAAAATAACGATCTAATTTAAAAAAAGGCATAGCGAAGTGAAGAAAATAAGTCAGTCAAGTGTGAGAAGTCAAAGAGTAAAGAATGATTTTAACAATATGTATGTGCTGTAGTATATTTTTATTTATTTGTTTAGGTTTATAGGCGACATCAGTGATGCCAAGAGAAATTTCAAAAAAATCCCTACGTGTCTAAATAAAATTCCCTCTTTTTCCCTACAAACAAAGAAATTATCCCTACACTTTTCCCTACGTTAAAAATGTATTGGTTTTAGCTTCAGGCAAACAAATACATACTCTGTTAACATTTCGTAAATATTATAATTAAGGGATTTATTAACATTTATTAAAAAAAAGCATTTATTAACATCAAGAAAAAACCAAAATAAACATTCTCACACATGTAAAAATTCAATTAAAAAAAAATACTGTGTGACAAATTTATTTTAATTTGGCAGAAACGCCACTGTACATATATCCTTCAATCTAGAGTCAAAACTAAGTCAAACTGCGTGTTTGATTTTCATCTCCTCATCTTTTGTCCTTTTTAAAGGACTTAACCTTTTTCAAGAACTCGGTACCAAATAAAAGGGAAGGCTTTGTTGAATATAAAAAAAATCTTTATTTCAAAATTTAAAAAAAAGTTCCTTTTAAATATATTTCCTTCCACATGCTTAAAAGTTTTCATTAAAATTTTTTAAAAATTCCAAATTGTATGACTTTATTTCTCTTTGTTTCATTTATTAAACATTCTCCTTTAATATTCGCATATATTTTTAGCGAATGTGAGAGCAAATGCAAATAACAAAAATTAACGATTAGTTCGCAAATGTGAACCCAAATATTCGGCTCCCCTAATATATACGTACATGACACTTGTTGAAGATTGCCAGGCTATTAGGGCTCTTAGTAAATAAAATACTACATTTGTACCTAAATGCTATGGTATATGAAAAATTTTAATTTTTAAATGAAAATAATACGAATATTTACGTATTTTAACACAATATATTGAAAATGAGACAATATTTGGAAAATTCCCTACATTTGCCTTAAAATAAAATATGTCTTTTTTTTCCTACACCGTAAATTTTCCGAAAAAATCCTACAAAAAGGGAAAATTCCCTACTATTGGCATCACTGGGCGACATCGTCGTGTAATCTGTAAATCTGTAACCGCTGTAGAAAATTGGTGTTTAAAAATGTTTTGCATATGTGTTGTGAGAGAATTTTTAAGTACAGTGCCACGCTAAACTAAACGAACAATTTGTAATCATATATAATAAAAAGAAATTGTTTTGGTGTATAAAATTTATAATAATGCAGTTAACACTAAATTAATTGATTTTTGATAAACTTTCTTCAATTAGGGACATCTGTAGAGTTGGTGATTAAAGAGAAATTAAGAAAATGTGTTTTTTTTTTCTTTTGCTTAGATAAAAGTACTGGCATAAATTGTCTCCTGTCAACTTGTTATTTGTGTTCGTTACGTTTAGTGAATACAAAGTTTTTGAAATTGTAATTGAATTTGTAAATTTGCATTTGAAGATTCTTACTAAACAGCTATTTAATAAGTACTCTATCGATAAACGTTCTGCCTTGCCTGACAATATTTAACGCGACTACGCCTGAAATTGCTTTTTTTTAAATAAAGTCCGATTTGTTTTTAATATTTTCTTCCCCTGATAGCCATTTCTTCAATTTTTCCAAAAAAAAAAGTCTTTTTATTTCTACTAAACGAATCATAATGCCTCTTAATAACATTTTCCCAGTGTGCTTTAAATGATCGGTAACATAAAAGGCATTGGGCATTACCAAAGGCATTTTTTATCAGAAAATATTTTTGTAATTCCATAGTATTAATCAACAAAATATCAACACAGCTTCCGTACATGTGCATTCGTCGCTGTCGGCCTAGCAACTAAATTAATTTCATCATTATTTTTTGATTCGTTCGGTAGTGCTCGATGAGAAAAGACGAGTTTCTTTTAACTCCGCATACGATTCTTTTTTTTTTTTTTTAACTTAAATTTGTAAATAATATCAGTTTAACAAGCGAATTTGGACGCTCAATATAAAAGTGAACAATAGAAAACCTATAAAAAAATTAAGAAAAAAATACAAGTAAAAACATATATGTATGTATGTATGTATGTACGCACATACATACTTGCAAATAATCTGTGCAAACACATATTTATTCTTCTTTCTTTTATTATCTCGGTGTAACAACAGCATAATACATAATAAAAAGAGCACAGTCAACAAAAATAAAAAACGGTGAAAAAAACAAAAACAACTTAATATGAGTAATAACAATGAAACAACAACAAAAATAAATGATATTCATGCTAGTGAAAGCAATGTGGAAATAAACATAACAACAGAAAACAATAGTTACTACATAACGGCAAAACCTGCAAGCGTTACCACTGATACCATAAGCCCAAACATAGACGCAATGGAAAACAAACAAGAAAAAATTTGTCAAAAACAACAAGTGCAAGTTGGTATGGACAGGTATATAACAGTGCTTAAACGTGGTCGCAGCCCTGCCTCTTCAGCTGAAGCCTCGGCCTCTAAAGTTCCATCTTTTGATAGAATAAATTCACAAAATCGTTTTGCTATTCTGGAGGATGAATCTTCTGAAGCACCTAACGTCATAAAAACGTCAAAGCCACCCCCGATATATCTAAGAGAGCAAAACTCAAGTGAGCTAATAAAAAGTTTAATCTCGGTGATAGGTGAAAATTCGTTTTACGTAGCTGCAATCAAGCGTGGTAATATAAACGAAACAAAAATACAGGTTAATCACGAGAATGATTTTCGTAAACTAATTAATAAGTTTGAAACACTAAAAAAAAGCTTCTACACATACCAACTGAAAAGCAGCAAAGGTCTTCAGGTTGTAATAAAGGGCATTGACTCATGCGTGGACCCAGACGAAATAAAAACATTTTTAGAAGAAAAGGGCTTCAAAATAAAAAATTTTACAAATATTAAAAATATTAATAATAGGGGAAATAAATCCCCAACCACTATTTCGGGTGGAGTTAGAGCCCGGCGATGTTAAGCTAAAAAAAAATGAAACGCATCCCATTTACAGTTTAAAATACATCCTGTACAGAAAAATCACGATAGAGAAGCCGCACAAAAGAAATGGACCCTTTCAGTGTTTAAACTGCCAAGAATTTGGTCATACTAGGGCATACTGCCATTTACCCCCTGTTTGCGTCGTATGTGGAGAATTACATGGTACTGCCAACTATACTGCCAACTATAGAGGATGCCCGGTATATTTGATTGTCAAGCGTTCTGTTGGACAGAAACTTAATCCCCCTCAAACGCAGGCAACTAATCAAGGAATCATGTACGGCGTCCAGATACCTCAGCCAAATAATAACAGAGCCTCGTACGCTAATGTATTAAAATCTAATCCTATGCCACTGCAAGGTGATTTAGCAAATAATGACGAAATTCCCATTTCTAATTTAACTCGGCTAGAAAAAACTATGGAAACATTAGTGCAAACAGTTAACAATTTTACTAACACAATGGGTAACATGATACAAGAAATGTTAAAAATGCAATCTATGTTATTGCAAGCTGTACTAAACAAGCCATGAACTGTGTAAAAATTTGCTTCTGGAACGCAAACGGCATCCGCCAACACAAAAATGAACTAGAATACTTCCTTAAAAATAAACAAATTGATGGTTTCTGAAACTCAACTGACCTCAAGAAATACGTTTAAAATCAATGGTTATATATTATATGACACCAAGGACCCTCGAGACAGAGCTTGTGGCGGTTCTGCCATTTTGATAAAGAACCGAGTAAAACACTACTTAATGAGTGATCATCGTGAAGATTATCTCCAAGCAACGAACATTTGCGTTGAGGAATTAAATCGAAACATAGTAATTTCATCATTATACTCCCCACCTAGATTTTCTATATCAGAAAGCCAATATAATAAATATTTCAAATCATTAGGACCCTGCTTCCTGGCTGCTGGCGATTATAACGCTAAACACACTTTCTGGGGGTCACGACTTATAGCACCTAAGGGTCGTGTTTTGTTTAACACAATTTGTAAAATGGGTCTAAATGTGGTCGCGAGCGGACAACAAACATATTGGCCTACTGATCAGCAAAAAGTTCCAGATGTCATCGATTTTGGAGTGGTTAAAAACATCCCCGCAGAAACGATTTATGTTGAAGCTTCCTTGGAATTATCTTCTGATCACACACCTACAATTCTTACTATAACAAATCCTAATAGAATTGTATCTTCGTCTGATAACTTAGTGACGTCAGCCACTCAAATAAATTGGTTAAAATATAAAAAATATCTTACACGCAAAGAAAAAACATGATTGATACAATCACAATCGCAAACTATCATTAATGTTTGCGGTTATGATTGTGTCAAACACGTCTTAAGCAACAATATATGTTCAGTTATAATGATTTTAAATAATTGTTTTCTCAAACATATTATTATGTTCAGAAGAAAAATGCGCACGATCTTTCAAACCATTTTTCTATATTTCCCAATACCATGCAAAATGTCTACTTCAACATTTTATATGGTTCTTACAATAAAAACAATAAAAAATGTAATTTTAAAAATTTATGTTTTATTACAAATATAATAAATAAAATAAAGCATACATATATTAAAAATAAAATTAAATAAACATATTTATATACCTGTGTATGTGTTTTAATTTATAAATTTACGTTGTGTGGTACAAATATATCCAAACAAATAAGAATTCCGTTTTTGAAAAAATTCGGGGCTGATGACAAAATTATGTGTCAAAATTTGTTATAGGTTTTTTTGGCTGCAAGAACGACAAAATAATTGCATATTTATATATTTTTATAATTATATTTAAATAACTTACCTGTTTCAATAAACGTATAATAATTTATTTCGTTAGTTTTGCAAGGCAGCATGGCATTTTTCTCCCCGAAAAATGTTTTAATTATTCTGTCATCATTCATGTTTCCTGATTAACTGACGCTCGCAGACGGAGAAAATGTAATTTTAAAGCACACACTGTTTGTTTTGACAATAAATGTTTACTCCTTAAGAGAATGTGTTTTCAAGCAAACAAAAATGATGGTATTAAACATACCTTTTGTGTTCAACTAATATTATGATTTTAACTGTATAGTTGAAAATATATATATTATAATAGCTAACATATCAAATAATATAATATGTTTAGCTAGACCAGAGTACCTTTTTAGGTGTTAGCCACCATATAATATTATTATAGTGAATTTAAAAATGTTAAGGACAAAAAACAATTTTTTAAGTTATATTAAGACTATAATTAATTTATGAGGGTAAACATATAAGGCAAGTATAAACAAAAATGGTCGTAGTGACCATTCATTAATCATGTTTTTTCTCTGCGTGTAGTACCCACTGCACAGAAAATATTCCGCTCAGTACACCGGAGAATGTGGATATTTCTATTGTAAAATTTGACAGTTATGTGAAACTAGCTGTTCAACATTCTAGTATCAAACCCAAAAAAACCAAAAATAGTAAAATATATTCTGCAGATGTTGAGCGTCTCTTGACTGAAAAAAGGAGAGCTCGAAGAGAATGGCAATTGCATAGACCCCTCAACTTAAGAATTTATTAAAAGAGTGCACAAAAAGGCTAAGAAAGTTACTGCAGTCTCAGAAAACGGCTTCCCTGGAAAAATATCTTAAGGAACTTGATGCAACTTCTCAATCAGACTACTCATTATGGCGTGCAGCTAGAAATCTTAATAGACCAGTTATCACTAAACCACCATTAAGAAACTTAAATGGAAGTTGGGCACGAAATGTTGAAGAAAAAGGAAATCTTTTTGTTAATCATTTGAAAAACGTATTTACCCCGCATACATCTCCTGATATTGCAGTCGAGTTGCCACCTGTTGCTGTTAGAGCTGCTGTTCCACTTAGATTTGGGATAAAAGAAATCGAAAAGGCTATTCATGATTTAAACCCCAAGAAAGCCCCTGGGTTTGATAAGATCAGCAACAAAATGCTTTTAGAGCTACCCAGCATAGCAAAGAAAATTATTCTCTTAATTTTTAATGCTATTTTACAAGAATGGAAAGTATCCTTAGTTACAATGATACCTAAGCCAGGAAAGGATCCTACAAAAGTTGAGTCATATAGACCTATAAGCTTATTATCTAATATATCAAAGCTGTTTGAGAAGCTGTTAGTGTCAAATTTGGTCCCAATTTTAAATATAAATAGATGTATTCTTAACCATCAATTCGGCATTAGAAGAGAAAATAGCACAATTGAACAAACCCATCGTATAGTAAATGACATAAGAAAAGCCTTTGAAGCAAAAAAATATTGTTCCGCCATCTTCATCGATGTTTTTCATGCTTTTGATAAAGTCTGGCATAAAGGCTTATTACATAAATTTAAGTTAAACTTACCAGTAAGCACACACAAACTGTTAGAAAGCTACTTAGTCGGTCGAAGGTTTATTATTAAAGAATGTGATTTTATAAGTTCTCCTCAGCCAATTGACGCTGGAGTCCCTCAGGGAAGCTTCATGGGCCCACTGTTATACTTTATATATACCTCAGACATGCCAACAAACAACCTCACCCTTCAACATTTGCTGATGATACAGCTTTTTTAAGCGTACACGAAAACGGCCATGAAGCATCCCGTTACTTGGAGGATAAAGGTCAATGAGCAAAAATGCGTATATATAACATTCACCTTGAGTCGGGAGTCATGTCCCCCTATTAAAATCAATAATCAAACTGCAAACTTCTACTTTATAACTCTATATTAAAGCCAATCTGGTGCTACGGTATTCAGCTATGGGGCACTGCCTCGGCCTCAAATATCGAAAAAATTCAAAGGCGCCAAAATAAACTTCTTCGAATAATCACAGTCGCTCCCTGGTATGTTAAAAACTCTAATATTCACAAGGATCTTCAATGTGCCATTAGTAAAAATTATTATAACGAAGTACGCAGAAAAATATTTAAAAAGGCTTGAGTCGCACCCAAATCCACTAGCTCGAAATATTTTAAATGACAGTGGCCACTCTAGATTTAGGAGGAGAGATACTGCAGGACTCATCCGACGAGAAGACCGCTGAACATCTACATATGTGAACAGAAACCGTGAGGAGAAAAATTATCGTCTAGCATTGGCAGGACAAAAATAAAGTATTAGTATAAGATTTGATTAATTGTTGTTAGTTCATATTTAATATATGAAGATTCAATAAATAAATAATGAAAAAAAAAATTTCCAGCGGGAAAATCAAGTAGTAAAGAGGCCTTATATAAGGCCTTTTTGCAGACATATGATCTCCCAGCCGCATTCCAACTTTATTACCAATTAACAAGGTGTGTCATTGGAGACCAACACCTTGCACTTTTGCATCTATTTTAAACACTTCTGGAAGGGCATCTAAAAAGATTTAAGAATAAAGCTTTATCCAAGTTTAATTGTTGTGGCTTATTATACGAAGTGAGTAAATTAATAACTGAACTTGCAACACGTTCCAACATAACTACTAATAAAACGATTGCGACAGGCCTTATCTTAGAATTTGTTAAATATTTAATAAAATCCTTTCTTAAATACCTTTTGAAAGAAGGCAGAGTGGAATAAGTAAAATTACAAAAAATTAAATTGTAAACCTTCTTAAAGGCCTAAAAAGTGAATCGCTTGCAATTTTTCACGCTGGGCATCATGATAAGCCTGTGTGTATTTTTTTTTGTAGGCAAATATTATTGAAAAAAAAAAAAAACTAAGAGAACTGCACATCGTCATCTTAAATGCAGAATATTGTAACATCAAATTTCATAAGTTTACATGAGAAGCAAAAAACGTTGTAAAATGGAAATTATATAAGATATTAGAGTAATACTAAATATTTAGAATAAAAATGCGGGAACCGATATATTTTTTATGAAAAAATATTATTTTTTTTTGTTATTTATTTATATATATGTGTTACGTTATTTTAATTTGTAATTCTCTGAAACAAAACGACGTATCATCAACGATGATAGTACCCAAAAAAAAATGGAGCTTCTAACGAAGCAGGTTTGTATGGGAGAAACGTAAAAGTTTCACTTACCATATCGCTTACGGAAGGCATGAATTTTATATGGCGAGTTCCCACCTTGAAGCAATACATTTTTGACACAGAAATCGCTTTAGTCAGCGCATATAAAAATTAGTGAACGTAACGATCAGCTATTCTTTTATATGCTACTTTACAAACCTGCTTCGTGGTAAGGGAATGTCGTGGCTCTTCAAATTTTTAAGAATTCGTTCACATACCATACTGCATCTCCGTATGTCTTATTGCGTTGCGCATAAATATGTGCTTACATTTTAAAATGTACCATTAGTGCTTCGCAAAATAAAAAAATTTTATAATGGGTATTAAGTTAAACAAACATTTAAAATATTAAATAATTAAATATTTCTGTTATATTACAGTTATAATAGAATATAAAGATAATGTACATGGTTATAAATGCAATACTGCGTTAAAACAATAAATTTTAATATGGTTAAATGCACATATAAAAAGGATAATCACACAATTATTATGTAGTATCATTAGGTTTGCGTTGACATGGTGAAACAAGTTTGATTTTCTGATTCAGCGCATGCAGTACTGTATTTGAGAACGTATAGATGTTATATTACTAGAGATATTATTATCTCATATTATTTATAGTTTTTTTTTTATTTATAATAAGAAGTGGATTAAACTAAAAAATATACTTCACTTAACTTAACTATAAATTGATTTTAAAAAGCTAACTTTTCCATTATAAATAACGTGTATTTTGATCTCCTTATAATAAATTTTCTCAATTGAATTTTTCTTTACAATAAACAAATTTTGTAAAAAAAATATTTGACTCATATACATATATGCATATTTGTCTCCATATAAGGAATTATTTCAAAAAAAACTTCTGTAGCCCATGGTTAGGTTAGGTTAGAGTGGCCGGTCGCAAAGACCCCGCATAGACCAAATAGGTCTCTAGCGTTACCACGTTGCACGATAACCCGCAAAAGAACGTTATAGATAAGACAGGTCATTCCGATGTGATGGTACTCAGAGTTCCCCACACTCTCTTGACGGAAGCCAGGAGTCTCATTAACCCAATTCCAGGGATTTCCCCGAGATTTTGGAAGTAATGATCTCCCAGACAGTTCGCCCTGGAGCGCACGAGTGCCGGACAGTAGCAGAGTATATGCTCCATTTCCCTTGGTACCCCACAGAATCTACAATTGTCACTATTCAGCCGCCCCGGCCTCTTGGCGTATACCGCAGTCCAACAGTGACCCGTTATAAAACCTACCAGAAGTCTACAATCACTTCTCGATAGTGACAGAAGTATTTTCGTCGACTCCGGATCATAGGATCCCCACATTACCTTGGAAACCCTGCACGTTTCGGTGTTTTCCCAAATTGCCTCTGATCTCCTCCGTATAGCAGAGTCCGTATCTCTAATATTCCGAATTGGAGCCGGGATGGCCATCACCCTATCGAATGGTAACTGGACCCCCGTTTCGCCAATTCGTCCACCGCCTCGTTGCCCTCTATGCCCTGGTGCCCGCGAACCCAGTAGATGTGCACCCTCCTATTGGTACAGAGTCTATCTATCGAGTCCCTACACTCCTGGACGATAGAAGAGTATGAAAATTTGGCGGATATCGCCCTGATCGCCGCCTGACTATCGATGAAAAAGTTTATGTGTGAGCTCCTTGTGCTGGAGCTACGCGCCAAATCAGCAGCCATCTTGGCCGCAAATATATCCGCCTGGAAAATGCTGGCGTAATCGGGGAGCTTATACGATTCCCGAATACCAAGTTCCCGGCAGTAGACTGCAGCTCCAACTCCGCCTTCCATTTTGGATCCATCAGTGTAGAAACTGAAGGTCCTGTGGCCAGATCGGAGCCCTGCCAACCAGCCGTCCTCCTCCAGGGTAACTCGCGGTTTTCGTCCAAGTGACAGCCTCGGAATGGTGTAGTCACTACTACAATCTATTCCGCTTATAATACTGCCGTGACCATAAGGTCTGTATACAAATTGTCCCGTCGCCTTTAAGCAGATCGCAGACTTCCTCGCAGTTCCTTCTGCCACTAGATGAATCGGCTGCAAGTCTAGGATCACATCCAGTGCCGCAGTCGGCGTACTACGCAAAGCACCGGTGATGCTGAGTTCGGCGAGTCTCTGCATGCCCATTAGCATCTTCCGGTACGATATCTTCCTCAAGGCCGTCCACCACACAAGTATCCCGTAGAGTAAGATTGGTCTTGCAACCGCCGTGTAGACCCAATGTGTAAGAGCAGGGCTTAGACCCCACGTTTTGCCCAGCATTTTCTTACATGCGTAGAGCGCATTCGTTGTCTTTCTCACCCTTTCTTCCACATTCAATCTCCACGATAGTTTGCTATCCAGTATTACTCCCAGGTACTTTGTGTGGTGCTTAAGTTCCAGGGTAGTACCCCCTAGTTTAGGCTTCCTCCATGGGCCAATTTTGTACCTATTCGTTAATAGGATAAGGTCCGTCTTCTCGGAATTTACTCCCAGTCCTACTCCGGCCGCCCACTGGCTGACCAACGCCAATGTAGCCTCCATTACAGAACTAATAGTATTCATATCCTTGCCAGCAACTATTACCGCCACGTCATCTGCGTATGCAGTTATCTTTGCTGCCCCGTCCTGAAGTCCATTGAGAAGTTCGTTGACGACAAGCCCATACTTCTGTAGCCCATACTTACAACGCTATACACGGAGCAAGAAGTAAATGTTAGTTAGTTAATTTCTGAAAAATTTAAATAAGAAGATTGAAAGAGTTTTTCAATTAACAGTAGTTTTGATAGTAGCCCCCGTATTCAGTGAACGAAAATTTTGTACAAAGAAGCAATTATCCTTAAAAAAAATACTAGTATAGTATTTAATAAAGGGCTGCATGAATAACTTCATTCCTGAACATACTGAAATGTTTATTCAATGAAGTTCGTATTCAAATAAAGTTCAGACCACTGAACAAAATGTTGTTTTATTCATGCTACTAGCAAACACATTTCGTTTTATATGGCAAACACAAAGACTTTGTTCAATGAAATGACTTTTGTTTTACAGTTTTCACTCTCTCTCATTTTTTTTTTTATATAAATCAGAGCCCAGCAAAAGTACTACACCGTGCTTTTTTTCTCACAATAACATTCGCTCTCACTTTGTAAAAAACAAACAAAATCATTTATTCTCGTACGAACATTCAAACAAGAAGGTTCTGTTGACGCTTGCTTAAGAATAACACTGCAAGAAATGTTCAAGACAGAATGGGAATTTGATTTTTTGTTTGCCGAAATTTTTTTTTATTATATTAAATTTTTTTTATATTATATTATATAAATTATTATCTGATCACTAATTCCACTATAGTTATAAAAAAGATTAACCAGTTTTGGTGTTTAAAAATATTAATGTGTTCTTATAAAAAGAATTAAAAACTCTGCTAATTTTTTTCTTGAGTTTGATTATACATTATGCTGTTAAAAAAAATTATATATGTATTTGATGATATGTCATTTTTAATTTTGTAAAATTATATAAAAATACATACATATGTAACGTGAATCCTAATCAACAAAAATTTTAAATTTTCAAATAATATCTACATTGTTTTGCGATATGTGTTTTGTTTGTGAAAAAAAATTCTTTGATGCCTGTAAAAGGGTCCCTTTTTCTTTCGTTAAAAAGACGTACCTAAATGCAGAAATTATTAAGAAAAAAATAGCCACAAGAATTTGTTGGTATTTTGTGCTTGTAAAAATATTGTTGTTTCTGTACCAATCGTGTTTTCTTTGAAAACACTTTTCTTAAGTAGGTAAAAATATTTAAAAAACAAGTTAAAAAAGTCTTGTTTTCCTACAATTTATGTGTAAACCTATACACATAAAAGCAAATGTGACAGCAGGTAAAATTTTTGTGTAAGAAGATGTGTTTTATTGATTTATTAATGAAACTTTATTGTTTAGCACTATTTTTATTGCTTACTTTTTTATGCTACAATTATATGACCGAGTCCAAAGAGTTAACCTTACTAATTTATGGTATTTATTTAACGCAACTTTGACCTGTTATAATGACTTTATCATCCCAATTATGAATAAAAACTCCCCGGGATTTTTCTCCCTTCTCCCATTTTTCCTATGTAAATTCAATTAAAAAAATGGGAAAGGGAAAAAACTCCCAGGGAATTTTTATTCATAATTGGGCTGTATAAATTTTTGCAGGCAAACTCAGGTGCGCATTTGGTATTTTGTAGAAAATTATTATATACCATTAGCCAGAATTAAAATGTATACACAGATGTTTGAAGTATGAGTAACCCAACAACGTGAATACCCTTTCTATTTTACTTACCACTATGAATACCCTAACTTTTTACTAAAATATCTTTTTCACGTTATAATTCCCATGTAATTTATTTTATTTTTGAATAAATAGACCAGGGAAATCCATTTCTATGCACAATTGTGTATACCAGAGCCCGGCAAAAGTACTACACCGTGCTCGTGCTGCGAGAAATGTTCAAGACAGAATGGGAATTTGATTTCTTGTTTGCCGAAAATTTTTTTGGCAAGCCCGAATGCTTGATATGTAATTGTACGTTATCACAAACAGCAAAATTTAATTTAGAAAGACATTTTAATTCATGTCATAATGAATATAAAAATATTTCTCATGAAGAAAGAAAATGCGTAATTTTAAAATTAAAAAAACCTTTTTACGAAAAAATGATTCTTGATTTTGAGAACTCAAAAGTTGAAAATGTCCATGAGCGATGCAAAAGAAAAGCATCATATGTCGTTGCTGCAGGTCTGGCAAAACATTGCCGTCCTTTCGAAGATGGGCAATTTTTCAAAGAATTGTGCAACGATGTATTAAAATGCTTTGGAGAAAATACTGAACAAATTCGAAATTAAATTAGTTCTAGTCCCTTTTCACCTCGGACCATAACGCGACGAACAGAAGATATCAGTGCATTTATCTACACAAATATAAAAAAAAATTCTTAATTGCAAATATTTTTCTATTTGTTTAGATGAATGCACTGACATTAACGACATAGCGCAGTTAATAATATGCGTAAAAACTTGCAATACTAACTTTGAAGTGCATGAGGAAATGTTAACGTTGGTTGCATTACATGGTAATGTAAAGGGAGAAACTCTTTTTAGGGTAATATGTGACGAAATTTTTTCTTTTGCCGATAAAAGCAAATTTTGTTCTATATGCACCGATGGTGCAAAAGTCATGGTTGGGAAAAACGAGGGTCTTGTGTGTTACCTTTTAAGAAACGACCTTAACATTTATATTTTCCATTGTATAATCCATCAACAGGCATTATTTACAAAAAGCGTAAATATGATGCATACAATGCAAATTGTAACAAAAATAATAAATAAAATACGTGGTGGCCACAATGCTTTGAGCCACAGAAAATTTAAAGCGTTTTTGGATGAAATGAATACTGAATATGGCGACGTATTAATGTTTACAGAAGTGAGATGGCTCAGTAAAGGACGTTGCTTGGAAAGGTTATTCAGTCTTCGGAAAGAGGTGATGTTATTTTTTGAAAATAATCCATCGAATGAATCGAATGAATTACTAAGATATTTAAGAGATAACATGTTTGTATTAGAATTTGCGTTTTTAACAGATATTACCGAATTAATTAATCAGTTAAATCTTCAATTGCAAGGAAGAAATAAAACTGTATTTTCTTTATATTTCTCTGTAAAACAGTTTATAACAAAAGTTCAAACTCTGATTACAAATCATAAAAATAAAAATTTAATTTGTTTTAAAAGAACAAATGAAATATATGATGAATTTTCTAATAATTATAGACTTGACGAATATATTAGTTTACTTCAAGGCATATTAGATAATTGTAACAATCGTTTTTCGGATTTTTCTAAAATTGAGTGTTTATTAGAACTGCATAGCAATCCTTTAACATGTGATGTCAATAAACAGGGTAATGACATCAGAGAAGAACTTTTGAAAACGCGTTCGGATTTAAATATACCGTTGACGGATGGGGTGGAATTCTGGAAAAATTTAAACGAAGAGATATACTTTACAACTAAAAATGAAATTTTTAAATTATACTCTATGTTTGGGTCAACATATATATGCGAGTCCTCGTTTTCAATTTTAAAGCAAATTTAAACTAAACTTAGAAATAGTTTAACAGATCAACATTTAGAGGATCTTCTTCGCATTAAATGTTGCCCATATGAAATCGATATAGATGAAGTTTTTGAAAATGTTATTACAAATAATGAATATTAGTTTTTAACAAAATAAATTAAATTAAATGGTTGTTTTCCATTAAATTTTTCCTCAAGAATCGTTTAAGTTTTATGAAAGTAATTAATTTCTGAATTTATTTTTGTTTTAATATATTAACACGTTTTTATGAAATTATAGTTTTTTTTTATTTTTCTTGAAGAATAGTTTAAGTTTTATGAAAGTTATTAATTTCTGAATTTATTTTTGTTTTAATAGATTAACACCTTTTTATGAAATTAGTTTTTTTTTATTTTTCTTGAAGAATCGTTAAAGTTTTATGAACGAAAGTATTTATTTTCTGAATTTATTTTTGTTTTAATAGATAAACACGTTTTAATGAAATTAAAGTTTTTTTTTTATTTTTCTTGAAGAATCGTTAAAGTTTTATGAACGAATGTATTTATTTTTGTTTCAATAGATTAACATGTTTTAACGAAATTATAGTTTTTTTTTTATTTTTCTTGAAGAATATGATTCATTTAATTTTAATGATTTTTTTGTTTTCTATTTTATATAAAACATACGCTTATGTTTTGAGTTTTTACATTAACAGCCAGATTGATTTTAACAATAACAAAATAACACAAAAATTTCTTTAAGTGCTTCTGAGAGGGAAAGTTATTATTCTCTCACAAAAAACAAAAAGTCTGCATTAGAGATGAGCGATATTTCTGTACCTGTGATTTAATCACTGTTACTGAAAAATCACGAATCACAGTTGTGACCAAATTTGTCAAGTAACAGATACTTTCTAAGTCGTTCTTTTTGTATTTTGTTACATATACAAAATTTATGATATTTCACTGTTTGTGCTTTTTTGAATGAAATGTCGAATGATATTGCTGTTCCTTTCATTCTCTCTTCTATCTTATTAGAATTTTTGTATGCCAAAATTTATTTGTTCAAGTATGTATGTATATGAAAGTAAACAGATTTGAAAGCTCTTACAATTTGTTGTTGTTTCTTTGTAAAGTGCTTACAAAAGCTCTTGCAAAAGCTCGCGCATTGTACATATAGCTTGGCCGCAATTGCTTTAAAAGAACAAAAAACTGATAACCCGTGATCACAATCACAGTTTAAAGGAGCAGTGATTTTTAAATCACATTCACTAATCACAATGATCTTTAAAAATCACGGGATCGCTCATCTCTAGTCTGCATGTATGTGTTGCTGGGCTCTGATATAAATACTCAACAGCAATGTTGCCACTTAGTAAATTTATGTAATTTTTTCTTTTTTGTTACCTTGACAATAATGTATGTAATTTGTAAAGCATTTTTTATATTAAATTAAAATTTTTTTCCTAACAACTTTTTTATGTACTTCCAAGCAAAACACATTGCTAAAAATGTTTTTGAAAATAAAATGAAATTTTTTTGAAGTTTAAAAATTTACTTTAAAAACAATAAATTTACATTGAAAACAAAGTCAAATTTGTATTATTATTATTTTAATATTAATGTACTTCCTTATCTTGTTGCTTTTAAACTTCATGGTTATTTTTGTTTTTTTTTTTATCTTTCCTAATGTTTTTCATTTCTTTCAACTGGCAATACTGACTTTAAAATAAATGTGTTTTTCCATGAACTTATTCGACCTTTATTAAGTGGTTGTTTTGTTTCAGAGTTGTTAGTATTCATATTCACCTGTTTAAGTAAACAAAAAAAACTTCATCTTACTCGTATCATAAATTTCGTGTGTTTGTTGCTTTCATTTCGTATTTATTCATTTTATTGAAAATTATAATGAAAGTTTCATGAACATCATTATTAAGTTTCATGCAGATGTTTAGTATTTAATAAAGCCGTAAAAGGATTAACACAAAAGAAAGCTAAACAATTTATATTCCAGCACTTTATAAAAAATGCTATTATTATAAAGATGAAGAAGACAAGTAATTTATTATTTAACACAAAAGGCTTTATAACAGTTGTTTTCACATAAATTGTAGGAAAACAAGACATTTTTAACTTGTTTTTTAAATATTTTTACTTACTTAAGAAAAGTGTTTTCAAAGAAAAAAACCTTCCGACGCGATTGGTACAGAAACAAAAATATTTTTACAAGCGCAAAATACCAACAAATTCTTGTGGCTATTTTTTTTCTTAATAATTTCTGCATTTAGGTACGTCTTTTTTACGAAAGAAAAAGGGACTCTTTTACAGGCATCCAAGAATTTTTTTCACAAACAAAACACATATCGTTAGCTTAAATGCAAAACAATGTAGATATTATTTGAAAATTTGAAATTTTTGTTGATTAGGATTCACGTTACATATGTATTTTTATATAATTTTAAGTTATTTACAAAATTAAAAATGACGTATCATCAAATAAATATATAATTTTTTTAACAGCATAATGTATAATCACACTCAAGAAAAAAATTAGCAGAGTTTTTAATTCTTTTTATAAGAACACATTAATATTTTTAAACACCAAAACTGGGTAATCTGTTTTATAACTATTACCACGGTGTTAGTGGAATTAGTGATCAGATAATAATTTATAATAATAATTTTTAGTATTGCATAAGAAAAAATAAAAAAGTGTTGTAAAATTATAAGAACCGAATCAATAAACGTATGTAAAATAAAACCTATAATAAATGTGACTATCAGCTTCTTCCACATAGGACTGTTAGACATTTTGAAATTTTTTATCTGAAATATTAAAAATTGCTTTTAAATCTCAAATAATTACCATTTTACAAAGTTCTTTGCTTTGCATGTAAACTTATGAAATGTTACATTATTCTACATTTAAGTCTTAAAATTTAAACTCTAAATAAAAATTGCACGCAAGGCATTGGATGTTACCAAAAGCATTTTTGACCGCACAATATTTTTTGAGTGTAAGCTGAAACAAAATAATATAGCATCCGCTGGACATGCACACTTGTCGAAGTCACATCGACGACTGAATTGAAGAGTATAAAAATATGTGTTAGTAGTGGTGCGCACAATTGTGCAAAGAAATGGAAACCCCTGGTCTATATACTCATCAAAGAAAATGTGAACGATAATGTTGTTCATATGGTTATCAACGACAATATGGACGACATTGTTGTCCATGTGGTCATCAACGACAGGCTGAGCGACATTGTCTTTATTTGTTTTGTGCAAGGCTTACGCGACACTTGTTTGAAAATGTCATAGACGATTTGCACTAGTCTTCGCTTACGTGGCGTGCTGGATTTAACGAGCGTTGTTATATTTCTTTCCCCAATGAGCGTCCGTGATTGTGACTCATAATCTTTAACTTTAATGAACTAATCTTTATTTAAAATAATCAACTCTAAAAGGGGGATAAATTTTAAATTATTTTACACTAATTTCACGTATCCATTATCAAATTTTTCCCAACTCTTTTTTAAGTATATAAAATATTTGTAATCTTTTTCACAGGTATTTTGACTGGAAGCATTTATAAAGATTACGGTTTACTTAAAACTGGATTTCCAGCAGAAAACATTTGCAATAGCTCTGTGTTATTAGTTAAAACTCACGAGTGGGGCCCAAAAGCTTGGGCACCATTCTCAAAAGCCATTTTATTAGTTAGAGATCCAGAAAAGGCAATTATTGCTGAATTCAATCGCCAAAGTGGTGGTCATGTAGGTTTTGCTTCTCCTGATCGTTACAAAAGGACAAAGGGAAAATGTAAGATTCTTATTGCAAAAGGACTTATGTACATTAAATTAAAATGTTATGAAATTAAACTTTTTTTTAGATTGGCAACAATTTGTGACAAATAAATTAAGAGGTTGGGAGCTTATGAATCTTAATTGGGCCCGAAATTTTACCGGAAATCTAAGAGTTGTATTCTATGACGATCTTGTTAATAATCCTGAACCAGTATTAAGAAGCCTCTTAAAATTCCTTCAATTTCCAATCGACGAAGTAAGAAGGATAAAATACTCGATTATTTTAGTCACATTTAAATTATTAAAAAATTTATTTTCCAGCATCTTTTACAATGTGCTCTAACAAGAAAGGAGGGTATATTTCGCAGAAAAAAGCGCATTTTATCATTTGATCCGTATACGCCGGTTATGAGAGCAATACTTGAAGAGAAAAAGCAAAATGTCTATAACATTCTTAGACGCCTGCGTTGAACACACACACACACATACTCGATTGATAACATGTCTTCATCTGTTTTAATAATTTATTTAATGCATAGAAATAAGAATAATTATACCAACTAAATGTAATCGATTGAAATGAGCACATTATCCATTTGCTTTTAGCTTTGGTTATTTTATTTACACAACTTTACTATCGAATAGTAGTACTTCGAATATACAAATAAATTACATTCGTACGTAGTATAATTGAAAATTAGCTAAAATATTAAAAACAAAAAATTTATTACACAATTTTTTTTAGTGATTAAGGAGCTATAAAATAATTTTACTACAAAAATAAACGAACACACCTATTCACTTATATTTGTATGTAACTGTACTAATTTATATATTTATGTATAAGCCAACTTCCATACCTACATACATACTTACATATACATTGTTTTACCTAAAATATTTATTTGATAATATTAATTCATTTAGTTAATACAAACAATTACAATTATTTATACAATTAATGAAAAAAGTATTACTACAATAACAGTGTTAAAAAGTTTTATATAATACAATAATCGTTGGTAACTATGAGAATTATGTTCAAAAATTATTTAATGATTAATTTAAACAAACAAACAAACATATTTTTTCAGTTAATAAAATTAAATAAAACCCTTAAAATTATATTAACATTTATTTATTTTAAAGTTTAAAAAAAAAATTACACTATGCCACAAAAAAAACGAACCTTAACAAGTTAGAGTGCTATATTCGGCTGTGCCAAAACTTTGATACCCTCCACTGAAAGAAGTGGGCTCTACATTGCAAATACATATATATATGTAATTAACTAAGCTTCACAAAAACGAACGTCAGCATTAAAATTGGTAGCGGTTTAGATCTATATTAAATTATTGACCGACAATAAGAAAGTTTTATGCGTTTCTTGTTAGAACTTTGGACTGGCTTGACTAAAATATCATGATTTGTAACAGTTTTAACCGAACTAAAATAATTTTTAGGAGGGTAATTTCTATTGGACCTATGGTAAATTATGGACCAATCATCGCAAAATTCTAAAGACTGATTTATGGTATTACAAAAAATAAATTAGAATAAATTTCAATACAGCAGTGTAATTAGTTATAGTGTAAACCGTGAATTTCTCAAAATTGCACGATATTTATTCTGGCCATATGAATCTTAGTTGGAAGAAATTTTACGGCAATATCTATATCTGTTATGGTTTTAGGCGAATTTAATTGTTTTCCCAAAGTGGGCTTTATTTGGTTTTAGGCGTAATAAACTGTTTTCCGAGAGTAGGGTTTATATGGGGCCTAGAGTATATTATGGACCGATCTTCAAAAAATTGTACAGTGTGATTTCTGGTCCTATAAAACTGTCACGTACAAAATTTAAGAGTGATAGAGTTATTGATTTTGGTGTTAGGCGTAATAAACTGTTTTCCGGGAGTAGGGTTTATATGGGACCTCGTGTAAATTATGGACCGCTCTTCAAAAAATTTTATAGTGGTCTGGTCCAAAAAAACTGTGACGTACCAAATTTTAGTATGATAGTTTTATTTATTACGGTTGTATGCGCAGTAAAATGTTTTGTGGGTGTAGCGTTCGTATGGGGTCTAGGGTTAATTACACTATGTGTGATATAGTTGTGCTGGAAAAATGATTTTTCCAAAAAAAAATAAACCTTTTGCTCCACGATGGACGTTGGCACGCTGGTGTATTCGGCTATAGCTCGCCGGGATTGGGAGGTTCGTGTCCATCTAGGTTTGCACAATTATCAACTTTACTCTTTCGTGCCACTATGGAAATATGTAAAAAAAAAAAAGGAAGCAATAAAAAAAACCGAGCAACAGTGTACAAAATACCTAATGAAAAGGGTAAAGACCTATAATAACGGACGGACATTTCGATGACAGAAACTTTCACACTACATTGGTTTGGCCGGACTCGAATCCTCGGGACAAGGTGCAATGGTCCCGGTCAGGCTGCCCACCCCATATGACAGGTTAATGTCAACCGTGACATTACCTTTTGCCTGAAAAAAAATTTTAAGTAATGTCCCTGAAGTTACTTACCACGCCTTATTCGATTTTAGCTACATTTCAACCGGTATAAATCAATTAACGCATTTTGACTTAAATTTTTACATACAAAAAAAAATTATGTTTATTTACAACAAATAGTTTAATCTATTTGACAATATCTACAATATCATACTAATGGCTTATTCTAGATCATTGTAAAAGAAAGTATTCTTAAATAAAAAAATTATTTAAGGATCCCAATAGGTATCCTGATTCAAAAATTGCTTAAACTTATTTTAATAAATACCCATATGTATTTGTTTAACTTGTATATTTGTTTTCTTAAAGCCTCGAAGTATTTATATTATTTATTTTTATTTCATCGATTCTCTTAATCATACACGTAAGTACGGGTCAGTTCGTATCGGGGCCTAAGAGTTTTATTCAATCAACTACCCAATCAACTTCTCAAGCTTTCGATCACTAATTTATTTCCCTAGTTATTCACCTAGTTGTCTATGTATAAATTTTCAGTAACTAGTTTAGTTAGTTTTAGTTATACTTAGTTATTTATTTGGTTATATTTTCAGTTATTAATTTGGTTAGTTTTGTTTATTATTTATTAAGTTGTTCGTTATCTTATCTATTAAGTAATTCTTCAGTCATTTATTTATTCATTATATAGTTCTATGTTTACGTATTTATTTTTAAGTATTTATTCATTATCCGGTTATATAGTCAAATGTTTGTTTAAATGTTTATTCGAATGTTTCGACTATTCTTTTTTTTTTTTTTGAACATTTATTAACATATCTATATTTAAATATTTATTCGGAAATTTTATTCGTAGTTTCATTCAAAATCTTCATTTAGTTATTTATACACCTATTAGTTATAATTAGTATTGTGGTTATTTTATTGAACTTTTAATGGTTTTTAATCCAAATTTAGATATTTTAATTAGGCTTAAGTTCATTGAATTTAATTTGCATTAAATTATTTTTATGAAGAAAGGAATTTTTACAACATGGAAGATTAATTAAAATTGTTATTGATAATTTTCATTCTTGACTGACCTGGGATTCGAAGCCAGGCTGTCTGGCGTGTGATTCGAACCCAGGCGGCTGGTTACCCTGACATGTTTCGACCTCAACCACTAGGTCTTCTCAAAGGGATTTGCCGTCTTACACTCGCAGCCATCGATGACTGCTGACGTCAGTAGTCAAACATCAATCCTTAAACCAAATTGTATTTTAACCTTTGGTAGATCGAAATTTGCTTTTTGAATGATTATCCATTTTTAATTGATCTCACATGCTTTTCCTTACTTCTGTTTTTTCGTACTCTTGTCAAGAATTCTTCTTGAAGTCCAAAGTACCTTTTTTTTTTTTTTTTTTTTTTTTTTGTTTTTCTTGTTTTTGTCTTCCTTTTTTTCTAGTTGACCTTTTTCAGCACAACTTGAAGGACAAATGTAAACATAGCTCGTGCCTTAGCTGTTAACAATAATTAGTATTGTGGTTATTTTATTGAACTGTTAATGGTTTTTAATCCAAATTTAGATATTTTAATTAGGCTTAAGTTCATTGAATTTAATTTGCATTAAATTATTTTTATGAAGAAAGGAATTTTTACAACATGGAAGATTAATTAAAATTGTTATTGATAATTTTCATTCTTGACTGACCTGGGATTCGAAGCCAGGCTGTCTGGCGTGTGATTCGAACCCAGGCGGCTGGTTACCCTGACATGTTTCGACCTCAACCACTAGGTCTTCTCAAAGGGATTTGCCGTCTTACACTCGCAGCCATCGATGACTGCTGACGTCAGTAGTCAAACATCAATCCTTAAACCAAATTGTATTTTAACCTTTGGTAGATCGAAATTTGCTTTTTGAATGATTATCCATTTTTAATTGATCTCACATGCTTTTCCTTACTTCTGTTTTTTCGTACTCTTGTCAAGAATTCTTCTTGAAGTCCAAAGTACATTTTTTTTTTTTTTTTGTTTTTCTTGTTTTTGTCTTTCTTTTTTTCTAGTTGACCTTTTTCAGCACAACTTGAAGGACAAATGTAAACATAGCTCGTGCCTTAGCTGTTAACAATAATTAGTATTGTGGTTATTTTATTGAACTGTTAATGGTTTTTAATCCAAATTTAGATATTTTAATTAGGCTTAAGTTCATTGAATTTAATTTGCATTAAATTATTTTTATGAAGAAAGGAATTTTTACAACATGGAAGATTAATTAAAATTGTTATTGATAATTTTCATTCTTGACTGACCTGGGATTCGAAGCCAGGCTGTCTGGCGTGTGATTCGAACCCAGGCGGCTGGTTACCCTGACATGTTTCGACCTCAACCACTAGGTCTTCTCAAAGGGATTTGCCGTCTTACACTCGCAGCCATCGATGACTGCTGACGTCAGTAGTCAAACATCAATCCTTAAACCAAATTGTATTTTAACCTTTGGTAGATCGAAATTTGCTTTTTGCTATCCCTTTTTATTAAGCTGTATTTTTTTTCTTTTTTTTTTTTTGGTATTTATTTATTTACTATTTTGTAAGGTATTGAAATGTTTTTTATTCATGTTTCGAATATCCATTCGAATAATTACCACCAATGTTTTTTTTTTTTATATCTTATTTAAATATTTACTCATAAGCTCGTTGAAACGTTTATGTGAGTAAGGTTTCGGCCAGTTATTCGAATGTTTATCCAAACATTTGTTTACGTTTTTTTTTAGACAAATATTTATTGAAATGTTTATTTAAATGTGTATTGGAATAAGTTTTTTTCCTGACGTATATTTATCAAAAACAAAATTTCCTTTTTTTTTTTTTATTTTTTTATTTCGCTTCAAAATGTATTCGAATATTCATATAAACATTTATTTAAGCATTTACTCGGATATTTATTTAGAAGTTTATACAGTGGTTTATTAAACTATCGAAGCAAATATATATATATATTTTTTTTGTTGTTTATTCATTTGATTATTTAATTGGGTTTTTATTAACTATTCATTTGAATCTTTATTTGGAACAGTTATTCGAATATTCACCCTAGATAATTATTCGAATATTGGTTCGGGTGTTTATTTAGCGCCCATATCTTTGTTTATTTGCTTAGATTTTTATTTTGTCATTTATACATTTAATTATTCTCATTAAGTTACTTTTAGTCATTGATTTAGTTACTCATCCGGTTAGTTTAGTTATGTATTCGTCCAGTTTCAGTTATTTATTTCATTAGCTATTTAGGAATTGTTAGTATTTATTTTTAGTATACATTTCTAAATATTCATTTTGTTACTAATTCAAATCTTTATTCAATCATTTCTCTCTTCACCATACATTCAGGATTAGCTTGGTTTTTCTTATGTAATGCCAAGAGAATTTACCTTTCGTATGGTTTCTTTTTTCTATTTTCCTTTTTTTTTTCTTTTATTTAAGGGACTTTTTATTTCTTCTGACCTACGTATGATAGTTTTTTTTTTGTTTTTTTTTTTTTTATTTTATTTTTAATATTATGAACTTATTGATGTTACGGGTAAATTCAAATTATTTTCGGTTTTTATTTCTAATAAAATTAACATATTGAAGTTACCGGTAAAGTCAAATCATTTTAATGAATTTTTATATTAAGGTTATTAGAGACAATATATATCTATATTTAAGTAGTTATTTTATATAGATGACCAGGCATAATGACATATTTTCTTACTAAATGAGTTAAAAAAAACCGAAAGTTCTTTTTTCCTTTTTTTTAAAAAATTTTTTTTTTTTATATATTCATAATACCTGATTACTATATCACTAATGATAGTCTTATCCTAAGTATTGGACCCAGTTATAAAACCATCATTAGGCTAACATTCGTAATTATAAGGACCATGGCAATCATATCGAAAATACTATTTATAAGAGCTAATGTTAAATATAGGTAATATATGGTTACGACTATATTTGTGAAAAAAAATTTGGTTTAATATAATTAGGGTTAATGAAAACATTTCACATACCAAATTTAGATTCATGAATGTAATATTTTTAATTTGTATCCATTTTAATTATAAGCCTTTTTTCTTGTCAAAAAAAAAAGCATGTCCAAACTTGAGGGGCCAAACGGTATGTTTTCTGCGGTTAAATAAATGTTACCTGTAGGATTTGAAACACTGGTATTGTCCAAGCTGAGCTTATGTAGTTTGATGTGGTAATTTCGAATGTTGCTGAGTAGTCAATGAGGTTGTTTTATTGCTGTGATTTCGTTATCTTAATTTAGGGGATTTCTTTATAGTTGTTATCGCTGATGCTTGTACAGATGTTGTTGTTTCAGGATTTAAGGTTGTTTGCTATTTTATTAAGACGCAGTTGTGTGTTGTTGCTATTTGTTTGTTGTTGTTGTATTTCGAGGGTTGTAGTTGTTGTTTGCTATTTTATTAAGACGCAGTTTTTTGTTGCTGCTATTTGTTTGTTGTTGTTGTAGTGATTCAATCTCATCGGTTGGTGTTAACAATGTAAAGTGGGCTTGGTTCAGTGGTGGCTACTATGCAAATTGGCTTTCTTGGAGAACGTGGTTAACACAAGCGTATCAAGTGGATGACTCAGGATAAGGCAAATTTTCAGAAACCAAAAGATAGCACGTGGTTGTACTATGTTTCAATAGTCAAGCATGCATGACGTTTGTTTAGCGGTACTGCTTGAGATTGTGGTGAACCTATAATTGTGCGTCGTAACATGTGCAATCATGCCGGTTGTGGTAAACATTTGATTTTGTTACACCGCGTGCCGTACCCTCGTTTTCGGAAGCAAGTTTACCTTGGCCATCAAGCGAGGCCTAATTGATAGATGTGCGGGAGCTGGCCACTTGTTCTCCGTTTTTGTGCACTTCTTCTATTTAATTTTTCTCCTTTTTTCAAATAATCACGTTTTGCCCGTTTTTCTAGATTCTTTGTTAATTTGGTGTTTTATACCGTTTTCCTAGAAACTTTTTCGCGAGCCACTGAATTTCACTAATATGTCTCCTTTTTTTTATTTTTATTTTCGTAGTTGTTTTAATATAAAACCACTTACTTTTAAATTTTCTAATTTTCAACTTTTTCACTGTACTTAGAACACCATACCACTTCACTGACACTTGTTGAAACCACTTGTTATTTGACCACTATATTGGATAAAGTTTCTATTAGTTTATTAAGAGTAAAATGAAAAAACTAACCGAAACTCTTGTGTACATGTGATTTTGCCTCTCTTTCTAACTAATTAATTCCACTCGACTACGGAACATATATCTGTACTGCTTACTACTATGCTTTATATTAGTTAGTAATCGCGGAAATAATGGTTAACACTAACTAGTTAGTCATAACGTAAATAGAGGTTAGCACTAACTAGTTATTAATAGCGTAAAAATTGGTTAGTACTAACCTTTATAAAATAATGTTTTTTTTTATTTTAGTTTCAAAAAAGTTTTTATTAAAAAAATATAATCAAGCAGGCTTCATTAAAGTTTATAATAGTTGTGGGTGTGGGACCACGTAACGTCACTTCTGTGGCTGCTCTATAACGTTCCTTTCTTACATGGGTCTGTAAAGAAATATTATTTTGTTAACAATTTGTGCCTAAAAAGCAGAATACATACATCCATACATACTTGAAAAGTCATCAGGATTTTAAATATTTGGTATAATTTGGTCCTTTATTATCACCACCAAATCTTTAACGAGTATCCCGGCAAAAGCAACCATCCGAATGACCGCTACCTGTTTGAAGACCACTTCTTTTAACACGACTGTTTCGTACATGGCCTGTTATTTCCAGAAAATTTACCACCACGTGTGTAACACATATGTTAGAGTGGAGCAATGAATGTAAAATTGTTGCAAGTGTATTAGTAAATTGTTTTTTTTTTGGTTTTGGTTATGCATTTCTTGTAGGGAAGTTTAGTGTAAAAACGCTTAATTCAAATCAACCACAGTGTTGTCACATATGCTAGATGAAAAAACAGACAAGCCGGGGTCATGGCGTTATAACATAATGCGGGTACGCTGAATCCAGTGGTGCCCGCGGTTTTTTAAGATTGGCTCTGGTTTTCGAGATATACCGTTATTTCGAAAATGGAGGAAGTTGCACAACATATATTCGCGTAACCGAAATTCCGCAATAAAATTTCATTTAAGTAAAACTTTTTTTCTAATATGAGTAGTCGTTATTAAAACATAATTTTTAAAAAACAAAAATTTCGAAATTTTGTTAAAAAAATTGCTTTTCTAAAACGACTGCGGATATTAGAAAGAAGTTTTACTTTTCTTAAAGGAAACTTCATTGCGGAACATATGTTGTGCAAACTCCTCCATTTTCGAAATAACGGTATATCTCGAAAACTAGAGCCAATCTATAAAAACCGCGGGCACCACTGGATTCAGCGAATTATGTTAAAACGCCAGGTGCCCAGCTTGTCACGAAAAAAGTGTCAATTTCTTGCACAGTGTTATGGACCGATCTTCACGAAATTTACCAGTGTGATTTCTAGTCCCGAAAACTGTACCGTACCGAATTTAATTATGATAGCATTATTGATTACGGTTTTAGGTGTACTAAAGAGTTTTCCGGGAGTAGGGTTTATATGGGGCCAAGTGTAAATTATGGACCGATCTTCAAGAAATTTAACAGTATGAGTTGCAGTTGTATAAATAATTCGTGCAAGATTTTATATCATTCCGTGCATTATTCCAACATTTTTGATAGTTTTTGTATCAAAATTATCAATTTTTTTAGGGTAGTGATTCCACATTTTGATTCATAGTTCTGATCCTACTTAACCGATGTAGCTGGATTCCAATCCCAAACTGCTTAGGACAACTACAAGAAATTTGAGACCAAGTATGTTCTTTTGTTTTTCGAAAGTGAGCGTGTTTTCAACAGTCGGAACGACAGATGGACATGGCTAAATCGACTTAGAATTACTCAAGTAGCCAGAATATATATACTTAATGGGGTCTTAGATGTATAATAAAAAAGTTTCACATGGTTTGACAAACTTAGTATACCCTCAGTCACAACTAGTGGTGGTGGAGGGTATAAAAATTAGATTTTTTTAACCAAATTGTGGCTACTGAACACAAATATGGCATTCATTTATTTATCTTAAGAAGCGTTTCCGAGATATTCGCCAATATTATGGTTTTCTGCAGTTATTTTAGCTATTTCGAAAAATTTTCAGACTGTTCATCTGAATTGTACAATATATATATGTATACAAGATACCAATTGTGATTTTTAATTGAACTGTTTTTTAACTGAAGTTTTTTAATTTTTAATTAGGGATTAAGTTCATAAAATGTAATTTTTATTAAATTATTTTTTATTGAAGGAAGGAATTTACAACATGAAATTAATTAAATTTTTTTTGATACTTCTTGACTAAACACGGGATTGAACTCGGGTCGGATATACAAGATATTTAGATATGCATAGATATGTCTTTTCTCTTTTAGCCCATATCTATCCTGGGTCGATCGGCCTATTTTTATTTTTTTGCGTTTTTTTTTCAAAATTCGCAATAAAAAAAATTTAAAACCTTTTTTTTTTTTTTTTTTTTTTTTACGTACTAAGTGTAAAATAGTTATCAGCGGGCCAAAAATTAAAAAAATAACGGCATATTTAGTGAAAACATCCGAGTTTGAATTTTCATAAAAATTTGTTTAATGAATGCTACTACTGTATTTAGGTACCCTATTGCGGGTTAAGGCTTAAGTTTATGCCAGCTGAACGAAGTAAAAATTTGTATAAATTTGTTTTTGTTTTCAAGGTACATAATCTCTCACACGAATTTTAGTTTTAATTTTTTAAAAACAGGCTGTAAAAGGTGGATCTAGAACTACGATCGGCAAAATCAGGGCGCCGCGTTTTCTCTTTTATTACGTCCGTGTGCACACACATTAAAAAGAATTAAACAACCTATCGCACTGTTTCCTCTAAAGAGTGTCAACTCAAAATTTTTAAATTTTCTCTTTTTGCAAGAAATCGAAAATCTTACATCATTTTCTCTAGTATTTTGTCAAAAAAATTGGAATGGTTTCCCACTTTGATATAAGCGTCAGGGATGTTACATAGGGTTTTAAATTTTGTACCAACTTCCAAAAAAAATGTACTATTTAGATCTTCACGGTACCATTTTTTTACTTTTTTTATATTTTATAAATGGATTTAAGCATTTTACAGAATTATGGGACGTTAAATGTGAAAGTTATAAAAATAAAACAAAAAAAAAAAAAAAAGCAGGATTTGCAAAATCTGTGGTAAAAATGAAAAAAAGTAGTTACACAGATTTTGAATAATGTTGCCTCGTCTGTGGGTACCATAAGTCCCCTTTTACAAAGTTGCAAGTGAAATGCAGACAGACGAAGTATGTAGGCGAGAGAGGAAAAAAGTAAAGTGTGTCACGGATACAGCGTCGGACCCTTACCAACAAACTTCGTCTGTCTGCCTTTCACTGGCCACATTGTAAAAGGGGACTGAGAGCGCTATACACAATTCTAATCGCATATTTAAGCGCCCATTACATTAACGATTTGTTGTACAACATAAATGCAATGAATGCGTTTGCTATACTAAAAATTCAAAAAGGGGGAACTACGACAAATTTTTAATTTGTAGCACCACGGTACTTTAGAAGTTCAAAATGTACCAACAAAAGTACCAACTTTAACATCCCTGTAGTGCGATTCACTAACTTTTAAAACTTTATTAGGTGTTAACTTTAACCACACATTTTGATGTTTGCACTAACCACTATTTGATTCACTAACTTATTTTTAACCATGGTAAACAGGTTTATATTTTTCTGTATTCAAATTGATATTACGTGGCAACTCTGCCAAGCGAAATGTCAAAAAAGGAGAAAATAACAAAGAAGAATAAAAAAAACAAAAACCTTGTTATTTGTAAATTTAAAATATTTTTATGCAAAGTAAGTAAAACATTATAAATTTTTACTATTTTATTAATTACATATATTTATTAACGCTTGTAGATTTTAAAACATAATGTCTAATACTTCTGCCAAAAGAAGCCGCGCGTCTGCCGAGCAGCTAAGTCAAATGGTTGACTTCATGACAAACAACCCGGGACTTGCTGGCGGTAAATTTTAAAAGCTCCACGGAAAATTGGAGGGCGACAAAAAGTGGAATGAATTGTCCGAAAACCTTAATTGTCTTGGCGGGGCGGTTAAAACGGTCAACCAGTGGCAGGCGGTAAGTAAACATATTTCAATAAATATAAGAAAATGTAAAATTTGACACAAGCGGCATTAAGTGACATGGAAAGGCGGGTAGTTGCCATTATCGGCAACGATTATATTGAGGGTCACGCATCCGTTGCCGAAAATGTTCCAATGGAAGAGGTAAGTTACAGTGACGTTAATATGTATGACTAGCTCCAGCAAATACTTTTTCCATTAGAATCTGCAAATATTACTCGAAGATGGTGAGGATATTGTAGTGCAATATCACATACAGGAGAAGCATTTGATGTGCTATGTGATACGCCAAGCACTTCGAAGAGGACACCTCAAAGAGGTGTGGTGAATGAGGGTATACTAAGTTTGTCATTCCGTGTGAAACTTTTTTATTATACATCTAAGACCCCATAAAGTATGTATATATATTCTGGGTCCTTGAGTAATTCTAAGTCGATTTAGCCATGTCCGTCTGTTGAAAACACTCTCACTTTCGAAAAACGCAAAAAGACAAACTTTTTCTCAAATTGCTTGTTGTTATCCTAAGCAGTTTGGGATTGAAATCCAGCAACATCGGTTTAGTAGGATCAGAACTATGAATCAAAATTTGGAACCACTACCCAAAAAAAATTGATAATTTTGATACAAAAACTAACATAAATGGTGGAATAATGCACGGAATGACAAAAAATTTTGCACGAATTCGCTTTATACGACTGCAAATCATACTGTAAAATTTCGTGTAGATCGGTCTATAATTTACCATAGGCCTCATATAAACCCTTCTCGCGGAAAACAGTTTATTACGCCTAAAACCGCCATAAATAACGCTAGCATACTTAAATTTGGTACGTCACAGTTTTATAATACGTCAAATCACACTGTAACATTTTTTGAAGATCGGTCCATAATTAACACTAGGTCCCATATAAACCCTACTCCCGGAAAACAGTTTAGTACGCCTAAAACCGCAATAAATAACGTTAGCATACTTAAATTTGGTACGTCGCAGTTTTATAGGACCAGAAATCACACTGTAAGATTTTTTGAAGATCGTTCCACAATTTACACTAGGCCCCTTATAAACCCTACTCCCGGAAAAACGTTTAGTACGCCTAAAACCGCAATAAACAATGCTATCAAATTGAAATTCGGTACGTCACAGTTTTATAGGACGGGAAATTCAGAAATCGTGAAGATCTATCCATACTCTCGGAAAATAGTTTATTGCGCCTAAAACCAAATAAAGTCCACTTTGGGATTTATAGATATTGCGGTGAAATTTTTTACTTAAATTCATATGGCAAGAAAAACTATCATGCAAATTTGTGAAATTGACTGTTAACGCTAAAACTAATTACACTGCTGTATTGAAATTTATTCTAATTTATTTTTTGTAATACCAGAAATCAGTCTTCAGAATTTTGGGATGATTTGTCCATAATTTACCGTAGGTCCAATACAAATAACGCTCCTAAAAATTATTTTAGTCCGGCTAAAACTGTTACGAATAATGATATTTTTCTCAAGCCAGTTCAAAGTTCTTACAAGAAACGAATAACATTTTCTTATTGTCGGTCAATAATTTAATTCAGGTCTAAACCGCAACCAATTTTAATGCTGACGTTCGTTTTTGTGAAGCTTAGTTAATAATATATATGTATGTATTTATCATATAGAGCCCACTCTTGTCGATGGAGGGTATCAAAAATTCGGCACAGCCGAATATAGCACTCTAATTTGTTTATCTTAAGCTTTTTATAAACCTTTTAAAAAACTATTATGATTAAGGCTAACATTTTTCAATTACAATTAACAAGAAAAACGTTAATGTAATAATGCCATTATCGAGTGGCATATAATATGAGTCTTATTCATAACAATTTATAAGAGGTTTAATAACGATCATTTATTTTTGTTTCAGACTTAAAGAGTAAAGTATTTCTCTGATACTTATGTATTTTTTTTTTATTTTTGTTATTTAATTTTAATTGCTTTGTATTCTTTTTAATTGTTTTTGTTGTTTATTATTATTTTAAATTTTGTTTTATGAAATGTTTGCTTTATTTCTTTGAATTTTGTTTAATTTATCTTATTTATTTTTTAATTATTAACAGTATCCACTGCCTTTTATTCTATGTATGTATATATTTTTTATTTTTGTTTTTAAATTTTAGTTGCTTTTTTATTTTAATTATTTGTCTTTAGAATTGTTTGCTTTTATTATTTTTAATTTTTTTTTTAATTTTTGTTTAATTTCATTGAATGGTGTTTAGTTTATCTTTTTAATTATTTTTATTTATTAGCATTTCCCACTGCCAATTTGCGAATTACACAATTTTTATTTTCAATAAAAAATAAATAAATAAATGAATAATAAAGTCGTGTTATTTCACAATTGTATTAAAAAAAGGGTTTTATTTAATAAAATAAGAAAACATATACATATATGTATATAGAAATATAAAAAAAATACATATCTTTATAATTGCACAAAACATGGTATTGTTAATTGCATCAGTTACTCGATGTATGCAACGACTTACTGATGACTGGCATTGCTCTCCTACAGGGCGTTGGTAACATCCAGTTGCATAGAAACGTAAAGTCGCTAGCACCTGCAAAACAATATTTTTTTTCTATAATAATATTTGACTATGTATATATGTAAAATTGCTTGTTTTTCAGCCGATATTCCAGTAATCCTAGAACGTTGGAACACAATTTCTTCAGCCAATTCCGGACTTAAACGGTAGAGATTTTTAAATTCTGTTGATGCCAACTAAAAAGGATTATCCGTATCGCGAAGATCACGCCGGTTGACTAAAGGAACATTATCAACTGGCCCATTTTCCAACAAATTGTAGGCTAAATACTTCAAGGCCATTATATTTAACGATTGTATAAATAAACACTTTTCTGAACAAATTAAACCACACCAAAAATGCTGGTGTAAATAAACCACAGTTTGTTTTGCTAAAAATAACAGCTGACTGAAGAAGCTGGCTTTAAACGCCAGCAGATATCGTTTAAAATGTTAGTGAATAGCAAAATGGTTAATTTTGTTGTTAACATTTTTAAACGAAAAAATTGTGGTTAAAAAAGCATAGTGAATCGCACTACTGATAAGAGTACATATCACAGTACAACATTTTTCAGGTGATTGATTGGGATAATTGATAATTGTTTATGAAAGTAGACCCAAAAAGAAGAACTTCCGCATCATTAGTTTGGTCAAGGTACATCAAATAATAATTTAAAAATTAATTTGAAGTTAGTAAGTATCGTATAGGGGAATTTGTCACGTTTAAGGCTTTTTTCTTTGTCATAACTTGAGAACTACTAGTCCGAATAAGCTGAAACAATTTTAAAAAAATTAAGAATTACAATTCCTTTAATCGTTTAATCGATGAACGCGTTTCGCTTTTATTCACAATTAAGTAAAGGTATGAATTTCAAAAATTTGCTCGAGATATCCACAAAATTCTTTGGAAAAAACATTTATGACTTTTTTTTATGATTCTCAAAATTAAAAAAAAGGAATAAACAGAAGGTTATTTGATTTTTATGATTGCGGTAGCAAAGTAATAAGCGTTAATAAATGTGAGTGGACAATTAAAAGGAAAAAAGGAAAGTGCACTTTTTTAATTATTTGGGTTTTTCCGTTAGTTACCTTAATGATTTTTTTTACGGAAATTGCACCAACATTTATGAGTGCTCATGTTTTGGAACCTATCGAAAACATATTTCATAAGTACCTGCCAGTTAATATTTGTAGTATTTTTAGGTGCGAGAAGTACAAGTGAATTTTTCTCCGGTTTTTAAAAGTGAATAACAACAAAACATATAATATATGGAAAATAACAAGTGCCCACAGTTGGATAATTTTTGTTACGTTTGTGGTCATATCGTCCCAAAAAGAGGCCAACTGGATCGAAAAAAATTGATTACTGAGGAATTCAAAACAGCGTATTGTCATTATTTTGATGAAGCAGATTTAAGTGGTGCAAATTTTACGCCGAACACAGTGTGCAAAAATTGTTATAAAACCCTTCTAATGTGAAAACATGGAAAAGGTGGACAGTTTTCTTTTATGAAGCCAGTAATTTGGGTGGAAGACCTAACTGGACATGATGAATCCAGGTGATACGCATGCATAAATTCTCGTCATGGATTAAACAGAAAACGATTGAAAACAAAAGTATACATTGCTGCTTTTACTGCCACTTTTGCAGTTAAACGCGCTGCTGGTACCGATACACCTAAACCTCCGAGTCTGGATACTGTGTCCCTGCAAGCCGAAACCGTTTTCACCAATCCGACAAATTTGAATGATGCTGATTGGACACCCGATATTGAAAATAATGGGCCAAAACCGCTAACACAAATCGAAATGGATTACATTGTGGCTAAGATGGGACTATCACAACAAAACTCCGAAATGTTGACATCATTTTTGAAAAGCAGAAAACTGACACAGCAAAATGTCAGCGCAACATCATACGGACAACGCCAAGTTGATTTTCAGAAATTTTATTCCGTTGACAAATATGAATAACCTACGAAGAAAATAAGGTCTTCAGAACCACAAGCGTCAACTTCAACGAGGATGGATAGTGACAATAATTGAAAATGTTCTAAATTTTGTTTCCATGCATAGATAACATATATGTAGATATCGCATATTTTCTGTGTAAGAATAGCTGTAATATGAATCGGAATGTTTATTTTTTTAAGCAAAAAAAAAGAATCAATAAAAAAGTCATTAATGTTTTTTCGAAAGGATTTTTATGAATTAAAAATAAAAAATTTCAATTTTTTGGGCAAAAAATATTTATTTTCTTCATACATTTATTTATAACTGCGAAATTGTTGCTTATGTAGCGAAACGTTGTATGAAAAGATTAAGGGAATTGTAATTCTCAATTTTTTAAAATTGTTTTAGCTTATTCGGACTAGTGGTTCTCGAGTTATGACAAAGAAAAGATCCTAAAACATGACAAATTCCCCTATACGATACCTACTAACTTCAAATTAATTTTTTTTGAATTTAATTTGCATTAAATTATTTTTATGAAGACAGGAATTTTACAACATGAAATCAATTAAAATTTTTATTGATAATTTTTCATTCTTGACTGCGCTGAGATTTGAACCCAGGCGTTCACGGACATCTTTAAAGATTGATGTTTGACTATTGACGTCATCCGGCTGCAATAGCCGAGTGAGTAAGACGACAAAGGAAGAGATTGTGTGGTTACAATCGAAACTAGTCTGGGCAACCTGTCCGTGAACGCCTGGCATGAATGGAGTCTCAGTAAGCAAATTAATGGGAGTCTGAACATCCTTAGCAGTTGTAAGTATCGGAAAAGCAGTATTTGTATTTGAAGTAGGTGTCGGTTTATTAATTAATATTTCAACATTATTCGCGGGTGGATTATTATAAGCAATTGTAGTATTCGGAAAACCAGTATCATCAGGATTATCTTTATTTAAGAATCTTGGTGATTTTCGACGATTTGGAGACGGTGGTTGGAGTTCATCTAATGACTTAAAGTCATCAAATAACTTTCCATAAGAATTGACTTGCTCAGATAAGTTACTTAGATTTTTTTGAATTTCCATAAAAATTTTTTTTTTTTGCTTTGAAAGAAGCGGTAAAAATCGGCACCAATTTTTTGACATTCATTACACCGCAAATATCTTATGCTTCGATATTGATTCAGCCACTAAGACAGATAAGCCACTACATTTAAAATGACATAAACCATGGCAAAGCCAGCAAATAATCATTCTCTCATCATTACCTTCCAAAGAACAGCCTTTTTTTACACATTCCATTATAAAGGGATTTATTTACTTTTATTGGGAAACTAAAAAATTTATAAACTGTTAAACAAATACCCACATAAGAAAATATCTAAATAAACAATACCATATCAACATATTGTTACGAAAGTAGCTTTAGTTAAGAATAAGTTTGATTTATTAGTTATCTTGTATTTATTAGTTATTTTGTATTTGTTATTAATTTTATTAGTTTAAATTGTTATTGTATTAGTTATGCATATTTCTAATGTAAAAATCACTGGTCAGAACTTTCTAGTACAAATGTATTGTTTAATTGATGTGCATAATTGTATAACATAAAAGGGTTAAGATTATTGTTAACCCATAAAGTATGCTTTAGTTTATTGATGTATAATAGCTCAATTTAAATTCGGCCATATGTGAATGCATAATGATATTAGCTGTTAAGATAATAAAAGAATGGCTCAGAAATTTCGAAAATGTTACAGACATTTCGAAAACGTCGAATGTTCTAGAGCAGGGGTCACCAACTAGTGGACTGCGGTCCGGATCCGGACCGTAGACATATTTTACAATACAAAATATTTTACATTATGTAACAACAAATTCATGAGAAATATTTTCGTCTCGACATCAGCCTTTGTTGATGATTTCTTACCATTGTATCAATCAGAAAACTGTGCTTTGCTGCAAACTCAATCTTAATCTCGAGAGAACAATGCAAGGAGTGATGGAAAAAATAAATTTTGTTTGGGCAAAACCAGCACTGAAACATCGTGAATTGAAAATATTTCTTGACGTAGTGGATGCTTAATATGACGATCTGTTATTGCATAATAATGTGAAATGGTTAAGCAAAGGCTGCGTTTTACCTTTTAAGAAGACTTGAAGACATTTCTTTTCAAAATTAAACTAACGTCAACAAACGATTACTTAAGTTTTCTTAATGATAAAGAAAACGTTAAAACACATCAATAATCTGAACCTTGAACTTTAAGGCAAAGGAAAGCTTGTATGGGAGCTCCTGACAGAAGTAAAAAGCTTTTAGCGAAAACTTGATCTTTTCAACATTAATCTGGATAATGAAGTCCTAATTTAAAAAAAAAATCTGTAATGACAACAAGCTTACCGTCAGCCAATACAACACATTCATTGAGGATCTAAAATCGGAATTTGAAATTATATTTGCAGATTTTAAGAAAATTGGGAATGTCGTCGATATCCTCAGTAACATTTACTCTCTGAATCCTGGGGATGAATGGAGTAATGAAGCGGTAAATATTTTCGGGAGTAAGAAAGCTTCTCTCTAGATGGAAATGTTCGATTTTCAAGAAAATACAGTTTTTAAACACCAAAAACGGGAAGTTTCTTTTCAAGAGTCTTGGATAAAATTTGTTTGTGCTAATAAATACCCAGAATTAAAAAAAAATTCCTTGAAACTTCTCATTTTGTTAGGGTCAACATATGTTTGTGCAGCAGCATTTTCTAAGATTAACTTCATTAACCCTAGGATTCTCTTTTTACCACTAATTTATCCTCTTAATCTGGGCAGACCACAAATAGAACAGCTAAAAACCCCAATTAAATAAAAAAAAAAAATATATTTTTTATTGAATGTATGCTTATTATTTTACATTATACGAATTTATGAAATAATTTTATTATTTCATTATTTTTTCCACATGCAAGTCATCGAAAATGTAGTCTGTTATTTCGCACATTGCTTTTTCGCCTCTATCACATCTAAAACGAGTTTTGCGTTTGTACCAAGAGGGTAATTTCATAGACTTTTACATAAATAAGAAATTTTTACCCACTAATTTGCTCCAATCGAATCCAAATTAGTTTCATTCGATTGAGCACATAACATTTATGGAATTCTCGTCCCTGTTTTTTTGATTTGTTGTTGTATTCGAAAAAGATTGCAAGCGAAACATAAATTTGGTCTGGCCAGACCAAGATGGTAATCCTAGGGTTAAAAATAAATTCCGTAACAGACTTGCCGATGAACATCTCCAAAATTTAATGAGAATAGCCTGCACAAGCTTTACTTTAAACTTCAGACGGATAATCCAAGACAAAAATGTAATTTTTCTCATTAATATTGTAAAAACCCTTAAGGCTCAGTAAGGCGAACGTTGCTGTACCGTATCTGTACTGTATCAATCAGCTGTTCTCTTTACCGAAATGTAATGTACCGTAGTTGTAACGTTTCATTCTATATAAAATAGAATTTCATACCGTTGTTACTTGACATTTGTAAAACAGTGATGGGTTGCTTCTATGTTAAATTGAATGCGGGTATTGTCGCTCTTTTTTTTTGTACTTTTTTGCAGTATATCTATGGACTTTCGACAAAACTACTTACAATATTTCTATATATATAAATATACATATATATGCTTAGATGTACAAAATAAATGCATATGCACATACAATAGAAATGATAAAGGCTTTAAATGGTTACAAAACATTGTTTTGTCTATGCACATTTACAAAATAATACATGTAAAGGTGTATGTATATGCTAAAATACATATTAATTTATTGTAAATCTATAATATAAATATCAGATGTTTTTTTTACATACACTTTATACTGTTTAAATACCATTTTTATCACTTGGTACTTTTTCTGCACAGCGGTCACCATTTAAACCTTTTGATTTCCCATCACTGTGTGTTTTTTTATGTATACTATTGCTTTTTTGTTTATGTATGTGTAAAACATATGACACGTTTTTAGATGTTCTATAAGTGCACTAACGTGCTAGCAGTCCGTTACAGTAAGTTACGGGTACAGCAACGTTCGCCTAACTCGGCCTTTAGTACTTACTTCTATTTAATTCAAAGCATTTGTTTATTATTTAATAAAAAAAATGCACCGAAACCCATTCATTTTATTTGTCCATTGATACAGTATCTAAACATATTATTTAAATAATTCAGTTTATTCCGGACCGCGACGGTCGTGATTTTTTAAAAAAAACGGACCCCAAATGAAAGTACATAGTTGGCGACCGCTGTTCTAGAGCCACCTAGATGTCAGCGAATAGAGTATACTCGCGAAGGTGGGCATCGATAATCAGTATTACGTTGCCTTTACACATGCAAGTAGTGGCATTCCACTGTTCTATACATATTATCAACGAAAAAGTGTTCGAAATAGTCGAATCTCATGCCATTTGCTTTTCTGTTTACACATGCCACTGCCAGTTCATTTTCAAAATGTCGTCGAAGCGTCAACTTGAGATAATTTGTTTACTTCTCAAATTAAAAAAAAAAGTACCAGAAAACAAAAAGGAGTTACCGTCTTCATCACATAGTTTTAGTTTTGGGGAAAAAGTTTACATTTATTTATATTAGCATTATTTTAGCAAAATTAATGCTCTATAATTAACAAACTTGCTTTTTTTAATGGGCGTTTCAAAAAATGAATGATAATAATTCATTTAACAGTTAAAACTTTAATTAAAATTCGACAATAATCCAGTAAATTTGCATTATATGGTGAACAGTGTAACATTGCTAATCGTTTTGACATTAAGTGGCATGCAAGTGCCATGTTTCCACTCGCATGCAATTTTTGTTGCCACTGGAGCTGCCATTGCCAAAAATGTGGGTGTATTAGTAAAAACTTGTGATTGTGTTGAGTTTTTCGAACTGGCAGTGGCATGTGTAAGTGCTTGGTTAGATACGAACATTTAAGTGTGTAGATCGCAAGTATAAGTGGTGTAATTGACTAAGTTCTAATGAAGTGGTGTGAATAGTTTATAGTACAGCTATAAATAAAGTGTTTTAAGTGTTTTATTTATTTATGTGGTGTTTATAGAACACGAGCGCCTTACTCGTCCGTTCAACTTTCATTAAAAATAAAAACAAAATTTCGGAATTTGTTTTTGTTTTAAATGTTATTTGAACGGACGAGTAAGGCGCTCGTGTTCTATAAACTACACATTAATTAAAGTTGTAATAAAAGAACTCAATAGGTTTATTATAAAGGAAATAAACCAAAAACGTTATTGAAAAGGCAGTAACGTAACAATTGGTTTTAGAAGTGAAATAGTAAAAATAAAATAAATTATAAAAAAAATAAAAATTGACAGCAATGAAATTTGAAAAACCTCAAGTGGAACAGCTCAAGAAAGAGTTGAGCAAGTTAGATCTACCAAAGCACAAGTCACGGTTTTTGATGAAAAACTACAACATCTGGAAACAAAAGTTAACAACATTGAATGCCAGAAGCCAACTGTACGAGTTTTGCCAGAAGTCTCGAGTAGAATAAATTCCCCAAGTTATGATGGTAGTGTTCCAGTTGATGAAACAGTAGCCAACAAAAAACGCATGGAACAATGAAGAAAAGGCAATTGAATTAATTTTGGCCTTTAAAGGAACGTCAGCGGAAGTTCTACAAAGTGTTCCAAGTAGCTGTAAAAACAATTATGATGAAGTCATGATGTCAAAAAAAGGAAATCTACGAAATGGAATTACGGGGTAGAATGCAAAAGGCTAATCAGACATTACAGAAGTTCGCACTGGAGAATGAGCGGTTGGTGCAGCTTGGATTACTTCAAGACTGAGGCATTTGTAAACGGTATTCGGGATGTAGATATAAAAATTGCGGTACGTACAGCCCAAAAGTCTATATTTGCAGAAACAGTTTCATTTGTCCTAGCCCAGGAAACTGCTAGAATTATTTAAAAACCACAAGTACGCAAAGTGCGAAGGCTTGATGTGACCGCCAATGATGAAATGGATATTGTGCAGGATATAAAAGAGGCAGTAATGGAAGCTTTAAGCAAGAAGCAAAATAGAACTAAAGTAAAGTGCTATAACTGCGGAAAGATTGGTCACATGCAGAGAAACTGCAAAGTTCCGAAAAAACGTTCAAGATCTGCTTCACCGCTCAGAAACAGCCAGGGGGCTAATCACCACTCATCGCACGATTCACCTTTAAACTAAAAAGAGCTAGCACTGCGTGGCATGAGCTAGCTGCCACATCCAGGGCTCCACAATATCCATTTCAGTAATGCAACAGAATAACAGAAATCTTACTGCTTGTGGCTATATAAACAGTCAGAAACGGGTTCTGACTGTGACACTGGGGCATCACAATCGATTATCAGGCCTGACTTACTACAACAGCCCATTGAACCACTAATTGGTGTAAGTCTGCGAACAGCTACGGGGGAGCCTGCCACTGTCTATGTGTTTATTGCGGTTGATATTGTAGATGAAGTAATCCTTGGCTCCGATTTGATGATTGGACAAGGTATTCAACTGGATATGGGTCAACAAATTATGACTTGGCGTAATGTTTAAATTCCCCTTGATGTTGGATACGAAATCAAGGCACATGTAAGACAGTTACTCGCCCTTGAACGTGAAAAATTGCCACCTAAGTCAGAAACCATTGTATGGGCCCGAATGGAGGGAGATTGTGAGGACAACAATAGTTTATGGGTGGTAGAGCCAGCAGCAATTACAGGTGATATAGTCACAGCGAATGCCCTCGTTAAAACCAGCAAGAGCTTAGTCCCTTTAAGAGTTTTAAATTTATCTAACAGCGAGAAGGTCCTTACACAAAATTTTAAGATTGGACAATGTGCCTCAACAGAGGCAATAATAAGTTGCGAGAACCATCTAGACGCAGCTAAAAAGAGTACGAAGGACCAGGAGTTACTAGAGGAACATGTGCGGAAATGGACCACAAATCTAAGGCCGCCCGAGAGAAATAAGGCAAGACAATTGCTAAAGAAATATGCCTTTATCTTTCCATCAAAAGGTAAAAACCAGGGCAGAACGTCAATCGTGAAACACGAAATTAACACCGGCGACGTTAAGCCAATTAAACTGGCCCCAAGAAGCCCTGGTAAATGACATGGAACAGGATGGCGTAATAAAACCATCATCAAGTCCCTGGAGTTCACCTGTGGTTTTGGTAAAAAAGAAAGCTGGAAGAACAATGTTCTGCGTAGACTACCATCAGAGCAGTGTCGTAATGTCCGACTTAAAATTTTAATAATTGAAGTTTTCTAAATGATATGCTTAATTATGCTAGAAATCTGATGAATTATTATACAAAATTTATGCCAAAAATCTGCTAAATAAAAATTAATTTTAGTATATATTTCAAATAATTTTATTTGTTTTTTAAATATGCTAAAAAAAACATCTGCTTTTTTAATAAGAAAAATATGCTACAAAATCTGCTTTTGGCCAAGAAAATATGCTAAACAGCAGTTAGCATATGCAATTCCCCAACCCAGACTGCTAAATTTAGCAGAAAATATGCTAAAATGGTAATACTGATTCTTCTCTCCACTCTCACCAATAAACTCGGACTTTCTGAAAGAAAATTTTCATAGTGTGAACAAGTGTTGCAATATTGAAATTTTGAAATGGCACTGACCTCCAACTAAAGGCTGAGTTAGGCGAACGTTGCTGTTCCCGTAACTTACTGTAACGGACTGCTTGCACGTTGGTGCACTTATAGAACATCTAAAAACGTGTCATATGTTTTTCACCAGTGTTTAAATTGCTTGCTTTAAAATAGCAACAGTCGCACATTTTTGCTTTGTTTACATTTTTTGCAGCAAATTAAAAAACTGTGTGTCTAAGTGTTTACTTAACTCTTTGATAACGAGTCAGCAAAAGCAAAAAAGCAAAAGCAAAACAAAGAGAGTAAATAATTTGTTTAAACTCGCTATGTGCATGTACTCTGCTAAATCTGTCAGCAAAGAAGCCACTTAAGAAAACAAATTTTCTGTTGCTGTAAGTATTAAGTTTTTGATTGTTTTTTTTTTTGCTTTTGATGCGCTTAAAGTCAGCAAGTTAACTTCTTTGCTGTTGCTGGAACTTAATATATTATGAACGAATTTGTTTCGAATTTTTTTGGTATTTTGCGTTTTTTTTTTTTAATAAATAGGAACATACATACATAAATGAAACTACACGTTTTTTTAAACTACATAATTTCTTTATTTTGTGTTATGTAATTATGTATATATTGCCTGCAACAGCAAGCAACAGCAATGAAGTCAAAAACAGCAAAGAAGTTAATACTCGCTGAATTTAAGCACATCAATTTACAGTTAAGCCAAAGCAAAAAAAAAAAAAAACAAAAACTTATTACTTACAGCAACAGCAATTTTTTTTTTCAAGTGGTTGCTTGGCTGGCTTTTTAAGCTGAGAACATAAACATGGTGAGAATAAATAAATTATTTACTCTCACTTTTTCTGCGTTTGCTTTTGCTTTTTGCTTTTACTGTGTTCTTTTTCTTAAGTTAAGTTAAGCAATTACAAAAACATTAAAAATAGTCAAGCATTTTTAAACACTGTTTTTCACATACATAAACAAAAAAGCAATAGTATACATAAAACACCACACACAGTGATGGGAAATCAAAAGGTTTAAATGTTGACCGTTGTGCAGAAAAAGTACCAAGTGATTAAAATGGTATTTAAACAGTATTTAGTGTAAGTAAAAAAACATTAATAATTTAATATCTGATATTTATATTATAGATTTACAATAAACAAATATATATTTTAGCATATACATACACATTTACATATATTATTTTGTAAATTTGCATAGACAAAAAAATATTTTGTAACCATTTAAAGCCTTTTATATATTTCTCATTACTATTGTATGTGCATATGCATTTGTTTATTTTGTACATCTAAGCATATGTTTATTTATATATATGGAAATATGTTGTATTGTAAGTCATTTTGTCTAAAGTCCATAGATATACTGGAAAAAAGTACCAAAAAAAAAGAGCGAAAATACCCGCATTCAATTTAATATACTAGCAGGCCATCACTGCTTTACAACTGTCACGTAACGACGGCACGAAATTCTAATTTAAACAGATTGAGACGTTCCGTTACGTGACATTTAAATTCGGTAAGCATTTACATTGTAAGCAAATAACAAAATGGACCAGACGTTTCGTTAGGGGACGTGGACGTTCGGCTAACTCTACCTTAAGAGAGTAATTTTTTCCACCAAATGGTACTTTTTGTTAAAAAATAAAACAATCATTTATAAACATAAAAGGAAAAGGAAATATTTTATTAGAATTCATTTATCTATGTATTTAAAAACATTAAGTATTTATATTACAGGTACATATATAAATAATATTTTGCGTAAGGTAAATTTTTTTTCAGTATTTTCTAAAGAAAATGATTTTAAATAGTTCATATTTTTAAGAATAAATAAATAGGTTAAAAATTTTATCTTTGTACACATACATTTACACTGGTAAGCTATTTATGTTTAAACTTTTGCAAAGTTGCATTATTCACACTTTAACATATAGTGCACACTAAGAACTAGGGAGATCGAACGGTTATTATTCGACCGGTTTTAACCGGTTTTTTTAGCTTTGCCCAAGTCGGTTATTTTAAAATGCCCATTTTTCGAATATCGAATAAACCGGTTATTTTGGTATAATAAACCGGTTATTTTAGTAATGTGTAATTTATATACATTTTCCTTACTTTTGTTGTAGATGTACCCGTAATTTAAGTATTTTCTAATTGAATATTGGCCAAACTTAAACTTTTTATGAAGAATATCAAAACAAAATGTAACAAAGGTTAAAAAACATTATGAACACTGTAAATACAAATCGTTTATAAAAGCGTGTGATCTTGTAGAAAAAAAAAACAAAAAACTATTAAAAATACTACAAAAACATGTGCAGTTAAAAAGTAAATAGTAATATGTGCAAGAGTATTCTAAATATTAAATATATTTTTATATAAATATTTTTCGAACGCGATTAAAACGACAAAGTTAGTTGCTTGCAGTGCCCTTAAATGATAAGTTGCAAAGGTTTTTCCCCGTCACGACTTATTAATCACCTTTAATTAGTCCACATGCTTGACATTAATGTGATCCAAATGAAACTTAACTTCGTTCGAAGTAGTTCTAAGGAGACTACAAATAATACTTAACCAAAATACACTGCAAAAAATTAATCATTGGGTGAAATATTAGCCCGTTGTGTTGCCGAGGACCAAATGCCCGTTAAGGCACTAAAAACTCTTAAGTAGTTCTAGCATCTCTTCATGCTGAAAACTACAACACTACGGCGGAATCAACGATATGGGAAACATTTCTACCAGTTTTATTTATTAAAACACCACGAACTAAAAAACAAAATTGAAGAAAACAAACAATGTCAATGAATGTTTTAAATTGTAGTCGATGAATTGACAAATATTTAACACAAAAAGAATGTTCAGTTCACTATTCGTTTCTATAATGCTGAAACAAAATAATTTGAAATAGATAATCCTGGCTAAGAAGTTTTGTTTGCAACTTTTGAAAAATATGGTTAATTAATATAGATGGCTTAACCACCAACAAATTAAAACTCATTCAAAATAAATTTGAGAGAATATATCAAATAATAACTTTATAAAATTCTTATAATTTATTTGCTTTTGCAAAACGTATGTCTAAATCAATTATCATTCAACAGTTTCTAAATTACATTATACAATTATCTTCTTACAAATAAAGTTAGTAAATCAATAAAAAATTGTCAAAAATTAAGCTAAAGTTTGATCAATGGTCCCACTTTTCATATCTATGTATTTTTTTGGTTCCTTACCTTTGCAGATTGTTTTGTTTTTATTCAAATTAAGGTTTTATTTTAAAAACTTATTTGATTTTTGTGTTTTTAAATATTCGAATTAAAACCGGTTAACCGGTTATTTAAAAATTGCTTAACCGAAAACCGGGTTTTTTAAAATAGCAACTATTCGTAATATTCGAAAACCGGTTATTGAAAAAAGTCGAATAATCGATCTCCCTACTAAGAACTTAGGTCTAAAATAAAGTTTAAAACATTTATGTTTAAAAATAAAGCTTTTAATTCAGTGTTATAAGATAAAGCCAATTTGCTTTAAGAGACATAAGAAATATTATAGATCTTTAGTTTTTATGAAACTTTTCGTGTAAACGATTTATATTCTTTGCTTTTTGCATTGAAAACGTGCGTTCAACTGATGCTGAAGAATGTGGTATCGATAAAATACCAAAGGCAATACGTGATATGTCAGGAAACTTTAGTTCATCCATTTCGTTCTTTTTATACCCTCCACCACCACTAGTGGTGAATGAGGGTATACTAAGTTTGTCATTCCGTGTGAAACTTTTTTATTATACATCTTAGACCCCATAAAGTATATCTATTCTGGCTCCTTGAGCAATTCTAAGTCGATTTAGCCATGCCCGTCTGTTGAAAACACGCTCACTTTTGAAAAACGTAAAAGAAAAGAACAAACTTTGTCTCAAAGTGCTTGTAGTTATCATAAGCAGTTTGGGATTGAAATTCACCACCTTTTGTTCAGTAGGCTCGGAACTATGAATCAAAATTGGAACCACCACCCTAAAAAAATTTATAATTTTGATACAAAAACTAAAATAAATGGTGGAATAATGATACGTAATGATATAAATTTTGGACCGAATTCGCTTTAAACGACTGCAAATCATACTGTTAAATTTCGTTCAGATCGGTCCATAATTTCCACTAAGCCCCATATAAACTAAACCCCTGCACGAATGCATTTGTTTCTTGTACACAGTTGTCCACACCAAATTATTGTTGTGTCAACTACTGTAATTTTGTTTTTGAAATCAGCTCGAATGATCCATTATGAAAAACCAAATCAATGTTAAAACAGTAGTTCGTTTCAAACAAATCAGTGTAAAGCAGTAGTGGGATTTAAATAAACCAACTCAATCCATAATTTGATGTGAACGAAAAAACAACACACAACAATTGTGTGTCTATAACACAGTTATGTACGGTAAACTTTTCAATTCACAGTGTGTGATCTTGATGTTTATTGCCGATTGTTTCTCAGATTTTGATCGTTGTATGTATTATTTTTATATTAATTTTGCAACTAATAGAATTACCTTTTAATTTTTTTTTTTTACTTTTAATTAAATATTTGATGATATGTTTTTGTAATAATAAAATAATTTAAAATAAAAACTTAAATATTCTATAAAAATATTTTTCATCTTTAATTGTTTTTTGCTTCATACAAATCTAGCTAGTCATACCTAATAATTGAAAAAAACAAGATAATTCATACTTATCACCTATTTTGCTACAGTTCTTTCGTGTGTTTTGGTTTAATTAGTGTGATTTGTTTTACTTTGTTGCTGTTTGGAGTAAATTCCGTACTTTTTACACTTCGTATTTGGTCGTTTATAACACACTAATTACAATTAATCTGCAATTGTGTGTTTTTATTTATTTTTTGTTATATGTGTTTTGCACAACATAGTATTTGATTCGTTAGCAAAGAATGAGCGACAATCAGTATTTAAAAAACAAACGAATGTCTTGAAACGGCTTTTAAATGCATTTGTGCAGAGGTTTAATATAAACCCTACTCCCGTAAAACAATTTGGTACGCCTCAAACCGTAATAAATGACGCTATCATACTAAAATTTGGTACGTCACAGTTTTATATGACCAGAAATCACACTGTAAAATTTTTTGAAGATCGGTCCATAATTTAGACTAGTTCCCATATAAACCCTACTCCCGGAAAACAGTTTAGTACGCCTAAAACCGCAATAAATAACGCTAGCATACTTAAATTCGGTACGTCACAGTTTTTTTAGGACGAGAAATCACATTGCCAAATTTCGTGAAGGTTGGTCCATAATTCACCCTAGGCCACATATAAACCCTACTCTCGGAAAACAGTTTATTGCGCCTAAAACCAAATAAGGCTCACTTTGGGAAAATAATAAAATTCGCCTTAAACCATCACAGATATTGCGGTAAAATGTCTTACTTAAATTCATATGGCCAGAAAAAATATCATGCAAATTTGTGAAATTTTCTGTTAACGCTAAAACTAATTACACTGCTGTATTGAAATTTATTCTAATTTATTTTTTTGTAATACCAGAAATCAGTCTTTAGAACTGATTGATTGATTGGTCCATAATTTACCATAGGTCCAATAGAAATTACCCTCCTAAAAATTATTTTAGTTCGGTTAAAACTGTTACAAATCATGATATTTTACTCAAGCCAGTTCAAAGTTCTGGCAAGAAACGCATAAAACTTTCTTATTGTCGGCCAATAATTTAATATAGATCTAAACCGCTACCAATTTTAATGCTGACGTTCGTTTTTGTGAAGCTTAGTTAATTACATACATATGTATATGTATTTGCAATGTAGAGCCCACTTCTTTCAGTGGAGGGTATCAAAGTTTTGGCACAGCCGAATATAGCACTCTAACTTGTTTTTATTTATATGCAATGGCCATTACATGTGCATGATTATTTTAATTTATGCAAAAAAAAAATCGATTTGAAACCATAGTTAGTGCATTGGAAAGGAAAGTAAGTTAACTAATTTTTCCGTATGAAATGTGACAACAAAGTTCATTTAATATCATATACAAGTGCATGATTTTTATGTTATTCAAACTGAATTGATACGTTAATGAACAGTAATTTCATGAAAGTTCTATATACGTATTATGAATACAAATGTCAAAAAAATAATAGAATTTCATGAAAATTTTATAAAAGTAAAATTTCAATTTAAAATATCGTTGCTAGTCCTATAAAAATGTCACTAACGAAATTTAATTATGATATGTAGAACTGTTTATTACGGTTTAAGGCGTCCGAAACTGTTTTCCGGGAGTAGGGTTTATATGGGGCCTAGTGCAAATTATGGACTGATTTTCACGAAATTTTACAGTGCGATTTCTAGTCTTCGAAAACTGTGACGGACCAAATGTTATTATGATAGCATTGCATATTAATTTATTGTTATTAATTATATCTTTCCGTGAATTATTCCACCATTTATGTCATTTTTGTAACACAAATATCAATTTCTTAGGGTGTTGGTTACATATTTTGATTCATATCTCTGATCCTACTGAGCCGAATGTGGGCGTGTTTTCAACAGACGGACAGATAGAAGGGCATGGCTAAATCGACTTAGAACTACTCAAGGAGCCAAACTATATATACTTAATGGGATCTTAGATGTATAATAAAAAGTTTTGTACGGAAGGACAAACTAGTGGGAGTGGAGGGTATATAAACATAACACTAGGCGGACTGTTAACTTTGTGTATTTTTGTTCATTAAAAAAAAGCAGTTCAGGTTATAAATTATATATTGATGTTGTTACAGTCACCACAATTTCTCCAAATAGCATCAACTATTAATTGAATTTATAATTTTTCTGCAATAAACAAATATTTTACTAAACATAAAAGAAAGAGTAATACTTAAATTTGATATGGATGTGGAGCAAAAAACGTCGATTTCGAAAAAATTTGATATGGAGCACAAAACAAGAATTTTTACTTTCGTAGAAGCTTGATATATTACAGACCCTCTAGATTAGCCATCGCTATGTCCAAACAACAAACTATGGCCCTAATTGTGTAAAATGCAACGGAACGCCAAATATTATATGAAAAGCAAACACAAAGTCAAAAATATTTTATTATTTTGTTGTTGTTTTCTACAGAAAATCATATTGAATTTTTAAATTTCAAACGCTGCATATCTTGTGGCGTTGAAAATTTTAAAACGCAGCATGAATTTCTGTAGAAAGCAACAACAACATAATGAAATATTTTTGACTTTATTTTTGCTTTCAATGTAAGTTTGGCGTTGGGTTGCATTTTACATAATTAGGGCCTATGTCTTGTGCACTCATGAATTGGTATACTTGTCGATGTTTTGTTGTTGTTAAAACAATTGTTTGCACAACGATGTCTAATGTAGTGTGCACATACATATAGCGTACCGCACTTTGTCGATAACGCAGGCACACTGCATAATTGTAACTACAAGTGTCAACTACAATAAAATAAATATTAATTTACATCACTTGTAGTTGAAGGCATGTTAACCAAACATTGAGTGACTTACTTATTATTGAGTGAATATAATGAAAGACTCATTGTGATTGGTTAACATGCAACTGTATTTATATTCCTTAGATATCTACATGGTACCGAAATAGTCAAATGTATAATTATGATAAGCTAGAATAAGTTAGAGAAACTAATCGGTATTCTCATAAGCAGTATATAAACCTAAGATTTTACTTTAATAAAGCAGACTTAAAACATACAACCAAATCGGCACTAGCTGCCTTAGTTTTTTGTATCAGACGCTTTTGGCAGTTCTTTCGAACGCCTAATTTATTGGCTGGAACCCCTACAGCTTGTAATAACCGAGGGTTATAGGGAATTTAAGTTCTTTATACACACACCACATGACAGAAGGAACACCTATAACACCACATGGCGATCCTGCCGACCTGAACTTAGGACTTTCCAAACAACTTTCCTCTACAACATTAGAAGAAATCAACGAAATAATTAGCCGTTGGGAAAAGTATCTGGTTGAACAATACTTTCCAGAACCAGTACCTCACACAGCACCAAGGTACGAACCTTTACCAACAAATGCCGGCCCGAAAGCCATAACACTCCAAGAGTATAAGAGAAGACGGAAGAAAAACCTCATCGAACAGACAAAAGTGGAAGTAAAAGCTAAGAAAAAACGAGCAGGTAAACAGTTCCAAAGAAGGAAGTATTTGGCAATCCTGTATAAGGAATTAAACACCGCATGTACTGTGGAAGAAAGAAAGGAGGTGAAGGCGAAAATAACAGAATTTTCAAGGCGAAAATAAAAGAATTTTCAATTAAACTTTAAACAACAAATTCATTTTAAATGGTAGGCCCTATTTGGGGAAATAAAATAAAAGATAACATGGGTAAAGTGGATATCCAGAAAAATATATTGAACAACGGCAACGCGGAAAACTCAAAAACCATCATACCAGAACACATGACAACATTAATAATAACACTGTGCATGAAATTTATACTTTTTTTTCGTGACAAGGTGGGCACCTGGCGTTTTAACATAATTCGGGTACGCTGAATCCAGTGGTGCCCGAGGTTTTTTAAGATTGGCTCTGGTTTTCGAGATATACCGTTATTTCCAAAATGGAGGAGGTTGTACAACATATGCTTGTGTAACTCAAAAACCCTTTAACTAATTGAAAAAACTTAAAAAACCGAAATTCCGAAATTTCCCTAAAGAAAAGTAAAACTTCTTTCTAATATCCTTAGTCGTTTTAGAAACATCATTTTTTTTTTTTTTGGAAAAAAAATAATTTTTTTATCAAAATTTCGAAATTTTTGTTTTTTAAAAATTCAAAAATGCAGCTAGGCTTCTAATTTTTTGCAGACATATAAAACACGAAGTTGGAAACAAAACAAGCCATAAATTATTAAAATCTGTTAGCAACTATTTTCAATGACATTCTAACGTTTAAGTTTCTAAATGCGGTTAGCATATTTTTAATTAAAATTCGCCAGTTTTCAGAACGATGATTTACTAATACTTTTTCTATTACTGATTTCACACAATTCCAGGCCAATAGCTCGATATCATTCAATGCAACCTCAAATTTATGGCCCTTCATAAGACGACGAATATCCGGCCCATTAAGAATTCCTGTAAAATAAAAACATTGTGATATGAAATATAAATCTAATTTAATAAAGTAGTTAAAGTTCATACCTTCTTTTACTTTCATGCCGCTTAATCGTGGAAAAATTCGGCGCAATTCGGTAAAAGCAACATCATCTGGGCTCAATGCTTTTATTAAATTTTTTACAATACCCAGTTTGATGTGGAGTGGAGGAAGCAAAATCTTTTCCATCGGTACAGGTGTAATTCAATAACATTATTTCTATGCAATCTGCTTTCCTCACGTAAAGCCCAATCCCGTGTATTGTACTGGTCGCCATCGAAACGCGTATTCCATAAGCACATGAAGCACATATTTTTAGTATAGCCCAATTGCATGACTCTTAAAAGAGCTACCACTTTTAAGTCTGCGCATATTTTCCACTTGTGGTCTTCATATTTAATTAACTGTATAATTTTTTTCATTGATGCGTATGTCTCTTTAGTATTTGTGCTTAGTGCTATGGGAATAGGACTTTTTAAATTAGTGACATGTGGCAAAACTGCTTTTAAGCTACTTTTGGAATAATCAATGAATAAGCGCCATGTCAGTACAATACGCGATAGAATTATTCTCAATAGATTTTAAAAAAAGTCGTTAATCGTCTATGGCGACTGATAGCCCCGTATATGTGTACACCTGGTTCTAAAATATTAGCTCTTTTTAACTCTTTTGTCAAGAGAATGCTCTGTGTTTGCGATAATTTTAGACGCCGTACCTAGTGGTATATAATGTATGACCGACCTCAATTAGTTTTTTATCCTTAACATTTTCTCGAGACATACTTGCCCCATATCTCCACTTCTTAGGGGGGCTCCCATACATATATTGCGTTTTATGAAATTCTTAAATTAATTAAAATTTGAATTCAGTTTTAATTGACCTTTTTTTATAATATTTTGAATGTTTTTAATTTTAAGCTCTAGGTCTTTTTTATATAAAAATTATTAATTTATTTAATTATTAATTCGATATTTCGCTAACCTTTGGTTAGCATCGTCAGGAAAAATTAACAATATTTTTAATAATACAAACAATAAAAATTATAGAAAAAATTATTTCAAAATTAAATTCAAAATCCTATTTGTCATAAAATTAATTTCAAAAAACATATTAACAAAAATAAAAATATTATAACTAGAGTATAACAATTCATATAAACTGAAAAAACATTTCATATCCTTAAACCAAATTCAAAAATCAATTCATATAAACTGAAAAAATAACTATAAAACTAATTCGAAAACCATATTTACAATAATAAATTCTGATTAAAGAATAATACCATAACATATAACAATTTTCTGTAAATTAAACTTATTTTATCTAACATATTTATGTAAATCTATTTAATCTATCTCTTAATAACTAAATTTCTATAATTACTAGCTATATTTTCTGTGTCTGCTTTGAAATTCATTCTTTGTGTTGTTGGTGTATTGATTATGTGTAACATTTCTAATATATATCTACGTTTGTAGTTGGTTTCAGTGTTTAAAACTGATGCATTTTCAAAATTTGGATAGTGATTCAATTCATAACAATGATGAGATAATGCTGTTTTTTTAGAATTAATGTTTCTATGTTTTTGATCTGATCTATGTCCAGCAACTCTAGTCCTTAATTTATTCTTTGTTGTACCTATATAAACCTTATCGCAATTTTCATTATCATTTCCATTACAAGGAATTTTGTAGATAATGTTGGACATATCCCATTTATTTATTCTATCTTTTGTCTTGCTAAATAAACTATTCAACGTATTGTAAGCCTTAAATGTCACTTTATATTTATTAGTGTCAAAGATCCTTGATCTCTTAATTCTTTCCGATATGTTAGATATATACGATAACGATTTGTATATTTTCGGTTCCACTGAAATTATTGTATTACTATTACCATTACTATTACTATTACTCCTTTCCTTATATTCATTAATTAATTCATAAATAAGTTTCCTTGGAAAACTGTTGTTCCCTAGTATATTCCTAATTCTAATTTTATTCTTCCTATGAAAAACTTTATCACTAATCATCAGTACCCTATTAATCAAATTTCTAGCAGTATTTATAATAGTCCGTTTACTATGTTTCGAAAAATAGTTCACAATTCTCCCCGATGCCGTTGGTTTTTGATACCAATCTATTACTAAATTGTTTCCCCTTCTCATTATCAAAGTATCTAAAAAAGGTAATTTTGAATTACATTCCATCTCCAAAGTGAATTTAATATAACTACTAAAATCATTAAATGTTTCCAATAAGGTGTTTACTCCGCTCTCAGAAATAATGCAGAATATATCATCTACATATTTTACCATTATTTTGGGTTTAATATTCAATTTTTCAATAGATTTGTTAAGCAATTCCTCCATAACTATATCAGCTATAATTGGAGATGCTGGAGATCCCATTGGAAGTCCCTCTTGTTGTGTATATACCTTTCCATTACATTGAAAGTATCTATTGTCTTCTATACAAAATTTTAAAATTCTAAAAAATAGTCCCTTTTCAATTTCCGTATATTGCCTTATCATATCCCACTTTTCTTCTATTATTTTCACTGCTAAATCAACTGGTACGCTAGGAAATAGCGATACAACATCTAATGAAATTAATTTTTCACTTGTTTGTATATATTGATTCTTTAATTTTTTTTTTTTTCAGTTTATATGAATTGTTATACTCTAGTTATAATATTTTTATTTTTGTTAATATGTTTTTTGAAATTAATTTTATGACAAATAGGATTTTGAATTTAATTTTGAAATAATTTTTTCTATAATTTTTATTGTTTGTATTATTAAAAATATTGTTAATTTTTCCTGACGATGCTAACCAAAGGTTAGCGAAATATCGAATTAATAATTAAATAAATTAATAATTTTTATATAAAAAAGACCTAGAGCTTAAAATTAAAAACATTCAAAATATTATAAAAAAAGATCAATTAAAACTGAATTTAAATTTACAAAAAGAGCACGAAGATACATATTTGTTTTTCAAAATGACGTACAATAGATTCAAGAAAAACCAACAAACAAGATGTTTAATCAATAAATATAAATCAATAAGGGAGAAAATTATCAAGACAAAATCATCTTTAACATTCTTAATTAGATGCAGAAATACAGGGATAATACCAAAATTTATTTCGAATTCAACAAAGAACATTACGAATATTTTTAAGATGGAGAGGAGACTTCCGGTTATTCAAAAAACTATGTATAAGTATACACACGACTTACAAAATAAAATATTAAGATTAACACTAAAACAAAAACACGAAATGCTGAAGCATTTTCAAAGGGAGGTAACAATAGTGATTACAAACTTAAGAAAAAATCTAACAGATGAGGAAATTAAACAATTTTTACAATATGAAGAACGGGTAGAAGCTTCATTTAATAATAAGGTAAGAAGAATTCATAAAAGGAAATATGATGATCTTAGGAATTTAAAAAATAACGAATTAGGAATTAGAATAAATAACAAATTTTTTGTAAATAAGACTCGGGAAAATATTGCAACGGACGTTAAGTGGGTCCTTTCATTAGGACCAAAATATGTTTTACCGGTTAAAAGGGAAGATTTCCCTACACTAAAAATGATAAAGGAGGGAGAAGATTTAGTTCAGACAATAGAGCACAAAGAGGAACAGGAGATAGCTAGAAATAAATTAACAATTATTATAGATAATCATTTGAATAAAATGCGATTGAATAACACGGATAGGTTTATATTGGATAAGGTTAGTGAAACTAAGAGTTTTTTAAAGAGGAATAGAAATATATTAGTACTAAAGGCAGATAAGGCCAACACAACAGTAGCTATGTATAAAAATGACTACGACATACGAATTAATAATATAATAGGAGATGTTACAAAATATAAATTGATGAATAGGGATCCTACGAATAAATTAGAAAAAACTAACAATGAGATTATAGAAGAACTATTTAAGCGGGAAATTATATCAGCATCTGATAAAAATAGACTTAAAACTAATGTGGCAACTGCACCCAGACTTTATGGATTACCAAAAATCCACAAAAATGATTTCCCTTTGAGACCAATATGTTCTTTTATCAACTCGCCTTCTTATGAGTTATGCAAATATTTAACAAATATTTTGAAGAATATTACTGAACATTCTATTTACAATGTAAAAGACTCATTACAATTTAAGGAAAAATTAAAGAATCAATATATACAAACAAGTGAAAAATTAATTTCATTAGATGTTGTATCGCTATTTCCTAGCGTACCAGTTGATTTAGCAGTGAAAATAATAGAAGAAAAGTGGGATATGATAAGGCAATATACGGAAATTGAAAAGGGACTATTTTTTAGAATTTTAAAATTTTGTATAGAAGACAATAGATACTTTCAATGTAATGGAAAGGTATATACACAACAAGAGGGACTTCCAATGGGATCTCCAGCATCTCCAATTATAGCTGATATAGTTATGGAGGAATTGCTTAACAAATCTATTGAAAAATTGAATATTAAACCCAAAATAATGGTAAAATATGTAGATGATATATTCTGCATTATTTCTGAGAGCGGAGTAAACATCTTATTGGAAACATTTAATGATTTTAGTAGTTATATTAAATTCACTTTGGAGATGGAATGTAATTCAAAATTACCTTTTTTAGATACTTTGATAATGAGAAGGGGAAACAATTTAGTAATAGATTGGTATCAAAAACCAACGGCATCGGGGAGAATTGTGAACTATTTTTCGAAACATAGTAAACGGACTATTATAAATACTGCTAGAAATTTGATTAATAGGGTACTGATGATTAGTGATAAAGTTTTTCATAGGAAGAATAAAATTAGAATTAGGAATATACTAGGGAACAACAGTTTTCCAAGGAAACTTATTTATGAATTAATTAATGAATATAAGGAAAGGAGTAATAGTAATAGTAATGGTAATAGTAATACAATAATTTCAGTGGAACCGAAAATATACAAATCGTTATCGTATATATCTAACATATCGGAAAGAATTAAGAGATCAAGGATCTTTGACACTAATAAATATAAAGTGACATTTAAGGCTTACAATACGTTGAATAGTTTATTTAGCAAGACAAAAGATAGAATAAATAAATGGGATATGTCCAACATTATCTACAAAATTCCTTGTAATGGAAATGATAATGAAAATTGCGATAAGGTTTATATAGGTACAACAAAGAATAAATTAAGGACTAGAGTTGCTGGACATAGATCAGATCAAAAACATAGAAACATTAATTCTAAAAAAACAGCATTATCTCATCATTGTTATGAATTGAATCACTATCCAAATTTTGAAAATGCATCAGTTTTAAACACTGAAACCAACTACAAACGTAGATATATATTAGAAATGTTACACATAATCAATACACCAACAACACAAAGAATGAATTTCAAAGCAGACACAGAAAATATAGCTAGTAATTATAGAAATTTAGTTATTAAGAGATAGATTAAATAGATTTACATAAATATGTTAGATAAAATAAGTTTAATTTACAGAAAATTGTTATATGTTATGGTATTATTCTTTAATCAGAATTTATTATTGTAAATATGGTTTTCGAATTAGTTTTATAGTTATTTTTTCAGTTTATATGAATTGATTTTTGAATTTGGTTTAAGGATATGAAATGTTTTTTCAGTTTATATGAATTGTTATACTCTAGTTATAATATTTTTATTTTTGTTAATATGTTTTTTGAAATTAATTTTATGACAAATAGGATTTTGAATTTAATTTTGAAATAATTTTTTCTATAATTTTTATTGTTTGTATTATTAAAAATATTGTTAATTTTTCCTGACGATGCTAACCAAAGGTTAGCGAAATATCGAATTAATAATTAAATAAATTAATAATTTTTATATAAAAAAGACCTAGAGCTTAAAATTAAAAACATTCAAAATAATTAAAATTTGTCGACTTTTGTAAATAAAATCAAAAGTTGCTAACAGATTTTAATCATTTATGGCTTGTTTTGTTTCCAACTTCGTTTTTTATATGTCTGCATTTGCTGCACTGCTTTTTGAATTTTTAATGAATTTTTAAAAAACTAAAAATTCGAAAATTTGATAAAAAAATTATTTTTTTTTCCAAAAAAAAAAATATGTTTCTAAAACGACTATGGATATTAGAAAGAAGTTTTACTCTTCTTAAAGAAAATTTTATTGCGGAATTTCGGAATTTTTTAAGTTTTTTCAATAAGCTAAAGCGTTTTTGAGTTACGCGAACTTATGTTGTGCAACCTCCTCCATTTTCGAAATAACGGTATATCTCGAAAACCAGAGCCAATCTTAAAAAACCGCGGGCACCACTGGATTCAGCGTACCCGAATTATATTAAAACGCCATGTGCCCGGCTTGTCTGTTTTTTCAACATAGTGTAATAGGTTTAATATTATATGTAGCGTATAGAATAAATAAATATTTCAAAGATTATGTATTAAAATATAGAACTAATACTGTCTCCAATGTTTAGTAAAAAAAAAAAAAATTATAATAGAAGTATATATAATAAAAATTGAAATGGAAGAAAATTTAACAGAACTGAAGGAAATATTAAAAACTCTAAAGAAAAGTCCAGGAAGGACATATACAGAAAAAACTATACAAATAAAATTAAAAACTATTGAGAATATAAGAAAACAATTTTTAACAGCACAAATTGAAAAGAAAAATGAAGAAGAAACAGTAGCATTAAAATTAGAATTTGATAACGTTTACAAAAGGATAAAAGAATATTTAATACAAGACACTGAAGAATTAGATACAAAGATGGCATCTTTAAGTTTAGAAACCGTTTCCAAAGCACTACCTCTATTCAATGGTAACTACATAGAATTAGATAGTTTTTTAATCACAGCACAACTTATTTATAAGACACTGTCCACCGAAGCAAAGAAAGATTTTCTTCAATACATATTCCATGCAAAACTTACCTCAACAGTAAGAACAGCAATAGGAAGTTTGTCAGAACCTAACAGTTTTGAAACTCTAAAAAATCGTTTAAAAACAGATATAAGAATACCAAAACCATCCCGGAATTACAAAATAGTCTTAGCATATTATTCCGAGGAAAAATGAATATAAATTCATACAAAGAAAAAACAACAGAAATAATAGATAATTTAAATCAACTAGGTATTAAAGACTTAGGGAATGAAGTTTCAGAGGCCGAAAAGAATGTAATAACAAAACTAAATAACAAATTAGCTCTAGATACATTCAAAAAGGGACTAAATGAAAACTTTAAAGCGACCATATTTGCTGCTCGACCAAGTAACTTACAAGAGGCATCCGAACTTGCATTAGAATTAGAGAATGAACATAAATTAAGTCAAAACACTATATTGCAGTTAAGAAGAGATCAGACAAATGATAACTATCACAATAGAAACCACCATTTCAATAACAATAATTTTCCTAGAAACAATAATTTCAACCAAAGAAATAATAGCAATTCATCTGGAAATAACAATTCCAACAATAACTTTAATCCCAATAGAAACAATAACTTCAACCAAAGAAATAATAGAAATTCATCTGGAAATAACAATTCCAACGATAGACATAATAACTTTAATCCTAATAGGAACAATAACTTCAATACAAACAGTAGAAGAACACAATACAACAATTATGGAAACAGTAGAAACAGACAAATAGAAGAAACAGACAGTAGAAGAACACAATACAACAATTATGGAAACAGTAGAAACAGACAAATACATTCCATACACTATTCGGGAAACCCAACAGGCTCGGAATACCAAGATATTCCGGACAGCCAAAACTAAAGGTTTACAAAATATCCACTAACAATACGAATTTTATAATCACCAAACACAAAAATAAACAATTGACATTTCTTATAGATACAGGAGCTGACATATCATTATGTCGCATGTAAACTGTCATGGCTCTGTAACGGCTGAAGGTTGTATTTTAATGTAAATGGGAGTGGAGAGGGTATTACATTAAAATGCAACCGTGCAAACTGCTAGAATAATCTTTTTGACAGTTTGCACAGCTGTTCAGGGGGGTGTAAGAGTTTTACAGGGAAAGAAAAGAAAGATGGCGAGAGATTATAAAAAAAGGCGGGAAAATAGGACGGGGAGAAGAAGAAAAAAAGAAGAGGAAGGAGTTTTTTGAGGGAGTTGCGGAAAGAATTTCGTGAGATAAAGTTCGGTTTTTGTTGGATGTAGTTGAATTAAGTTTGGTCCTTTAAAATAAAATTTTATATTCTTTTTTTTTGGTGTTGTGAAAATATAAAAAAAAAAAATAATTTTAAGAACAAAAGGGAAAAAAATAATTAATAAATGGCCTCTTAATTTAAAAGAAAAAGATAAAGTGTTTTTAAAAAAAAAATTGTTTTATTTTTTTTTAAAAAAGTATAAATAAAAAACGCTACAGCATAAACATTCACACCCATACACACCAGCCGTACATACACCAAAAACACCTTCATCATACACGCATACGTCATCCATTCCTACACCATATAGTCAACACCATCCGAGGAGCAATCATTCATCCCTACACACTTCACCTAAGCCACATCCGTCACACATCTACATTCATCCCTACACATAACCTCACACCACACACTGACGTTCGTCACAACACCGACCTTAAGACGGACGGGACTTAGTCCAAACCGGCAGGCGGAAAAGAGAGTTTTGGTAATCCTACTCGGGAATAACCAAGGACACCAGACCGAGCTCGGACTAGGTAGGGTAGGGATAACTTGAATTCGGCTTTTGTAGGTTTGTTTGAACGAACAGGTTGGACAGTTCGGTCGGACTAAACCTTTGGGTGAGTTTCTGGCGAAGGGAAATGTCTTGAGAAAAATTATGGTAATGGAGTGAGGAGAAGAATAACAGGTAAGTGAGCAAAATTTAGACTTGTAGGGGTAGGGACGCGTAATTGGGCAAATCCATATGTGGGCCAAGGATTTGCCAAGGTATGGGGTGGGCAGGCCAGGCAGCAAATCACCAGCTGCCAGCCAAGGAAGTGATAGGTCGCGATGGTCAGGAATCGAGTTATCGCAGGGAATTGGGAACATTGTATGAGGTTAGGATTTTCTTCATTGGTTTGTAAATAAAAACTAATTTTTTTAAGTTCATTTAATTTACTTGTTTTTCACTTTTATTTAAGATCTGATTCCTTTTTTTATGCTGATTGCATTTTTATTAGTTATTTTTTTTCTTTTTTTGTGTAAATACAATACATTTTTTTTTGTTTTTTTGGACAATGGCCTGTGGATGATTAGGATGGTGAATTCACGCCTCTACCGGCCTAGCCTGGCAAGATTTTAACAGCTAAGCGTTGCCATCCTAACCATCTACCGGTTCACACCAAGGGCCGTTGACAAAACAAGCTTTGACGGAGGGGATCACTACGAAGGAAATTCACTCATTAGGGACAATAAATCTAGAACTGACACTGACTGAAGAAAAATGCAGTCACCCCTTTCAGTTAGTAAAAGCAGATTTTTCAATAGAGACAGACGGCATAATAGGTAGAGATTTTCTACATAAATAACTTTGTAAAATAGACTACGAAACTTTTACAATATCGTTATTTACAAATAATACTACTATAACCCTTCCAATGCATACAAAAGCTCTTACGTCACTACATATAAAAATACCACCAAGAACAGAAATAATACAAGCGATAAGATTACACTTAACCAAAGATAGCTTAATTTTTAATAATGAATTAAAACCAGGAGTATTTTTAAGTAATTCAATAGCACCCAGCAACGGCATGACACATATTAAAATATTAAACACAGCAGACGAGGAAATAAATTTAAAGCGCATTCACTTACAAACTGACTCACTGAAAAACTACGACATATTACGTTACAATTGTGACAACGACCCTAAACGTTTTCAACAAATACTAAATGACGTACAGTTAGACAATAATGATGACTATGCAATAACAGAATTAATAAATATTTTTGAAAAATATAAAAATGTTTTTCACCTCGAAAATGACAAATTGACAGTAAACAATTTTTATAAACAAACAATTACGACCTCAGACAATACACCGGTATACATAAAAAACTACAGACTACCACACACCCACACAGGCATTATTAATGAACAAGTACAAAAAATGATTAGCGACAATATAATAGAACCATCAATTAGTCCATACAATGCTCCACTTCTTTTGGTACCAAAGAAAAACACGGAAGACAAAAAGAAATGGAGACTAGTAGTAGACTTTAGGAAACTGAACAACAAAATAGTGGATGACAAAATCCCACTAACCAGACTAGAAGACGTCTTAGACAAACTTGGCAGAGCCAAATGATTCTCTACACTAGACATGACCAATTCATTTCATCAAATTGAACTGAACAAAGACTCAAGACCACTTACAGCTTTTTCCACATCACAAGGACTTTACCAATTTAAAAGATTACCTTTCGGACTAAAATTTTTTTCAAATAGCTTTTAAAGAATGCTCACAATAGCACTCTCAGGCTTAGAATCAGAAGCATTTCTATACTTAGACGACATAATAGTATACGGATGTAGCTTGAATCACCACAACCAGAACTTAATAAAAGTCTTACAGCCAATTCACATGGAGGCTTTTGCGACGTCGCTTTGTCGACGTCTCTATTGGTTTGATGGCGAGCGGTGTAGAGAAGAAAGAGGGGTAAACAAAACGACTCGTTTTGTGTTTTTCATGTCGTTTTCTTATATTCCTCTTCAAACTTATTTCTCCTTCTTGTTTTGTTTTATTCTTTTTCTTACTTTGAAGCGTCAGGTTGCAAACAAATACGGAAATAATAAAAAATAATATAAAACAAAAGTTTGAGTTTTAATTTAAACATATTTCTTACATATTTCTTATTTAAAAAAACACTTTTTTATATTTTTTTTAATGAGAAAAATCAACTAAAGCAGATTTATCGATAAGGCAATAAAAATCAACCCTGGTTGCAAATAAAAATTAAAATTGAAAAAAGCGACATGCCACTAAAAATCATCGTATAAAAGCAAGTGGTTTTTGGAAGTTGCTTCTAAAAGGAATTAAGAAAAAACGACGTCGTAAAAGCCTCCATGTGAATTGGCTGTTAGACAGATTGCAAAAATATAATTTAAAGCAGTGTTTAAAATTCAGCCGCCAGTTTGTATTTTTACACATGCAACTATACTAAAAATAGTTCGAACCATCATTTTTCATCACCATTCATACTTAAAACAGTTGAACTATGTGCGCAAAGTTACTGAAAAAATAGTAACACAATTCATTTTTTTTCAGCAGTCAAAAGAATCAGCAGCAGACTCCCTCCATTTTAAACACACAGACTGCTGAACTTGCTACTGAAAACCAGAAGCTGCTGTGTTTACAGTTGACGTAAACTCTTTTTTTTAGTTTACTAAACAACGTAGCTAGAAACTGGCAGTTCGACTATACAGTAACGTAAACACAAACTGGTTTGTTGAATGAATTGAGTAATGTTAAGTTGAAAACACATTTCTTTTGTTGTTTTAATCAAATAAAAGAAAGGAGAAAAACAATTATTTATAGAATGAAACAAATAATTTGTAATATTTCGAATGCCAATTACAATATATACTTTTTATTTAAAAAATATTAATTTTTGTTTTATAAATTTTATGTAAAATTAAAAAACTATTTTTTAACTTGATAATAATTCAGTGAAAATCTCAACCATTAGAACACATTAAATATAATAGAAAATAAGATTTTCTATAGTAAAAATAGTAAATATAAAAATTTTTCCTGTTACTTTAAAATGTATTTTTCTACTAAAATTTTTTTTTAACGTTTATTAATTGAACAATATTAAATTGTACAAACTTAAACCAAGGCGAATTCAACTACAGGTGGTGTCGAAACGCCATCTGATTCTGACAGTTCGAGCTACTTTGTTTTGATTTGTTAGTGTTTTGTTAGGAATGGTTGACATTTTGGACAGTAAACACTAACAATGCAATGCAAAAAACCCTGTGTAGTTTCTGTTGTTTTTGGATTGTTGTGGTATCGACACCACCTGTAGTTGAATTCGTCTTGACTTAAACTATAATAAACACTAGTAAACAATATTAATTTTTACACATTTATTAAAAAGTCTCAAAAACAAGGTCGCGAGTATTATTATTAGAATGGATTAGATTTTGATTTTCAGAAATAGGTTTTGATATTGAACTTCAAATGATGAAGATAAATGTTATATTTAATTTAAGAATGTTATGAACAAATTGTTTAAAAACATTAGATTTATATGGCAATTGTTAAAAACTATGGTCGAAAAGTAAAAAAGCCAAAAACAGATTATTCATCTAGCCACCAATTTTTTTTTGGTGTTAGAACATTGTAAACTACGAACTACTGTATTGGAGAATACTTGTGTCGTAACGTACATTATAATTATTTGTTTCATTGCAATTTACCGCTTTGATACTGGCCCGTCTATAATTCTGAAATAAGACTATTATGCCATTTTTATTTTGTACAACACCTATACTATCGCGGTACATATACAAATGCATCAGTTTGAAAAAATCCTTTTTGCAATGTCCTATCTATATATATAAAATTGAAACGTTACTGACTGACTCACTGAAGCTAAAAACTTGAAATTTGGACCAGGGGTTGGTCTCTCCCCAAATCGATCCAATAAGACGGGATTTTTGGAAATTCGAATGTTTAGGGGGTAAAAAAGGGCAAAAAAGGGTAAATTCGGTAACCTTATATCTCTAAAACTGAAAGAAATACAAAAAAATTTAATGCTTTTCGTTGTTCTTTAGAAAAATAAGCGGACAGGTGTCTGGTACTTTTTGGAAATACAGCCCTTTAACGGAGTAAACGGGTAAAATCTGTATTTTGGTACTTTTTTGTCACGCCATCTATCACATTTGAAACTTATCTAAAAAATGCAAATACAAATTTGGTACTTTTTCGAAATTCGGACGTTTAGGGGGTAAAACCCGTTACTATTTTTGGTACTTTTTACAAAACATTTTTTTTTATTCATTGATATATACGTATTAACTTATGGGCTCCTACTACAGTATTGAAATTTTTTATGCTTCAATGGAAAGAAAAAAGTTACAAAAAGTTACAGGTAAAGAATAAAAAGTACCAAAAAGCCCCTCTTACAGATTCTCATTCACTCAGGGCATTGCATTTTTAATTTTATGTTTTTAGATCCAATATTAACGAAAATAAAAAAGTACCAGTTAAATAACGAAAAAGTACCAAAAAGATCCCTCTAACAAATTCTTATTCACTCAGGACTTTGCATGTTTAGTTTAATGTTTCTAGGTCTAATACTAACGGAAATTAAAAAAGTACCAGTTTAAGATCAAAAAAATACCAAAAAGTACCCTCAGAGGTTCTTATGCACTCAGGACATTGCATGTTGAAGTTTATGTTTCTAGGTCCAATATTAACGATAATTAAAAAAATTTTCAGTTGTGGAACCAAAAACCTAAAGTAAGAAATAAAATTTCCGTATTTCCCCTTTTTGGTACTTTTTTCTCTCCATTGAAGCATAAAAAATTTCAATACTGGAAAAAATCGAAAACGGCAAAAGGTATTGTATTTTATTTATTTGTAGTAAAGCTACATATCATGTGAATTAAAAAAGATATGGATCATGAAAATTGGTGCATGGTTATGGTTTTTAATTACAATTAATTGAAGCTGTCGCATATTTACAAGCACTATAGAAAATGGTATAATGAAAATGCAGAACACAGAAACACAGGTGCATTATACGACTCGGATTTCGGCAAACCCTCTTTACATGTAGAAAATTGTTTGGAGGAAAATCTTTATGACATTTTTATGATTTTCAGAATTAAAAAAATAAGTAATAAACGAAAGGTTGTTTTACGATTGCGGTAGCAAACTAATAAACGCTCATAAATGTGCGTGCACGCTGCAATGCTCTTTTTTCCGTTGGCTACCTTTAACGGATGATTTTTTTGCATTAAATTCCTTAATGTTTTTTATGATTCTTGTTTAATTTTTACGATTGCTGTTGCAAACTAATAAACGCTCACAAATGTCCGTGCACGCTGAAATGCTCTTTTTTCCGTTGGCTACCTGTAACGGATGATTTTTTTGCATAACATTCCTTAATATTTTTTATGATTCTTGGGAATAAGAAACAAATTTGCAGCACACACAAACTGTACCCACATGAAGAGTTATCCCAAATTATAGTATCAGTATTAATAAGAGCTCCTTGAGCCATTTTACTTTATTCAAGAATTGTTTTCGATAAAGGAAACATCATTTTATCCCTACATAAAGAGTCATTCAGCTTACAAGTTAAAACAATTTACAAGTATTAATAAAAATGAGCAAGAAAGCCAGAACATTTTTATGTAAAAACAATTCGGATTCATTTTGTTATGTGTGCGGCCAATATATCACCGAGAAAAAACATAACTGCTTCCTAACTTCATTGCAAAAGTCATATGAAGATTGTTATAATATATATCCGCACAATTTAAACCAGCATTGGACACACAGTACCATATGTATTTCATGTCGATTGAATTTATCTATGAGGTTTTCTAACGTAAAGTAAGTATAGGTTTTTTGGAATATTTCATACTTAAAGTATCTCTTAATTAAATTTTGAAATTTTTTTCATTTTACAGACGACGCTTGGAAATTTCGAAGCCTATGCTATGGAGAGAAACAGCGAGCCACGAATCCGATTGTTATTTTTGTTTAAGTACAAAAACCGGCTTCGGAAAACATATGCGATGGTCTTACCCCACGAGGTCTGCTGATGGGTTTACACTTGCAGTTCTACATATACCAGAAATGAAATATGCTGAAGATCAGGGTCCAAGCTCTAGTCAAGTGCTTTCATCTTCACCAGGACACTTAACCTCAAGTATGTGTTCCAAATCAGAAAGTTAAAATTCAGCACTGCTATCTACATCTGAAAATGACGAGTTAATCCCACACAAAAATTTCTCGCCGAGACCATGGAATCAAGACCAGCTTAATGATGTTATTAGAGACCTTGGATTGTCGAAAAGGTCTTCGGAATTACTTGCGTCCCGGATGAAAGAAACAAATCTGATAACAAAAGAAACTAAAGTTTCGTATTACCGTACTCGAGAAGAAGGCTTACTTCATTATTTTGTTGAAGAGGATGATTTTGTGTACTGCACAGATATTTCTGGTTTGATGACTGCCATGGGCTTCCAGAGATACGATTCAAACGAATGGCGTTTATTTATCGACTCATCAAAACGCAGCTTGAAGTGTGTCCTTTTGCATAATGGAAATAAAATTCACTCCTTGCCGATCGCACATTCAACCAAAGTAAAAGAAGAATACTCTGTAATTGCATTGGTCATGAAGAAGATAAAGTATAATAAACATAACTGGGTAATTTGTGTTGATCTTAAGATGGTAAATTTCCTCTTAGGTCAACAAAGTGGCTTTACCAAATACCCTTGCTTTTTATGTTTATGGGACAGCAGAGCTAAAGCAGAACATTGGAAGAGAAAACAATGGCCTTCTAGGGAAACACTGGTTCCAGGTATGCCAGATGTTATAAATGTGGCTCTAGTGCCCCGAGATCGGATCATATTACCCCCTCTTCACATTAAACTTGGTCTTATGAAACAATATGTTAAAGCACTTAACAAAGAAAGTGAATGTTTCCAGTATATTTCAAGGAAGTTTCCTAATTTGAGTATTGAAAAGCTGAAAGCAGGCATATTTAATGGCCCACAAATTCGCAAATTGGTCATAGATATTGATTTTGGCAGTTCAATTACAGAAATTGAGAAAAATGCATGGGATTCGTTTGTATGTGTTATTCAAAATTTCTTAGGAAATAACAAGGGTGATGATTACGTTACGCACGTTGAAGAGATGTTAACTCACTTCCAGAATCTTGGATGCAACATGAGCATCAAAGTACATTACCTGCACAGTCACTTAGATCGTTTTCCTGAAAATCTAGGAGACGTGAGTGAGGAACAGGGCGAACGATTCCATCAAGATATCCGGACAATGGAGGAACGATACCAGGGTCGCTGGGATGCACAAATGATGGCTGATTTTTGCTGGAGTATTCAGAGTAACACTTCGTTATTCAACAATAGTAGAAAATCGTATAAAAGAAAATTCCAGAGTTTGTAGTTTATTATATTTATTTATTTATTTTCTTATTTTATTTCTTATTATAAATTTAAATAAAAAAATATAAATTTTCTACTGTTTAATACATTTAAACTTATCCAATTCAAATGTTTTTCCGAAGAATAGAAACAGTATTGTAGGTAGGGTTTTGCCAAAAAAATACATGAATGTTACTATGTAATGCATTTTCGATGTGAAAATTGTACATAGCATGTTTTCAAAATTCAATAAATCGAAAGAAGAACATTAATTACTCAATTTTATGTATATCGAGAAAAAAACTAAAATTTTGTGAAAATGAACGAATTCACTTAATTGTGAATAAATTCGAAAATTATCAATAAATTTTTATGACCGATATCTCATTTTGTTGCTTTTACATATGGCTTTGTGATAAAACAATAAATCTGCACAATTTTTGCCGTTTTCGATTTTTCATGATTTTTTTAAAACAAAAATATTTGCCATTTTTACGTAAAAAATATATTTTTGGGTTCAATTTTTGCTTATAACTCCGAAAATAGTGGGCCGATTGAAACGCGATGTATAAACGGTTTAAAGGCTATGTAAATTTAAATTTTTCTAAATTTATTTTAATAATATCGGACTAACACTTTTTGAGTTATCATTAATTATGTGAAGAAACGTCTAAAAAAATTTACAATTTTACTAAAAAATTTTTTTAAAAAAAACCTCTCCATAGAATTTTAAATTTGGACCATATTTGTACTACTGGAACCACAATACATCAAAATTGTATAGTGGTTTATCAAGCCTTTAAAATTTTTTCAATTTTGTTGCCTTGTGTTATCAAGTTAAAAAATAGTTTTTTAATTTTACATAAAATTTATAAAACAAAAATTAATATTTTTAAATAAAAAGTATATATTGTAATTGGCATTCGAAATATTACAAATTATTTGTTTCATTCTATAAATAATTGTTTTTCTCCTTTCTTTTATTTGATTAAAACAACAAAAGAAATGTGTTTTCAACTTAACATTACTCAATTCATTCAACAAACCAGTTTGTGTTTACGTTACTGTATAGTCGAACTGCCAGTTTCTAGCTACGTTGTTTAGTAAACTAAAAAAAAGAGTTTACGTCAACTGTAAACACAGCAGCTTCTGGTTTTCAGTCGCAAGTTCAGCAGTCTGTGTGTTTAAAACAGTGTTTAAATTGCTTGCTTTAAAATAGCAACAGTCGCACATTTTTGCTTTGTTTACATTTTTTGCAGCAAATTAAAAAACTGTGTGTCTAAGTGTTTACTTAACTCTTTGATAACGAGTCAGCAAAAGCAAAAAAGCAAAAGCAAAACAAAGAGAGTAAATAATTTGTTTAAACTCGCTATGTGCATGTACTCTGCTAAATCTGTCAGCAAAGAAGCCACTTAAGAAAACAAATTTTCTGTTGCTGTAAGTATTAAGTTTTTGATTGTTTTTTATTTTGCTTTTGATGCGCTTAAAGTCAGCAAGTTAACTTCTTTGCTGTTGCTGGAACTTAATATATTATGGACGAATTTGTTTCGAATTTTTTTGGTATTTTGCGTTTTTTTTTAATAAATAGGTACATACATACATAAATGAAACTACACGTTTTTTTAAACTAATTTGTTTATTTTGTGTTATGTAATTATGTATATACCTATTCTATGCAACTAACGCCTGCAACAGCAAGCAACAGCAATGAAGTCAAAAACAGCAAAGAAGTTAATACTCGCTGAATTTAAGCACATCAATTTACAGTTAAGCCAAAGCAAAAAAAAAAATAAACAAAAACTTATTACTTACAGCAACAGCAATTTTTTTTTTCAAGTGGTTGCTTGGCTGGCTTTTTAAGCTGAGAACATAAACATGGTGAGAATAAATAAATTATTTACTCTCACTTTTTCTGCGTTTGCTTTTGCTTTTTGCTTTTGCTGTGTTCTTTTTCTTAAGTTAAGTTAAGCAATTACAAAAACCTTAAAAATAGTCAAGCATTTTTAAACACTGGTTTAAAATGGAGGGAGTCTGCTGCTGATTCTTTTGACTGCTGAAAAAAAATGAATTGTGTTACTATTTTTTCAGTAACTTTGCGCACATAGTTCAACTGTTTTAAGTATGAGTGTGGATGAAAATAAAATACAGTTGTTTTTTTTCAGCATGTTACTGAAAATAAATTACATTTTTAGCAAATTTTGACTGCTATTAGCAGTTGTTCGAAACCCTGATTTAAAGTTTAACCCTAAAAAATGTTGCTTCCTAAGACCAGAAGTAGTCTATCTTGGACACTTAATAACAAAAAATGGTGTAAAAACAGACCCATCTAAATATAAAGTAATTAAAAACTATCCAACACCAACAAATGCGGACGAAGTAAGACGATTCGTTGCATTTTGCAATTACTAAAGAAAATTCATACCAAATTTTGCCGACATAGCAAAAGATCTAAACGCATTATTAAAGAAATCAGCAGTATTTAAATGGACAGAACGATGCCAATATGCTTTTGAAGAACTGAAAACAAACTTATGAACCCACCAATATGACAGTACCCTGATTTTAAAAAACCCTTTATTTTAACAACTGACGCTTCAAACTTTGCGTTAGGCGCTGTATTATCGCAAGGAGAGATAGGCCAAGATTTACCTATCTCATATGCAAGTAAATCATTACAAAAACATGATTTAAATAAACCTGTAATCGAAAAAGAACTTTTAGCAATACACTGGGGTATTAATTTTTTTAGACCATACCTATACGGTAGAAAGTTCATAGTAGTAACTGACCATAGACCTTTAATCTCCCTATTTTCGCACAAAAATCCTTCGTCAAAAATGACCAGAATTAGATTGGACCTAAGCGACTATGATTCTACAATCATCTATAAGAAAGGACAAAAGAATACAAACGCTGACGCACTCTCGAGAATAGAAATCAACTCAGAGACACTAAAAACCATGATACCAAAAGACAATGTCGAAACAGAAAGAAAAACACTAGTAATAACCAGGGCAATGAGAAAAAAAATGATGAGGAAAATATAATAAGTAAACAAAGAAATGAAGATAAGAATGAGGAAAATAAGAACAAAACATGCATGAAAAAGAAAGGTATGGAAAAAAGCATATCTCAGAAGTCCGATCAACTTCAAATATGGGAATGCGTATCCATGAATGACGTCAAAAATATAAAGAAATTACAATTCAATATTATAGAAGAAATTGAACAAAAGGATATATTTATTGAAGATAATATAGTGCACATAGGACGTTATGATAATTCTATGAAACCAGTTTCGGCCAGGAAGAAATTACGTACCCAAACAATGAAAAATGAAAATAAAAGGCTAACAAGATATAGTGATAAATCAGCGAAACTATATTCGATACTGAAGAAACTAATATCAAAAATGAATAAAGAGAATATTAAGGAACTAGCACTCAAGAGTGAAGATAAAATATTTGAAAACTATAGTAAAGAAGAATTAAAAGAAGCATATGCAAAAATAAAAATAAAAAACAAAAATCCTCAACTAAAAATACTGATATATAACGCCCCTAAAAGAATAACAGATGACATTATAAAATATAAACTTATTGACGAATTCCACAATGCCACACACGCAGGCCACTTAGGAATTAGAAAAACAGTCATTAAACTAAAACAACGATATATCTGGAAAAACATGAACAAAATGGTAAATAAATTTGTGTCATATTGCGAAACTTGTGTCAAAAACAAACAAACAAAACACATAAAAGAACCACTAACATTAACAGACACACCAAACAATAGTTTTGAGACAATTTCAATTGATACTGTAGGACCTCTTCGTATTTCAAACGAGTACCGATACATCTTGACAATGCAATGTGAGTTGACTAAATTTGTTGTGGCACACCCCAACAAAAGATGCAGTTACAACAGCAAAAACATTGGTTGAACAAATAATATTAAAATATGGTCACTTTAAGGTACTTAATAGGGAGATCGGCCGGTTATTATTCGACCGGTTTTAACCGGTTATTTTAGCTTTGCCCAAGTCGGTTATTTTAAAATGCCCATTTTTCGAATATCGAATAAACCGGTTATTTTGGTATAATAAACCGGTTATTTTAGTAATGTGTAATTTATATACATTTTCCTTACTTTTGTTGTAGATGTACCCGTAATTTAAGTATTTTCTAATTGAATATTGGCCAAACTTAAACTTTTTATAAAGAATGTCAAAACAAAGTGTAATAAAGGTGAAAAAACATTATGAACACTGTAAAAACAAATAGCTTATAAAAGCGTGTGTTCTTGTAGAAAAACCAAAAACTATTCAAAATACTACAAAAAAGGGGGCAGTTAAAAATTAAATAGTAATTTGTACAAGAGCATTCTAAATATTAAATATATTTTTATATAAAGTTTATCTCTAGATATTTTTCGAACGCGATTTAAAAGACAAAGATAGTTGCCTAAAGTACCCTAAAATGATAAGTTGCAAAGGTGCTTCTATATCACACTTAGTAATCACCTTTAATTAGTATACATGCTTGACATTAATGTGATCCAAATAAGACTTAACTCCGTTCGAAGTAGTTCTAAGGAGACGACAAATAATACTTTACTAATATAACGTGTGATTTTTTAGCCATTATCTTTTTGGCAACACTGGTTTAAACAGCTGACGCACGTTTCGTGTTTTGTTTCACTGTCAAACATCTTCAGTTTGGTCTATAATTTAACCATGAGTCGTCTTACAAACGAACAACGCTTGCAAATTATTGAATTTTATTATCAAAATGCGTGCTCTGTTAAGAAAGTTCATCGCGCGCTTCTTCCACTTTTTTATCGAAAAATTATGTTCAGCGACGAAGCTCATTTTTGGCTCAATGAGTACGTTAATAAGCGAATTGTCGATTTTGGAGTGAATATCAGCCAGAAGCATTGCAAGAGTTACTAATGCATCCAGAAAAAGTCACAGTTTGGTGCGGTTTATATGCTGGTGGAATCATTGGACCGTACTTCTTCAAAGATGATGCGAATCGTAACGTAACTGTGAATGGTGAGCACTACCGTGAGATGATATCCAACTTTTTTTGCCCAAAATGCAAGAGCTTGACTCGCATGACATGTGGTATCAACAAGACGGTGCCACATGCCACACAGCACGCTCAGCAATGGACTTATTGAGCGGCGAGTTCGGTGAACATTTTATTTCACGTTCGAGACAGGTCAATTGGCCGCCTAGATCGTGCGATTTAACGCCTTTAGATTTTTTTTTGTGGGGCTATGTCAAAGCTCATGTCTATACACACATGCCCGCTTCAATTGACGCATTGGAAGACAACATTGAAGCATTTATTCATGAGATACCGGCCGAAATGTTGGAAAGAGTATGCCAAAATTGGACTAAGCGGATGGACCATTTGAGGCACAGTCACGGTCAACATTTGCATGAAATAATCTTCAAACATTAAATTATATGGATCGTACTATCGATTCAAATAAAGATTAAATGCATTTTTCTGAATTTTATGTGTTTTTTTTTTAAACTTACCTATAGCTCTTAAAATATCACCCATTACTATGCAAAAAATGAATCATTGGGTGAAATATTAGCCCGTTGTGTTGCCGAGGACAAAATGCCCGTTAAGGCACTAAAAACTCTTAATTAGTTCTAATCTTTTTCTGCTGAAAACAACAATATTACGGCGTAATCAACGATATGGGAAAAATTTCTACCAGTTTTCTATAATGCTGAAGCAAAATAATTTGAAATAAATAATCCTGGCGTTTGCAACTTTTGAAAAATATGGTTGATTTAACCACCAACAAATTAAAAGCCATTCAAAATAAATTTGAGAGAATATTTCAAATAATAACCTTATAAAATTCCTATAATTTATTTGCTTTTACAAAACGTTTGTCTAGATCAAATATCATTCAACAGTTTCGAAATTACATTATACAAATATCTTCTTACGAATAAAGTTAAGTAAATCAATAAAAAATTGTTGAAAATTTGGCTAATTTTTGATCAATTTACTGGTCCCACTTTTCTTGGATTTTATCGTAAAATATTTGTTAGGTCTGATCTAAGTCATATCATGTATTTTGTTAGTTCCTTACCTTTGCAAATTGTTTTGTTTTTTGTGTTTTTAAGTATTCGAATTAAAACCGGTTAACCGGTTATTTAAAAATTGCTTAACCGAAAACCGGGTTTTTTAAAATGGCAACTATTCGTAATATTCGAAAACCGGTTATTAAAAAAAGCCGAATAATCGATCTCCCTAGTACTTAAGTCCGACAGAGGAACATAATTTGTGAACGAAACCATGAAAAATGTTTGCTAAATTTTGAAAATCAAACAGATTTTCTCAACCCCTTACCTCCACGAGACAGTAGGTTCCATAGAAAGAAACAATAGAGTTTTGAACGAGTTTTTATTAACAACAGCAAATGATTATGAATGGGACAAATGGATTCCATATTTCACGTTCGCCTACAATACGGCACCACATGTAGACACAGGCTACTCGCCGTTTGAATTGGTTTACGGTAAATTACCATGTTTACCATCGGATTAAATAGAAAACAAACAAAACTTTTACAATTACGATAATTATGTTCAAGAACTAATAAAGAGACTACAATTCGCCTTAAGTAAGGCAAGAGAACTAATAATTAAGAGTAAAGAAAAAAGAATTAGTAATGACAAATATCACAATAAATTAATTTTAAAAGTAGGAGAATTAGTTTTAATGAAATTAGAAAATAGGAAAACACATCAAAGTCCATACAAAGGACCATATAGGATCATAGAAAGAAATGGTGTAAACACCACAATAGATTATAACGGTACATATAAGGAAGTACATAACAATAATTAATTGATTGCTATTGTTGCCTTTTATATGGGACTTCGCGCAATAGGTTTTCACCACAGCAAAGAACATTAGCAATTGTGCGTCGCTAATTCTGCCAATTTTTTTGTTCTTGAGCACACAAAACAATGGATAGTCTGGACGGTATGTTAAAGCTAAGAATTTTAATAAAACAGAAAGTACAAAAAGTATCTCTTCATTTAGTAAAAGGAATCAAAAAATGGCAAGAATTAAAAAAATTATCACATTTGAGTGCATTTTGTAAATTAAGTAAAATAGTATTCAAGCAGTCAAAAACGTGGCAAATTGCTACCTCAGTAGCACCAGCGGTAAGACTCAAGTCATACGATGCAAGTCTTATTGATGAACTTATCACATTTTCTTCTTTGAACTGTCTTCGGCGTTCACACAATGCGAGTCTTATTGCTGAAATATTTCTTTTTTATGTATGAAGTACACACACATGTGTGCATTTTTTATATTACGAATGAGAAAACAAAACGTATATGAAGAGTACGCCAAGTTTCTTTCCAACTCGTATCTCTCTCCTTTAAAGTAGCAAGCTAATCAATAAAACTTGCATTCTATGAGTTGGGACTAACGCTGTTTGTGAGTTTATTTTGTAGTTTGAGTTTTGATTTTGTAGTTAATTCCGATTGGATTAACATTTCAGGTGGCAATTAAGAACTGAGGTTCGAGTGTAAGTTTTGGATAAGAGGTCTATAGACGAATCGGGAGGGCCGCCATGGGTTCCTAAAGTAGGGAGCCTCGAGTATTGCAAAGCTTAAAAACAATCTACGACTTTAGCCCGGTTTTTGGAAAATATCGAACTTTGAACTTTGTGGTTTGCAAACAAAAGACTCAAATTAATTATGATTTTTTTGTATATTACCAGCAAACAGATAAATATTTTATGGAAAGATTTGTGAAAACTTCTTTGTTTTAAATGGATTTTCTAATCATTTTTAATGTTGTAAATTCCTTCCTTCAATAAAAATGATATAATGAAAATTAAATTTGATGAACATAAGCCTAGTTATTGTGGGCCCCGAGCCTTTTTGTGGGCTAAGCTGGGCCACAACCCAGTCCCTACTGGGTAGATACTGGGTATCGTTACCGGGAATGCGTCAGGCAAAGGAGTTTTTATTTCCCGGGAGTACATTGGAGACAAGGGGTCTCAACAGACTACGACTGTTGGTGGCTTATCTGACGGGTCACCATACTGTCAAGCACCACCTGTTTCGGATGGGCCTGGCAGAGGACCAGGAATGCAGACTATTTTTTTATTTAATTTATTTATTTATTTAGCTCGCCAATGCTATAAGACCAAGTCTCTTTAACAGCATTGGGAAAGTATTGTTAATTAATTCATACATAGTTCCAAATAAGTAATAAAATAATACTTAATTAATTATAAGAAAAAATTATACAATTAATGACAGAAATAGCAAAGTAACAAATCAATATTTAAAATTTGAACAAGTTGTTACAGGCATATTTATCATTTGTTATGTTAAATTTAAAGGGAATTTAAATGTTTGTTTTAACAATTTTATTCCAAATATTTCAAATTAATTAATTAAAAATAAAATAGCAACAAAAATAAAAGAAAGTGATAACAAAGTTTAATATTTAAATAAAATTAAATCATATTTGTTACGAAAAATGCTTAAAAATCTGACATTTAAAGTGCTTTTCATTGCTTGTCGTTTGAAAATTTGAGGTTAATGTTTCCAGAGACTAACAGTGTCAATTAAAAAGTGTTTCTTAGATTTCTTATCACGATGTGAAATACTGTTTATCTTTTTCCCGCTATTTGATCTGAAGAAATTGAGTCTACGATACAGGTAATTCGGATGCTCTGTGTATATAATCTTGTGTAGTAAAATTAACGAACGGCACTTTAACAGGTTATCAAATGATATATTGTATATTTTCTTTGAATAGCGTGAAATTCTAGAAAAGCGTTTCCGTCCAAAAACATATCTGACAATGTCGTGAGGATGACGAGACCACAGGGTACTTACTTTGGACTGCCCGGCGCTGGCATGGGCCAGAAGAAGACACTTGGGGCACGGCGCGATAGACGCGTCCCAAGTCGGTGCAACACCGGCAAACGACCTTCTTGGATTTCTCTGGGAGGTTGAGGGTCTTTTGGCCAACTAAAGGGGGTGGGTATAATAGACCTAGCTTGGTCGCGGTACCGTCTCCGTTGAGAGAAATCTCCCCACTCTATCTTGAAAAAACAAGCCTAGTTATTATTATTTTGTAAACGGATTCAGACTCAGTACACATAAGTTTACTAGAACCTACCTCAAAATAGTCACAATGCTTCATTAAGCAATCTCAACTTAACAGTTGTACGCGCAGAGAAAAAACACGTTTTAATATATTCACCTCCAACAAAACTATTTTAAATGAAAACTTTAAACATATAATGTTTAATTTAACCATATTATTATCCTCCATTAAGAAGCTACAACCATATTATGGTTGCTTCTAAGCATTATATGGTTAAATTTGACAATAATTTGTTTTTAAATTAACAATAGTATTTTTATCTTTTCCAAGAGCAACATGCTATGGTCGAAAAACAACCATGCTATTATAACTGTTAAGCATATTTAAGATTTTATTAACCATAACTTATTAAAAGTTAACTATAATATGATTGCGGATTCTTGATGGAGGACTAATTTCACCATAATATGGTTGTCGGTGACAATAATATGGTTAAATTTAGCATAATATGTTTGAAAAACTTCTTCAAAAAAATTTTGTTGGAGGTGACCATATTGAAACATGTTTTTTCTCCGGGTGTACTTTTTTCATATGAACTTAACATATTGTAGCAGCTTGTGGGCGGCTGCGACACGCCTTCCGCTGATATAATCTGTCTACAATGTATTTTTTTTGCAACGGGGAACATTTCGGAGGGGAATTTATTCATTTCATTTGTCTATGGATATAAGTCCTTGCAGACATTTTTGAACATAATTTATTAACAGTAAAAAATGCATAAAAAAATTATTTTGTGGTGAATTTATTTAATGACAAATGAATCTTAAAAGGCTAATAAAAGTATTACATATTCTTCTGAGGGGTTAAGCAGTTGCATAATTTTGTCTAACAAATTATACTGCTTAAGGTAAAAAATTACGGGGCAGGTGTTGAGGAATGTTGAATAAAATTGCATGTATTATACATATATCTAGGGCAGATGTCTCAAAAAAAAATTGGCCCACATATATAAGACGCACGCTAAGGTAAATATAAAAGAGACGTTTTGAGTTGTAACGGATATTCTCGAAAACCACTCCACCGATTTTCACAAAACTTTAAAAATATCTTTTCTGGAACGTGAGGAGCGTTTCTGTGAAATGAGGACTTTTAACATTTGGTGAACATTATTTGGAAAATAATTTCCGCTGTCAAGCACAAGGAGCAGGCAAGCACAATCCACGGGGACTACGGGCGGGAAGAAGGGTTCTTACTAGAGTATCCACTCAATTAATCGTTGTTCGATGAATCGAAGAAATTTTTCGCCATTATTTGATCGAATATCAAATATCAACTTTAATAATATTTTCAGTGAGGTAACTTTTTCTTTAGTTCCTACATTAAGTAGATCCTTATTCTTGGGAGTAGATTTCATGAGGTCGTTTGGTCTCTTCCCTAGTTTGGGTAGCCTAACAACTAACGGGGTGAAATTGTGGCCGGATTCTGAAGGTGTAAGGGAAGGAATTGAAATACACGTTCTCCCTGCGGATCAAAGGGCGTCGCTAGGTGGGGTCATAGCACAGTTTCCGTGTTTTTCTAGAAAGGGAATTGGTCAGACTACCCTCGAATGTCATATAATCGACACCCGCGATGCAATCCCAGTGATGGACAAACATTATCCGGTCTCGACAGCTGTGCATAAATTGATGTACGCTGAGCTGGATAGGATGTTTAACCTCGGGGTCATTGAGCCAAGCGAGAGTCCTTGGAGCCACCCGGTTACTCTCGTCCGTAGGGGCGAGAAGAACCGTTTGTGCCTGGACGCTCACAAGCTGAATTCTCTGACGGTTAATGACGCCTATCCTCTGCCTCACATCGAAGGTGTGCTCAGCCGATTGGGGGATACGTACTTTATATCCAGCATCGATCTGAAGGACGCGTTCTGGCATATACCACTAGATGCATGTAGTAGAGAAAAAACTGCATTCACGGTGACAGGTAGATCACTTTACAATTTTACGGTAACGCCTTTTGGGCTGTGTAATGCAGCACAAAGGTTATGCCGCCTTATGTACAACGTGATCCCCTCAGCGCTTCGTGATAGAGTTTTTGATTATTTTTTGATGGTATCGCCTTACGTTAAAACCCATCTGGAATTGCTGGATCGGGTGGCGCATTGTTTGGATTCGGCGGGTCTCACCATCAACGTAGCGAAGTCGAAGTACTGCTTCAGAGTTGAGGTTATAGTGGGAGGGGGTAAATCAAAACCAGACCCAGAAAAAATAGATACAATAGTAAGATTTACTTACCGATAGGCGCTCGGCACGTCAGGAGTTTCATGGGGGCTACTGGCTGGTACATGCGTTTCCACCCAGACTACGCGCCAATCTCGACTCCGATCTTCAACACCCTTAAGAAGGGAAAAACCTTCAGCTTTACGGAAGACGCTAAAGAAGCTTTTGATAAGTTAAAAACTGCCCTGACCACCGCAACCGTGCTGACACATTCCAATTTCAAAAAGCACTTTTATATGCAGTGCGATGCCTCAGATATCGGCCTGGGAGCCGTTTCGTTTCAAAAAGACGAAGACGAAGGGGAGCATCCGATAGCTTTCTTCTCCCATAAATTGACCAGTGTGCAGAAAAATTATTCGGTCACTGAGAGGGAGTGTTGGCGGTAGTAAGGGCCATAAAAAATTCCGGCCCTACATCGAGGTGATGCCCTTTACAGTAATCACGGACCACAGCAGCCTTAAATGGTTAAAATCCCACAAGAATTTAAGTGGTCGACAAGCCAGATGGAGCTTGCATCTTCAGTCTTTCGCCTTTACCATCGAACACAGCCCCGGCTACAAAAGTGTGGTACCCGACACCTTATCGAAGTATAAAATGGAAGAAATTTCTGCAGAAGTGAACCATTTAATAGATATTGAGTCAAAATATTATAAAGAGCAATCTTACCTGAATTTGGTGGCGAAAATAATCGAAAACTCCGCCAGCCTACCAGACCTGAAAGTAGTTAACGACATGGTGTATCAGGGAGTTCTACCGTACGATGGAGTTCAGATGAATGAAGACTTTGCCTGAAAGTTATGGTACCGATGGAATTAACGCACGAGATAATAGAAAAGTGCCACAATCCACCCTGAGCTTCGCACGGAGGATTCGGCAAAACGCTTAGAAGAGTAAAAGAGTACTTTTATTGGCCAAATAAGAACGTACAGGTTCGTGCTTTCGTAGGCGTTTGCCAAATTTGTCGGGAAACTAAGCCAGATAATTATATTCTAGGACCGCCGATGGGACCTGAATCACAGACTGAGCGCCCATATCAGAAAATTTTTATTGATTTTTTGGGTCCGTACGGAGGTTTCTACATAGAGGAACTGGGCGTTAAAGTTTCCTTTCGTCTGCCGGATGGATGTAGTGTCCTGCAGGCGGAAATCTCGGCTATAAAGTGGGCAGCCAACTGGCTAAAATATTATCGCGTATCGGGAGATATACGTATATTTACTGATAGCAAGGCTGCCATTGCCTCTCTTGCGGGTGTCTATACGACATCTAGGTTGACTGTGGAATGTCGGATGTCTTTGAATGAGATTGCTGAACATTCGGAGTTAACGCTTATATGGATACCAGGGCACTCAAACTGCCCGGGAAACCAGGTAGCAGATGAGCTGGCCAAGGAAGGTGGTCGTATGGATGAAACATTCATTGATCAATTCATTGGACTTAAAATGGCTCACTGTAAGTCACTCATGCGGCGCGAGAACTATAGAATTGCGCAAGAGGGATGGACCCGTGAGTCCACCTGCTCCACATCCAGGGCACTCAGGCCTGGATATAATGAACGGAGAACCAAATCTCTACTTAGGTTCAATAGGAACCAAATCAGGACCGTGGTGTCGGTCATAACTGGACACTGGCCTGTTGGGACTCATGCTAGAAGAATGGGTCTGGTATTCAATGACTACTGTAGAAGTTGTCATGATGAGGAGGAAGAGGAAACTGTGATTCACTTTCTCTGTCAATGCCCTGGGCTACGGGGTATTAGGGAAAAATACCTGGGAGAACCGGTGTTTTCCTGTTTTGAGGATCTATCAAAAATAGAACTAAGATTGCTTCTTCTCTTCATTAGGAAGACGAATTGGCTCAACCTTGCAGTGACGCCATCTGATTGACTGCTCTTCGGGATGGGCATTGGCGCTGGGTATCACAAAGGGACCGCCAAAGGACCCAAGTGAGCTGTCTCTCGATGGCTGCCCAAGGAACCTAACCTAACCTGGGTCCGTACCCGCGATCTAGAAATGGGAATTCTTTTATATTTATCGTACTAGACAACCTCACTAAATTCGTTCTGCTTAAAGCTATGGGGAAAGCTAATGCTAGAAACGTAGTTATGTTTCTCATCTCAGAGTTTTCTTTACAAGCTTGGAAACCCTGAGACAATTTTGTCTGATAACGGTTAGCAGTTCATCAGTAAAGAGTTTCAGGATATGGTCAGTAGTTTTTGCGTGAAACACATAAGGATGGCCGTACACTCGCCACAGACCAATGCCTCGGAGCGGGTGAACCAGTCTATTCTGTCCGCAATTCGGTCATACCTGCAAGAGGAGCATACCGAATGGGATAAATACCTGTCAGAAATCGAATTCTCGCTAAGGTCGTCTGTCCATAAGTCCATTGGAGTTACAACATACTTTGCGCTTTTTTGTATGAACATGATCCCTCATGGCAGTGTTTATCAGCTGGCTAAGAAACTACACAGTCTGAACGATCCTGAAGTCAATATACTATCAAAATTTGTAAATATGGACTTAATCAGACAGCAAATTCGTAAAAACCTGCATAAAGCCTACCTAAGAAGTGAGAAAACGTAGGTACAATACACACTGTCGTCCAGTAAAGTTTATACCTGGTCAGGAAGTTTTCCGTCGTAACTACCAGCAGAGCGATTTTAAAAACTTTAATGCTGAACTAGCTAAGGAATTCATAAAATGTTGAATCGTCCGACCTGTGGGTAATAGTCTGTATGAGGTTGAAGATCTTCAGGGGAAATCGTCAGGGTGCAGAGATTAAACTCTATTAAGGCCGGTATTCACTATCCTATTTAGTCGCACGATATGTCAAAAAAAAATCGTGTGTGCTCATTATGTATGACAGTGTGGCTTAAAAATTAATTGAGTGACAGACTTTTTTGACAAGTCTGTCCGACTTGCAAATGTTTATAAAAATTAGTATTGTGGTTATTTTGTTGAACTATTCATGGTTTTTAATCCAAATTTTTACTATTTAATTAGGCTTAAGTTCATTAAATTTAATTTTCATTAAATTATTTTTATGAAGAAAGGAATTTTTACAACATGGAAGAATAATTAAAATTGTTATTGATAATTTTCATTCTTGACTGACCTGGGATTCGAAGCCAGGCTGGCTGGCGTGTGATTCGAACCCAGGCGGCTGGTTACCCTGACATGTTTCGACCTCAACCACTAGGTCTTCTCAAAGGGATTTGCCGTCTTACACTCGCAGCCATCGATGACTGCTGACGTCAGAAGTCAAACATCAATCCTTAAACCAAATTGTATTTTAACCTTTGGTAGATTTTAATTAATCTTCCATGTTGTAAAAATTCCTTTCTTCATAAAAATAATTTAATGAAAATTAAATTTAATGAACTTAAGCCTAATTAAATAGTAAAAATTTGGATTAAAAACCATGAATAGTTCAACAAAATAACCACAATACTAATTATTGTTAAAGCTAAGGCACAAGCTCTATGTGTTCATTTGTCCTTCAAGTTGTGCTGAAAAATGTCAACAAGAAAAAAGAAAGACAAAAAACATGATAAACAAAAAAAAATGTACTTTGGACTTCAAGAAGAATTCTTGACAAAAGTACGGAAAAAACAGAAGTAAGGAAAAACATGTGAGATCAATTAAAAATGGATAATTATTCAATAAGCAAATTTCGATTTTTGCCAGCTCATCTTATAAGATAGTTGTTATAAGATTTTTCATAACAACTGTCTCATAACATTTATTATAATATTAATACTATCACTATTTGAGAGTCTACACGTAAGATAATACTCTCTGCTATTGAATTTGACGTTTGCTAATATAAAAATCTTATATCTTATCTCAGATGGAGACCCTGTGTAAGGAAATTACTCGCCAATTTACAGAAAAAGTGTGTGTAAAATTTTTGTGAGAAAACGGAACTGTCAAATAAACTAACGCATAAAAACGGGGTGAGAAAAAATATATTAAATATGCAAAATGCAATGAATATTAACTATAAGAGTTAAGTATTTTATTTTTTACTGATTTTTTAATTTTTTTAATTATTTTGCTTTTAACATTTCTGAAAACTATACGAATGTTTTCAAAGCTATTTTTTAAACAGCAAAAATTAAAGTTGCACTCAACATTATTTGATATAGCCGACGGTTGTATTTTCGCCGCCGCACAGTGGCGCCATTTGAGTTTTTTCGTTGCAAAAATCATATCTTTTGAACCGAATAAGATAATTGAACAGTTTAAACAGCATATGATAGATAACTGTTCAGCCTATGAAATGAGCGTTTGGAAAGGGTGCTACGCTTTGTAGGGGCCTACTTATGGGTTATCAAAGTTAAAATTAGTAGAAAAATCAATTTTATGGTAACTAAAAAAAATTATTTTTACATTTTTAGATTGTTTTTATTTTTTTTCTTAAGAGTTTTATGTTTTAAATTATTACCCAACAAATTAAAAAAAAAATTATTTTTTTTTTTAATTTATTTTTTCAATTTTCTGTAAAATATTCATCACAATTCGTAAGAGAAGGTATATCTAAAAGACTAACCATTTCTAAACTATAATTATTTTGTAACTCTATTCGTGACTTCACATGCCGCAGGGAAGAAATAAGTGGATCGGAAGATGCTGCCAACATGTTGAAGAGGTCCTTATTTTGCCTTACCCTTGATGCTTTGAATGTGTTCTGCAATCTATATTTTTTATAAAATTTGTTAAGAGACTCCTGTGCTTCTTCAGAAAGCTCTCCAATTGGCAAAGACTGGTACTCAATTTTCACGATTTGATTGTCAATTCCAATGATTCTAGTCATCATTTTCAAAAAATCTCCTAGAAGTGTTTCCATCGTTTGAGTTACCGTATCCGTGCTTGGGACAGTCTACTTTTAGTCCAACGTGTTTAAAAAAAGCATCCTGTATTTGCTTCTTTCTGATCTTTTCCTTATCCTTTATTGATGTATTTTCATCGAAGTTTTCCTCCTCTTGTGGTAGGGTATATGCCAGTTTTAGCAAGAATTCCATACACCTTATCCTTGCGTGCAATGGTGACATTCCATATTCGTAATTCTCCTCATTTGTAGAATCGTTTAAATTACCAAAGTTCTTCTGACAAATAATAATATAAAATCGATAAAAAAAATATAAAAATAAAACGAAAAAAAGGGGTTTAAATAGGTTTTTGCTAAATTTTTACCTCCAATATAATTCTGTCTATATATATGTATATGATAACTAATTGAAATATATTATAATTAAGCAGAAAAAGATACTAATCTTAAACTCTTTACAACTAATTATATAAAATTGAGATGTAACATATTATATATGAAATAAATTGAATTGAATTGAAAAAAGTTCTTCTGACTCTTTTTGCAAATCGGGCATGACATTGTTGAGGTTGTTCCTGTCAGTTCGTAATTGCATTCAATATATTTTCCTTCTCCAATTTGCAGCTTTGTAGGCCTAATCTTGCTTATTTGTTCTTCAATGTCCTTCACCGTAGTCCTTATGAGTTCTGCCGATTCCCTTGCAAACTGAAACATTATTGGTCGGCAATAATGCACTGATGACGGACGTGGATTTTTCCAGTGTAGGGAATCATCCGATTTTAGCCGCAAAGGAACAACAGATGCCATAAACATATTTCCGTCCGATATTGTAGCGTCATCGGAAGATATCCTTTGCTTATAAACGCTTTGTCCGGATGATCCATCGCAGCCCCATTTGCTGATAACTGTCAACTTCTCAGGAAGAATTTTCACTTCCGTGAAAAACTTTGGTGTGGTTGACTTTCTAAACAGTTCAAATAATTTTAAATTGTTCAACGCCATGTTTTCAGTACTTAAATTGTTTAATGGTTTCAGTAATTGTTGCGCCAACTTTCAGGCGTAGACTAATCCAGGCATTATGCTTATTTTGCAATATATAGGCTTATGCTACCATGCCTAAAAATTTACCTGTTCCCTGCATACATATGGATTTAGGCTGAATAATGCAATTTTGATATTATGCACGTGTCCAAATAAGATTTGTGCCTACCTGTAGGGACCATAAGTCAATATTGTTCCTGACCATTTGTACGCCAAAGTATTGTTTATGTGAGGTACGTACCTGCTAATTTCAATGAGTAGTTTTTTTCAAACTATTAGATCAAACTACTGTCCGTCAAAACATATAAGGGATGGACGCCATACAATTTCTGCAACCATGTCTTTTTAAACTTTTTTACCTCTAGAAGCCAAACGGGCACGTACGGGCAGATAAAACTTTTTGAATTATGTAAAGAAATAATCAAAGAACAGGTTTTGCAAATATGGCAAATATAGAAAAATATAGTTTTTTTTTATTTTCCGTCAAAGTTGAAAAATAGTGAAAAAACGGATAGTTTTTAAATAGTGATTTACCAGGAGAAACACAAAGCAAACAGTTAATTTTTTTTTTATCATTATACATTTAATAAATACATCAATCAATACAAACAAAAAATAAGGCGATTCGTTACCTATTTTTCGTGATATTACACCTGAAATCGCAACAAATTGACTAAAAATTGTGTGTTTTTTTGAAAACCGAAAGTCGGTCAACTTTGAACGGTTATATCTTCTAAACTAAAAATGTGATATTATTAAGAGTGGCATATTTGAAATCGTTGAAAAGTTTCCTATAACATGGGCTTATTCAAAACTTCGTCGGCACTCATGAAAACGATATGTGTGACTGGCGTCCTCAACGTCTGCAAGTTAACATCGGCTTCGAGTGAAATATTATGACATTTATAACGTTACGACGTAATCTCTTGATAGTTTTCGACATGAGTTACAGACACAATTTTTCTCACTTTTCGAGAAACGATGGAATATTTTGTTTCACATCTTTTCGATGCGAGAAGTTCTCACCAAAGTTATAGAACATGGGTTTTGGATGTCTAGCGGGATCATCCATTCCGAGAGGGAGGGTAACCCAGCGTCCCAGCTTCCCCTCTGGCAACAACTGTTTTTAATAAGTTTTGGTATTGCTCTACGACACCATGAACCACCACGGAACCGCACTAAATAGTCTGTTCAACCGAAGAAGTGTTTACTTTGTTTATACACATAAAAAATAATTTTTTCAATTCAAACAAAAAAATTGTAGAATCAAATAATTTTTTGTCTGAAATTGGTCCTATAAACAAATTTGCATATTCAAACAATTAGTTTGCATTAAGTTTATTGAAAAAATATTCAATTTTTTTCAAACAAATAATGGTTAAATTTTAGCTTGATATTTAAAAAAATTTTCAAACAAATAATTTTGCTAAATCAGATAGAAAAGTTTACTGAAACTCAAAATAAATTTCAAGCAAATAATTTCACTGAAACAAACAACAAACTTTACTGAAATTCAAAATAAATTTCAAACAAATAATTTCGCTGAATCAAACAACAAATTTTACTGAAATTAATGAAAAATTTTAAACAAATAATTTTGCGGGATCAAGCAAATAAGTTTCATACAAGTCCTGTGACAAAAAAAAACCTTTTTGGAAATGTGATTTATTTATTTTTTTATTTAAACATTACTAAAAAAAATTTATTTTTTATTAAATTTACTATGTTGTACAGTTTATTTTTGATCTTTAAGGCTTTGTGTTACAATACTTGAATAAATATATAAAACATGTGTAATTTAATCGTAAAAAAGTAAACAGCTACATACATAAGTACATCATTTGCATTAAAGTTTAAATTACATTGCACATTTCCAAATATTTATGTATCGTTTAGAAAGTCAATATAATTAGAAAATTTAAATTTAAAGATGATTTTTCGCGTCAACAAAATGTGAATTGCAAGAACATATTTAAATAATATAATATTTCTTGTTTAATAGTCGAGATTCTAGTATTTTTTTTTTTTTTTTTTTTTTTTGTTGTAGGAATATCATAAAAAAACATTGTATAAAGTTATAAAACATGTTCGATTCTCCAGGATATTTGAGATTGAATAAAAAGAACATCTTAATTTAAAATTGTATAAAAAGGGGTACTTTACTTCGTCAATATGTCAATTGGATATTACAATTTTGCAACTTGAGAAGCTTCTCCTTTGCTTCCAATTATTCATTAGTTGTGGCTAATACTGCAAAACCTTCTGGATTGAATATTTTTCCGAGTTTTTAATCCCCTGGTCTCTTCACAAAGTATTTGCTGTGGTGAAAGAAGGTAATGAAGAAACCAAAATATCAAAACAAATTTAGATTCTGCAATTAAAGTGAGAATTATTTTATTAAATAAATATTTTTCATTTAAAATGCATATTTATTTACGTTGGTTCGTACAGTCAATACTTTGAAGTCGTTTGGATATTTGAGCATTTGTTATTTTTGGTTTTAATACAGTGGTGTCAATTATGATTGTATTGGTGCGAATACTCTTGTCTCTCTCATTCTCAGCGGGAGGAATCTGCGGTTGCGAGGCCTATTACGAGGCCTAATTAACATACATATTTTGCTATGAAGACTTTAGAGCAATTAATAATAATACAATTATCGAAAAATGTTGAGTTATGGACAGACACACTCAGTTATTATTTAAAAAAATTTAATTTGGAACCTGCATTTCGCAGAAACTTTGCTTATTTTTTGGAAAAATTGAGCATTTGACAATATTTGAAGTCATTTTACTACCTTATTAAATTCTTTCTTATATTTTTAATTTGGTGCTCAACATACCTTTGCAAATGCCAACAATGAAAATTCATTTGCACATGCTAATGCAAATAATAACTCCACTAAGTTTAAAAATATTCTATAATTATTAACCACCATTATAAAAAGAGAAGATTTTACTAGCCTATAAAAATATACTTTTATTTACAAATAATATCTTCTAAATTTAAATTGCAGTTTCGAAACAACAAAACATTTTTTAGGTTTGTGGACGTTAAACAATAAAGTTTCATTAATACATTAATAATACACATCTTCTTACCCAAAAATTTTACCTGCTGTCACATTTGCTTTTATGTGTATAGGTTTACACATAAATTGTAGGAAAACAAGACGTTTTTAAATATTTTTACTTACTTGAGAAAAGTGTTTTCAAAGGAAAAAAACCCATTGACGCGATTGGTACAGAAAGCACAAGCACAAAATACCAACAAATTCTTGTGGCTATTTTTTTCTTAATAATTTCTGCATTTAGGTACGTCTTTTTAACGAAAGAAAAAGGGACCCTTTAAAAGGCAACAAAGAATTTTTTTCACAAACAAAACACATATCGTTAGCTTAAATGCAAAACAATGTAGATATTATTTGTCAATCATTGTACAATGTCATAAACAGAAATAAAACAAAACATAAACAAAGATAATAAATAATAAATATATTATTTCTGTTTAGAGGCCTCAAAACAGGCCGTGCGATATTTCCCGCTGAATGAGAGTGTTTTGCAGTAAAAAATTATATTTTACGCTCGCAAAATAAAAGAGCGTAAGCGTACATGTGAGTTTTGCTGACACAATTGTGCATGACGCTGACACCCCTGTTTTAATAATACTAATATGTATTATATTCCCATATTGAGACCGAAAGCGAAAGCAATGTGGAAATAAACATAACAACAGAAAACAATAACAACAACCTAACGGCAAAACCATCAAGTGTTACCATTTCAAAGACATTCCTAGTAGGAAATGATACCATGAACTCAAACACAGACGCAACGGAAAACACACAAGTAAAAAATTTTCAAAAACCACAAGTGCAAGTTGGTATGGACAGGTATATAACAGTTCTCAAACGGGGTCGCAGCCCAGCCTCTTCAGCTGTAGCCTCGGCCTCTAAAGTTCCATCTTTTGATAGAATAAATTCGCAAAATCGTTTAGCAATTCTGGTGGATGAATCTTCTGAAGCACCTAACGTCATTAAATCGTCGAAGCCACCCCCGATATATCTTAGAGAGCAAAACTCAAGTGAGCTTATAAAAAGTTTAATCTCGGTGATAGGTGAAAATTCGTTTTACGTTGCTGCAATCAAGCGTGGAAATATAAACGAGACAAAAATACAGATTAATCATGAGAATGATTTTGGTAAAATAATTAATAAGTTTAAAGCACTTAAAAAAAGCTTCTATACGTACCAACTGAAAAGCAGTAAAGGGCTTCAAGTTGTGATTAAGGGCATTGACTCATGCGTGGACCCCGACGAAATAAAAACATTTTTAGAAGAAAAAGGCTTCAAAATAAAAAATGTTACATATATTAAAAATAGGGAAAAAAAATCCCCAACCCCTATTTCGAGTGGAGTTAGAGCCCGGCGATGTTAAGCTAAAAAAAAATGAAACGCATCCCATTTACAGTTTAAAATACATCTTGTACAGAAAAATCACGATCGAAGAGCCGCACAAAAGAAATGGACCCGTTCAGTGTTTAAACTGCCAAGAATTTGGTCATACTAGGGCATACTGCCATTTACCCCCTGTTTGCGTCGTATGTGGAGAATTACATGGTACCGTCCGGTGCGACAAGTCCAAAAATGATCCTAATGTAAAAAAATGTAGCAACTGCGGTGGTAATCACACTGCCAACTATAGAGGGTGCCCGGTATATTCGATTGTCAAGCGTTCTGTTGGACAGAAACTTAACCCCCCTCAAACGCAAGCAACTAGTCAAGGAAACACGTACGGTGTACAGATACCACAGCCAAATACTAACAGAACCGCGTACGCTAATGTCTTAAAATCTAATCCTATGCCACTGCAAGGTGATGTACCAAATAATGACGAAATTCCCATTTCTAATTTAACCCGGCTAGAAAAAACCATGGAAACATTAGTGCAAACAGTTAACAATTTCACTAACACAATGGGTAACATGATGCAAGAAATGTTAAGAATGCAATCGATGTTATTGCAAGCTGTACTAAACAAGCCCTGAACTGTTTAAAAATTTGCTTTTGGAACGCAAACGGCATCCGCCAACACAAAAATTAACTAGAATACTTCCTTAAAAATAAACAAATTGATGTTATGATGGTTTCTGAAACTCATCTGACCTCAAGAAATACGTTTAAAATCAATGGTTATGTATTTTATGATACAAAGGACCCTCGAGACAGAGCTTGTGGAGGTTCTGCCATTTTGATAAAGAACCGAGTAAAACACTACTTAATGAGTGATCATCGTGAAGATTATCTCCAAGCAACAAACATTTGCGTTGAGGAATTAAATCGAAACATAGTAATTTCATCATTATACTCCCCACCTAGATTTTCTATATCAGAAAGCCAATATAATAAATATTTCAAATCATTAGGACCCTGCTTCCTGGCTGCTGGCGATTATAACGCTAAACACACTTTCTGGGGGTCACGACTTATTACACCTAAGGGTCGTGTTTTGTTTAACACAATTTTTAAAATGGATCTAAATGTGGTCGCGAGCGGACAACCAACATATTGGCCTACTGATCAGCAAAAAGTTCCAGATGTCATCGATTTTGGAGTGGTTAAAAACATCCCCGCAGAAACGATTTATGTTGAAGCTTCCTTAGAATTATCTTATGATCACACACCTACAATTCTTACTATATTAAATCCTAATAGAATTGTATCTCCGTCTGATAACTTAGTGACGTCAGCCACTCAAATTAATTGGTTAAAATATAAAAAATATCTCAGTACCCACTGCACTAAAAATATACCGCTTAGTACACCAGAGAATGTGGATATTTCTATTGTAAATTTTGACAGTTATCTGAAACTAGCTGTTCGACATTCTAGTATAACCCTCAAAAAAACCAAAAATAGTAAAATATATTCTGCAGATGTCGAGCGTCTCTTGACTGAAAAAAGGAGAGCTAGAACAGAATGGCAATTGCATAGATCCCCTCAACTTAAGAATTTACTAAAAGAGTGCACAAAAAGGCTAAGAAAGTTACTGCAGTCTAAGAAAACGGCTTCCCTGGAAAAATATCTTAATGAACTTGATGCAACTTCTCAATCAGACTACTCTTTATGGCGTGCAGCTAGAAATCTTAATAGACCAGTTATCACTAAACCACCATTAAGAAACTTAAATGGAAGTTGGGCACGAAATTATGAAGAAAAAGGAAATCTTTTTGTTAATCATTTGAAAAACGTATTTACCCCGCATACATCTCCCGATATTGCAGTCGAGTTGCCACCTGTTGCTGTTAGAGCTGCTGTTCCACTTAGATTTGAGATAAAAGAAATCGAAAAGGCTATTCATGATTTAAACCCCAAGAAAGCCCCTGGGTTTGATAAGATCAGCAACAAAATGCTTTTAGAGCTACCCAGCATAGCAAAGAAAATTATTCTCTTGATTTTTAATGCTATTATACGCCTTGAATACTACCCACAAGAATGGAAAGTATCCTTAGTTACAATGATACCTAAGCCAGGGAAGGATCCTACAAAAGTTGAGTCATATAGACCTATAAGCTTATTGTCTAATATATCAAAGCTGTTTGAAAAGCTGTTAGTGTCAAAATTAGCCCCAATTTTAAATGTAAATAGATGTATTCCTAACCATCAATTCGGCTTTAGAAGAGAACATAGCACAATTGAACAAACCCATCGTATAGTAAACGCCATAAGAAAAGCCTTTGAAGAAAAAAAATATTGTTCCGCCCTCTTTATCGATGTTTCTCAAGCTTTTGATAAAGTCTGGCATGAAGGGTTATTACATAAATTGAAGTTAAACTTACCAGTAAACACACACAAGCTGTTAGAAAACTACTTAATCGGTCGAAGGTTTATAATTAAAGAAGGTGATTTTATAAGTTCTCCTCAGCCAATTGACGCTGGAGTCCCTCAGGGAAGCATCATGGGCCCACTGTTATACTTAATATATACCTCAGACATGCCAACAAATAACCACACCCTAACTTCAACATTTGCTGATGATACAGCTTTTTTAAGCGTACACGAAAACTGTCATGAAGCATCTCGCTACTTGCAGAATCATATATTTGAATTGAAAAAGTGGTTAAAACAATGGAGGATAAATGTCAATGAGCAAAAATGCGTACATATAACATTCACCTTGCGTCGGGAGTCATGTCCCCCTATTAAAATCAATAATCAATTAGTGCCCCAACAATCGCATGTAAAATATCTTGGTATTCATCTAGATCGGCGCTTAACATGGAAATGCCATATAGAAGCAAAACTAACACAAATGAAACTAAAAGCAATTCAAATTAATTGGCTTATTGGGAGAAATTCTGTTCTTAGCCTCGATTGCAAACTCCTACTCTACAACTCTATATTAAAGCCAATCTGGTGCTACGGTATTCAGCTATGGGGCACTGCCTCGGCCTCAAATATCGAAAAAAAATTCAAAGGCGCCAAAATAAACTCCTTCGAATAATCACAGTCGCTCCCTGGTATGTTAAAAACTCTAATATTCACAAGGATCTCAATGTGCCATTAGTAAAAACTATTATTACGAAGTACGCAGCAAAATATTTAAAAAGGCTTGAGTCGCACCCAAATCCACTAGCTCGAAATATTTTAAATGACAGCGGCCACTCTAGATTAAGGAGAAGAGATACTGCAGGACACATCCGACGAGAAGACCGCTAAAAATCTACATATGTGAATAGAAACCGTGAAGAGAAACAATTTTCGTCTAGCATTGGCAGGACAAAAATAAAGTATTAGTATAAGATTTGATTAATTATTTGTTACGGATTTAATAATTACTTCTTTAATTTCGGATCTTAAACTTTTACCCTCACCCAATATGTCGTGCCATGACACCATATCATGTAATTGCGCATCATCACATGCCTAACATTGTTTTTTATTATGCACATACATATGTGCAATTCTGCCTCAAAATTGTGACCTTACGCATACTGTACATAGGTAGTTATTTTCAGTTAGTAACAGCCCACATTCCGTTGTCAATTTCTTTTTATTTTTCAAACTTATGGCAAAGAACAAAAAAAACCTATGCATCAAGTGGCGTGATTCTACCGTTAGCGAAAACCTGTTTTCGGCCAAAGAGAAGAAATATAACCTTGATGTCATTGCGCATGCTTCAAAATTTTTTCTTTATACATTTTTCTTTACTCTGGCTAGTACACGTATATACTGTAAATCTGTGCTGCGTATGTAACTTGCGCTGCAAGCAATCAACAGTATGGTAGAGTTTTTTTTTCTTATTCCTATTATCCCTCTCAGTTTTTGCACACACGCATATGCGTAGTTATTCTTTCTGCCTCTCCACGACAACATCGTCAAAGGGCGAACAGCGAAAATGTAGAGTTTTTTTTTCCTTCATTCATGCGTACTTAAACAGAGAAACACGCATGCCAGAGGCAGTTGATTTTGGGTTATTGAGCGAGGCAGTTGGTTTTTAGAAGTGCGGTAAAGAAAATAAAATTTAGAACTTGGAAAAAAAGGAAAGTGAAGTGATTTAAATATTTGAACTGATCCTACATTTTAAAAAGATTTTTTTCCACTTGGGAAAAAAAACCACATAAAAGGAATTTGTGCTTAAAACTATGAAAATTTGTTTATACCTCTAATGAAAATTTTTTTTTTTTTTGAATTAAACTTTCGATATCAAAGAATATTTCGCGATTTCTAAACACATTAATGTGCATTTAAAAGAAATGAAAACAAAAAGAAACTTGTGTGAACTTTGTGAACAAAAAAAAAACAATTAAAAGGAATCTAAAAGGCGAAAAATAAATACAACTTAGATTTCTAGGTTTGCAACGACTTTTAAAGTACGCAATGTTATAAAAAAAAAAGAAACCCTGACTAACGTCTATAACATAATAATTATTTAAGAAATTAAAACTTAGAATGTGCATGTGGTAGGATTCCAGATTCAATTTGTAAATTTTTTCTTGCTACTGGTCTTCAGTTAAAAATAAGGAAAATTAGAGAAATTAACCACAAACAATGTCAATAAGTCATTTGTATAAAAGAACTAGAATAAAACATTTTTAAGTGCAAAAGAATTGTTAATAAAAAAAAACAAAAACTGCTAGTTTGAAAAACGAAAACCAACCAGAACATACATATTGTGTTGCAAAGTTTAAAATAATCCAAATAAAACCCACGATTTTGATTCATTTGAAGTAATTAAAAGATTATTATGAAACACATTAAAAACAATTATCTATTTATGTACATATATTCATAAGAAAAAAAAACTTATATGCAAAGGAAAACAAAATTAAAGCTACTCGAATAGTAATTATAAATAAATATTGTGTAAAACATTATTTTTTTGTGCTGAAATTTTAAAGAACAGAACCAACATAAAGGAAAAAAATATAATTAACGGTAACAAACTATAAACATTTAATATATCTGAGCGATGCTGATCAAAATTTAGTAACTATTACAAAAGAAAAAAAAAAGACTTACAATAAGGACAAGTTCTAAAGAGTCAATAAGTAAACAAAGGTAAAAAAAAACTCAACACATGTGCCTGCAGTAATACGAGGGCCGCCCAACATAAGCAGCGATAACAACAACTGGAAGAAATGAGGCAGCACCTAGTAACGATTAGTTGTAAGGAAAATTAGAAGGTAACGAATTATAAATGTATTAAAATCTTTAAAAACCAAGAATAAAAAAAATTTTGTTAAACCTGTAAATTAATGTCAAAAATCAGAATTTGTAAAAAGACCGTATAAATTAAACTGAAGAAACAATACCTTGCAATCATAATTTGTAAGTTAGTCTCGAATTCGAGGATAGGTATTATAAGTTGTGTAATTAAGTGGAATTATTAGTGTTATAAACTAAAGCTTTGGTCAGACTTAACAAAAATTGGACGTCTTCACATAACTTTCAAAATTTTGTAAGCTGTCATGCATCTTGTTTCTAGATTTTTCCTGCTGGTCAAATATTTGTTAATTGTGATCATACCTTAATTAAATAATTGTACCCCCAAATAAGTATTATACTAAGCTTTAAGAGAATTTATCCATCGAATAAGAATTTTTGTAAAACCAAAAACATGCTAAAACTGAAAATAATATTAAATAAAACATGAATTTTTTTATTGAATCGTGGAAATGAATGAGTAGAATTTTTAGTTATAAAGGAGGAATGTTCGGCCGAGCGTCTGCTGGGTAAGTAGTTCACACATGCTTTTACGGGACAGACTTACAAATTGTAGGGTACTAGCCTGTCATAGGGCGGTGTAGGGAAACAATGTACCCACATATGGCTCAACACCTAGCCATATCATAACTCATGGTGATAAATTTCCTCTTTTAAGTCTCCTCAGCTTGGCATATTACATGTTCCGATTATTTCTGCCCTTGGCACTTCTGCAGGTTTGTTTTTTTTATTGATTTTTCTACATACTTCCGGGGTGTGAAGTATGTATATGTGTTTACGCGTCAAAACTCGGGTCGGGAACCACATTTTCTCTCAGAGCTAGCGGGTCAGCTATTATACCCCCCCCTTTTCCGGTTTTGAAATGTCATTTGATTTTTTTTTAAAAGTTATTGGACGGCGCGTAACATATATGGCGCCCAACGTGGGGTCGCCTGCAGGGCGGAAATAATTTTTTTTTTGTTGTGCAAACGTAAAGTAACGTAGGATAACACCAATGCTACCAATCGTGAAGTCAAAGCAAACTGGACGTAAAGGAAACGTCAACGGTTTACTGCGACTGTGGAATTACCGCTGGAGATTCTTTTTTATGAACAATTAATTAACTTTCGAAGGACCTAAATAGGACGAAAGTCATAATTCTGGGTAACTCAAGACCGGAAATATTATCGCGACGTCAAATTATTAGAGTACTTACATACGAAAGTTTTGGTAACATCGAGTATTGCTTTGTTGAAAATTCGTTTAGTAAAAGTCCGGACTGACGACATCGAGTTGCGCGGTTACGTTGCGGTATTAGACAGTTTTTAGGGAAGCTTTACGGAATCGAAGGAAGTTGTTAGAGTCCTTGTTGTAAATTGCCGCGGATGGCAATACAAGTAGCAAAATAATGAAGCTCGGTTACGATTCTCGCGGTATATTTGGAAAGTTTGGGAGACTTAAAAAATGAGGAATTTTGTCTTATATTTGTTAAACAAATTTTTCTTCGAAATAATTTTTTTCCATGTGTGACCTACTAGACAGACGTGACGCCTAGCATTCCTCCTGAGGATAAACTGCTGCAATTAATTTTTTGCCCTAACATATTTAAAAAAAAAAAAAAAAAAAAAAAAAAAAAATTTTTTCCACTTCCCATTATTTAAAAATTTTTTTTTATTGTTATTATTATTATTCAGTCTCAATTTTTTTTTTGCACTTTTATCTTTCCTATAATTTTTTTTATTCGTTTCTTTTTGTTTTTTTTCCTATTTTCCTTTTTTTTTAATTTTATTTTGTTTCATTATTATTATTTTTTTTTAATTTTTTTTTTTATTATTTCAATTAATTTTTTTTTCTTCCGGTCGAATTGAACTCGCGTTCACGGTACTTTAACCTTTCCTCACGTCTTAGGTGCATTATGCACAAGCCAAACACACGGCAAAGCACGGCAAAAAACTTGTCGCGTAGCGTTTCGTATCCAGAACCAGCTGACTTACCGGCAAGAGGTAGCGCACAATCGTCCGTTCGTAGTTCGTCCCTGTCCAAAGGTAGAGGAAGGGGTTCAACTCCATCGGGGAGAAAGTTGTCAGTGGACTCACAGAGTAGCATAATTGCGTTAAGGGGATCGTCTGGATCTCGCTCGCGCATATCGGGTCAATCGGTAGAATCAGTAGGGGTAAATTCGGTTATTTAACCTCTTAGTTTGTCTCTCCCGGACATAGATACTGTCCAAGTTGAAACTGTAACACCTAGGGTACCAAATAGGGAAAACGTAGGAATGGCCACTCAGGAATCTAATCACGAAGGTGATCCACAAATTTCGAACGTGAACGTCATGGAAAACCTGATGTCTTATTTTCAGGAGGCATTGAGAAATACGCAGGAGGAATTCAGAAGGGAATTTAGTGCGCTGAGGGATTCTGTAGGTCTGAATAGGAACGAGAGGGAAACTTCTGCTACACCAGGAATTAGTGCTCGGACGCCTACGCAGGCAAATTCGTATTCTCTTGTGTCCTCAAACTCGAACTTTAAATTGAAAGATTGGAGGGTTTCATATAGCGGCGAGGGCAATGTTTCAGATTTCTTGTTCAAAGTAGATACGTTGGCTGAGCGATCTCAGTGTCCCCATGACCATCTGATGTCAAGCTTTCATCTATTTCTAACGGGCAAGGCCGAAACCTTTTACTGGGACTACATAAAACAAAACCAAAGGGCCACGTATCTTATGTTGAGGGCTGCGTTATCTAGTGAGTTTGGTGCGCTAGAAAGCGACCACGAAATTTTGCTTAAGATCTCTTCGCGTAGACAACTCCCCAAGGAAAGCTATGACGATTTCCATTATTTTATAGTCCGCTTAAACATGCGTTTAACTAACCCTATGACAGATGCCTCATTGATCGAAATAATAAAGAAAAACGTACATGCAGACCTTAAGGTCATGCTATTTATTTCAGACCCAAAAGACTTGGGCAAATTTCGAGAGTTGGCGAGAAAGGCGGAGAGGGTTCTTTTAGAAAACAAATCACTTCCCTTTGGTCGGCAACGGCAGGTTAATGAAATTAAAGTAGAGGAAAACCCGGAAGATTCGATTGTGGAATCCGATCCCCAAATTGAGGCCATTAGGTTAGGCAGAACCTATGTAACCTGTGTAATCTCTCGAAAGGTTCTGAAATGCAGGGAGCGCTACCGAAAGAGAAAAAAATTTAGGAGATTAATTGAGACCACTTGTTTACCAGATCATTACGATGATAGACCTTTTGCTGTGATAAAGATTTTTGATGAGGAATTATTATGTCTTTTAGATTCGGGGGCTAACGTATCAGTATTAGGGAAAGGGAGCTTAGATTTTATTTCCAGAAACAACGTTCGCTTGGAAAAATTTAAAACTTGGGTCCTGACTGCCAACGGTTCGAGAAACGAAGTAATGGGGTACTGCAAATTACCTGTTACTTTTAAAGGGGTAACAAAGGTTATAACGTTTTATATAGTACCAAACCTATCACAACTGGGGTATCTTGGCATAGATTTTTGGAGGGCATACGCGCTCGCTCCTCAAATCTGTTCAAATTTGTCCTGTATGGAGATTGTTGCCAAACGCGATGCGAACTGTCACGAGCTTAACCCAGAGCAAAAGTTGCGACTGGAAGAAGTCATTTTAAATTTTCCATCTTACGAAAAATTAGGTCTCGGCTGTACGCCTTTGCTAGAACACCACATAGACACAGGTTATGCCCTACCGGTCAAGCAAAAACATTACCCTCTCTCTCCCCCTAGACAGGAAGAAATTTATAAAGAACTCGATAGACTACTGGCACTTGGCGTTATAGAGGAGTCGAATTCTCCCTGGTGCAGTCCCATAGTATCCGTTCGAAAACCTGGCAAAATCAGACTTTGCCTCGATTGCAGGAAATTAAATTCACTCACCAAGAAGGACTCGTATCCGCTCCCTCACATAAACGGGCTGCTTAGTCGCCTGAAAGACACCCATTTTATAAGTGGCATCGATTTGAAAGATGCTTTTTTCCAAATAAGACTGTCTGAGGCATCCAAAGAGAAGACCGCTTTTGCCGTACCGGGTAGATCCTTGTACCAATACAGGGTAATGCCTTTTGGCGTTTGTAACGGACCTCAGACAATGAGCCGTCTGATGGACAGGGTAATTCCGGCCAAGATAAGGGAAAATGTATTCATTTATCTTGATGATCTTCTTGTTTGTAGCCAAGACTTTGACACCCATCTTAAATTGCTTTTAGAAGCCGCGTCCTGTTTAAAATCTGCCGGATTGACTATCAATGTGGGCAAGAGCAAATTTTGCCAACGCGAAATAAAATATCTCGGTTATATCATAGGTGGTGGGAATTTAAAAGTTGATCCAGGTAAAGTCGAGGCGATTACTCAGTTTCCTATTCCCAAGACACCTCGTCAGGTAAGACGTTTTGTCGGCATGGCAAACTGGTATCGCGCATTTATTAATAATTTTTCTGATCTTGCGGGTCCAATGACAGATTGTCTACGTAAAACAAATAAGCCTTTTCGCTTGCCGCCCGAAGCGGTTGACTTTTTCGAAAAATTAAAATCTGCCTTGTCAAACGCTCCAGTGTTGGTTCAACCGGACTTCAGTAGAGAGTTCGTAATACAGTGCGATGCTTCACGCATCGGAGTAGGTGGCGTTCTCTTCCAAACAGATGACCAAGGGGGTGAAAGACCAATCGCATTTGTATCTCAAAAACTGAATAGGGCACAACGTAACTATACCGTAACGAGTTGGAATGTTTAGCGGCCATTATTTGCGTCAAACGGTTTAGGCAGTATATCGAGGGACTTCCTTTTAAGATCATTACTGATCACTCCAGCCTTCGCTGGCTCATGAGCCAAAAAGACCTTAACGGGAGACTTGCCCGATGGAGTTTAAAACTTCAACATTTTGATTTTGTGATGGAGCACAGAAAAGGTTCCCTAAATATTGTCCCCGATACTCTTTCCAGGTTTGATATTGACGAGATAGATTTGAATTGCAATCCTCCTGAAATGGACCTTTCTTCCCCTGAATTTAATAGCTCCGAGTACAACGGGTTAAAGGAACAAATACGTCAAAATGATGATGCACTGCCGGACCTGTGTCTCAACGACAATTTGGTTTATAAAAGAGTAAACTTTAGGAATGGTATAGATAATGAGAACTTATGGAAGTTGTGGCTGCCAGAATCTTTGACCGGGGATGCAGTTAGATTAGCTCATGAGGAAGGATGCCATAGCGGCTTTAATAAAACACTTTTTAGAATCAGACAAAAATATTTTTGGCCACAGATGGCACGTGATGTTAAATTTTACATTCAAAATTGCGACGACTGCAAGACCATAAAACCCGTTAATCAGACCTTACGTCCACCCATGGGGAAGCAGTTCCAAACATACCGCCCTTTTCAAAGGTTGTATTGCGATTTTTTGGGACCTTACCCTTGCTCCAAGTCCAAAAACTGCCAGCTGTTCATTGCAATCGATCATATGACCAAATTTCTGTTTTTAAAGCCTATGAAGACGGCAACTACCATTAACGTAATCGATTTTTTGCAAAACGAAGTTTTCTGCACCTTCGGTGTACCACAGTTCCTTCATACCGACAATGCAAAGCAATTTACCTCAAAAGAGATGAAGGAGTTTTTCGGCCTGTATGGTATAACCCACATCACCACTGGTTTTTACTCACCAAAGGCAAACGCCTCGGAAAGGGCAAATCGTGAGGTGATTTCTAAAATTCGTTACTTTTTAAAAGACCATTCGGACCACACAAATTGGGATAGAGGTATACCAAAAATTTTGCAAATTTTGAGGAGCGACTTTCATACGGCTATAGGGTGCTCACCCTATTATGCGGCTTTTGGTCAAAACATGATCCTAAATGGGTCAAGTTATACCATCTTAGATCAGTTGAATATGCTTCGAGACGACACACCAGTCGAGAGAAATGACAGATTACAGCTCACCCGAGATAAAATTAATAGGAACCTTGACAAAGCCTATGGAAAGGCGTGTAGGATATATAACCTGAGGACAAAACCGGTAAACTTCACAGCAGGTCAGGAAGTCTTTCGAAAAAACCACTCACAGAGTGACTTCAAAAAGAGCCTTAACGCAAAGTTCAGTCCTAAGTTCGTGAAGTGCAGAATTAGGAGCAAAATTGGGAATTCACTTTACGAAATCGAGGACCTCCAGGGAAAGTACGTCGGTAAATTTCATGCTTCTGACATTCGACCTTAGTTTGACTTGTTTCATCGTATATTGCCCGGCTTCGTGGGTCGAGCCATACGCTGTGTATCCGTTCTTTTTGTAGATGTTATCGCGCCTAAATCCTGCCTGTTCTAATCCTCGCCCTTTGACAACATCGTCAAAGGGCGAACAGCGAAAATGTAGAGTTTTTTTTTCCTTCATTCATGCGTACTTAAACAGAGAAACACGCATGCCAGAGGCAGTTGATTTTGGGTTATTGAGCGAGGCAGTTGGTTTTTAGAAGTGCGGTAAAGAAAATAAAATTTAGAACTTGGAAAAAAAGGAAAGTGAAGTGATTTAAATATTTGAACTGATCCTACATTTTAAAAAGATTTTTTTCCACTTGGGAAAAAAAACCACATAAAAGGAATTTGTGCTTAAAACTATGAAAATTTGTTTATACCTCTAATGAAAATTTTTTTTTTTTTTTTGAATTAAACTTTCGATATCAAAGAATATTTCGCGATTTCTAAACACATTAATGTGCATTTAAAAGAAATGAAAACAAAAAGAAACTTGTGTGAACTTTGTGAACAAAAAAAAAACAATTAAAAGGAATCTAAAAGGCGAAAAATAAATACAACTTAGATTTCTAGGTTTGCAACGACTTTTAAAGTACGCAATGTTATAAAAAAAAAAGAAACCCTGACTAACGTCTATAACATAATAATTATTTAAGAAATTAAAACTTAGAATGTGCATGTGGTAGGATTCCAGATTCAATTTGTAAATTTTTTCTTGCTACTGGTCTTCAGTTAAAAATAAGGAAAATTAGAGAAATTAACCACAAACAATGTCAATAAGTCATTTGTATAAAAGAACTAGAATAAAACATTTTTAAGTGCAAAAGAATTGTTAATAAAAAAAAACAAAAACTGCTAGTTTGAAAAACGAAAACCAACCAGAACATACATATTGTGTTGCAAAGTTTAAAATAATCCAAATAAAACCCACGATTTTGATTCATTTGAAGTAATTAAAAGATTATTATGAAACACATTAAAAACAATTATCTATTTATGTATATTCATAAGAAAAAAAAAACTTATATGCAAAGGAAAACAAAATTAAAGCTACTCGAATAGTAATTATAAATAAATATTGTGTAAAACATTATTTTTTTGTGCTGAAATTTTAAAGAACAGAACCAACATAAAGGAAAAAAATATAATTAACGGTAACAAACTATAAACATTTAATATATCTGAGCGATGCTGATCAAAATTTAGTAACTATTACAAAAGAAAAAAAAAGACTTACAATAAGGACAAGTTCTAAAGAGTCAATAAGTAAACAAAGGTAAAAAAAAACTCAACACATGTGCCTGCAGTAATACGAGGGCCGCCCAACATAAGCAGCGACAACAACAACTGGAAGAAATGAGGCAGCACCTAGTAACGATTAGTTGTAAGGAAAATTAGAAGGTAACGAATTATAAATGTATTAAAATCTTTAAAAACCAAGAATAAAAAAAATTTTGTTAAACCTGTAAATTAATGTCAAAAATCAGAATTTGTAAAAAGACCGTATAAATTAAACTGAAGAAACAATACCTTGCAATCATAATTTGTAAGTTAGTCTCGAATTCGAGGATAGGTATTATAAGTTGTGTAATTAAGTGGAATTATTAGTGTTATAAACTAAAGCTATGGTCAGACTTAACAAAAATTGGACGTCTTCACATAACTTTCAAAATTTTGTAAGCTGTCATGCATCTTGTTTCTAGATTTTTCCTGCTGGTCAAATATTTGTTAATTGTGATCATACCTTAATTAAATAATTGTACCCCCAAATAAGTATTATACTAAGCTTTAAGAGAATTTATCCATCGAATAAGAATTTTTGTAAAACCAAAAACATGCTAAAACTGAAAATAATATTAAATAAAACATGAATTTTTTTTATTGAATCGTGGAAATGAATGAGTAGAATTTTTAGTTATAAAGGAGGAATGTTCGGCCGAGCGTCTGCTGGGTAAGTAGTTCACACATGCTTTTACGGGACAGACTTACAAATTGTAGGGTACTAGCCTGTCATAGGGCGGTGTAGGGAAACAATGTACCCACATATGGCTCAACACCTAGCCATATCATAACTCATGGTGATAAATTTCCTCTTTTAAGTCTCCTCAGCTTGGCATATTACATGTTCCGATTATTTCTGCCCTTGGCACTTCTGCAGGTTTGTTTTTTTTATTGATTTTTCTACATACTTCCGGGGTGTGAAGTATGTATATGTGTTTACGCGTCAAAACTCGGGTCGGGAACCACATTTTCTCTCAGAGCTAGCGGGTCAGCTATTATACCCCCCCTTTTCCGGTTTTGAAATGTCATTTGATTTTTTTTTAAAAGTTATTGGACGGCGCGTAACATATTGTTAGTTCATATTTAATATATGAAGATTCAATAAATAAATAATGAAAAAAAAAAAAAAAAAAAAATATTGAGACCACCTCATGTAAATTTGTTGCCATCGGATATTTTATTGTAAAATCCATATCAACCTTAAAAAGAAAAACATGTTTGAGTTTTATACTTTATTTATGTATATACCTTTGAATATCACATTCATCCTGAATCTTAAACGGTGAAAAAATAACATTAGTGTATATGAAAATACACACAATCATTAAGTAGACCGAAATTCGTCGTGCATAACAAACTCTGCGATAGCTTTATCCAAGGCGAATTAATGTATACGGTGGTGTCGATACTACAACATGTAACAACACCAAAAACACAACATTGTATTTTTTTGTTGCTTTCGTTGATCGATATGTCAAAAACACAAGCAAATTTTGACATTTCTCTCTCTAAGTAAGAAAAAAAAGTAGCACAGCTGTGCTTTCAACGCCACCTGGTAAATGAATTCGCCTTGGCTTTATCTCTATTTCTTACCTTGCGGCCACACGATCAACTTCTTGTTGATAGTCTTTTACATATACTGTTTGTCAAAATTTACATAAATTGAAAGCTGTGACGTAGGCTGCACGCAATTTTTAAGCAATTTACTTTCAAGATGTCATCAAGAAAACAATTTATACTGACAAACGACAATTTATACTGACAAACGAAAAATTTGCTCACTAAACTTCTAATCAGCTGTTAAATTGACCATAAAATTGCCAAACAAATGGATATACAAAATTAAGAGCAATCTCGTGATCAATTTAAAAAGTGTGAGTGTGTTAGTGAAAAAAATGAGAGTGAGAGCAAATTGAAAGGAATTGAAAGACAAAAATTGATCGTGTGGCCTCCAAGTTACAAAAACGAACTACGAATAAATTGGGACAGGGTGCCCGCTTTTTATAAAAACTTCTTAAGTGTTGTAATAAATAATTTTAATATTTCTTTCAAAACTATTTTATTTTATATGTATGTATTTATACCATATAAATTTAGTTACCACTTTTTTAATTATACTTATACATATATATTATTGTTTTAAACTAATTTTTTTCAATATTTCTTTTTTTAGTAGTTTTTTTTTTACGTGATTTGATAAATGAAACAAATAAATAAGAAAAATTAATTTTTAAAAAACTTTTAATAAAATTTGGTGCTACATATTTAAAAAAGAAGAAAATGGATAGATAGCAATAAAATAATTAGAAAAGAAGTTAAGAAAAATAAATACTTATATAATCTGGCGTCCAAGGTGCATATTTTTATAAATTCAAAGAAATTTTAAATGACATTATCTCCTGGTATTCACGCTCTTATTGTGTCTCATTTGACGAGTTAACGCAACGAATTCTTGCCGACTAATTGGTCGTGTTAGTTAGTCGTTGGTCCCAGTTGTGTTTATACCATTTACGTTAACTAAAGGTTGGCTTTAACAAAAAGTATGTGAAATATTAAAGGAATAGGACTATTGCAAGAAAGCTTTATAAATTTAAATTTGATTGATTAAACCAGGGATCGTAAATTACAGTTATCCGGAAAATTTTAACATAAAAACTCTTCATGTTAGCGCCAACGGAGACTTATAGTGTCATATACCAATAGATTCGAACTGACGAGCTCTTTCAGAATCTGTAGTGATTTAAAAAAAAAAGAGTTTTATGTTTTCCGTCAAAAATAAAACTCATTTTAGGAGTTTTATTTTTTCCATCAAAAATAAAACTCATTTTAGGAGTTTTATTTTTTCGTCTAAAATAAAACTTATCTGAGGAGTTTTATTTTTCCGTCTAAAATAAAACTCATTTCAGGAGTTTTATTTGTTCCGTCTAAAATAAAACTTATCTGAGTTTTATTTTTTCCGTCTAAAGTAAAACTCATTTGAGGACTTTTATTTTTTCCGTATAAAGTAAAACTCATTTTACGAGTATTTTTCGTCTTAAATAAAACTCATTTCGCCTTCATAAAATAAAACTCTTTTGAAGAGATTAATTTTTTTGTCTTAATTAAAATTCATTTGTTTACTTTTTTTAACAGACTTTTTTTTATTTGTTTAATTTAACAAACATTATTTTTTCCAAATTTTCTGGTGAAAGATTTGACCGCAGGTCGCTCAATACCAACTTAAGAGCACAGAATGCTCTTTCCACGCTTACTTGGGTTGCAGGAACACATTGCACAGTTTTTGCCAATTAATACAAGTAAGGATACGATATTTTTTTTTTTGTCTCCCAGTACTCAAAAAGAGGTTTATCAATCGATAACTGCCTTGGAAAATAGTTATCGATTTCATAGAAGGCTTTTTTTCATCATCATTTTCATTTTCTTCCTCTTCTTGTTCCCTATCTACATTAAGGGAGTTCAAATACTGACCCAAAAGCGATGTTTGAGATTGGGATGTATCACAAACATCCGGCGAAGATGGGAAAACATCCGGTGAGGATCGTAAAGCTTCCTCGCTTGTCGACGGTCGATCATCACAATGGTTATTTTTTATCTGCAAAAAGAAAAAAAAAAAAAAAATAAGAACCATATTATGAAAAATATTAAAGAAATATTACATAAAACTTACTTGCTACTCCAACCTTAAAATCCGGACGATCACTTCTTTAAGATGGCTTCGAGCACACATTAATTGTAAAGGCTCCTTTGCAATGATGCACTGAAGACGCGGATCCAAATATAAAGCTGCAAGTTTTTTTTTTTTTTTTGCAGTATTTATTTATTGAATCTTCATATATTAAATATGAACTAACAATAATTAATCAAATCTTATCCTAATATTTACTTAATGTCCTGCCAGTGCCAGACAAAAAGATTTAGTCATCACGGTTTCTGTTCACGTATGTAGGTGTTTATCGCTCATCTGATTGGGTGAGTGCTGCAGTGTCTCTTCTCCTTAATCGCTCTTCGCCATAATTTAAAATATTTCGAGCTAAGGGATTTGGGTGCAGTTCCAGCCTTTTTAAATATTTTACTGCATATTTCGTTATCATAGTTTTTACCAATGGCACATTGAGATCCTTGTGGATATTTGAGTTTTTGACATACCAGGGAGCGGCTGTTATTATTCGAAGAAGTTTATTTTGGCGCCTTTGAATTTTTTCGATATTAGAAGCCGAGGCAGTGCCCCATAACTGAATACCGTAGCACCAAATTGGCTTTAAGATAGAGTTGTAAAGTAGAAGTTTGCAATCGAGACTAAGAACAGAATTTCTTCCAATGAGCCAATTAATTTGAATTGCTTTTAGTTTCATTTGAGTTAATTTTGCTTCTATGTGCCATTTCCACGTTAAACGCCGATCTAGATGTATACCGAGGTATTTTACATGCGAGTGTTGGGGTATTGTTTGATTATTGATTTTAATAGGGGGGCATGTTTCCCGACGCAATGTGAATGTTATATGTGCGCATTTTTGCTCATTGATCTTTATCCTCCATTGTTTTAACCACCTTTCCAGTTCAAATATGTGATCCTGTAAGTAACGAGATGCTTCTTGACAGTTTTCATGTACGCTTAGGAAAGCTGTGTCATCCGCAAATGTTGAGGTTTGTGTGTAGCTGTTTGTTGGCATGTCCGAAGTATAAATTAAGTACAATAGAGGGCCCAGGATGCTGCCTTGTGGGACTCCAGCGTTAACTGGCTGAGGAGAACTTAAAAAATCGCCTTCTTTAATAATAAATTGACGACCGACTAAGTAGCTTTCTAACAGCTTGTGTATGTTTGCTGGCAAGTTTTGCTGTAATTTCAGTAGTAAACCTTCATGCCAGACTTTATCAAAAGCTTGAGACACATCGATAAAAAGTGCTGAGCAATATTTTTTTTCTTCAAAGGCTTTTCTTATTACATTTACTATTCGATGAGTTTGTTCAATTGTGCTATGCTTTCTTCTAAACCCAAATTGATTATTAGGAATACATCTATTTTCATTTAAAATCGGCGTTAATTTTGCCACTAGTAGTTTCTCAAATAGCTTTGAAATATTAGATAATAAGCTAATAGGCCTGTATGACTCAACTTTTGTGTGATCCTTTCCTGGCTTTGGTATCATGTTTACTAAGGAAACCTTCCATTTATGAGGGTAGTATTGAAGTCGTAAAATAGCATTAAAAATAAAAAGAATAATTTTCTTTGCTGTACTTGGTAGCTCCAAAAGCATTTTATTACTGATCTTATCAATACCGGGTGCCTTCTTGGTGTTTAAATTACAAATAGCCTTTTCGATTTCTCTAAACTCGAATCTTAGGGGAATAGCTGCTCTAACATTTACAGACGGTAAATCGACTGCTATATCGTGAAATATATTATGGGTAAATACATTTTTCAGATGATTAGCAAACAGATTTCCTTTTTCAATATCATTTCTTGCCCAACTTCCATTCAAGTTTCTCAATGGTGGCTTAGAGATAACTGGTCTATTGAGGCTTCTAGCCTCAATAGACCATTTTTTCACGCCGTTCTAATTTTTCTATAAATGCAGAGCTGTCGGGCTTCGACTGAATTTCAAGCTTCATTTCAAGCCATATTTTAAAAAAATCGCTAAAAAAATAATTGCTCTTCTTGCAGCTTTTGTGTGGCGATGTATATCCCGCTTCCAAAACGGTTAGTAAGGCTTCCATATTTTCCCATTCTGACTGATGTAGAATAAGAGCGGCATCGACATTTTTCAAGAAAAATGATTTGTAGGCCATTAAGCTTTTTATCATAACGTATGTTGATTTCCATCGTGTCTGTACATCCATGGTAACTTGCGGTAGATTAAGATTCCTAGTCTTGCTCCTAGAATGGTTTTAAACTCATTGTGTAAAAAGTTCAATTAAATGCATCTTGTGTACAACAAACCTATAAGTAGGAGTCCGTAGGCCCTTTGCTAAATTTCGAACGCGCTTGAGTAAGTCCTTATTAATTGCATCTAAATAATCCTTAACAACCAGTTGCAGTGAATGAGCAGCACACTTCAGTGATTGTACTGAAAACACGGTGAAGAATGTCGCTAGAGGCTGTATAATCAGACTCGCTTTCATCTTCCTCGCCGAATAAGCTTACCATTTTAATTAAATTCCGGCCATTATCCGTTCTGATGGTGTAAATTTGGTTCCTTTCAATGCCAAAGCTCTCCAAAACATTTTCAACTTTAATTTTAAGATATTCAGCTATACATTGGCATTAATAGTAGTTTGTCACATACAATGTGTAATTAATGTATTTAGCTGTATGACGCTCCGTCAGCTCAATGCAGCCTAGCGTTTTTATAATAATCTTCGATTTGCTGAAAAACTGAACGTTTATACCCATTATGCTGCGTTGAAGCCTTGTGGCCATGTCGATTTTCAAAGACAGCAACTTATTTCTTAGTTTCTCTTTTAACCAGCTTCTTTCTTTTTCGTAGGCTTCATTAGCTAACTCAGTTATATTTCTGGACGTAACTGCTGGAATACCAAGTCCATCAAAAAGTTGATTCGTAATTACCTTGCACGCATCTGAATCAAAAACGGCAAAAAATATTTTTAAATGTCAAAAACAAATTAATTAGTTAAAAAAAATCAGATTTTGCAATGAACTAAGTGCAAAATAAATTGTATTAATATGCAAAATTGTTTCTGACGGAAAAAATAAAACTCAAACGAGACGGAAAAAATAAGACTCCTAAAATGATTTTTATTTTAGACGGAAAAAATAAAACTCCTAAAATGAGTTTTACTTCAGACGGAAAAGATTAAATTCCTAAAATGAGTTTTATTTTAGACGGAAAAAATAAAACTCCAAAAATGAGTTTTATTTTAGACAGAAAATAATAAACATTTAAGGGTGGTGGTTCCACGTTTGGACTCATAAGTCTCATCCCAAAAACTTTAAAAAACTATAACCGATGAGAAGTGATGATTTTCTAAGAATAAAAATATAATTAAAAAAATAACCTTTAGGCAAAATTCACAATGACAGCAACATTTTCACTTGGTGTTCACAATAAAGCAACAATGTAACTAAAGTTCTTTTTTAATTAAGTCTACTTCTATGAAATTGTAAAAATATTTTTGATTTACATGTTCTTCCTAACTTCTGTTTTTTCGTACTTTTTGTCAAGAATTGTTAACAGCTAAGGCACGAGCTATGTTAACATTTGTCCTTCAAGTTGTGCTAAAAAAAAGGTCAACAAGAAAAAAAAGACAAAAACATGAAAAACAAAAATGTACTTTGGATTTCAAGACAAAAAGTACGAAAAGACAGAATTTAGGGAGAACATGTAAATCAATTAAAATAGATAATCATTTATTCAAAAAGCAAATTTCGATCTACCAAGGTGAAATACCATTTGGTTTAAAGATTGATGTTTGATTATTGACATCATCCGGCTTCAATAGCCGAGTGAGTAAAGACGGCAAGCCCCACTGAAGAGATTGTGTGGTTACAATCGAAGCTAGTCTTGGCAACCTGCCCGTGAACGCCTGGGTTCAAATCTCAGCGCAGTCAAGAATGAAAAATTATCAATCAAAATTTTAATTGATTTCAAGTTGTAAAATTCCTGTCTTCATAAAAATAATTTAATGAAAATTAAATTCAATGAACTTAAGCCTAATTAAAAATATCAAAATTTGGATTAAAAACTATTAACAGTTCAATAAAATAACCACAATACTAATTATGTATTTTTTGTTTAAAATTAATATAGAACAAAATTTTGTTTTTGTTAAAAATGTTATCACATGTAAGAATAAAAGTCGATTTGTTTTTCCTTCGCCAACCCCTACTACTCTAATTAAAAACGAATACAATTATGTGGATGTGAATTTCAGAACACCAAGAATGCTGGAGTAATCTCCTTTCGTGTGAATTCGGATTCAAAAAAAATCGTTGCTCTATTGTGAACAACAAGTGATAATGTTGCTGTCATTGTGAATTTGTCCTAACAGTTTAAAATTTAAAAAAATGGACTTAAGCACTCATTCCTGATTGCCCCATGCTATCGGTTTATAGCGTACCACTTATTGTGGCAATCATGTCACCATATGCAGCAAAGGGTACGTCTCACTGTCACTTTGGCATAAGGCTACTTACCCTTTTTTAAACTGCTGGCGCAAGATTAAGACACTAATGCAACGATCATTACGCTATGCCCCCAGGGGCCGAGCACTTTTCGGGATTTTCACACACACAACCCGAATGTTACCGAAACTCACTTCAAAGATTGTAAAAAAATATAATTTCATTCAGTTGTATGCTAGCTTTCAAACAAGCAGGTCGCCGTCGCTTTTGTTATTTAAAAACAAAAACAAAACACATAGTAAATATCTCAACTGAGTACTTTTATTTATCTCTCTTTTGCAGAATATCCAATATTTTCAGTACACTTTGAATATTTTTCTACTATTGCATGTGTTTATTAATATGTGGAAAATAGAGTGGGGAAGAAGTTTTAATTTTCATCTAATATTTTGAATAAAGCTGCATACAAATAAGAAAAAATTAAAATAAGTGCATACATGCAGTTATATAACAAAAAATATGTTTAATACACAAAAAATTTGTTTTCGACATGTTTATCTAGAAATTTCTTTCAGTGCACCCAAAATACACTCACCACTACAAACACATTTTCAACCGCCTCTCTTTGTGATTACCTCTGCACTAATGGCTAATAAATCAGTGAGTGTTTAAACCAGGGGTTTCCATTTCTTAGCACAATTGTGCACACCACTACTAACACATATTTTTATACTCTTCAATTCAGTCGTCGATGTGACTTCGACAAGTGTGCATGTCCAGCGGATGCTATATTATTTTGTTTCAGCTTACACTCAAAAAATATTGTGCGGTCAAAAATGCTTTTGGTAACATCCAATGCCTTGCGTGCAATTTTTATTTAGAGTTTAAATTTTAAGACTTAAATGTAGAATAATGTAACATTTCATAAGTTTACATGCAAAGCAAAGAACTTTGTAAAATGGTAATTATTTGAGATTTAAAAGCAATTTTTAATATTTCAGATAACAAATTTCAAAATGTCTAACAGTCCTATGTGGAAGAAGCTGATAGTCACATTTATTATAGGTTTTATTTTACATACGTTTATTGATTCGGTTCTTATAATTTTACAACACTTTTTTATTTTTTCTTATGCAATACTAAAAATTATTATTATAAATTATTATCTGATCACTAATTCCACTAACACCGTGGTAATAGTTATAAAACAGATTACCCAGTTTTGGTGTTTAAAAATATTAATGTGTTCTTATAAAAAGAATTAAAAACTCTGCTAATTTTTTTCTTGAGTGTGATTATACATTATGCTGTTAAAAAAAATTATATATTTATTTGATGATACGTCATTTTTAATTTTGTAAATAACTTAAAATTATATAAAAATACATATGTAACGTGAATCCTAATCAACAAAAATTTCAAATTTTCAAATAATATCTACATTGTTTTGCATTTAAGCTAACGATATGTGTTTTGTTTGTGAAAAAAATTCTTGGATGCCTGTAAAAGAGTCCCTTTTTCTTTCGTAAAAAAGACGTACCTAAATGCAGAAATTATTAAGAAAAAAAATAGCCACAAGAATTTGTTGGTATTTTGCGCTTGTAAAAATATTTTTGTTTCTGTACCAATCGCGTCGGAAGGTTTTTTTCTTTGAAAACACTTTTCTTAAGTAAGTAAAAATATTTAAAAAACAAGTTAAAAATGTCTTGTTTTCCTACAATTTATGTGAAAACAACTGTTATAAAGCCTTTTGTGTTAAATAATAAATTACTTGTCTTCTTCATCTTTATAATAATAGCATTTTTTATAAAGTGCTGGAATATAAATTGTTTAGCTTTCTTTTGTGTTAATCCTTTTACGGCTTTATTAAATACTAAACATCTGCATGAAACTTAATAATGATGTTCATGAAACTTTCATTATAATTTTCAATAAAATGAATAAATACGAAATGAAAGCAACAAACACACGAAATTTATGATACGAGTAAGATGAAGTTTTTTTTGTTTACTTAAACAGGTGAATATGAATACTAACAACTCTGAAACAAAACAACCACTTAATAAATGTCGAATAAGTTCATGGAAAAACACATTTATTTTAAAGTCAGTATTGCCAGTTGAAAGAAATGAAAAACATTAGGAAAGATAAAAAAAAAACAAAAATAACCATGAAGTTTAAAAGCAACAAGATAAGGAAGTACATTAATATTAAAATAATAATAATACAAATTTGACTTTGTTTTCAATGTAAATTTATTGTTTTTAATGTAAATTTTTAAACTTCAAAAAAATTTCATTTTATTTTCAAAAACATTTTTAGCAATGTGTTTTGCTTGGAAGTACATAAAAAAGTTGTTAGGAAAAAAATTTTAATTTAATATAAAAAATGCTTTACAAATTACATACATTATTGTCAAGGTAACAAAAAAGAAAAAATTACATAAATTTACTAAGTGGCAACATTGCTGTTGAGTATTTATATCAGAGCCCAGCAACACATACATGCAGACTAGAGATGAGCGATCCCGTGATTTTTAAAGATCATTGTGATTAGTGAATGTGATTTAAAAATCACTGCTCCTTTAAACTGTGATTGTGATCACGGGTTATCAGTTTTTTGTTCTTTTAAAGCAATTGCGGCCAAGCTATATGTACAATGCGCGAGCTTTTGCAAGAGCTTTTGTAAGCACTTTACAAAGAAACAACAACAAATTGTAAGAGCTTTCAAATCTGTTTACTTTCATATACATACATACTTGAACAAATAAATTTTGGCATACAAAAATTCTAATAAGATAGAAGAGAGAATGAAAGGAACAGCAATATCATTCGACATTTCATTCAAAAAAGCACAAACAGTGAAATATCATAAATTTTGTATATGTAACAAAATACAAAAGGAACGACTTAGAAAGTATCTGTTACTTGACAAATTTGGTCACAACTGTGATTCGTGATTTTTCAGTAACAGTGATTAAATCACAGGTACAGAAATATCGCTCATCTCTAATGCAGACTTTTTGTTTTTTGTGAGAGAATAATAACTTTCCCTCTCAGAAGCACTTAAAGAAATTTTTGTGTTATTTTGTTATTGTTAAAATCAATCTGGCTGTTAATGTAAAAACTCAAAACATAAGCGTATGTTTTATATAAAATAGAAAACAAAAAAATCATTAAAATTAAATGAATCATATTCTTCAAGAAAAATAAAAAAAAAACTATAATTTCGTTAAAACATGTTAATCTATTGAAACAAAAATAAATACATTCGTTCATAAAACTTTAACGATTCTTCAAGAAAAATAAAAAAAAAACTTTAATTTCATTAAAACGTGTTAATCTATTAAAACAAAAATAAATTCAGAAAATAAATACTTTCGTTCATAAAACTTTAACGATTCTTCAAGAAAAATAAAAAAAAACTAATTTCATAAAAAGGTGTTAATCTATTAAAACAAAAATAAATTCAGAAATTAATAACTTTCATAAAACTTAAACTATTCTTCAAGAAAAATAAAAAAAAACTATAATTTCATAAAAACGTGTTAATATATTAAAACAAAAATAAATTCAGAAATTAATTACTTTCATAAAACTTAAACGATTCTTGAGGAAAAATTTAATGGAAAACAACCATTTAATTTAATTTATTTTGTTAAAAACTAATATTCATTATTTGTAATAACATTTTCAAAAACTTCATCTATATCGATTTCATATGGGCAACATTTAGTGCGAAGAAGATCCTCTAAATGTTGATCTGTTAAACTATTTCTAAGTTTAGTTTAAATTTGCTTTAAAATTGAAAACGAGGACTCGCATATATATGTTGACCCAAACATAGAGTATAATTTAAAAATTTCATTTTTAGTTGTAAAGTATATCTCTTCGTTTAAATTTTTCCAGAATTCCACCCCATCCGTCAACGGTATATTTAAATCCGAACGCGTTTTCAAAAGTTCTTCTCTGATGTCATTACCCTGTTTATTGACATCACATGTTAAAGGATTGCTATGCAGTTCTAATAAACACTCAATTTTAGAAAAATCCGAAAAACGATTGTTACAATTATCTAATATGCCTTGAAGTAAACTAATATATTCGTCAAGTCTATAATTATTAGAAAATTCATCATATATTTCATTTGTTCTTTTAAAACAAATTAAATTTTTATTTTTATGATTTGTAATCAGAGTTTGAACTTTTGTTATAAACTGTTTTACAGAGAAATATAAAGAAAATACAGTTTTATTTCTTCCTTGCAATTGAAGATTTAACTGATTAATTAATTCGGTAATATCTGTTAAAAACGCAAAATCTAATACAAACATGTTATCTCTTAAATATCTTAGTAATTCATTCGATTCATTCGATGGATTATTTTCAAAAAATAACATCACCTCTTTCCGAAGACTGAATAACCTTTCCAAGCAACGTCCTTTACTGAGCCATCTCACTTCTGTAAACATTAATACGTCGCCATATTCAGTATTCATTTCATCCAAAAACGCTTTAAATTTTCTGTGGCTCAAAGCATTGTGGCCACCACGTATTTTATTTATTATTTTTGTTACAATTTGCATTGTATGCATCATATTTACGCTTTTTGTAAATAATGCCTGTTGATGGATTATACAATGGAAAATATAAATGTTAAGGTCGTTTCTTAAAAGGTAACACACAAGACCCTCGTTTTTCCCAACCATGACTTTTGCACCATCGGTGCATATAGAACAAAATTTGCTTTTATCGGCAAAAGAAAAAATTTCGTCACATATTACCCTAAAAAGAGTTTCTCCCTTTACATTACCATGTAATGCAACCAACGTTAACATTTCCTCATGCACTTCAAAGTTAGTATTGCAAGTTTTTACGCATATTATTAACTGCGCTATGTCGTTAATGTCAGTGCATTCATCTAAACAAATAGAAAAATATTTGCAATTAAGAATTTTTTTTTATATTTGTGTAGATAAATGCACTGATATCTTCTGTTCGTCGCGTTATGGTCCGAGGTGAAAAGGGACTAGAACTAATTTAATTTCGAATTTGTTCAGTATTTTCTCCAAAGCATTTTAATACATCGTTGCACCATTCTTTAAAAAATTGCCCATCTTCGAAAGGACGGCAATGTTTTGCCAGACCTGCAGCAACGACATATGATGCTTTTCTTTTGAATCGCTCATGGACATTTTCAACTTTTGAGTTCTCAAAATCAAGAATCATTTTTTCGTAAAAAGGTTTTTTTAATTTTAAAATTACGCATTTTCTTTCTTCATGAGAAATATTTTTATATTCATTATGACATGAATTAAAATGTCTTTCTAAATTAAATTTTGCTGTTTGTGATAACGTACAATTACATATCAAGCATTCGGGCTTGCCAAAAAAATTTTCGGCAAACAAGAAATCAAATTCCCATTCTGTCTTGAACATTTCTCGCAGCACGAGCACGGTGTAGTACTTTTGCCGGGCTCTGGTATACACAATTGTGCATAGAAATGGATTTCCCTGGTCTATTTATTCAAAAATAAAATAAATTACATGGGAATTATAACGTGAAAAAGATATTTTAGTAAAAAGTTAGGGTATTCATAGTGGTAAGTAAAATAGAAAGGGTATTCACGTTGTTGGGTTACTCATACTTCAAACATCTGTGTATACATTTTAATTCTGGCTATATAATAATTTTCTACAAAATACCAAATGCGCACCTGAGTTTGCCTGCAAAAATTTATACAGCCCAATTATGAATAAAAATTCCCTGGGAGTTTTTTCCCTTTCCCATTTTTTTAATTGAATTTACATAGGAAAAATGGGAGAAGGGAGAAAAATCCCGGGGAGTTTTTATTCATAATTGGGATGATAAAGTCATTATAACAGGTCAAAGTTGCGTTAAATAAATACCATAAATTAGTAAGGTTAACTCTTTGGACTCGGTCATATAATTGTAGCATAAAAAAGTAAGCAATAAAAATAGTGCTAAACAATAAAGTTTCATTAATAAATCAATAAAACACATCTTCTTACACAAAAATTTTACCTGCTGTCACATTTGCTTTTATGTGTATAGGTTTACACATAAATTGTAGGAAAACAAGACTTTTTTAACTTGTTTTTTAAATATTTTTACCTACTTAAGAAAAGTGTTTTCAAAGAAAACACGATTGGTACAGAAACAACAATATTTTTACAAGCACAAAATACCAACAAATTCTTAGGGCTATTTTTTTCTTAATAATTTCTGCATTTAGGTACGTCTTTTTAACGAAAGAAAAAGGGACCCTTTTACAGGCATCAAAGAATTTTTTTTCACAAACAAAACACATATCGCAAAACAATGTAGATATTATTTGAAAATTTAAAAATTTTGTTGATTAGGATTCACGTTACATATGTATGTATTTTTATATAATTTTACAAAATTAAAAATGACATATCATCAAATACATATATAATTTTTTTTAACAGCATAATGTATAATCAAACTCAAGAAAAAAATTAGCAGAGTTTTTAATTCTTTTTATAAGAACACATTAATATTTTTAAACACCAAAACTGGTTAATCTTTTTTATAACTATAGTGGAATTAGTGATCAGATAATAATTTATATAATATAATATAAAAAAAATTTAATATAATAAAAAAAAATTTCGGCAAACAAAAAATCAAATTCCCATTCTGTCTTGAACATTTCTTGCAGTGTTATTCTTAAGCAAGCGTCAACAGAACCTTCTTGTTTGAATGTTCGTACGAGAATAAATGATTTTGTTTGTTTTTTACAAAGTGAGAGCGAATGTTATTGTGAGAAAAAAAGCACGGTGTAGTACTTTTGCTGGGCTCTGATTTATATAAAAAAAAAAATGAGAGAGAGTGAAAACTGTAAAACAAAAGTCATTTCATTGAACAAAGTCTTTGTGTTTGCCATATAAAACGAAATGTGTTTGCTAGTAGCATGAATAAAACAACATTTTGTTCAGTGGTCTGAACTTTATTTGAATACGAACTTCATTGAATAAACATTTCAGTATGTTCAGGAATGAAGTTATTCATGCAGCCCTTTATTAAATACTATACTAGTATTTTTTTTAAGGATAATTGCTTCTTTGTACAAAATTTTCGTTCACTGAATACGGGGGCTACTATCAAAACTACTGTTAATTGAAAAACTCTTTCATTCTTCTTATTTAAATTTTTCAGAAATTAACTAACTAACATTTACTTCTTGCTCCGTGTATAGCGTTGTAAGTATGGGCTACAGAAGTATGGGCTTGTCGTCAACGAACTTCTCAATGGACTTCAGGACGGGGCAGCAAAGATAACTGCATACGCAGATGACGTGGCGGTAATAGTTGCTGGCAAGGATATGAATACTATTAGTTCTGTAATGGAGGCTACATTGGCGTTGGTCAGCCAGTGGGCGGCCGGAGTAGGACTGGGAGTAAATTCCGAGAAGACGGACCTTATCCTATTAACGAATAGGTACAAAATTGGCCCATGGAGGAAGCCTAAACTAGGGGGTACTACCCTGGAACTTAAGCACCACACAAAGTACCTGGGAGTAATACTGGATAGCAAACTATCGTGGAGATTGAATGTGGAAGAAAGGGTGAGAAAGACAACGAATGCGCTCTACGCATGTAAGAAAATGCTGGGCAAAACGTGGGGTCTAAGCCCTGCTCTTACACATTGGGTCTACACGGCGGTTGCAAGACCAATCTTACTCTACGGGATACTTGTGTGGTGGACGGCCTTGAGGAAGATATCGTACCGGAAGATGCTAATGGGCATGCAGAGACTCGCCGAACTCAGCATCACCGGTGCTTTGCGTAGTACGCCGACTGCGGCACTGGATGTGATCCTAGACTTGCAGCCGATTCATCTAGTGGCAGAAGGAACTGCGAGGAAGTCTGCGATCTGCTTAAAGGCGACGGGACAATTTGTATACAGACCTTATGGTCACGGCAGTATTATAAGCGGAATAGATTGTAGTAGTGACTACACCATTCCGAGGCTGTCACTTGGACGAAAACCGCGAGTTACCCTGGAGGAGGACGGCTGGTTGGCAGGGCTCCGATCTGGCCACAGGACCTTCAGTTTCTACACTGATGGATAGTTATCCCAACAATATTCAACAAACTACCCCTTGAAGTTCTCAATAATACATCAAATTATAATAAGAGGAAAAAAATATTAAAAAACTTTTTTATATATCAGCAATGAATGATCAAAATAATTATAATTAAATTCAAAAATGTTAACTCTTACCTGCCGACAAGCCGCAATGGCTTGGCATGGTTATTAATATAACTGAATTGGAATTGTAAATTGTAACAATTTGATTTTTCTTTAATAAAATAATAAATAAATAAAACGTCGAATGTTCTAGAGCAGGGGTTTCCATTTCTTTGCACAATTGTGCACACCACTACTAACACATATTTTTATACTCTTAAATTCAGTCGTCGATGTGACTTCGACAAGTGTACATGTCTGGCGGATGCTTTTGGTAACATCCAATGCCTTGCGTGCAATTTTTATTTAGAGTAGAGTGATGTAACATTTTATAAGTTTACATGCAAAGCAAAGAACTTTGTAAAATGGTTATTATTTGAGATTTAAAAGCAATGTTTAATATTTCAGATAAAAAATTTCAAAATGTCTAACAGTCCTATGTGGAAGAAGCTGATAGTCACATTTATTATAGGTTTTATTTTACATACGTTTATGGATTCGGTTCTTATAATTTTACAGCCCTTTTTTTATTTTTTCTTATGCAATACTAAAAATTATTATTATAAATTATTATCTGATCACTAATTCCACTAACACCGTGGTAATAGTTATAAAACAGATTACCCAGTTTTGGTGTTTAAAAATATTAATGTGTTCTTATAAAAAGAATTAAAAACTCTTCTAATTTTTTTCTTGAGTGTGATTATACATTATGCTGTTAAAAAAAATTATATATGTATTTGATGATACGTCATTTTTAATTTTGCAAATAACTTAAAATTATATATAAATACATATGTAACGTGAATTCTAATCAACAAAAATGTCAAATTTTCAAATAATATCTACATTGTTTTGCATTTAAGCTAACGATATGTGTTTTTTTTTTTGTGAAAAAAATTCTTTGATGCCTGTAAAATTGTCCCTTTTTCTTTCGTTAAAAAGACGTATCTAAATGCAGAAATTATTAAGAAAAAAAAATAGCCACAAGAATTTGTTGGTATTTTGTGCCTGTAAAAATATTTTTGTTTCTGTACCAATCGCGTCGATGGGGGTTTTTTTTTTTCTTTGAAAACACTTTTCTTAAGTAAGTAAAAATATTTAAAAAACGAGTTAAAAAAGTCTTTTTTTCCTACAATTTATGTGTAAACCTATACACATAAAAGCAAATGCGACAGCAGGTAAAATTTTTGGGTAAGAAGATGTGTTTTATTGATTTATTAATGAAACTTTATTGTTTTGCACTATTTTTATTGCTTACTTTTTTATGCTACAATTATATGACCGAGTCCAAAGAGTTAACCTTACTAATTTATGGTATTTATTTAACGTAACTTTGACCTGTTATAATGACTTTATAAATTTTTGCAGGCAAACTCAGGTGCGCATTTAGTATTTTGTAAAAAGTTATGATATATGTAACCCAACAACGTGAATACCCTTTCTATTTTACTTACCACTATGAATACCCTAACTTTTCACTAAAATAACTTTTTCACGTTATAATTCTCATGTAATTTATTTTATTTTTGAATAAATAGACCAAGCGCTTACCCACCGAAAATTTGTAACCTTTTTAAAAAACAAAAATGCTGTGAATTGTGACCTGAAAATGTTTACAGAAGTTCGGTGGCTAAGCCGCTGTGATTGCCTGAATAGACTTTATGATTTAAGAGAAGAAGTTCTTCAGTTCCTAGAAACTGAGAAAATAGAAAAAGTTTTAGTACAGTGTTTAAAAGACAATAATTTTATTTTAGACTTAGCTTTTTTGGCAGATACGACAAGTATGTTAAATGAACTTCATTTGGAATTGCAAGGAAAGGAAAGCAATATATGCGACTTGTCAAAAATCATTCACAATTTTAAAACAAAACTTTTTCTAATTTTTTCCCAAATTAAAACTGGTGATTTTTCCAATTTTCCAAAAACTTCACATGTTTATAGAAATCTCGAAATCGACAAAAGATATGAATATGCCGAAATATTTAAAACACTTTTCAATAATTTTCAAGACAGGTTTCAAGATTTTGTAATTTTACAACCGCTATTAAATCTTTTCGAAAACCCTTTTCTTTGAGATGTAAGCAACTGCGAATTTGATATTCAATCAGAACTAATCTACTACGAAGCGAAGTAAATGCTCCAGAAGAAAATAATATTGTAGAGTTCTGGAAAGATTTGGATGGCGAGTTCTATCCTGAACTAAAAAAAATTCATTTAAGAGCCTCTCTTTATTCGGCACTACTTACCTATGCGAACAAATTTTTTCGGATTTAAAATTAATTTGTTCCAAGCAACGTAATAAATTAAGTTTATCCCATTTGAAAAGCATTCTACTATTACGAAACTGCCATAAAAGTATAAATTTAGAAGATTTTATTTTATAAGTTGTATAACACAAGTTGTCAAAATTAAACATTTTTTGTGTTGATAGAAAATTTGTAGCAGTTTTCACCAATTCAATGTCGCTGATTTTAAAACTGAACTTTTTTTCTATCAGCTGTGATTTGCGTGCAATATTTATTTTTTATGAATTCTTAAAACATAAAAATCTTTAATTTTTTACAATTATTTGATAAGATATTTGAAACTGATTTAGAGTCAAAAAGCTTCCGAATAAAAAAGGGCAGGTTTAAAATCAGCGACATTGAATTGGTAAAGAATTGCTACAAATTTTTTATCAACACAAAAAATTTTTAATTTTGTACCTTTGTGTTATACAACTTATAAAAAATATTACTAACATTTTATTTCGGCTGTAAATGAATGCATTCTCTCAATTTTTTTACTCTCTGATACTCACTACTACACAACCAAAAATTTTTTGGAAATCCCTGGTTTAAACCCTGGCTTAGTTGAACTAAACTTAAATTTATATGTAGTTTAAACTCAACAGTTGTAAATCAGTGTCCCATGTATTATATGTAGTTTAAAAAGTAACATGTGGCAGCACTACGATAAATGTTGACAAATTCATATGGCTTGTATTGGTAGTTTAAACGCCCAATTTTATGCGTTTAAAGATGGTTTTTATGTTTTCTGATTTATAGATTTGTTGGCTTAAACACATTTTAAACCAAAAATACAGTTTAACTTGCTCTGATTTATTAGCCGTAAGAATATTTGCAGAAAGTTAAACCAAATTAAAAAAAAGGCATTACATTTTTGTGTACGTACAACAAATCATTTTCGCTCAAGTAGAATACATCTTTGAAATGCAATAAAGGAAATAATTATACACTTTAATGGGCTCATAATGGAAATATAATAATCAGAGAAGACAAATTTGCTTTTTTTTTACTGTTTTGCTCCTTTTTTGCTATTTTTACCCATTTTTGCTGTTTTTGTTATTATGGTGCTTATTTTGCTTTTTTTTTTCCTAATTTTTTTTGCTGTAAAATAGCTTTTTTTACACAATTTTTACATAAAAAATATTTTTTTAAAAAACGAGATAAAAAATTAATTGACGAATTTATTCTGTGTTAAAACAAAAATATTTTAGTTTTAGACTCAACGTTTTTGGGCCAAATTCAATACGCTTTATTACAACTAAAATTAAGTAAACTTACCATCTCCAAAAAAAAAAAAAAAAACCATGTAACTAATTGGAATTTAAAACAAAATAAGTAAACCGACCGTTGTGAACGAAAAAACAATAAAAAAAAAATGCCGAAAGAAAAGTCAAATATGTTATTTTTGCTAAAAATGGTAAAAAAGATTGGCTTTTTTGTAATGTGTATTCGAGTAAAATTAATAGCGAAAAGAAGTGCAATGTGGAGCAACATTTTAGTACAAAAAAAACACAAATTAGCTGCTTGCCAAGAAAATCGACCACAAAAACTTGTAATATAATTTCCTGTTACTATTACTGCCAATACATTTTACGAAGATATATGTAAATTTTTGTTGGAGACCAATATACCAGTAAAAAACGTAAGCCATCCCAGTTTCAAAAACATCTTTCAAATGTACGCCAATTTGTCAGTTCCAAGCGAAAGTTCAATTCGAGGCAAATACATACCTCAAATGTATGCGGAAGCTTTGGGAAAAATGCGTGAAAAGGCTAAAGATAAATATGTATATAAGGATTTCTGTTGATGAAACAACAGACAGCGAACAAAGATATGTTGGCATTTTAAATGATGATGCTGGAAGTAAACCTTTTTTATTGAACATGGGTGTTCTCGAAAATGAAATAGTGCTTCTATTGCAACTTTCTGCACCGATTCATTACAAATTTTATGGCCTGATGGTAAGTCCCCTTTTAGACAGGCAGAGTTTACTTTGACAAAGTCTGTTGAATTCTCTTTTAAACTTAGTTTCATGCTCAGACACACAAAGTTTATTTTGACAAATTTTTGTTTTCTCTTGTTTGAATATAAGATAAACAGCGTTGCCAGAATGATGATTTTATCATATTTTGTATTATTTATTTAAACGAATATGATTAAAGATTTTTTTTCTTAAATAATGATTTTTTATTTTTAGAAATTCGATTTTTACTTTAATTTTGCTTATACAAAATACACGATTATTTAAACAGTCAATTTTTAAAACAATGAAGTTTTGCATCAGCTTGATGTGTATTGGTGCTGCACACTTTTGTACCCAGTATCTAGAATACACAAAATTGCATCATTATTTCTGGACATAAAAAATATTAAAAAAAGGCATATTATGACCTATTTCCAATGTGCGAAAGAATTCCTTCTTACTGACGAATTATGTTATTATGTATTTCAATTTAAATAATAAGAAGTATGTTTTTATAAAAAATTAATAATTCCTACTAATTTGCCCTTGTTTTAAAAAATTTAAATTAAGAAAAAAAATTTGAGATTTTCCTTTTCAAAATATGATTTCTTTCGCCATATGACAGTTTTCAGTCCAAAGATTCTGGTAACGCTGTATATAAATATAAAGTTGCAGCCAACTTCAGGTATAATCTACGAACGAAAAAAAAAACGAATTTGTGAGTACAGCAAAGTGTGTACTCCCCCGCTATTCTCTTTTCCCTTCTCTTCTATTAACTCAAGGCTTTGCAAAGTAAACTTTGCTTGTGTGAAAGGGGTCTAAGTGAATATATGATTCATTATTTTTTTTTTTATATTTTCCTGTTTTTTTTAACCTTATCTAGGCATTCAATACGACAAAGTATTGCTAATGGTAACTGATGCAGCGGCATTCATGTTAAGTGGAATTTTGTCCCTTAGGATAATGTATCCTAAAATGATACATTTGACATGTTTTGCTCATGGACTTCATCGTGATGCTGACTTCATACGCTTAGAGTTTCAGCATGTAAATAAATTAATATCTTGTACGAAATCCGTTTTTGTAAATGTAATTTTTCAATAACTCGTATTTACACTCGTAGAAAGCAGTTATTTTTACAAATGAATCCCAATTTGGCTCTTCCACCATTCCCATGCCCTACACGTTGGTGTACTTGGATAGAAGCCAAAATGTATTACGCAGAATACCTTGATAAAGTAAAGGCTGTTATTTTTAAAAATTGAATGCAGTATTTCAAAGAAATCCGGGGTTCAAACAAATTTTACAAATAAACAACACTCTTCAAACTGGTACTAAACCTGATAACGAAATGGTAGAAAGCCTCTCATCAAATTAAATTTTGAAATATAAATGTGCTTCAACAATATCCGTTGACGTGGAAAGAAGTTTTTCCTTATGCAATTCACTTTTAACAGAAAGACGAAGAAAAAAGACATTTACAAATATAAAAGCCCACATGATTGTTTATTGTAACTATTTTCACGAGCTGAAGAAATAGAATAACTGTAATTTTTATATATAAATGTATATATAAAAAAAATAAAAATGCTTTTTTTTGCTGTTTTTTCCTTCATTTTTGTGATTTTTTTTTTAATATTTTTTTGCTGTAAACACTTTTTTTTGCTTCTTTTGTCTTCTCTAATAATAATATAAATATAATTTTCTTTATATTTTAACATCACCGTCGCGACGCGTCGTTGCCTGTAGAGTTGTGTCGGTCATGAACGAACTGGATCAATTGAACGGATCAGTCAGATGAACGATGACCGGCCGTTCCGTTTCATCGTTCAATCGTTCACTTGGGTCTTTTGAATCAGTCGGTCACTTGCTTGCCGGTCAACTGGTTGAAAAGAAACAACAATACTTTTGTGTTGTATAAGTTATGCAATTATAATATACTTCTTTCTTTTACTCATTGCCACATTGCTTTACACATTTTCATAATACAATCAGGGTTGTCAAGTTTCTTGGCGACCTAATTTTCGATTTGGCGATATGGCGACTTTTTGGCGGCTTATAAAATATATGGCGATTTTGTTGGCTATTGATTTTCTATAAACTTGTTTTGAGACTGTTGGACAAATGTACCGTTTGTTATTTAGAAAGCTTATATCAATGATGGTATTCCATCTAATATATATCAGGTTTTGCATAAAGTTTATAGCTATAAGGATACGTCAGGTACTTACCATTTTAAAGAACTTGCTTTGACTGTCTTTATATGCATTTAATTCCAACTGCTAATGTCTGTGTTGAAATAGTTCTTTTTAATAATTTACTCTACTAAAACTCGCCTTCATTGTTACGAGTTATAAATTATATGAATGTAAATAGCACTTTTTGTACCTTTGCACGATATTTTGAACATACATTGTTAAAAAAAAAAACAGTAAGAATTGCCTTGCCGGTGAAGTGTATAGCGTTTTAGATAAACATATATCCAATATTTGTTTAATACTAAACACAAAAAAACGTTTTGCTGCTTTAATTAGATTATTATAAACTATTGTATCTTTTGTGTGTTCACCAATAATTTTACTTTTATTGAAAAAAATATACATATATCAAGGCGACTTTGTCCCATTTTTGGAGAATTTTAGCGACTCAGAAGAAATATATTTTTTTAGAATTTATAGAAAACATTGGAGAAAGTTCTAAAATAAATTTTATGTTGTCAAAAACGCAAAATAAGCCTTGGCGATTTTTGACATTGAATTTGGCAAAAAACATCAAAATAAATCTGACAACCCTGGCTGCTTTTCACAATTTTTCTATAATTTACATGAGCGTTGCCAGTTGTTCTTAATACCAAACCCGCCAAATGCTAATTTTTTTCATTTGAGCAGAAAATTTTATAAATATTTATTTCTTTTAATTTTTTAAATAAGTCCTATAAATAAATAACCAAATTCGATATTCGCTTTATTTATAAAAGCTTAGTAAAATCTTACAGCACGAAATTAGTATGGAAAAAAACTTTTAATGTATACATTACATTCGTTTATGAATAAGACTCTTAAAATATAAAAAAATTAGCAATGTATGTTTGTTCGGTGAAATCTTGCAACTCAATTTTGAAGCAGATACCTCGAAGCGATTGAGCTGTCATTTTTAAGCACGTTTAGTTAAGATGACGATGCATGGTTAACTGTGTTACGTTATTCTGAATCTAACATTATAAGATACCCAAGATGGCAGACTTATTTTTAATGTATTCCTACAATATGAGTATCAAATGGGAGGGCTTGCTTAGAATAAGTCGAAAAAGAAAGTGACTTTACTCTAAATCATATATGGCGGACTAAGTTTTTAATGCTTGCCTTCAAGATGGGTATCAAATGAAAGGACTCATGAGAATACGAATGCTAGTTTTAAAATAAACTAAAAGTAAATAACCTTTTTAAAAAACACGCTTTTATTGAAATGCGCTTCAAAGAAAAATATAAATGAATAGTATAAAACTACTATCAACTTATAACGGATTACATAATTTATATGATATACGAGATTTACTTGTGAAGACAAACAAGTAAATTATATAACTTGATGTGAATGATTTAAACTATTAAACTTTTCAAACCATGGAAATACTAGTACTTAAATCTCGCGACTAGCTTTTAAATCAAATAAATTGTGTAAAGACAAGCGACAAGCTTTTATATCATATGAATTTATTAATGGTGTTGTTATAAGTTGATAGTTAAAGTATATTTCTCTTTTTTTTTAGCGCATTTTAATAAAAGCGTGTTTTTTAATAAGGTTTTTTAGTTTTTATAAAATAAAAACAAGAAATAAAATTTATATTATCACATATTTTGAGAATATAATACATATAACGCATGAATAATAATAATAACTATTGCTATTTGTGCATTTTTGTAATATTATTTTGGTATTTAAATTGTGTAATTGCTATTATTTTTATTATTTTTTGTTTTTAAAAGTATTTTGTTCTTAAAATACCACATAAATTTGAAATTTGTTTCTCTCATTATTTTTGTTTAAATTAATTTTTAAAGAATTGGGCTCTTACTTTGAATAAGCCCTCGCAACAATTTTTTGCTCTTTCTATTAAAATGGAATTACCTAAGCATATAATAAATAAACAAGTTTTAAAATCGCCACGTTTGGCGAGAAATTACTACGTATGGCAGCCCAAATAGTACTATGAATTTTTTAAAACAGTGTGGCAAATCGCCACTGGCAATGTGTTAAAAGAAAAACGTATAGCATACACAGTTATAGTGTTGTTGTTTCTTTTTAATCAAATGAACGAAAAAACTGCGTATTTGGTTTGTGCTTATTGTTTTCTATTCTTGGTTACACTCAAAAAAGTTTTACAGTTTTAATGTGATTTATTAAAATGGTTTTCCGTAATTAATGAAATTTTTTTTATTTTATTAATTAAACTGTTTCTGCATATTGTTCCAAAAACAAACTACAAAAATTAATGAGGGTTTTCATGATATCGCTTAAAATTGCCATATGTGCAAATAGGCAAACTTGCAAGACTCGTTTCATGAAGACCCTTTTTAATTTTTGTGTCATTTTAAATACAAAAATCAATACAAAAATCAATTAAAAGAAAACAATTATAAAATTAAAAGCTAAAATTTGTGAATAAAAAGTGAAATTTGTTTTTTAAACAAGCATAAATAAAGCATAACGACTAATTTGCTTAAATTACTGCAAGAATTTATTGTTTGTGATATTATTAACACTTGAATTTTTCATTGAAAACGGCGGTAAATATTAAACAAATTTATTTGTATAAATGCACAACTGAACAGCGCCAGTTTACGAGTCAAAATTGTTGAGCAAATTTACGAAGTTTGTGTAAACGAATTCTCATACAATTTTTGGCAGTTCATTTGAGAGCGCGTAAAAATGCACAGTTTGCGAGACTTTTAGTGATATCATGAAAACCCTTAATGATTTTTATTTCCGTTAATATGTTCAGTTATTTTTTATGCATAAAATAAAACTGAAGTACATGCGAACATATGTACATAAATAAAAAAAAAATAGAAAGGAAAAAATATTTGGCTCATTTGGTAGGTCATAATGACAGATAAAAACACTGCTTTAGCTGTCTTAGTACGTAATTTAAATTAAGTTCAAATTAACTGAAAAGCCTTTGAATATACATATTTTTTGTACCTAGTGTGTACTTTTTTTTAATTGTAAATAAAGAGAAAAGTTAATTCATTTTTAATTAATATCTCCGTTATAAAATTAACAGTAAAAAATTATCTTGCAATTCCTTTTTAAAAATTATCCGTTTTCTAATTACATTTTCAGTTTTCTAAACTTAAAGCCTATTCTTTTGAATTTACTTACATAATGTTTCGAGTGTAATCTCACATGTTGTTTCTTTTAACACATTCAATCGATTGTTTAGTAAAGAGGACAAGACAAGTGAACGACTGAACGAAAGCGACAAATGATTCAAAAGACAAACTGACCCAAAAGACAAAGTGACTTGAAACGAACGATTGAACGAAAAGAACGAGCTCGTTCACTGATTCGAATTGAACGATAATGACCGGTCACTTAAACGAACGATTAAGCCCAAGACTAGTTGCCTGATGACAAACAATTGAACTTTAGTTGCTATCCTTACAGCACGTTTACATTTGACAGTACTGGCAAGACAGTAAGCAAATACATATTTGTTGCCAAAAACACTACTTGCTGTCTTCGTGACGTAGGCGTTCAGACAGTAGTTAAGACAGTTCACTTTAAAAAAAATGTCTAACGTGAATGTCGCAGTGCAAGTTCAAGCTAATCGTGTTTTATATGAACTTAACAAATTAAAAAAAGCATTTAACAACTATTTTTTGTGAACATAGATAAACCTTAAGTAAAACATACAAAATCAAAGCATAATTTATTAATTTTCTTTTAATTGTTGATTTTTTTTCCTTTTGCGAACAAAACTTCAAATTACTGTCATCAAATGTCAAATCGCTGTCAACTTTACTGTCTGCAAAATTTGCAAGACAGTAGACAAGACAGTTGGAAGAGTGTACATGTATTAGTGAAAAAGTTTGCATGTATTGCAACTGTCTTGCCAGTACTGACAAATGTAAACACCGTGTTAATAGGCCCGTTATAAACATCAAGTAGTCTTTCTCTAAACCACAGTGCGGCCATACAATCAATATACACTCAATTTAATGTTGTAATAACTACTGTGTTTACAAAAATGCTTTTTGTAAATGTATTTCGATTGTGTGGTTGATCTTTGGTTTGAAAGAAGCTAGTTATTTGGCGTTGACAAAATATAAAAAATAATAAACATGTTTGATTTTAAATTTATTATATTATTATATATACACATACTTTTAAAATTTATGTTAAATATCCTGTTTTATGTACCTTAAAAATATTTTAAGTTATGATTTTATAATTTTTCACTTGCACTTTCACTATCACTTGATAGACACTTGTTAAAATTCTTTTTTTAACCACCACGTTGAATAAACAAAATTTTTACAGTTATTTTGACATATATTTTGCAACTGCATATTTAACGAATTACAATCAGCGATGCAAGCAGCAGTCGTAAAAATATAAACTCCACTTACCTTTTTTCAATTTTCTTACGTTCGCTGCAATACATGTAATTGTGAACAAAAACGCAAGAGATAGAAAAAACTTAAATTCTTGCCACTATGGATTTTTTCAAAAAACCAAAAGAAATCGAGTAATGTGAGCAGCGTTGCCAGAAGATTTGGAACGAAAATCTTTATTTGACGAAAAAATCACATTTTGAAGAGAATAACCTTCAAATTATTGTTATAAACAAAGTAAAAATGATTAATTTTTATATAAACTTACTTCTTTTTATGAAAACGATTTAAATTGAAATTCAGACATACATAACTGCGGTATTTATACATAATTAAATAGTTTAAATTGTGTTTAAGTTTTTTTTGTCATGATTTTTTTTTCAAAAAATACATTTAATTACTAATAAATAAGAACGTAAAAAATTACAAATTAGTTATACATATATACATTTTGGGCAAAAATAGTGTGGGAGCTACGATGCGCATACATCATATGAAATATTAAGTATTCTTAATTGAATATTATATTGATAATGGAAAAGTTGTTAAAATAATGTTGCTACACCTTTTTAAAGCACTCATATACATATGTATATATGTATGCTTTTTTTTAAATTTCATAAACAGGGAATGGGGAATTTTCAAAGTAGAAGCTTCTTAAGTTCCATTAGTTTAACTTTTTGGTACTAAATACAGGATTTTTTTATTCTTTAATATATGAAACTTTAGAAAAATCAGCGATCGAAAATAACAGTTATTATCAAAATTTCAGTTCAAAAAGTCTGACAGAAAGAATTTGTCTATACGTTATTTGAGTAAAGCATTGTGATGGTTATTAGCCAAGGAATAAAATACTTAAAATACTTTTATTTTTTTTACTTTTTTCAAAAAAATAACTGTTATTTTTTTATTTATATTTTTCCAGTCAAAAATAAAAGTTAACATTTTACCGATATTTTTAAGTCAAAAATAAAAGTTAAGATTTGAATGATAATTTTTCAGTCAAAAATAAAAGAAAAGATTTGACTGATATTTTTTCAGTCAAAAATAAAAGAAAATATTTGGCTGTTAATAGCACTGTGCAAGAAATTGACACTTTTTTTTCGTGACAAGCTGGGCACCTAGCGTTTTAACATAATTCGGGTACGCTGAATCCAGTGGTGCCCGTGGTTTTTTAAGATTGGCTCTGGTTTCGAGATATACCGTTATTTCGAAAATGGAGGAGGTTGCACAACATATATTCGCATAACTCAAAAACGCTTTAGCTTATTGAAAAAACTTAAAAACCGAAATTCCGCAATAAAATTTCCTTAATGAAATTCTTAAATTAGGCCCCTGCAGCGCCTATAATGCCCATAGATGGGTCAAATGTATGACAAACCCCACTTTATTTTTCATCGCAATCATTTATTTCTAACATACCCACCCGCTATCTCCATTCCTTAAGGGGGCTTCCATACAAAATGTTCAATGCAGACTAGAAATATATTGAAGAAAAAGTCCCATAAATTCCCAGAAGTCGCCCTAGTGGTATATAATGTATGACCAACCTCAATTAATTTTTTGTCCTTAACATTTTCTCGAGACATACTTGCCCCTTATCTTCACTTCTTAAGGGGGCTCCCATACAAATATTGCGTTTTATGAAATTCTTAAATTAATTAAAATTTTTCGACTTTTGTGAATAAAATCAAAAGTTGCAAACAGATTTTAATCATTTATGGCTTGTTTTGTTTGGAATTTCGTTTTTTATACGTCTGCAAAAATTAGAAGCATAGCTGCATTTTCCAATTTTTATGAATTTTTAAAAAACAAAAATTTCGAAATTTTGTTAAAAAAATTATTTTTTTTTTCAAAAAAAAAAAATTATGTTTTTAAAACGACTGCGGATATTAGAAAGAAGTTTTACTTTTCTTAAAGGAAATTTTATTGCGGAATTTCGGTTTTTTAAGCTATTTCAATAAGCTAAAGCGTTTTTGATTTACGCGAATATATGTTGTGCAACCTCCTCCATTTTTGAAATAACGGTATATCTCGAAAACCAGAGCCAATCTTAAAAAACCGCGGGCACCACTGGATTCAGCGTACCCGAATTATGTTAAAACGCTATGTGCCCGGCTTGTCTGTTTTTTCAACTAGCATAGTGTAATTAGTATTGTGGTATTTTATTGAACTGTTAATGGTTTTTAATCCAAATTTAGATATTTTTAACTAGTCTGGGCAACCTGTCCGTGAACGCCTGGGTTCAAATCTCAGCGCAGTCAAGAATGAAAAATTATCAATAACAATTTTAATTAATTTCATGTTGTAAAATTCCTGGCTTCATAAAAATAATTTAATGAAAATGAAATTCAATGAACTTAAGCCTAATTAAAAATATCTTAATTTGGCTGTTATTTTTTTATTGATATTTTTCCAGTCAAAAATAAAAGTTAAGATTCTAATTTGTCCCAAACAAATTAGATAGCAATTTCTTCAATCTTTCGAAAAAAAATTTTACCAATATTTTTTCAGTCAAAAATAAAAGTTAAAATTTGACTGATAATTTTTAAGTCAAGTTAAAATTTGACTGATAATTTTTAAGTCAAGTTAAAATTTGACTGATAATTTTTAAGTCAAGTTAAAATTTGACTGATAATTTTTCTGTCAAAAATAAAAGAAAAGATTTGACTGATATTTTTTATCAGTATCAGTCAAATATTAACTTTTTTGACTGAAAAAATATCAGTCAAATTTTAACTTTTATTTTTGACTAAAAAAATATCGGTAAATATTTTTTTCGAAAGATTGAAGAAATTGCTATCTAACTTGTTTGGGACAAATTTTGCGAACACCAATAGATAATAAGTTACATGGATGAGAAAGAACACCTGTATGGCGAAAATGTCAAATTTTGACCCCATCTAACTCAGAAAATTTTTGACAGATCTTCTTGAAAATTTGTATCTAAGCTACTACCCAATCCTTGGTGCAAATTTCATCCCAATCGGAAGAGATCGATTTTAAAAGTTGGGTCACTTGATATGAAATACCCCATATGTATTAATTAAAAAATAAACTGTAAGATAATTTTATTAGTTATTTTAATAGTTTAAGGATACCTTAAAAAATAATCTTTTAGGAATATAATTTGGTTTAAATGTTTAGGATATAATTCCTTTTTTTCTTTAGTTTTGATTGATTTGGAAAAATTCATTCACTTATCGTACGTGTTGAAGAAATCGAATGCAACCCAGAATATCTAATATATCTGTCCTTTTCCTGTATTTCTCAAAACGAATAAAATCTTCCATTTTGCCATTAGAGTCCTGTTTTTTTGTTTTAAATTTTTGACTCTTCCAATTGTTTCGGTTAATTCTGTTAAAAGATTGATATGAAAAGATACGAGAAGATACAAATAACTAAACACATACATACATATAAAAAGTACGTGAAACAAAAAGCTGTTGACAGCAAATTAAGATCACTGAACACCTTCTTTGTTTGTATGAAAAACTATTTTCTTAACACACACCTTCTGTATATGAGACGAAACAAATAATTAAAAACTCAAAGAAATATGTTATAATTAGAGTTTGTTCCCGGGAATTCCCGGGAAATTTTGAAGAAAATCTTTTTTTAAAACTTTAGTAAATCTATGTAGGACTAGTGTCTTAAGTAGTTTGATCCAACTTAATTTCACCACATTATTTAAATTTACTACAGTTTAAGGCGTATTAAGCTCATTTTTAAGAATGGGCTTTATATAGTGCCTATGATAGTTATACACAGAAAAAAGTGTTTTATCAATTAAAAAAATGGTTTAAAAAGTATTTAAATTTAATTAATGTGATAATTGCATCAATTATTTTTTTTTGTTGAAAGAAAATTAAAAATTTAATTTCGATTTAATTAACATTTTAGTTGTTTTGAAATAAATTTTCAATTAAAATTTTAATTAAATAACAAAAAATCTTAATTGACTTTTTTCATTTAAAATAAAATAATTTAAACATGTAGAATTGTTGTTGGGAATTGTCATTTTTTTTTTAAATAAATTAACACATTGTTTAAAATTTGAAAGTTTTTTGATCACTTTTTTAATTAAAATTAAAAATATCATTTATTGGAAATATTTTTTCAAAATTTTAAAATTTTTAGTAATCAATATAATCATTTTGGTAATAGGTGCAAAGCCAACAACTTGTTTGCTTGATATTATGAATTTAGAAAAAATTTGGTGATTGGAGTAATTTAATAATTTTTTCTGTGTAGGGCTATCTTCACGAAATTTTATTTCTTGTCTTAGCATACTGAAGTGTAAATTTTACAATAATATTATAAGGTTTTGCGGCTAAGGGCGTAGTAAAGTGTTTTCCTATATTGTGCTTTATACGCGGCATTTCAAGTAATTTTTATTCGTTACGCTTTTTGCCATACTTAAATGATTTAGAAAATTGGTCTAAACATGGAGCCGTAGGTAAATTATGGACCGACATTCACGAAATTTGGTGCCTTATAAAACGAATTTGTGGATATTTAATGACAAAAGGTGCATTTGCCACAAATTTATGTTAGTTTTTTTGGAGTTTTTAGGGAGGTAGTTCCACATTTGGGTGCATAACTCTTTCCATACTGAAGCGATTCTACTGGAATTCACTCCCAAACAGCCTAGAAGATCTAGAAACGCTTTGACACCCATATGACTAAAGCGGCTTAGAATTAATGAAGTACTCACAATAATATTAAAAATAGGATTCACATGGAATGACAAACTTAGTATGCCTACATACACCATTGCTGATTAAGGGTTATAACATTGTAAATAATATGTTATTAAGTATATGTAGAAAATAACATTTCTCCTTCCTGCAGAATTTGTTAAACGGTAAAATATTTTCAGAATTCCTATTTCGTAATGTTGTGCTTTCAGTTACTAATCGCCCTTTGAGAAATGTTATTCCACTAAGACTTCAATACTTTCATTCTAATTACGCAAATGAGCTCTGAATTTGACAATGATATACGTATATTGATTTCAATTATCCTATTGGCATCAAAATAACCTCTTGAGTGTCTTAAAATTACTTTAATCTTAAATTTTTTACGTGTTTGTTATATAATAGATACTAGATTTTATTATTTTAAGCGTAATAGCCAGTACGAAATATTAGTTCATTGGAGAAATAAGTAAATAAATAAATAACAAATTTTGGGCGGGAATCCCGGGAACCCGGGAATTCGATATTTATTTCCCGCTTTCCCGGGAATCCAAAAAGTGCGGGAATAAAAAAACTCTAGTTATAATACTACAACAAATTATATATTTTGTTACATCGGTTAATGTAAATATTTATTTAAATTAAGTTTTTCAAATACGTTATTTATTAAGAAAATATTTAATCAAAATGTCACGACCAATGCAAAATATTGGTCCCCGTAAGAACGTTACGTTCACAACAAACTAAAGAGGAGGCGGCTAATTCTGCCAGTCGTAAAGCATTTATTTGAGTTTTCACAATACTGAAAAATAAATTCCGATCCGTTCATTGTCCGCTAAAGGAATTAGAAATCAAATTACCTTAGAATCGAAGAAGTATTTGATCACTATTGCCAGAATTAGCAACTCCGACTCCAACAGCTGACATTTTTAAAGTCCGACTTCAATGCTTAATGTTAATATTGTGGATAATTGTTGCAATAAAATATTTTATTTTTGAAATAGATTTTTTATTTTTATTAATTTTTTTAATGCCCAAGAAATTAAAGCTGTTTTTAAAATTACATATTTAATATCCTGAACTCGAATTTGGACTTTGTTTTTATTTTTTCCCTTATGCTAATCCCGCGAAGCCCTTCGCTTGTCTGCAGAATATCAATGTCTCTGCCGAGACTCGAACCAGCAACCCCGGCACTGATAGACTAGCTCACTACCCTGTGTTACAATACATAGGTTGGATAGCTGTACCGTTATGGCAGTTGCACGACATATCCCAATAAAATATGGAGCTTCCAATGAAGCAGGTTTGTAAGGGAGAAACGTAAAAGTTTCACTTACCACATCGCTTAGTCTGCGTTCATACGGCTCAAGTTTTATTGACTTGATTGCTACTTTATGGGTGAGAGCGACGAGGGGAAAAGAAATGAGTACACACATGCATGTACTGTCAGTACGCTTTGCTTTCTCATTCGCTATTTGTTTTCTTTTTTATTCGTATTTAAAGACTATACAAAAAAAAAACATGTCGTCTACATGACGAGAATCATTTCAACACCAATTCATGCTTTAAACACATTCGAGACAGCAGACTACCGACTTCAATATGTCAACAATAGAATACATGTGTGTATATGGAAATGATTATTTTAACGACGACGCGGCAAAATGGCTGCAGGTTGTTGTCTATGCTAATATTGTCGTTGTAGTCAAATTAAACTAATTTCTATTTTTGTACGCTACAAAACAGAAAAAGTGCTGCTAATATAATCAAACATTAGAAGAATTAGTGCTTTTAATATATAATAATAATTTTTGGTTAAACAGCAAAGAACCGGATTGAATCAAGAATATAAGCGCGGCTCACCACCAAATCTATATTATTATTACTTTTTAGTATCCTTAAAAGAAGTTATATATGAAGATGTTTGTCACGCCAACGCTCTTAGTTTTAGCAGTATGGGTATCATTGAAAAATTGAAAGTGCTTTTCACATGGTGTTTAAAGCACACCGATTTATTAACCCATTAAGAGCCCATTTCAAATGCTCATACTTCTTGACTGACTTTTTTACTAAATTTGCTTTATCTTTAAATTATGTCGATATAATAATAATTATTTAACAATAATATACACATGTTACCAAAGTTATTAGGACTTCGATTAAAAAAGTTTTTCTGTATTGCGGGTTTTCAGCCTTCCGGAACACTTTTCAAATATTTACATATTACTATATTTCAATATGTAACAACTGCATAAACTATTACCACTATACATATATTTTCAAAATAAATTTTTTTTAACCCTAATAACTTTAAAATTTTATATGATGAAGTTTCTAAAAATATAGCATACAAAAACTTGAGGTGTTCTCTATAACATATTATATTTGAGGAAATATTATTATACATATCGACAAAATTTTAAGATAAATCCTCTTAAGGGGTTAATAAATCGGTATATTTAATACATCATATGAAATGTGTTTCGCAAGACTTTATTATGATACCAATACTTTAAAGATTCAGATTATATGTATTTTTCTTCCTATACTATTGATAAAGTGCTCTGAAACCTTTACGACCTATAATTCATAAACTTAGTGCGTTAAACCAAAAAATTACAGTAGAATCGCGATACAGTAATCTTGCGGTCAAGTTAACCAAATTTTAGCGCTTCTGTGCCGCTCTAAACGTTAACTCTAATTTAACTTATCAGATCGTATTAGTAAAAGTACTGATTTGTACAAACGATAACAAATTAGATTAAATTTTAAGCTGAAAGTTGAGAGTTTAAACAAAATTGAGAAATACATTAAAGAAAAACTATCGGCGTTGTGTTATTGTATATCTGAAGTTGCCATCTCAAAAATAAAAACGAAACGTCACAAAATTTTCGAGGCTTTGAAGAATACATAGGAAAAAGCATACAGGAAAACATAACATAGACCAAAATATGCCGATTTTAAAGCAAGTTTGTACAAATGTTTTCTTGAAGCATCGAAAACGTAATTGCGCAATCACTGTTCTAATTTCAATATCAATAGCTAAGCGCAAGTTCGTGTAACTGCAACCTGAAAAGACAATAATGTCAGTAATGGATGGCTGGCAAATGTTAAGAAAATACTCAGAATTCGCTATCTGAAAATTTTTTAGAAACTAATTTTTGGACAAACGTAATATGTAGCACCTAACACATAATACATGACTGATTGTATAATTATTAATTATAAATTGTAGCCGGTACAAATTAGATCTAAGTTTCTTTTTTGTACAGATGAAAAATAAGTCATTGAAAAAAATATAGGTACATATGTTTATTATTGCATTTTTTTACAATTTAGAAAAGTTAATAAATAAGACGAAAAAGTTAACAACCCTTAGGGCATTTCAGTTTACTTTTTCGCGATTATACTGCATATTAGGATTTTTTTATTCAACCTGCCATGAAGATGATATTCTTTATGAGTTCCAAAAACAATAAAATTAAAATATTGTAAATGTTTTTTAATAAATTTATTTGTTTTTACGTTAAAAAATGTATCATAAATAAGTATTTATATTTTTGTAGGCTTAAATTAAGTTTGTGTACGAGTCTGCATTTATGCATGTTGCTAAATTTATAAAAATTAAAAATGATAGTGGCACCACTGAAATGCAAATACATAATAAAAAAAACAGCTGTTTATATTTTTTCAATTGTAGCTGTCGTCTTCAAAATAATTCAGTAGCTGATTAGGCGACAACAATTGCAACCTGCCGCATTTGTAGTCGTGCCTTTGTGTTCGAGACAGCAGTCGAATGTGTTTAATGCATCATGTTCAAAGAAGAAAAGGGAAGAATCATTTCAATAAGACATGAGCCGTATATACGCAGACTTACGGAAGCCATGAATTTTATATGGCCAGTTCCCACTTTGAAGCAATAAATTGTTGACACAGAAAACGCTTTATTCAGCTTTGCACACTGAATTTTTTGTTACCGTAATTCTTTTATATACTCCCTTACAAACCTGCTTCGTAGTAAATGAATGTCGTGGCTCTTCAAATTTTATATATTTTTTTTTTAATTTATAAAAAATTCGTTGACTTACCATCTACATCTTTGCATGTCTTATTGCGTAACGTATAAATGTGTGCTTACTTTTTAAAATGTCATTAGTTCTTCGCAAAATAATAAGCCTTAACGCCGTGAGTTATAAGGTTGAAATTTTAACCGGATGCTGGTTTCTCGCTAAATCGAAGAAATTTCCTAATAGTACGAACATTTTTGTTAGTGAACAAATTTAGTTCATTGCGACTCGCAAGAAACAACTTGGAAATTCGAATGTTTAGGGGATAAATAGCGTAAAAACGAGTGAATTCGCTAACCTCATAACTCCTAAACTAGTCGTGGATTCTTTCTTGCGTTCCGAACAATGTTTTTGTGCGAATAATAATTTTTTTATGAAGAGAGTGTTCTTCAGAACGATTCACCTATTTCGGAAAAATTGCCCGGAAAAACAAAGCTACCATAAAGTTTACAGATGTAAACAATTATACAAACTGGCAGCACAACTAGCAAACTACTTATATTGAATTGTTTTCTAAAAGTGTGTTAAGAAAATGGACGAAATAAGAATTTTATTATTTTTAATTATATATATTTTTTATTTAATTATTCAGCAAAAAAACAATTGTTGCACTATAGCACTATATTATGTGGCAGCTCAATTCAACTTTTATGTACAAATAGAAAAAAGTGGCATCGCATTTCATTTTGTTCTTAACAAGAATTAAAATGAAACCATTAATTTTTCAATTACAGCCAATAAATATAGAAAAAAAAGTGTTTTACATTGGTAACTTATCCAAAAAATACAAATTTGTTTCTTTTTCGAAATTCAAACATTTAAGGGGTGAAAATTGGACCTATTTTTGGTACTTTCTTAACAAAACATTTTTCTCCATTCTTTGCAATATACGTTCTCAATTATGGGCTTCCACTACAATAATGAATTTTTTTATATTTCAATGAAGAGAAAAAATATAGAAAATGGTGAAATGCGGAAAATAAAATGTATTTGTTTTACCTTTTTAATTTGCTGTAATAGATATTAGAAACATAAAATTATGGGAGCAGGGTCCTGAGTGAATGAGGACATTTAACGTTGATAATTTTTTTTAAACTGAGAAACATAAACTTTGGCATTTAAATATGACCACAAAAGAAAGGTTGCGAGATAGCGGGTTAAGTTATTGTTAATTATAAAATAATTTTAGATATTCTCATTATCTTCATTATGGCCGTTTTATTTGACCCAAATGCATTTCTTTTGTGTTGGTTTCATAATAAACAAGACAGTCATTAAGTAAACAATGAGAATATCTCAAATTATTTTATAATTAATAAGAATCTTTAATTTTGTAAACAATTTAATTTGCAAACAAGTTTTTTAACTAATGGGGTATGTACCCCGGGTATCTAGGTAACCATTATACTCACAGTACTAATAACAAAGCCTGATCGGTTAAAAGCAAAACAAAATACATTTTTTTTAACAAGTTCTTTATTTTATTTAGCAATAAAAATATCGAAATATTTATCCTAAGTTAAACAAAAGTCGCATAAATATTTTTAATAATTTTAACAATCAACATTAGCGTATACATTTTGCAAAATATCCTCATTTAAAATCTCTTTTGGAAAAGTTTGTTGTGTAAACAAAAACATGAAACAGCTGTTTAAAAAATTCTTGGAAGTAAAAATTTTTCCAGTAAGAATTTGCAAGAATTTTTTTGTCTCTCAATTTTTTTCTCTCTTTTGACGCTCTCAACTTGCAAATTTTTTGGGTTAATGAACACTTTCCAGTAACAATTGTTACAAATTCGTTAAAACTTGTAGTAAATTAGCACAGCTAATGAAAAAATTATATATATGTACATTTTTATTTAAAAATGTAATGTGAATTAATATGTAAGCATGTAACATCAAGCTGTGCAGTATATGCGTCTCTTTTTAATGTAATGTTATATTCTAAGCCGAGTTCCAAAATAATTTATTCATTTATTTAAAAAAAAATTTTGGAAGATTTTTTTTGTGTATTTATAAATGTTTTGAAGATTTTTTTTTTATAATATGACAATTTAAAAAAAAACACTTGATAATGTTAAAATGTGCATTTAAAACCAAAATATGCTTTTTCACCACTACATGCAAAAACGAATCGATGCCATTTTAGTGCAAATGTATTGATCCGAAAAGCATAAGGATCGACACCGTTCTTCGACTATCGCCAAAAAAAACATGCATTTGCATGGAAATCTCATCCCTACTCATAACAAACTTTTGTCCTTCTGCTAACTTTCAATAAATCAACTCTGAATTTTAATGATGCCACATCATATTGCTTAAAAATTAAAAACACGTTTTGCATTAATCATCGCTGGTTATGCCGTTTAATTTTTTTCCTCCGTATAAAAATTTTAAAAAGTTTTTAAATTAAAATAAATTGAAAAAAGACAGTAAATTAAAAAAATAAGCAACATTTTTTGACATAAAACGGCTGTTTTTTACAAGTTGGCAAACATTTGGCAGCTTTTTAACAAGAGTTTTGCAAATCTTTAGCCAGAGTTTGGTAAGTGTGTTATGAATAAACTTTGTGCTAACTTCATGCTAAATTTTCATTATGAATACGGCTGTTAGTGCTGGTTCACACTGTTCCAGTTTTAGCAATTTATGCCATTTATTTTCCTCTCTCTCCAAAAAACTCCAGACTTGAAGGCTAAGACTTGAAGAGTGTGAACCAGCACTCAGGAATAGTTGACAATTCGAACCGTTAACACTTACAATGCAGTGCAAAAACCCCTATGGTTATTCAGTTGTTTTTGGATTGTTGTATTTAGTATCGAGACCACCTGTAATTGCATTCGCCTTGGCTTGTACTAATCTTTATACACAGGTCACATAAGTGTAAAGCGTACAAAAGTAATAAACAATAAGCGGATAAAAAACTTGATTGTTTTAAAAATAGACTGTTTATAAAAACTGTAGATTAATTATTTATTCTTAAAGTAAAAATCATATATTTTTAAAATACAAAAATTCAGTTGAGAAAAAAAGTCATCAAATCATATTTTAGTAAAAAATTATCTAAAATATGGTAAAATCATCATTATGGCAATTCTGTATGTAATAAACATTCGTTAAAATTAAACTAATTAAAATACAGTTGAACCTCGATTATGCGGCACGCACGGGACCGGACTATGCACGGACAATCGGAAACCACGGTTAATCGATGTAGTACGAAAATACAAAATATTAAATTGTTTTTTAACTTAAAATGTTAGTCTTCATTTTACAAAGAAATTTTAATTAAGTACGTTCTACATATGTATTAGTACCCGATTAACAGATCGGGTAATTAAAAATGGCCTATTTTCGACTAACGATTAAACCGATTAATTTCAGTCGCAAAATTTCATGTAACAAAATTTTTAACTTTTTGATGTATAATTACATATTTTTTGTGTTTTTAATCCATTGTTTTGTCTCATATACAACAGGTATGTGTTTAGATAATATTTTTAAAAGGAGGTGTTTAGTGAGCTTCATTTTTTTTTTGTTTCACGTACTTTTTATATGTATGCGTTTAGTTATTTGTTTCTTCTCATATCAATCTTTTAACAGAATAAACCGAAACAACTAGAAGTGTTAAAAATTAAAACAGTACTCTAGTGACATAATGGAAGATTTTATATGTTTAGAATAATCCAGGAAGAGGACTGAGAAATAAGATATTCTGTATTATGGGTTGCTTTCGATTTCTCCAACATCACCGATAAGTGAAGAAATTTTTTAAAGTCAAGTTTTATCAAAACTAAAGAGAGTTAACGCTTAAATAACCAAATTATTTGTATAAAATATTATTTTATAAGATTTTCTTAAACTATTGAAATAACTAATAAAATGATCTTACAGTTTATTGTTTAATAAATACATTATATTCAAATTAATAAATTAATACATAATATGTAATTATTAAAAAATACGTACATATTACATATATTATTCTTTTGTTTGCTCGTTTCAGTTCATGAATTGTTATGTTTTTGGATTTTTTTTACTAATAAACTCCAAATAACAAATAATTTATGCATTTTTATATATTTATTTATAAAAAAAACTTTGTTAATCGGTTAACCGATCAATAACAAAATTAAACCTAAACTTCGGTTAATTAATCGAGCTATTAACCGATTAAAGCAAAAGCCTTATTAAATGAATACCCTAATAAGTATGTTTTTGTATGTAAAATGAACATGACAAAAAATGGGAATCACCGAATTTGAACTATGCTTATGTGTATTTCATTGGAAGAGAAAATAAACTTATGCTTCTTGTACGGGTAATAAAGGTAAAGCACGGGCAATGGAGGTATAAAAAAGAAGGACGGATAATAGAGGTAAAATCACGGATAATTAAAGTTGTAAATGAAAGCGTGCAGTATGCCGGTTAATAAAGGCCCGGATAACCGAGGTTCAATTGTATGTAAATTTTTTTTTTTTTTGCAATATTTGCTTGCATATTTTAAGCATTTATATATAAACTTGCCCTGATTATTACAATACAAAGTTACCTATGTATTTTAAGAGTGCTATTTTTGTAGTCTGGTTTTGTTACCATTTTTAAGTCACTAATATTTGTTTTAAATATTTATTTATTTTCTGGGAATTTAAGTTCTCATGATGAGTTTTCATTTTTATTATAAATTTTTATATTAATTCGAATGTGTATTCTAAGTCAAATTACAATTTAAAAAGCTTTTATACTTTAATAGTCTAATTCCTTCAATATTTTCCAGGAATACTTTCTATGCACTATCTTACATCATAATACAACAGCACTTTTTACCACTTTGTGAACTGGCCAACTATTTTCCAGTATTATTTTTAGTCGAACCATTTTAATACTTAATTGAATAATTATCTTTTTACAGAAAAATACTTAAAATTTTTTTCTTAAATTTACACACAATATAATGGCAAAAAATATGTATTCTTCTCTCAAGAGTTAAGTTTACATAATCTTCACATGAAAGAATTACCAATTCATAAAACACCTGGGGGCTTATTCTGGCAGTCGTGATCGAATAATTTTTCTGTTTGAAAGCAATTTTATTTCTTATTAGTTTAGTCGATAGTGAACGAATCGAAATTATTTAATTAGTGTTGGGAAAATTTAAAAAAAGTCTTTACAACACTAAAAATGCTTTCGAATCAAAAAAAGTATTGGATCACGACTGCCAGAATTAGCCCCCTGATTTACTATTCATTTGTGATATTAAGGAAAAATTTGCGATTATTGACTTATGACGTTGTTGCCGCATATATTTTGAATTGTCCATTCAAATAATATTTTCAATAATTGCATTGTAACGCAATTAAGAGAGAATTCTGTTAAATGTGTTAGTAACGCAATTTACCAAGACTTTTAAATGTGCCAGTAACGCATTAAGCCGAGATGTTTTCAAATGCGTTTCTCGCTTAGAAGCGTTTGGATTTACGCATTTTTCATGAACTTATTTAGGCGTGAATTACTGTATTTGTATTTTTATTATGATTTCTATGTTTGATATTAAGACATCTTAAAGTTAACAATATGTATTCTTAAAATGTCTTAATGCAGAAGTTCCCAAAAGTTTCAAATATTAAAAATCGACCCATATAATACTAACTGGAAAAGTATACGAAATATTAAAGGTAAACTAATTGCAAAATGAAGTATGAATGTTTAAATAGTTCTTTTTTTAACCCTTTGCTGAAAACCCCTGTATGTGTGGATGTGTGTTAATTAAACAGCTCTAAATTATTTATTAACCGTTCATTGGCATAACTTGTTTTGTCACAAAATTCACAAGAAAAAACTTTGTATTTCTGATTCTCCAAAATGTTTTAAAAAATATTGTATCGTACTTCTCAACCTCTTAACGGCTGATGTGCGTATGTAAACATATATACGTAGGCAGCAGCAGGACTATCGCCAACTCTTACATTGTCTGTCTAAGCGGACTATTGAAAATGTTTGCATTGAACATTTTTTTTAACTACTCCGATTACTGACATGCGCAATAGCAGCTCTCACTGCCAATTATCTGAACGCCGCACTTTCTCTCTATTTTTGGGAATAAGCTTTCGTTTTTACGTTTATATATTAAGCAATTGTTATACATAATAAAAAAAAAGCTTTTAATACTTAATCAAACTTGCATCCCCCTGCAACCCGCAAACTCGTATTGAAACAAAATTTAAATTAGACCAATGACATGCAAGTCAAAGGCATAGAAAAACACTTGACGTATTTCTCGGCCATTTTTTAAGGGGTGGTTCTTGTAACGGAACACGCCTCTCATAAATTATGAAAACATGTCCTCCCCAAAATAAACTGGAGTTAGTAAAACTCATCATAGAATTCTTTATCACACGGTTGTTGTCTAGCTGTGAAATCTGTTCGGGTCCGTTTATTTTAAACAATAGCAGAGATACTAACTTCAACAATTCGTGAGCAAAATACTACTTGAGAGAAAAAAATTATAATAATACATAATTATACCCATAACAGTGCGTTAACTATCTAAACTAACAAACCAACAACTTATCCACCAACCAGTTAGCCAGCCAGATACATATTTAGTCAACTAAGCAACCAACCTTCTTTATAATTCATCTATCTTATTTGTAATTTATAGTTTATTACGTCTGTTGTATTGTATGTTACTTGCATTATCTATCAATTGTGATCAATTTAAATAATTAAAGTTTAATATTTGAATGGCTCCCATAACATCGAAATCAAAATAAAAACAAAATCCGCACATGAACTCTCTGTTCCCTGCACGTGCAAAATCGTGTTAATTAATTTCAATTCCGCATACGTATTTTCGTCCGATAATTGTGCATTATAATAAATAAATATGTGTAAGTTCGGTGTGCAATAAAACAACAACAACAAAAATATATTGAAAGTAATTTTAAACAGTAACATAATTGTTACAAAAAAAAAAAAAAAAAAAATTATAAAAATAAGAAAATTACAATTAATTAAAAAATTTAATATAAATTATTGATTTTTTTTTTGTTATATATTCAATTTTGTGTCCTGCTTAAGCAGGATTTGTGGGTAAATTTTAATTAAAGTGCTTCAAAATTTATTCGCCAACGACTTTTGACGCCTCAAGGGCGTTCAAATTGGAGGAAGATTTTGTGGGTGGTTGCATGACCATGTCGATGTATTCATCGACGGATAAAATGAAAATGTCAGCGCCGAGTTGTTTTCCAGGACGATATAGTCCGTCATATCGTAGTTCAGAGCAAATGAGGCGATGCATGCAGAATCCATCGGTAAGAAATGGGTTTCCTCTCAAAAGTTTTATATATTTACATATTTATGATTCATATGCCAATAATTTTTTTAGTTTACAGTACTTTTCACATTTTTTTTTAACTTTTTTTTATTTTTATAATAACAGTTTGTTTAAGCAATTATTTATTATGTGTAATCATATTCTTTTTTTTCTAACATTTTTTCTAACATTGAAAATTAAAAAAAAACAAGCAGAAAGACAAATAATATTAAAAAAAAATATTTTTCGTTTTTGTTAATAAGTGGCCAACTCAAGGCTTTGGTACTCTTACGTATACGTATGCGTTGCGGCTAAGCTGTTCCATTTTCCTTACCAGTACCCATGTTCTGTAACTTTGGTGAGACTTCTCGCATCGAAAATATGTGAAACAAAATATTCCATCGTTTCTTGAAAAGTGAGAAAAAAGTGTGTCTGTAACTCATGTCGAAAACTATCAAAAGAGATTACGTCGTTACGTTATAAATGTCAATATATTCCACTCGAAGCCGATTAGAAATTACAGATGTTGTGAACGCCAGTCAAACATATCGTTGACAGCGACCAAATTTTATTAAAATTAAAAAACTTTCAACGACGGCGGCGAGAAAACAATCGTCGGCTATACCAAAAAATGTAAAGTGCGACTTAAATGTTTGTTGATGAACAAATTGCTTTGAAAACATTCATACATATATTTTTAAAAAATGTTCTCACAAAAATTTTATGGACACACTTTTTCAGTATATTTGTGAGAAATTTCTTTACGTTACAGTTATTACTCGTCAATAATAGGTGCGTTTGTTTACTTTTCCAGTAAAATCCAGTAGTTGAGTAAATTTTGGGCAATATGAAAATTTTACTCTCAAAAATGGCTCTTGCACAAAAAAGTAAACGAACGGAAAAATTGCAAAAACTTACAGGTTAATTCAAACAGCTGATCGCTAAAAAGCTTAGTGTTGTAAAATATGTGTTGCTTAGACTACCCAGTACATAATGTTTTTGGTACTTGATGAAATGCATTGTAATGATTATAAATTCGTAGCAAATTTATTTATTAAATGAGCTTCTGTGCAAGTTTTAAGACTTGTTTATTTTGTACATGACTTTTAATTTTGTTTCTAGTTGAATTACATACGAAACTACATCAATATTTGATTTTTGATATTTGGAACCCTCAATAATATGCAATAAGAAGTAATCATATATTCATTAGCTTTACATCTCTAAAATATTAATGTAAACGAAAACAAAAATAAGTAATATTGAACAATTAACACAAATTTTACCATGGATGCCAAAAAAAGAAAACTTAATATTAATAGGTACAAAGTGGTAAGTAAAATTGTTTAGGATGTAATAAATATTTTTGATTTTTGTTGCACTTTTAATTCAGCTTTTGTTCTTCTAAATGTTTTTATTACAAATTTTATGCTTACTTTTGTTTGTTTACTTAAATGAAACATATGTTTTTGTTTTCTACTGGTTTTTACTGGTAAAAATTTGTTCAGTAAAAATTTGCAGACTCTTTGCTTACAACTGTCACTTTACTCTCTCAGTAGATGCTCTCTTTTGCAAATTTTTGTGTAAGCGAACGCATTTCAGTAAAATCCAGTAAAAACTTGCACAAATTTGTGCAAATTTTGGGGTAAACGAACGCACCTAATGTTACAGACGCAGTTAAGTGAGAAAAACAGCGGTTTGTTTCAATTTGTGGCATTTTTGTTTCATTTCTTACATTTCAACCGAAAAGTTTCTCGACGCGAGAGTTACAGAACATGGGCACAGGCTTATGAATAAATAGCAGTGCTGCCACTTGGTGGGTGATTACCCGAATTTGGTATAATTTTTACTCTCGTAGGTAGAGCGTGGATAATTTCTTTGAGGTGCAGATCAGGTGTAAAATGAATTTCTTTCATTTATAAAAAAATTAATGTAAGGATTGGATTTTAGTGATAAATTTTCTAGCATTATACCAGTGACCAAAGTCACTGTTTATTTAAAAAAAAAGATTTCCATAGTTTATCAAGCATGAGATTGATAGTAATTGGCGTCAGATGGACAATTAGATTTCGATAAATATGAGCTTTAGTGTCATTTATAATCTGAAGTTTATTGGTAAAACAAACTACATATTTATATTAAAAAAACACTGGAGAAGGATATGTTTCCAATATTAAACAAAATAATGAATTTTGTGTTTGCTATAAAATTTAAAATGCTTTAGTCGAGAAGTAGTTGCCACCCTTAACATTTTTTAAACTGATTTGAGAAACAGGCTGTCATCTGAAACATTTTTATTTACTAAATGCTTTGCTCATCATTTTTATCTTCAATCGGATCTTAATAACTTTTTTTTATGGTGTAATCATAATATGTTGGAGTTGAATCTGTTGAAATGCAAATGCATGCGTTTTTATAGAAATAACTGTATTGCTGTTAATTATGCTTTGTGTGGTCATCAATTGGAGTTGGTTGATTCAATTCTTGATCTCGGAGTCCTATTAGATCATATATTAAGCTTTCTTTCACATATAACATTAACTATAAATAAAGCTAGAGGTATTATTGGCTTTATAAAACGCTGGGCTAAAGAGTTCACTGATCTATACATAACGAAGCAACTTTACGTGTCACTCGTTAAGCTGGGATCACACGATTGCCACAATGCATCGATTTTCACGCTTTTTAATACCCCAATCGTGTGACTGCACAATCAATTGCCTCATGTACCAATCGAGGGCAATATTGTGCTTACTTTTACCAATAAAATGCAACCCTGGTGCGGCAATCGTGTGACTACTTGATATGCAAACGCGCGTCAATAAAAATGACAAAAATGTACCAATATTTATTGGGTTCTTGTGCGGCAATTAAACAACACAATACGCGCCAATATTTACTTTTTTTAATCAATTTACTTTTGTGTGTTTCTTTTAGTAGGAATAAATTAAATATAAAAATTAAATTTATCAAAAATAAAACTTGGGAATTTAGCAACTCATTAATAAATAAATTAATACTAAATTTTGTATTCCCGAAAATAACTTTTGATATATAATTTTTTTTTAAATTAGTGTAATAGCTGTTCAGGACAATATAAAAGAATATATACAGGAAAACGAAGCAAATTGTTTTGAAATACTTTAAAGCGATTTTTTTTATATATAAATATCCTCTATTTCCTTATATATTTAAAAGAGAATTTTACTTTGTTTAATTTTTGGAATTTCATGTATATTACTTCAAAAATTTGTTTGAATATATGATACAACTTAATTTTTTTTAATAAACAATCCAACTAGATTTTCCAAACAAATAAAAAAGCTACCACAACAGCTGTTTTCGCAGTTGGTACAAGTAAGAACAATCGTGTGACTGTGTTGCGGCAATTATTGTACGCATTTCGCTTTGTACCAACTAGCGGCAATTAAATTTATATAAAACAGGGCAATCGTGTGATTTCAGAATATTTTATTGGGGCAATTTCATTATTGTGCGTCAATAAAGCACAATCAAAATTGTGTCATATTGGTGCATTTGCGGCAATCGTGTGATCCCAGCTTTAGACCTATCATAGAGTATGGGTCAATCATTTGGGATCCATATTACAACATTCATAATTCTCTTATTGAATCTATCCAAAAATAATTTTTGTTGTTCTGTTTACGTTGTCTTTAATGGAGTTACTTGACAAACTTTCCTTCCTATTCTAGTAGACTGGCTTTGATAAAACTACCATCGCTCAAAAGTCGTCGTACAATGTTAAATGTACTTTTATGGTTAATCTTATTAATGGTAATATTTGTTGTGAATTTCTGTTAAATTTAATATACCTTGTCGCAATACTCGTCATTATAATCTGCTTTTTGTTCAATTTTGTAGAGTAAATTACGCTATTGCTGATCCTTTTTCAAGGTTATGTTGACAATTTAGTTCTTTGTCACAATTTGTATATTTTTCTTTCAATTCAAATGTTATAAAGCATAAAATTAGGAAATAATTTATTAAAATATGTTCTAATACACTTTTGTGTATTCATTTTAAATTTTTTTTAAATAATGTGTTTGTATGTATATCGTCATCTTAGATGCAAGCGGACGTAACTACATTTTTATTTTTTTACAGGAGAAGCAAAAATTTTAGCATCAGTACACTCAAAAGAAAAATCAATTCTTCCGTGCTCAAACCAATCCGAAGCGGTCTCAATAGTACGGTGAGTACGGATTTTCTTAAATCAAGTACAGAAAAATTGATTCAAGTACGAATTATCCTATCGTGAAATACTCAACTCATCCATATTCAATCCTGAATTCAGACTTTCAATAACCCGAAAATGAGATTGATTTAGGTAAACCTGAGTTTGAATCAATCTCAGAATGCTCTTTATTCAAGAATTATAGAGTTGATTTAATCCCGAATTCGTACTTAAAATAATCCGAAAATGAGATTGATTTAAGTGAAACTGAGATTGAATCAGCGTTACCGTTTGCCCGACTAATGTCGCAATTTGACCCTTTTTAAGTGGTCTGCGACTTTTTGTGAGACTTTTTTTTATCATCGACTTTTGCGACTTATTTAATTTTGTTGCGACTTTTTTCCCTTTTTTGTAAAGCATCTAACTTGTAGTAAGTCGTTAAAAAAATTGTTAAAATTTTAAAGCAATTCACAGATTTTTGTTCATTTGACAACACTTTTATCACTTTTTTTGCAACCTTTTCATGTGTTTAACAAATTCTTCGCAAATTTTCAGTAAAAGTTTCAAAATAACGTTTTAGCAAAAAGGCTTTTAAAAAAATTGTAGTGTTTATTTTACAAAATAATTTTTAGCCACCGCGTCAATGAAAGATGAAGTTTTCGTAAAACATGGACAGGCATGTACGAACATGAGAATATTTTGCTTTAACTTAAAAAATAAAATTTATTTTTTTTCTTTAAAAAAGGATTTCTTGTTAAAAAGAAAGGAAATTTGAAAACGAAAAATAAATTGGAGCTAGAAATACGCGTTCAGAGGCAGATAAAACCACGGAGTCTGAGACGGATAACGTTAACATCGCTGCAGGTATTCAAGAGACTGGGCTTAAGTCAGACATGGAGTCAAAGCGGCCTTTTTGCAGTGTTTGTTAACAGCATTTAGTGAACCAAAACAATCATCTTCAGAGACATGAAAAAAAACCGAATAATAATAGGAGGTTTCATGGACAAACTTGCGAGACTTATTTCAAGAATCGCCTACTTAACTATTGTGTAACTTTTTACAATTAATGTTAATATTTAAGAATCGCCAATCCAAAAAAAATTAAATAATAAAATTAAAATATATATATAAGAAACTTAAAATTTGTGTCTAAAAATTAAATGCGTGCCTAAAAATAACAAGATAAAGCCAAAAGACTAAATTGCTCAGATTAGTCCAAAAATTTTGTTGTTTTAATTGTTGAATTTTTCGTTGAAAACGACGGTAATCATAAAAAAGAATCTGTTTGTATAAATGCACAATTGATAAGCGCAATTGTTAGGCAAATTTACGAAGTTTGTGTTATTGAAATCTCATACAAATTTTGACAGTTTATTTGCGAGAGTGTACAAATATACAGTTTGCCCAGGTTGCGAGACTTTTAAGCGATATCATGAAAACTCTTATGTAAAAGAGGCTTCTGAAAATAAAAGAGTGAAACTGACTGTTTTGTTTAATTTTTTTTGTTTTGCTATGCTTTTATTATTAAAAAAACGTTAAAAAAAGATGTTCGACTTTTATTTTCTCAAACGACTTTTTTGTGCGACTTTATTTTTATGAAACGACCTTTTGTGCGACTTTTCAAAAATTCCTAGCGGTAACCCTGGATTGAATCAATCTCAAATGTGCTTGATTCAAGTGTTATAAAGTGGATTTAATCCCGAATTCGTACTTGAAATAAACCAAAAGTGAAATTAAAAGAAGAATATCGGGTATGTGATGAAAATCGATCGATTTCAAAACGAACGTTTTTAAAAGGTGTGATGAATTTCGAGCGATTTAAAAATCAATTTCTGAATTATAATCTTAAGGTTTTGTTCAAAATACAGTACATTAAACTCATGTAATACACAATTTAAAAGAGTATGGACTGGAAATAAGAGGAATATGTATAATAAATCAATTTTAAAAGATTCTAAAAACGATATTATCGCTTTCAAATCGTTTCGTTTTCCAAATCGATTTCCATCACATACCTGTATTATTATGATTTATTTACTTACCCGTTTCACACCACAGAGTTCCAATTATAAAACACCAGCATCATGATTTTTACTTTAAAACTTAATGTACATATTTAACTAAAAATATAAACTAAATGAGAACTCTTACTTTAAATTTTACTTTTTAAAGTTTAAAAAGTAAAATTGATTAAGAATTAAACATGAAAATAATGTGTTTTTACACACAACAAGAAAATCGTTTTTTAGCTACTTGTGTGGTGTTGTTGTAGTGGCTACAACAAATTTTGATATTATTTGAGATTCAAACGCTCATTTTGTTATTTTATTTTATTCAGAGTGGCACTACCAACGAAAAGTTCAACCTTTTTTTAACCGTGGTTTAAGAATTTTATACTTATTTGAAGAAATTCCGTGATTGATTTTCGAAAAATACACCATTTAGGCATGTTGTGAGTACGTTTTAGTGTTATTCGTACTTGAATTTTTGAGTACGACTCGTACTTTAAGTAATTATAAGAAGCTTAATTTATCCCGAGTGTTTTCTTTCTGTGCAGGTACAAGGTGTTCTTGGCGTTTGCATTTTTTTAAATAAAGTCGCCATTATTGAGCGCAGAGTTCTGAAAATGAACATGTCATTTAATAAAACGAACAAAAATCAAGGAAAAACTAAATTTTTGTGTAGTTACGCCCGTTTGCATTTAAGATGGAGATATACTTTAATTAAAATTTTACGCTTAATTTTTGTTTTTGAAACTTCGTCTCTGTATTTTCGTACAAATTCATTACTTGGCTTCCAACTTTCTATTTCGGTATATAGCAAATGTAGAGGTAAAAGCAGGGATTCACAAGTTTTTACTTTTTGGTTAATTTTTTTTCCTTTAACCCTAATTTTGAAAAGGAATTTCTGCACACGCATTGCTGTGCGGTAGAATTAATACATGCGCTGCCAATTTATATAAATTAAGGTACAATTCAGGAGGCTAATAACAAAACGCAACAATTCCACTTTTTGAGTTTTTTGTTTTTGACCGAATCCTATTTTACAAATTAAAATCTATATAACAATTATTATGAAACATGCCACCGCTCAATATTTGTTTTAATTTTTAATTCATTATTTATTTTTAATCTATTTTTAATTTCATCACAAGTTTAGTTTTATTTATATAGTAATACACAAAAGTAATCAAAATAAAGAAAGCTTGAAAAATGGATATCGTTACCTACAATGTAAAAAGCCCTAACTAGCAAAAAAAATTTAATGATTTTTTTAATTTTTAATATATTATTTATTTTAAATCTATTTTTAATTTATTATTCTAAAAGAGCCTTAACTTCGTCGCTTATATCACTATGCTTTTTCTGTCTAAATGAAGGAGTCAAGTGTGAGATCATGGGATCTGATGTTACTATCATTCGGTGCATAATATCTTCGTTTGTGGCAATTCGACTGCATTTTCTGGAGTGTCTAAGGCGATATTTTTTGTAACCAATGCATTAGATACTCGTATTTTTCTTTTGTAAGTTCAAGCTTTGTAAACATCCCCAAAGTTTTTAATGTACAAATTTTGTGGTTGGTTTTTGAAATACTAGAAGAAAAATCAATTACTTCTTGAGGAAACATAGCACGTACTTCATCCCTTTTGTATCGATTGGCGCGATCACAGCACTCCTTAAACGATTTGCGTGGCCGACCAAGTGCAGAACTGGTAGAACATTCAGCCTGAGTAAACTTAATTGTAAATGTGCCTTCAAGCCAATTTGCATTCTTCTTTTCAAATCGCGACTTCGTACGATTAGAATCCTGCCATCTTTGTTTGAAGTTAGAGTAAAAGCTTTTATTTATTGTATCCAAAATTTCATATGCTCTAGTATCGTATAAGCCAACGTGCGATTGTTGCAAAAACTGTTTTAATTTTGTTCTGTCTTTGTCAAACTCCAGAAGCTTCGAGCATAAAACCAGATGAGAAATAGAAAATCTTTCCATTGCCGTAAAACTCTTGGGCCTTAATTTCAGTTATAATTAAAAAACCGGAGAAAAATTCACTTGTACTTTTTGCGTTCGTCAGCACTTGTTGAATGACAAAAATCGATCAAAGAGCACCTATAAATACTACAAATATTTCAATATTTTACTGGCAGGTACTAATGAAATATGTTTCGAAAAGTTCCAAAACATGAGCACTCATAAATGTTGGTGCAATTTCTGTAAAAAAATCATACAGGTAACTAACGGAAAACCCCAGATAATTAAAAAAGTGCACTTTCCTTTTTTCCTTTTAATTGTCCACTCACATTTATTAACGCTTATTACTTTGCTACCGCAATCATAAAAATCAAATAACCTTTTGCTTATTCCTTTTTTTTTAATTCTGAGGCCCGTTTTCACGACTTACCGATAGCTAAAGGTAGGATTTTATCGGCCGTATAACAAGTGTTCCATTATTCCAACTTTACTTTCCAAAGAATTTTGTGGATATCTCGAGCAAATTTTTGAAATTCATACCTTTACTTAATTGTGAATAAAAGCGAAACACGTTCATCGATTTACATGATTTATGTCTCATTTTGTTCATATGTTATGCAACTTTACGTGAAAGTAATAGGACTTGACACGTTTTACCGTTTTAAATTTTTTATGAATTAAAAAAAAAAATTAAAATTTTTAAGGCAAAAAATATTTTTTTTCTTCATACATTTATTTATAACTGCGAAACTGTTGCTTATGTAGCAAAACGTTATATAAACAGGTGAAAGTAATTGTAATTCTTGATTTTTCTAAATTTGTTTCAGCAAAATCCGACTAGTGGTTCTCGAGTTATGTTAAACAAAAGAGCCTTATCAGAATTGAGTCCCGAATCAATCAGCGGAAAAATGTTGTACTGTGAAATGCAACAAATTGAAAGGTGGCACCTGGTGGCACTTGAAATTGATTAAAAATGTAAAAACACATATGAGACAATGTATTAGTAGTGATTTCCAACTGTGGGAAAGTAAGGCTAAAATTGCAGGTCCAAATGTTTGGAGGAAAAAGGGATTGTTGTTATATGTTCATAAAAATACACAAAAAAAAAACTTAAATCTCTGCAGATTTTTTTTTTCAATTTTAGTTACTGAAATATCCTACTTTAAATAAAAAATAAAAAGAAAAACGTTAGCTCACATAATAAAATAATATTCGTTTTTAAATTCTTAGGTTTAAATTAAGTTGGTTCGGTAAAACATACAAGTACTGAGTTTGAGACGGATATAAAAAAAAAACTGGCAGTCAGATCGGAGTAATTCTTTTTGATTTGATTGTACCGTTCAGTCTAAAATTTCAAAATATCACTGCATATTGCATGAAGAGTATGTTGACAATTTGACTTTTTCCGCGAAATCCCCAGTGTGCGGCGCTCAAAGCTCGTGGAAAATTGGAGATTTCAGACGCACCATCCACCGAACATTTGCTCGATGTTATATTCCATACATTGTGGCATCATTAAGCCTTCCATATGTATACAGCTGTGCCTAAACGAGGTCGCAGCCCGACCTCTTCCGCAGTTGCTTCGGCCCCAAAAGTATTAACAGATGGTGCATCTGATGTAATAAATTCCCAAAATCACTTTTTAATTCTGGAGGAAGAATTCTCTGAAGCACCAAATATCATCAAATCGCCTAATCCACCCCCGATATATCTTAGAGAGCAGAACTCAAATGAGTTAATAAAGTGTTTGATTTCGATGATAAATGAAAATTCCTTTTATGTAAATGCAATAAAGCGAGTTAGTAAAAACGTGACAAAAATACAGGTAAATCGTGAGGATGATTTTCGCAAAGTACTTACTAATATTTAAGCATTAAGTACACAACTTTTACACATACCAACTGCAGAGCAGTAAAGGTCTTCAGGTAGTGATTAAGGACATTGACTCATGCGTGGACCCAGACGACATAAAAACATTTTTAGAAGAAAATGGCTTCAAAATAAAAAACGTAACAAATATTAACAAAAAAAAATCCCCAACCACTATTTCGAATGGAGTTAGAACCCGGCATAAAAACGAGACGCACCGCATTTACAGTTTGAAATATATTCTGTAGAGAAGAATCACGATAGAGGAACCACACAAACGAAATGGTCCCGTCCAACGTTTAAACTGCCAAGAATTTGGTCATACAAAGATATACTGCCACTGTTTGGGTTGTATGCGGTGAATTACATGGTACAGTTCTTTGCGATAAGTCTAAAAACAACCTCAACGTAAAAAATGTAGCGGTAATCACACCCCAAGTATAGACGACTCAGGTAAAAAATCAAGTAAACAGTAATGACATTCAGTACTGCACCCTAGTTATAACAGAACCTCTTACGCTAACGTCCTAAAATAAAACCATATGTCAATGCAAGGCGCTTCGCCAAATAATGATGAAACTCCAGTTTCTAATTTAAGCCGTCTAGAAAAAACCATGGAAACACTAAATAATTTCACGAATACAATGGGTAATATGATGTAAGAAATGCTAAGAATGCAATCTATGTTACTGCAAGCTGTACTTAACAAGCCACGACCTGTTTAAAAATTTGTTTTTGAAACGCAAACGGATCCGACAACATAAAAATGAACTACAATATATTCTTAAAAATGATCAAATTGATGTTATGGTAGTTTCTGAAACTCATCTAACCTCAAGAAATACGTTTAAAATCAATGGTTATCTATTATATGATCCATGATTTGTGTGATCATTGTGAGGATTATCTGCAAGCAACGAACATTTGTTTTGAAGATTGAAATTGAAACATAGTTATTTCATCCTTATACCCTCCCCAAAGATTTTCAATATCAGAAAGCCAATATTATAAATATTTTAAATCATTAGGACCTTGTTTCCTAGCCGCTGGCGATTACAACCCTAAACATACCTTCGGGGGGTCACGACTTATAACAACAAAGGGTCATACTTTGTTTAATACAATCTCTAAAATGGATTTAAATGTGGTCGTGAGCCGACAAATGACTTATTGGCCTACACTTAACAAAAAATATCAGATGTCATCGATTTTGGCGTGGTTAAAAACATCTCCACAGAAACGATTTATTTTGTAGCTTCCTAAGAATTATCTTCCGATCACACACCTACAATTGTTACTTAAATGAACCCAACTAGAATTGTTTCTCCGTCTGGTTACTTAGCGACGTCAGCCACACAAATAAATTGATTAAAATATAAAAAATATCTCAGTACCCACTGTACAGAAAATATACCGCTTAGTACACCGGAGAACGTGGATCTCGCTATTGTTAATTTTGACAGTTTTCTTAAACTAGCTATTCAACATTCCAGCATAACCCTCGATAAAATCTATAATAATAAAATATATTCCACAGATGTCGAGCGTCTCTTGACTGAGAAAAGAAGAGTTCGAATAGAGTGGCAATTGCACAGATCCCCTAAACTTAAGAATTTATTAATAAAGTGCACAAAAAGGCTAAGAAAGTTACTGCAGTCTCAGAAAACGGCTTCCCTGGAAAAATATCTTAAGGAACTTAATGCAACTCCACAATCAGACTACTCATTATGGCGTGCAGCTAGAAATCTCAAAAGGCCAGTTATTTCTAAACCACCACTAAGAAACTTAAATGGAAGTTCGGAAAGAAACGATATTGAAAAAGGAAACCTGTTTGGTTATCATTTAAAAAACGTATTTTCCCCAAACATATCTCACGATACAGAAGTCGAGTTACTACCTTTGAATGTTAGAGCAGCTGTTCCCCTAAGATTCGAGTTAAGAGAAATCGAAAAGGCTATTTGTAATTTAAACATCAAGAAGGAACCCGGTATTGATAATATCAGTAACAAAGTGCTTTTAGGGCTACCAAGTATAGCAAAGAAAATTATTCTTTTTATTTTTAATGCTATTTTACGCCTTCAATACTACCCTCACGAATGGAAGGTTTCCTTAGTAACCATGATACCAAAGACAGGAAAGGATCACACAAAAGTTGAGTCATACAGGCCTATTAGCTTATTATCTAATATTTAAAAGCTATTTGAGAAACTACTAGTGTAAAAATTAACGCCGATTTTAAATGAAAATAGATGTATTCCAAACCATCAATTCGGTTTTAGAAGAAAGCACAGCACAATTGAACAAACTCATCGAATAATAAATGTCATAAGAAATGTCGCAAGCTTTTGATGAAGTTTTGCATGAAGGTTTATTATTCCAAAAGTTGCGACAAAACCTACCGGCAAACACACACAAGCTGTTAGAAAGCTACTTAGTCGGTCGTCAATTTTTTATTAAAGAAGGCGATTTTTTAAGTTCTCCACAGCCAATTTACGCTGAAGTCCCACAAGGCAGCATCCTGGGCTCTCTATTTACTTAATGTATACTTCGGACATGCCAACAAGCAGCTCACCCATACCTCAACATTTGCGGATGATACAGCTTTTCTAAGCGTACACGAAAACTGACATGAAGCATCTCGTTACTTGCAGGATCATATTTTTGAACTGGTGAGGTGGTTAAAACAATGGAAGATAAAGGTCAGCTAGCAAAAATGCGTACGTGTAACATTCACGTTGCGTTGGGAAACATGCCCGCCTATTTAAATCAATAATCAAATAATACATCAACACTCGCATGTAAAATACCTCGGTTTACATCTAGATCGGCGTTTTACATGGAAATGACATATAGAAGCAAAACTAACACAAATGAAACTAACAGCAATTCAAATTAATTGGCTTATTGGAAGAAACTTTGTTCTTAGTCTCGATTGCAAACTTCTACTTTACAACTCTATCTTAAAGCCAATCTGGTGGTACGGATTTCAGTTATGTTGCACTGCATGGGCCTCTTATATCGAAAAAATTCAAACATAGAGATAGAGTTGTAAAGTAGAAGTTTGCAATCGAGACTAAGAACAAAGTTTCTTCCAATAAGCCAATTAATTTGAATTGCTGTTAGTTTCATTTGTGTTAGTTTTGCTTCTATATGTCATTTCCATGTAAAACGCCGATCTAGATGTAAACCGAGGTATTTTACATGCGAGTGTTGATGTATTATTTGATTATTGATTTAAATAGGCGGGCATGTTTCCCAACGCAACGTGAATGTTACACGTACGCATTTTTGCTAGCTGACCTTTATCTTCCATTGTTTTAACCACCTCACCAGTTCAAAAATATGATCCTGCAAGTAACGAGATGCTTCATGTCAGTTTTCGTGTACGCTTAGAAAAGCTGTATCATCCGCAAATGTTGAGGTATGGGTGAGCTGCTTGTTGGCATGTCCGAAGTATACATTAAGTAAATAGAGAGCCCAGGATGCTGCCTTGTGGGACTTCAGCGTAAATTGGCTGTGGAGAACTTAAAAAATCGCCTTCTTTAATAAAAAATTGACGACCGACTAAGTAGCTTTCTAACAGCTTGTGTGTGTTTGCCGGTAGGTTTTGCCGCAACTTTTGGAATAATAAACCTTCATGCAAGACTTTACCAAAAGCTTGCGACATTTCTTATGACATTTATTATTCGATGAGTTTGTTCAATTGTGCTGTGCTTTCTTCTAAAACCGAATTGATGGTTTGGAATACATCTATTTTCATTTAAAATCGGCGTTAATTTTTACACTAGTAGTTTCTCAAATAGCTTTTAAATATTAGATAATAAGCTAATAGGCCTGTATGACTCAACTTTTGTGTGATCCTTTCCTGTCTTTGGTATCATGGTTACTAAGGAAACCTTCCATTCGTGAGGGTAGTATTGAAGGCGTAAAATAGCATTAAAAATAAAAAGAATAATTTTCTTTGCTATACTTGGTAGCCCTAAAAGCACTTTGTTACTGATATTATCAATACCGGGTTCCTTCTTGATGTTTAAATTACAAATAGCCTTTTCGATTTCTTTTAACTCGAATCTTAGGGGAACAGCTGCTCTAACATTCAAAGGTAGTAACTCGACTTCTGTATCGTGAGATATGTTTGGGGAAAATACGTTTTTTAAATGATAACCAAACAGGTTTCCTTTTTCAATATCGTTTCTTTCCGAACTTCCATTTAAGTTTCTTAGTGGTGGTTTAGAAATAACTGGCCTTTTGAGATTTCTAGCTGCACGCCATAATGAGTAGTCTGATTGTGGAGTTGCATTAAGTTCCTTAAGATATTTTTCCAGGGAAGCCGTTTTCTGAGACTGCAGTAACTTTCTTAACCTTTTTGTGCACTTTATTAATAAATTCTTAAGTTTAGGGGATCTGTGCAATTGCCACTCTATTCGAACTCTTCTTTTCTCAGTCAAGAGACGCTCGACATCTGTGGAATATATTTTATTATTATAGATTTTATCGAGGGTTATGCTGGAATGTTGAATAGCTAGTTTAAGAAAACTGTCAAAATTAACAATAGCGAGATCCACGTTCTCCGGTGTACTAAGCGGTATATTTTCTGTACAGTGGGTACTGAGATATTTTTTATATTTTGATCAATTTATTTGTGTGGCTGACGTCGCTAAGTAACCAGACGGAGAAACAATTCTAGTTGGGTTCATTTAAGTAACAGTTGTAGGTGTGTGATCGGAAGATAATTCTTAGGAAGCTACAACATAAATCGTTTATGTGGGGATGTTTTTAACCACGCCAAAATCGATGACATATGATATTTTTTGCTTATCTGTAAGCCAATAAGTTGGTTGTCGGCTCACCACCACATTTAAATCCATTTTAGAGATTGTATTACACAAAGTATGACCCTTAATTACGTTCGAGATGCTTAAACGCGTTTAAGCCCCCAATTGTGAACATAGGATTATATGACGATTCTAAATTATTGTTTAGCCCTCGTTCATATAATTAAACATTGGATCAGTGTTGACACTTCATGGGTAATTACCCGAATTGGGTGTAATCTTTAATGCCATGGGTAGAGCGTGGGTAATTTGGTGTAGGTGTAATTTGATTTTCTTTCACTTTTAATGCAAATACAATTTCTTTAACATAAATCAAATCAATATGTATTGGTATATCCTGATGAGAGTTTGTCATTCTGTTCCAATATCGATAGGGAAATCAAACATCAAAACTGTAGAGAATCTTATATTGAAGTAGTTTTCCAAGTCCAGATTTGATTTCGGTAATGAAACTTACACCATTTAAGATGTTGCTGACTTAAAATAATGGCCAGTTCAACCTAAATCGCAAGTTCTTTTTAAGAAATGATCTCAATCGTTTAATATACATAGATTTAGAAGAGCTTGCAATGAATGAAGCAAGCATGGACTCTTAGATTTTAATAAATATATAGTGATTTCGAACTCGAAGCTTATTGGAGAAAAGTATTCAAAATAAAAATAATAAATTTTGCCTTGCCATTTTAAATGCTTGAGTTCAAAGAATATTAATCCCCTTAATTATTAAGGGAATTTTATTTACTAAAGAAAGTAGACAAAGGAACGGTAATGAATATTTTGAACCTTCCCCAGATATATTCGTCCCATAGTGTTACAGTTCGGGATGAGCTTAAGCTTGTTCCACTCCTCCATTCTTCTCTGTTTTCGGTTTTTTGTTGGCAATTCCGGATCCCCATGAGTCGCAGATTTTCTTCTTTCTTGGGAGTACTCATCGTCTAATGTCGTCCTTTAACACCTTCTGCGGTATGGCATTCGCGTAATATGGCTACCGTAATTTATCGTTGAGTCCTTATATGTTTGTTTAGTCCTCTCCTTCTTACAGTTCGAGGAGTTCGTTTTTCCTTAGATTAATGCAATCAAATTTGGAACTCGAACTTATTATTTTAAGTTTATTGTTTAAGTTTTATTAATTATATTTTAGTTTTTAATCTTTTTTATTTGCAAATTCATTATATGTTTCTATATAAATCAAATAGTATGACTAATATTGATCTTCTTGAAATGGATTGTTTCTGTCTTTCTTTATAAAAGTCCTTTATAAAATAAATCGTTAATTTGTTATTCAGGTGTAATTTCAATTAAATCGGGTAATTTTACTTTAACTAATGTGTAATTTCGAATTTTGCTGGTGGTAACGCTGCTGCAAAAACTTTCTTCAATTCTCTTTGAAACTGCATTCGCGTTCATACAATGAAACTTTTGTTTTGCAGAATTTAATCATCGTACAGACGGGGGTCAGACCTAACAATATTGCCAGTAAATGAGCTAAAAATGTCTTAAGACCATGTGAACTTGGAATTTTTGTATGACGTCGTTGTCAGAAAAAGAATTGTCAATCCATAGTAAGACAACAAAATTGTTAGATATCTGACAATCGTGTGAGCACTCTTCGTTACCATTGACAGGTCACTGTCAGACGTTTGCAGCTTTTTTTATTGTCAGATGTGCGAAGTTTATGCATCTGACAATGTCATCATTCTCAGAGACCCTTTTTCTATTGGCAACGCTGCACATACGTTTCAGGGATGGAAAATTCAGTTTCTGACTTTGTACCAACTTCAATAACAAACTATACCATGACGGCACCAATTTTATATTTTTTGGCTCATCGCATCATATATGTATTTAGAAAAAAGACTTCATTAATTAGGAAATATTTTTTTTTTAAATACCACCAAGATCCTGCCATGTCATTATCTGACAACCGTATGATCTGACAATTTTTGTTGGCAGATGAATTTATTGTCAGATGGTTGTCTGCCAATGAAATTGTATGGCTTTCTTAGTGCTGGTTCACACTGTTCAAGTTTTAGCCGTTAAGTCTTGTGCTTTTAGGAGAGAAGGGAAAAGAGAATGCCATTTCTTTTCCTTTCTCTCCTAAAACCTCAAGACTTGACGGCTTAGGCTGGGTTTTTAAGATCTCAGTTAAACTAGGTTTAGGTTATCTGAAAACAGTATGTGCCGCCCTTACCACGATTGTATACAAAATTTTGACGGAACAGCTTAGTTTTGCTTAAAAAGTTGGTGTTAAATGAAATAATAGTAAAAAAATAACATTTCGCCGGAAAAATCCGAGTTAATCTAAGTTAAGTCTTAATTCACATCTCAAAAATCGTGCCTAAGACTTGAACAGTGGGAACCAGCACTAACATTCATATGAACTGGCAATTTACTTTTGGTGGCAATTTTTTTTTTTTTTTGCAGTATATTGTCAACGCATTGCCAGACCATAATTCAAGATCTGAACACCGTTTGTACGAGGCTTTTGGTATTTTGTATGGCTTTTCTTTTATCTGCCTTCTCCTTTTACCCAAATTAAATGGATCAGGGAAAATGTTCTATTTTAGAATTAATTTAACGAGAGGCATACACAGAAAAAATAACGTAGTAAAAATCTAAACAAACGTTCAGTTTTTATGAATATTTATTAAGATTTGTCCATCTTGAACTCTCTTAATAAAAATCAAAACAAAACGTTTTGGTTTACGCTGAATGTGCGTTCATTTCTTTACTGTTCAGAGTTCAGCTTCTGCAAAATTGAACGTGCGTTCAGATTTTTGCTACGTTCGTTCAGTTTTTTTAATGCTGAACGTAAGTTAGTTTTCCCATACTCACAGTGGCCAATTTGGCTTCGCTAGCGGCATTTAATTCAAATTTTCAAATTTGAAAAACCGTTAATTTTTTTTTAACAATCGATAACAAATACATTCACTAGATTTGTATCGATTTTTAAAAGCTCAGCTTACAGTTGATGAACAGCGGTGAGCTGTCAAAGTCAGCATATGTTTCTGCAAGTGTTGTGCAAAATATTTCCGCCTTTTTGATCATCGTTTTGCTATTCGTGTTAAACTTGCAAATTTTATTATTTTCATTAAAAGTTTTGTTATATACTAACGCCAAGGTATGTATTATATAAAAAAAAACTGTGGTTATGATCTGTGTATACTTATGTTATTTATAAAACGTAATCGTGTTTAAGTGTATTAGCAACTCGCCCATTGTAACGTACACCTGTCTTTCGTGGAGTAGAACTTACAAAATTCACCTGCATTCAGTGTAATTGTAAATTTTCCTATATGTGTAAACCATTGTGTGTCCAAAATGTCCAAAATTTACTGCGAGTACCTGCGAGCCTTCAATTTATTGTACTTTTTAGGCAAAATGACAGTGACAAAACGCAACCTTTTTTTAATATGGCATGAAGAAGCGATCCCCACCAAGAAGTTTCTCGCCGTGGAAAATTATGTTCTTGGTACCGTTTTGAGCAAAATTACCTATACTCAGAAGGAGCAGTGCGAAATTGGAAGGAAACTGCGAAATTTTGCTAGTAGGCTTATCCAAAAGTGGAAGGCCTGTGGCAGAAGTAAGGTGTTTTTCGAAAAAATTAACCAAGAATGGCTAGATACACCATTGGTATTATTGGGAAAAAAAGCAAATGAAAATATTGGACGACCGGAAAAAGAGCTTTCCGAGTGCTGCAGAAAAACGGAAGTCAATAAGATGTCAGGGCTTACAGAGGAAGTGTCATGTGAAGGATTGTTGGTAGCTGCAAGCTGCAGTTTATATAAAGCTGGAAAGCGCAGTGCTTCCAAAGTTGTAGAAATGGTAAAAGGCGATGAGGATTTTAGCGGAAAGGTAATAAAAAATATAAACAAACCAAAGCCCCTTCCATCAAAATTTTCGGACGATAAAGCGCTTGCGCTATTTGTAGATCTTGGACATACCAGATACACTTGGAACTTGAACAAGAAATCAGCAAGAAACCAAAACGCCGATATATATCCATGCTACGAAAAATTACGCTTCGCCAAAAAAAAGTGCTATCCTAGTGACATTACAGTCACTGATTATTATGCTGAAGTGCCACTACAAAGTCTTGTGGACCATACAATAAATAGGATCATGGAAGCACACCCTGAAAGTTTTGAAATCCCATCTACAAGTAATAATAACACCCATTTAACTGCTGTCTACAAATGGGGTTGTGATGGCAGCAGCGGCCATTCCACATATAGGCAAAAATTTAACGACTGCGAAGGAAACATGAGAGACCAATATTTATTTTCAATTTGTATTGTACCACTGCAAGTGCAGAACGGACCGACAGTTTTATGGAAAAACAATCGACCTTCTTCTACACGATACTGTCGACCAATCAAAATACTTTGCGAGAAGGAAACGGTGGACCTGAGTCGCAGGGAAATTGAAAATATTAAGATCCAAATATTAAATATTGTACCAACATATGTAAACTCATTGATTATTAATCACCAATTTCACATGACCATGCTTGATGGTAAAACTTTCAGCGTCATTTCAGAATCTTCTTCGCAAATATGCGGAATCTGCAACGCAACACCGAAAAATATGAATGACTTAAATTTGGTGAAGAGCTTTCCAATTAAAGTGAACCTCTTTCAATATGGGCTATCAAGTCTCCACGCCTGGATAAGGTTTTTTGAATGTATTTTGCACATATCCTATAGAATAACAATGAAAAAGTGGCAAACTCGTGGTGCTGACAAGGATATTGTTGGACAAAATAAAACAAATATACAGCAGAAGCTACGAGAAGAAATGCATTTGTTGGTCGGCATACCAATTACTGTTACTGGAAATACCAACAACGGAAATACGGCAAGAAGGTTCTTTCAACAACCAGATTTAGCCGCTCGTATAACTGGAGTGAACGAAAATTTAATATATCGATTCAGCGTCGTCTTACGAGCACTTGCATGTGGATACGTTATAAACACGGAGGCATTCAGGAAACTGCCGACATTTTTGTTAGTTTATACCCTTGGTTTTACATGCCCTCGTCTGTTCACAGAATTTTAATTCATGGAGCAGACATAATCAATCATTTTTCGCTTGCAATTGGTATGATGTCCGAGGAAGCGCTTGAAGCCAGAAATAAAGATTATCGGAACATCCGTGAAAATAATACCAGGAAAAATACAATGGAAGATATAATTAACGCTCTTTTTGTTTCTTCTGATCCCTTAATATCTTCATTGTCCAACGGCTCATCAATTTCCTATTCCAGAAATATTAGTTTCGATAAGGAAGTTAAAAGCTTGCTTATAATGCATCATTTTGAAGATGATTTCTCTGAATCTGATACTGAAGAATCTGATTAATATTTCTTTTATAATATGGTTTCTATTTGAGTTGACAATTTTTTTTTATTTTATATATGAATATATGGTGAAAAATGTTTATTGAATTCAAAACAAAATAAAAAATTAAAAATAAAAAATTTAAAATTAAAAAAAAAATTAAAAATAAAAAAATAATTTTTTTTTCCAAAAATTGTTTCATTTTTTTCTGAATTGAGAAAAAAAAATGTTTGAAGATATCTTCTTTACTTTGGAAGCTGTGAATAAAATGCCGCTAGCGAAGCCAAATTGGCCACTGTGATACGGCGCGTTTAGTTGTGCTAAGTTTTTTTTAACCATCCACTTTGCTGAACGTAACGTTTTATGATATCCAAGAAGAATTTTATTGAATTTTGCATTCAGTTTTTCTAAACATGAGTTCAGTAAAGAATAAATTATTTAATTGAAATCTGAACAAAACGTCCAGTTATTTATTAGAAAACTTTATTTTTGACACTGCTTCTTTCAGTCAATCGATAGCTTGGGCTATTGTGAGCTGAACGTCGCGTAGTAAATAATGAAATGCGCGTTCAGAGACTAGATTTTTGAATGCAATTGTTGCCAAAAAGTCAAAAGCATTCCTTTAAAAGACGGAAAACCCTAGTTTTTAAGCCGGTTGAAACCTCGATTCGATTACCATAGTATTAAGACAAAATTTGGCAATATTATTTCGAATACTTATCAGTAATTACCTCTTAAATTCAAGAATAGAAGAGTTTAGAATTTTTCGTGTATAAACGCTAAAGACAGACATGAATGAGATATCTAAAATTTGTTATGTTTTTCATTCATGTTGCTGTTTTCAGTTTATTCATGTATGTGATGATCTAGTTTCTTCGATTTCGGCAATTTACTTGAATATATTCAGCCATGTCACAGAATACAATTCCGTTCGGAAACGGAATTCATTCCTGTTTTTTGGTGCTTCAGAAAACTACGAAAAAACTTTGCGGAATGAAACCATTTTTGTTTTCATGAACGGAATGGGAGTTTTCTGTATCTTAAAGGCCAAAAAAACTATCGAAATATTCTTTATATCAATAAACAAATATGTTTTCTTTGGTTCCGAACGAAATCATTCCGAAAGGAATTGTACTCTGTGACATGGCTGATTGTTACGTTTTTACTTAATAAAACGCGTTAAGGTTTATTCCATTTATAATAAACCTTTGAGTTCTTTTAATTGCAAATCAAAATAAATACACACACGAATTCAACTTAACAAACTTTATTGAAATTAATGTTCACAAAATTTAACCACTATTGTAAGTATCGATCTGAACCGTTTAATGTTTCCAATCAAACTAAACTCAAATTTTATGAGTTAGCCTGTATTTATAGTTCAAAACTATTCCTAGTTGATTCAAGAACCGTCTAGTAGTTTCTAGAAAATTGTGTTCGAATTATTTTAAAATAGCTTATACATCTAAATCTAAAGTCTACAATTACAAGTGCTAGAAAATTTAGTACAGTGGCATTCATAAAAATAGTAACTAATAGGACATAAAACTATAATTTACAAGATAACTTATAACTAAAACCATAAATAACACTGTGCATGAAATTTACACTTTTTTTCGTGACAAGCTGGGCACCTGGCGTTTTAACATAATTCGGGTACGCTGAATCCAGTGGTGCCCGCGGTTTTTTAAGATTGGCTCTGGTTTTCGAGATATACCGTTATTTCCAAAATGGAGGAGGTTGCACAACATATGCTCGCGTAACTCAAAAACCCTTTAGCTAATTGAAAAAACTTAAAAAACCGGAACTCCGAAATAAAATTTCCTTTAAGAAAAGTAAGACTTCTTTCTAATATCCGTAGTCGTTTTAGAAACATTATTTTTTTTTGGAAAAAAAAAATAAAAAACGAAGTTGCAAACAAAACAAGCCATAAATGATTAAAATCTGTTAGCAACTTTTGATATTATTCACAAAAGTCGGCAAATTTTAATTAATTTAAGAATTTCATAAAACGCCCCCCTAAGGGATGATGATAAACGGAATGTATAATTTGAGAAAATGTTAAGACCAAAAAAATAATGGAGGTCATTCATACATTTTATCCCCCTAGGAGTGAATCCTAGGCCTTAGAAACAAATGATGGGAATGAAAAATAAAGTTGCGCTGGTCATACATTTGGCACGTCTAGGGGCATCTCAGGCGCTGCAGGTGTAAGTGATTAAAGTCTGTCTACAACTTTTGATTTTTTCAGAAAAGTAAAATTTTTTTATTTTTTATAATAACCAAACTTAAAAATTTTAAAACATTTATTTTTGTTGTTAATTAGTTAAAGTTAAAGTTTTTATTTAGAAATTTTTTCTTCTTCTTCCTGCAGATTCCAACAAATATCCCCTAATAGCGAATTAAGTTGTTTGCCGCTATACATACCAGTGTTCGAGCCTGGGTGTTACTTGGTGAAATCTCTCGCCATGTTCATCAGACTCGGCTGGTGATTGTTCATTAAATTTTTCGGCCTGGTAATGCAAAAAATGTATTTTCAATGACATTCTAACGTTTAAGTTTTTAAATGCGGTTAGCATATTTTTGATTAAAATTCGCCAGTTTTCAGGCCGATGATTTTCTAATACATTTTCTATTACTGGTTTCACACAATTCCAGGCCAATAGCTCGATATAATTCAATGCAACCTCAAATTGATGGTCCTTCATAAGACGACGAATGTCCGGTCCATTAAGAATTCATGTAAAATAAAAACATTATGATATGAAATATAAATCTTATTTAATATAGTTAGAGTTCATACCTTCTTTTACTTTCATGCCGCTTAATCGTGGAAAAATTCGGCGCAATTCGGTAAAAGCAACATCATCTGGGCTCAATGCTTTTATTAAATTTTTTACAATACCCAGTTTGATGTGGAGTGGAGGAAGCAAAATCTTTTCCATCGGTACAGGTGTAATTCAATAACATTATTTCTATGCAATCTGCTTTCCTCACGTAAAGCCCAATCCCGTGTATTGTACTGGTCGCCATCGAAACGCGTATTCCATAAGCACATGAAGCACATATTTTTGGTATAGCCCAATTGCATGACTCTTAAAAGAGCTACCACTTTTTAATCTGCGCATATTTTCCACTTGTGGTCTTCATATTTAATTAACTGTATTATTTTTTTCATTGATGCGTATGTCTCTTTAGTATTTGTGCTTAGTGCTATGGGAATAGGACTTTTTAAATTAGTGACATGTGGCAAAACTGCTTTTAAGCTACTTTTGGAATAATCAATGAATAAGCGCCATGTCAGTACAATACGCGATAGAATTATTCTCAATAGATTTTAAAAAAAGTCGTTAATCGTCTATGGCGACTGATAGCCCCGTATATTTGTACACCTGGTTCTAAAATATTAGCTCTTTTTAACTCTTTTGTCAAGAGAATGCTCTGTGTTTGCGATAATTTTAGACGCCGTACCTAGTGGTATATAATGTATGACCGACCTCAATTAGTTTTTTATCCTTAACATTTTCTCGAGACATACTTGCCCCATATCTACACTTCTTAGGGGGGGCTCCCATACATATATTGCGTTTTATGCAATTCTTAAATTAATTAAAATTTGTCGACTTATGTGAATAAAATCAAAAGTTGCTAACAGATTTTAATCATTTATGGCTTGTTTTGTCTCCAACTTCGTTTTTTAAATGTCTGCAAAAAATTAGAAGCCTAACTGCATTTTTTAATTTTTTATGAATTTTTAAAAAACAAAAATTTCGAAATTTTGATAAAAAAAATATTTTTTTTTCAAAAAAAAAAAAATTATGTTTCTAAAACGACTACGGATATTAGAAAGAAGTTTTACTTTTCTTAAAGGAAATTTAATTGCGGAATTTCGGAATTTTTTAAGTTTTTTCAATAAGCTAAAGCGTTTTTGAGTTACGCGAATATATGTTGTGCAACCTCCTCCATTTTCGAAATAACGGTATATCTCGAAAACCAGAGCCAATCTTAAAAAACCGCGGGCACCACTGGATTCAGCGTACCCGAATTATGTTAAAACGCCATGTGCCCGACTTGTCTGTTTTTTCAACTAGCATAGTGTAATTATTAGACAAATCTAATTTCGTAACAATATTTTTAACGAGAAACAAAAACACATACTTTGGCTGGTAAACACAGGGTGGTCCAATTTTTATATCAAATAATACTCCGAAAATTGCCCAAAGTTTACAAAATTTAATTTTCTTTTATCAGAAAAGGCCATGTTCTGGAAATGAAAAGCGATTGAAATTAAAATCGATGGTGATTTTCAATTTATTTTACTCTTCACAACATTTGGAAGTTCGTTTCTATATAAGTTTGTCATTCCTTTTGTAATATTTACAATATTTATCTTGGAGCCTATAATGTATATTATAGATCCATATAAGCAGCGGGGTTGACTTACCTACCCTACAAGAACAATGACGGTCAATTGATGCATCATCTGATGTTCATTGCTGATGGGTTTATACATCAGAAGTTCCTATCATTTTATTAAGGGCAATATGAAAAAACTGATGTAAAAATTCGTGTACGTGTGATTTTAAAATCACACGTACACGAATTGTTGCAAGAGTGTTAGTATATAGGCTTTGTATGTATTTGTTTTAATCAGCAATTTCTTGTAGGGTATGTCTGTTTGTCTGTTCATGCTGAAATGTGGTTTCCAAAGGCCTGATTTCAGGTAAACTGGGTTGTTATATATTTATATCGCATATAGTCTAGAATAGTTTGCTATTGAAATTCAACTAAATAGATAAGACAGAGCAGAAAGCCCGACCGCGTCTAGAGATTGCCTATAAACCTTTACTTTTTTCAGTCTTTGTATTTTGTAATTATTATTCATATATTTATCAAATTTTCGATCTGAAATTAGACTTGCCACATTTTAAAATTACCAAAACGGGACACCAATAACAAATCGTAACAAAATTTAAGCAAATTCGTTTTTAATTCTGTGGCTTGGTGCTAAAAGGGCCAATTTCAAAATATTGACTCATGAGAAAATTTAAGTTACAGTTTTTATTTTATAGAAGAGTTCTAAGTGACATATGCTAGCAAACCCCTTCTGAAGCTGTTCTTGGTAAAATTTGCCATTGGCTGTTTCAGCAAAATAAAATAGTAATAAAAGCCACCTAATGCAACGATTAACCCAAAACAGCAAAATATTGAAATTAGCCCTTTTAGCCCAAAATCACATAATTATTATCATATTTTATTTGAAAAAATCAACAACATCACATTAATTTCAAATATGTAAAATCTAGACTCAAAAAACTTAAGCATAACAAAAACGTAAATATTTATAATAGGAAAAGTTAATAATAATAATAACATAAAATATTTAATAATCTGTTATTATTTCAGTATTTAAGCCTGTAACTTTGTTCCAATTTGTTCAGCAACATCTATTATTTCATATGAACAATTTGGCATGCATTAATGTTATATATCTCGCGAGTTTGCAAAATTTGACGTTTAGTAAAAATCTTCAAAAAATGTATTTAACATCTTTGATTATAGACTAGCAAACGCCGCAGTGGTACAAACGGGAATGTGGTTATTCTCGAAACATGTAAATTCGACCCGAGTTAAATTCAAAAAATTCAAAAAAAAAAAAATTTATTAATTTTATGCTATAAATTCCTACCTTCAATAAAAAGAATTTAATGAAAATTAAATTTGATAAACTTAAGCCTTATTAAAATATCAAAAACTTCAATTAAAAACCAACAGATAAATTAAAATTACAATTATAATAAACAATTACTCTCAAAAAAGCTGTTGCCCAAAAAAGTACGCGAACAGAAAATTTGTTAAAACTCGTAAGATTTAGAGAACATCTGATGGCAAATAAATGGAGTGTTGAATAATTTTTACACTATTGAATACTTACCTCGTTTTCTTATCGGTACTCGATTAAAAACATTTTATAACAATAACATTTTAAGGAAATACAAACAATTTGTTTTATGTAAACTTTCATATTTTATTTGATTTTGCTAATTTGTGTAATAGCCAATTTACACTACAACGAAATCTAGTACTTTCGAGATTTCGAGCCAAATCTAGTTGTTTTTGGCTAGATTTCCCGTACAAAACAAAATCTACTCCGTAACTAGATTTTGACGAAATCTATTCCAAATCTAGTAGTACTTATTGATGCAACTGTGTTTTTCCCCATATAGCACTAAAAACTACTTCCCTGCACAAGAAAAAAATGACATTTTAACAAAAAACAAAACAAAAACAATAATAGCTGCTTGTTAAAATTGTTAAAAAAAATTCAAAAATTTTGTAAAATAGTAAAAAAAATGCAAATGACGAATAATATTGATAAAATAAATGAAGTTGATTATAAAGAAAATGTAATGCAAATTTTTAAATGCCTATTTCTTTATATCTAAGTATGTATTACACAAAAAACTTTCAGTCGGCGGTTTTTGTTGTGAAAACCAAATCTCGCTAATGTCAAACAAGTATAATGTAAACGAACTAGATTTGGAGGAAGATTTCAAATGAAATCTACTAGATTTCGATGTAATGTAAATGCCCTATAAGCCTTAATTTGTTAAAAAGTACATGAATACTTTTTTTCTAATGATTACTTAAAAAACAAGTGCAGTACTAACCCAACAACGGAGGCTCAATATCAAATTGAAAATGATTTGAAATCAAACCTTTTCTCAAACGCCAAACGTTTGATAACACTATGCAACAAGCAAAAATTCTTTGAATAACCACTATATTTTTTTTGATCCGCTATAGTCATCTAACTACAAAAATTATCATTATTTCAAATTCTATGGCAAGGTTTTTTTTTAAAAAAATTTTTTCTAAAAATTGAGATATTTGAAAAGGCTGCTTCTTACATCTTATCGTAACTTTAGGACGATGTACCCGATCTTGTTACGCAATCCGTCAAAACATTTTAAATTACACCAGATTAAGTTTTTCTAATAACATTTTTGAATCTAGCCATTATTTTTAGAGTTATTGAGGCTAAAGTGGCAAAAAAATATTTGTTTTTTTGTAAAATTTTTGAATTCAAAAAATTCATAACCAATTTAAATCAACAAATACTTACCAGTTTTAGTACTTAATCTCAAAGCTGCATGTATTAGAAGTAAAATAAATTTTGTTTCATGAAAATCCATGGATAAATTCATATTTTATTTCCGATAAAGTGAAAGTACCTACTTTTGACATTTGTTATCGCAAATTTGTGTAGAGCTAAAAGTTTCGTGATTTTTTAACGGTTTAACCCTAGTTATTACAAAATATTTTTTAATCCTTTTTATTGTGTTGTCTTTATATAATTTATTTATATGCGTCCTATTTGAGACAATCGGTATACCATGATCTAGTTGTGACTACCTGTGAGTTTGCCTATTTTATTTTCATTGTTATTGGAATAATGGAAATCAGGTACATACTAAAGGGCTGCGCAAAATATTCTTAATGTTCTGTGTTCTACTTCACACAACTATCAATCATATTATTTCACTGTAAACATACATAGCAAAACAAACATAACAACTAGGGAGATCGAACGGTTATTATTCGACCGGTTTTAACCGGTTATTTTAGCTTTGCCCAAGTCGGTTATTTTAAAATGCCCATTTTTCGAATATCGAATAAACCGGTTATTTTGGTATAATAAACCGGTTATTTGAGTAATGTGTAATTTATATACATTTTACTTACTCTTGTTGTAGATGTACCCGCAATTTAAGTATTTTCTAACTGAATATTGGCCAAACTTAAACTTTTTATGAAAAATGTCAAAACAAAATGTAACAAAGGTCAAAAAACATTATGAACACTGTAAATACAAATCGCTTATAAAAGCGTGTTGTTCTTGTAGAAAAAAAACCAAAAACTATTCAAAATACTAAAAAAACGTGTGCAGTTAAAAAGTAAATAGTAATTTGTACAAGAGTATTCTAAATATTAAATATATTTTTATATAAAGGTTATCTCTAAATCTTTTTCGAACGCGATAAAAAGACAAAGTTAGGTTCTTGAAGTGCCCTAAAATGATTAGTTACAAAGGTTCTTCCATGTCACGACTTATTAATCAGCTTTAATTATTATACATGGTTGACATTAATGTGATCCAAATGATACTTAACTGGAAGTAGTTCTAAGGAGACGACAAATAATACTTTGCCAAAATACGCTGCCAAAAATGAATCATTGGGTGAAATATTAGCCCGTTGTGTTCGAGGACGAAATGCCCGTTAAGGCACTAAAAACTCTTAAGTAGTTCTAGCATCTCTTTATGCTGAAAACTACAACATTACGGCGGAATCAACCATATGGGAAAAATTGCTTAACCGAAAACCGGGTTTTTTAAAATAGCAACTATTCGTAATATTCGAAAACCGGTTATTGAAAAAAGTCGAATATTCGATCTCCCTAATAACAACACATTACTCTCACCAAAACAAAACAAGCATAACTTGAAAAGTTTTTCTCTTCTGCTTTGTTAGTGCTTGTATTATCAAAACAAACAGAATATCAACACAAAACCAGACAATGAAATAAAGAAACGGTAAATTATAGTAAAAGCATCGAGTGCACGTAATTAGGAATTTAAAAAATTTAAAGTGATCTTAGCTTATAACAGAAATGGATGCATTAAATGTAAGCAAAATTGATTTTTTTGAATTATTTCCTTAATGTATATTTTATTTTAGTCGACCTTTATTATTATATTATAATTAAATCATTAAGCTTAAAGTATTTTTTTTATTTTTATATAAAACTTTAAACGTTTATTTAACCAATATTTCTAATTAAAAAATTTTTTAATTTGTCAGTTATTGTTAAATTTGTTAAAAATTGTTGAAAATTTATAAAATAAGGAAGAAAAAACCCTGAAGAAGGCACTCAAAGGAGTGCCGAAATATTGGTTAAATAAACGTTTAAAGTTTTATATAAAAATAAAAAAAAAGACTTTAAGCTTAATGATTTAGTTATATTATGTATTTCCTAAATTTTAAATAATATTTTAAAGGAACCTACAACCGAACCCATTGAAAACAACTCAAACGAAATTAAATCAAAAGTTTCTCCCTTTGCAATTTTCTCTTTGGTGTATGTTTACAATCAAAACATTCAAACATGCTTGGAATGTTCTATTTCTGTTTTAATGTTCTACTTCATCTTTGTTCTAATTCAGCTTTATTCTAGTTCAGCATTGTTCTAGTGCAGTTTTGTTCTATTCTTCTATATTTTGATCGTAAAGCAAAACAATTGTTTTTGGAAGTATGAGTTTTGTAATGAGAGAGTAAAATACACATACTATCTACATTTAATGAAATTGCTTGTAAGCAATTTTTCTTGTGCTTGTGAAGCTCTTTAATGTATACTTCACAAATAGAAAATCTGCGCCCGAACTAAAATAAACTTTGTATCAAATGAGGAAACAAAAAAAAAAAACGCAAGACTACATGTACTTGTGTACTCTTAATTCCACTCTCTTTTATCTGGCCTACAAAGTAACGATATTCGTTAATAATAAGGGTTTTCAGGATATCGCTCAAAACTCTCGCAATTTGTTCATTTACAAAAACTTCGTAAACCTGCCAAACAATTTGCCTCGTAAACTTGCGCTGTTCAATTTTGCATTTTTACAAACAGATTTTTTTCATGCTTCCCATCTTTTTATTGAAAAATGCAAGTGTTTAAATATCACAAAAAATAAATTTTGCAATAATTTGAGCAAATTAGTCTTTTGGCGCGCTTTATACATTTTTGAAAACATTTTTAACATTTTAATTACAAATTTCAACTTTTATTTTTATAATATTTATTTACTTTTATTTTTTTTATTGACGTTTCTTACAAACTGAGATTAATTGTTTAAATTACAATCAAATTGAAAAGGGTCTTTGTACTTATAGCTATACTAAGCGATATCATGAAAACCCTTAATATGATATTGAATTTGTTTCTGTACATATGTTAAAAAAAAAACTTAGTAAATTACATATTTTTTGGGTATTTTTATGTGCAGTTTTTCTAAGGTAAAATCAGATTTTTTTCTTAGGATGCATTTATTTCCATAAAAATTATGGCCTCGCTGCACAGTGGGAGAAATGGCCAATCTGGTGGCGCTTTAATTATATCTTTTTAATTACTGATCTGATCTATTAGAAATATTCAGTGAAATTATAGCCAAGGATATGCTCTTTAAAAAATTTTTTTTTTGGGACATGCCGCTTCAGTACAGTGTGCGCCATTAATGCTGTATCGTTCATCATCGACAATTAATATATTAATAGTAGTATGTATGTTTATAATTTTGTATTACATTCGATTTTTAAGATTTTTTAAAAAAAAAAATTATATTTTTAAGGCATTATAAATTATATTTATTTATTTTTTTGGAATTATACCCTACACTCAGCATGCACCAATACTAGAAGATTTTTTTTTTTTTGTAATGATTATTTCTTCTTTTTTAATTTAAAATGTGGATATTTTTTAACTTTTTTTATTGATTTATTGTGGTCTGTGCAAGAAATTGCTAATTTCGTGTTGAATTGTTAATGACTTAAAAAATAGCTAATTTTAAGTATAGTATTTTTTTAAATAAAGCAGTTGTGTTTAATTTTTGTAATTTTAGTTTTTTAATGTTTTTTTTATTTTTCTAATTAAAAAAAATTAAAGTAACAAATTCTTGATGTAAATTATGGAATATGTTTTAAATAATAAGATCCTACTTTATATTTGCTCATGTTCTAGAAGAAACTATTTGGAAAATTATTCTGAGTCAGAGCTTTCCGAAATGTCGGTGTCTGGTAACTCATAGTAATTTAAAAGAAGTTGCTTGACCTGATCATCTATTTCAATATGTTTTTTTGAGTACCTTGATTTACTTTTAGATTTAGATGTAATGAAAGGGTCTGAAGAAACCAACAATGCATGTATTAAGTCCTACATAGTGTGTAGTCTTGATGTTTTTCGCGTGTGGTTAAGCCTATAGCTACGGAAATCTTTATTTCTTGCCTCAAGTGCCTCTTCTGACATTATTCCTATTGGTAACGAAACATTTTCAATGATATCTGCGCCATGCAATAAAATTTTATGGACGGATGCAGGCATGTAGAACCAGGGGTATTCACTTACAAATATATTTGCAGTTTCCCAAGCATATATGCGAAAAGCCTCTGTGTTTACTGTATACCCATACGCCATTGTGCGCAAAATTATTCCAAATCTTTTAATTAATTCCATTTGTACGCCAGTTACTGTAGAGGCCAAAATCGGTTGCTTAAAAAATATTCTGGCAGTATTTCCCGTGTTTGTATTCCCTGAGCCCGTCATTGGAATGTCCACCAGAATGCCCATTTGTTTTCTAAGTTCTAGTTGAATTTTTGTTTTTGTTTCTTGAACAATTTCTTTATTTTATCCACGAACTTGCCAGGTTTTTATTGGTAGTCTGTACGCGATATGAATAATACACGCAAAGCAGCAAATCTATGCATGGAGTGTTGATAATCCATACTCGTACAAATGTTCTTGTGGTTGTCTTAACTGAATCATATTCAGATTGTTAAACAATTTTGGAGTTGCCCCACAAATTCCGCAAACCTGTGATGATGACTCCGCTATGGTGTTGAAAACTTTTCCGTCAATCATTGTCAAATGGAATTCATGTTGTATTTTCAAATGATTTAATGTTGTAGGTAAAATTTGAGCAATTTGCCTCTTAACATTTTCAACCTCATCTCGAACTAAGTCTGCTGACTCTTTTTCAAAAATTAGTTTAATAGGTCTGCAGAACCTAGTTGAAGAAGGTCGATTATTTTCCCATAGTATTGACGATCCATTTTTTTATTAGCAAAGGTACAATACATACAGCAAATAAATGCTGATCAATAGTTCCAGTTTCGGGAACATTAAAGCATTGTCTGTAAGTAGAGTGACCACTGCTTCCATCACAACCCCATTTATAAATGGCTTTTATGCAATCGTTGTTATTGCATTCAATTTCGAGGTCTTCAAATGCTGCTGGAAAACCCTGTAATATACGTCAAACAGTATGGTTAATGAGAGACTGTAAATTTACTTCTGCTGATAGTTCAGTTACGCGTATGTCGTTGGGGTAACACTCTTTTTTAGTTTTAGCTAAAACATCGTAGCTTGGATAAATGTTACAATTTTGCTCTTTGGCACAATATTGCATTAATTTATATGTATGTTTTGAGTAGTCTCCATCTATATATAGGGCCAAAGCTTCCTCAGGTGTATATGGAATAGGTGCTTTAGGCTCAGCATTTACAGTTTTAAGCATTTTTGAAGCTATTGTAGGTTCTAAGCTCAATTCCGAAACAACTTCTGAAGCATTCCTTTTTTCCGATTTGAAAAGACTAATGCGCGTTGCTAACATTAGCTCTTCTGTTGGCGTATTATCAACAATAGAAGAAACCTTTTTTATTTGAGTTTTAGTTGAGCACTCTGAAAAACTTTTATATTTACGATGACCAATGGTTGGTTCTGGAAAAATAAGATCTCCTTCCAACCATTCTTTATTTCGATCTGCGAATTTTTTCATGATTCTATGACTAGTTGTCCACTTGTACCGCAGCTTATTAACAAAATTTCTTAATTGTTTACGAATTTGTTGACATTGCTTTTCGTTATATTTTGATGGATCAATAACCACCGCCAAAAACTTTTTTGCTAGTACTGTTTCAGAGTGCCAAATTAAAAAAAGGGTGCGTTTAGACTCTGACATTGCATCTAAAAAACGTAAAAAATCATAAAGTTGCAAAAAGTTGCAGCTAATTTTTCAAATGGACATAGAAAACAGAACATAGAAACAAATAAACCAAACATGGCAGCGAAATTCGTCGAATACTCCCAACTTTTATTCCACAAAAGTTCAAGTTACATATAATAAAACACTATTTTACACAGCTCATTTGTTTACCACATTTAATAACTAAAACATATAAGTACAAATCACAAACATATTTTTTTATTTAATACATACCTAATAATATCAATTTAAGCACTAATTCAAAAAAAATTATATAAAATAATGATTTTGTTGTGTAAACAAAATTTAACTTTAAAAAAGCGCGAAAAGTATTAATGCACTTGCTAAAACATATGTCGAGTTTGAAAGCTCACAGGTGGGCAAATATCGAGAGCAAAACAAAACAAAAAAAAAACCAAAAATCCGTTGGTTTCTTAGTTTACAAAAAAATAAAAAAAATTAGCAGAATTCTAAAATTTAAAATTTCCTTAAAGCGCCACTAGATTGGCCATTTCTCCCACTGTGCGCTGCTTGCAAGTTTTTTTCAAGTTGTTAAAACTACATAAATGCATTTCGATGCCTTACTTTCTCAACCTCGTATCTTAAAAAAATATGGTTTGGACTTTTTCATATAAAACGATTGTTTTTTTTGTGTTCTATTACTGCAACAACTTATTATTTCAATACTTTGTCTCAATTCTGTAAATATTAATAAATTATTGAATTAATAAGTTTTTGCAGTAATAGAACACAAAAAAAACAATAGTTTTATATGAAAAAGTCCAAACCGTATTTTTTTAAGATACGAGGTTGAGAAAGTAAGGCATCGATTTGCGTTACATTTTATCCCCAGTTTCATTTTAAAGGCAGCAGATTAATATGGCCATTTATTAGAGAAAACACATTTGAACAAGTGAATTAGGGTCGTTACAATAATTACAACTTTATTTGAAATTGTTGGGAAAAAAAACAATAAACTCTCTCTATCTCTCAAAGACTCACAAATATACAACAAATTACCTCATTAAAAGTTGTGCTTTGTTAAGGCAACAAAGTGAATTTTTATATTTATAATGGGCAATTTTTCTTAAACTACCAAAAACCTAGAAAAAAAGACGAAACCAAATACGACTATGAATTTATTATGAAAGTTTTTTTTTTGCCGTATCTTTCTTTCCTTTGGTCACGAGTACAATTCAATGTCAAGGTCTTGTGTTCATTTATCTTAATTTTTAGGAAATAATAAAAAACAATTAATTACAAGTAGCACACAAACAAATTTGTAGTAATTTTTTTTGTACAAGGAAAATAGATGAAAATAAAACACATTCTTTTTTACACTCAAATGTAAATGATATGTGTGTGTTAGGGCTGCCAATCGGGAAATATCTGATATTTAGTCCCGGGTTTTCGGGATCCCGATTTTTTAATATTTTTATTTTTTAATTTACATTTTTTTCAATAATTTGTATAAATATTTTTTTGTATGCGTATTTCAATTTAAATTTTAAATATTTACAAATAATTCCATTAACGAGGGTTGAGTGCGAAAGATGTTTTTCAACTGCATCATATGGTAACAACAAAATTCGTTCGTGTTTAGCAGATACAACATTGGATGCTTTAATATTCTTAAGAAACTACTTGAACTTAGTATTAAGTACGCGCCTTTTAAAAGTTTGAAATACATCATTTCCAATTGTGTTTTACAAGTTTCAAAATTTTTTTTAAAAATTGTTTAAATGTATTTTAAAAATTTTCAAATGTATTTTAAAAATTTTTCAAATGTATTTTAAAATTATCCACATGTATTTCAAAATTTACCCAATTGAATTTTTTGTTGAAATTGGCCACTTGTATTTTTAAAATTCAATTGGACAATTTTAAAATACATTTAGGAAATTTTGAACTACATTTGTAAAATTTTGAAACACATTTATATAATTTTGAAATACAGATGGGCAATTTAAAAATACATATGGAAAATTTTAATTTGTATTTAAAAATTTTAAATATTATTTGGACAATTTTAATATACATACGAGTATATTTGGACAATTTCAAAATACATTTGAGAAAACTTAAAAATATATTTGGGCAATTTTTAAATTCATTCGGAAAATTAAGATTTATATGTTTTTTGTTACGTTTTTAATGATGTTTATGAATTGTGATCAATTATTAATTTAAGTGTGTTTTATTATATATATTTTTTTTTTTTTTTAAATAAATAATATACAATGTTCATATATATATGGGCATTTCCTCCGATTGATCAACCGGGATGGAAAAATAAAATGTTGATAGTCATCATGTTTTATTGTTTATAATTATAAAAAAAAGTCTATGTTTTAATAATAGAATGCTATATATGATATTCTATAATATCTTAGCTGTTTTACTTGAGGAAATTGGGCTGGAAATTGGAAAATTTAATATTTTCGTTTAAAGCTACTTCTAAAGACATTTTTATATTTAATTATTTTACATGGAAAAAAATTTGTTATGTTTGCACTCTATCTTTAAAATCTCTCTATTACAATCAATTAAGAAGAAAAAAGTGTAAGGAGAAGATCAAAAGTTCGACGATTAATTAACAGATAAACCATATGGAAAAATCGTACGTTCGCGACCCGTACGTTCACGACCGGTACTTAAGCCAACTAAACAAAAACCAATAGAGATATTTTATTGTGTAAATACTGGATAGAGATCTACATTAATACACTTTTAAAATAAATTAATCACGTTTGAATATTCCGTTCCATTTCGCAAATTTTTACATTTCACTACTGTCAGCCAAAGTTGACTTCTATTTTGCGGGATTCAGAAAAACCAGTCCCGATTGGAAGCCCTAGTGTGTGTGCATGTGTAAATGATTTGTTGCTCTCATTTTTTTTTTTTTTGGTTGAGCGTGTCTGTTTATTTATGTTCCCTGCCGTCAAATGAGTAGCTAACTACAAAAAACCAACTTTAAGCTAACTTGCATAGACTAACTTAAAGCCAACTACTATGCAATGCAAAATTTACATTAACTAAAGTGTATACCATCAATGTGTAGTATATTTTAAATAGAACGAGCCAAGTCGATTGGCAAACAAACGGCTCCAAGACCCACAAAAGATTTAAATTATTTAGGGCCATTATTACAATATACGGAGTAGAAATTGGTAATCGGTTATGGCCAGGTTATAGTATAATTAAAAAAATTAAATAAAATAACTAAATACAATTTTTCGATTTCGACAGGTGATTCAAATCGAAGTGGAAACATACCATTACTAATAGTTTTGCATTATAACAACTTTTTTATTGTCATTATTTTTAAACATATTAAGTTTGTAACAATCGGCCTAAATATCGTAAGATTTTCTGTTCTGATAATATTTAGATATTCAGTGTTGGAAGAAAAAATACGAACGCGAAATAATAAGAACGCCTAACATTAAAACTCAGAAAGTCATATTTTTAAAACGAAAACGGGTAGTAGAAAAAAATAAAAAGTGTTTTGTAGATAATTTACCTAAATTTTATTTCATGTAATAAAGACCAATTTATGTAAGTCATTAAAAAGCTATGAGGGCCGAACTAGAAAATCTGAAATTAAACTAACTTATAGTTAATTTAAAAAAACCAACTTAAAACTTACCTGGTAAGTTAGCAAGTAATGTTGGAGAAATATAAACACTACTTATTTTTCGACTGAATAACTACTTATTTTTGTTCGAATTGTCCACAGAATTCAGTAGTTACAATACACTTTCTAGAAGTCACAAACTATCTAGTTATTATTTAACTACCAGTAAGTCGAATTATAAGTACTTACAATATACCTACTAGAAGCCAAAAAATAACCAGTTTTTATTTAATTGGCTCTAGTTAATAAACCTTATAAGTAGTTATGGGGCTAATTGCCAGTAAGTAAATATTTAGTACTGAAAAGAAGGCAACTAATAAGTAGTTATTTAGCTGATTATTAGTAAGCAAATATTCATAACTGAAAATAATAGTAGTGAAAAGTACTTACTGAGGTCATTACTAGCAAGTACTTATTGAGGTTTTCAGAATAATGACAATTGTAATAACAACTACTTACCAGGTAACGTATGAAATAACTACGACCTATTACCAAAATTCAAAAAGTTTTTCCTGGGTAGCTCATTGATGGAAAATTTAGAAATGAAGATGGAACTGACCACCAAGCAAAAGATTTCTTTATACAACATTTTAGTACTTTTTATAAAACATATTTCTTATTAAAAAATAAAAGAAAATCAATGTAAAATCGTCGAAAACGAGGTTAATTTTACAATTTTTCGGTTACAATAACTTGCTAGCAATATTTTTCTTTTAAAATAACTTTAAGTCATATTAATTTAACATTCCAGTACAGTTAGAGCAAAATGACATTTATATTGAAATAACACTACGAATCACGTTGAATTAAAGTTGTTTCAAGTTAAACCAACTTGGATTTAATGTAGAATCAGTTTAATTTGAGTGTGAAATAACATAATTGTAATTTATTTTCCTGTTGCACTTTGTTGTTTTACCCGATGTTTACAGAAGCACTCACAATTGAAAGACACTAGTAGAAAAGGCCCTATATGTTTTTGTCATCATTCTACTTCGTGGATTTGATGTACATATTTAACTTAATAATTATAACCAAGAGAATACGGGAATTTTTCTTCTTTTTTAAAATGATTTTAAATATAAAAATAAAAAATTGATGTTTTTTATCTAGAATTGTATAAATCTTATCCTATTGGAAGCAGCCTCCATTTTTTGCAAAGTTTCAAAGCATCTTTTTATTTTCGTTCTTCATTCTCGAACAAAAAGCTTATTACCAGGGACCGGATTTTTATGCAGTTTAAATCACGTTTTATGCGCATAAAACATGCAATACAAATAGATAAATATGCGCTAAAAATTGGAAAAATATGCACTTGAATTTTTTTTAACACCTTTTATTAATGTTAAAAAAAATATTTAAATAACAAGAAGAAAAACAAAAATAAGATAAAAACGTAAAAATTCAGTCTTATAAACGAAAGTACGTTACAATAAACACAAAAGTAGAAGTAAAATTAAAGTGATGCACAAAAATATAGAGAAATTCCACAAGCAAAATAATCCTATAAATTAAGTCACTTGTTAGATATACGTTTTGGGAAAAAAGTGTTTTTTCAATTAAAAAAATGGTTTAAAAAGTATTTAAATTTAATTAATGTCATAATTGAATCAATTAATTTTTTAGTTGAAAGAAAATTAAAAATTTAATTTTGAATTAATTAAAATTTTAGTTGTTTTGAAATAAATTTTCAATTAAAATTTTAATTAAATAACAAAAAATCTTAATTGATTTTTTTCGTTTAAAATAAAATAATTTAAGCTTGTGGAATTTTTGTTGGGAAATGTCAATATTTATTGAAATAAATTAACACATTGTTTGAAATGGCAAAGTTTTTTGATCACTTATTTAATTAAAATTAAAAATATCATTTATTGAAAATATTTTTTCAAAATTTTAAAATTTTTAGTAATCAATAAAATCATTTTGGTAATAGGTGCAAAATCAACAACTTGTTTTCTTGATATTATGAATTTGGAATAAATTTGGTGATTGGAGAAATTTAATAATTTTTTCTGTATACATATAAAATGAATTAAACAATAAGAAAAAATAAAAAAATTTATAAATAAATAATTTTATTTTAATATATTCAAATGTAAAGTAAAGGCAGCTTAGCTTGGCTTCAAAAAGCTTTTAAGCATTGAAAATTACCGTTAAACGCGACGGAAGTGATCGGTACATAATTTAATGCTGATAGTTCCTTTGTGCAATATTTATTTTCGAGTACGCTGTTTTCGTAAAATGTGAATGAAATATGCCAGCAGTTTGTTTTATTGTTTTGAATCCTTATTTTTTTTAAAAACTTTATCAAGCTTGATACGAATTGGTTTACTAAAGTTACCCCTACTGCATACATTTTTATGGCATAGTCAATTAATTTAATTTGCTTTCTCAATAGATTAGATTTCGCTAATTTCACAATAGTCTCAGAGATAAACCCATAATTTAACGATACGATCATTATTTGAGCTTTTTATATTTGATAAATTTGCTTTTTTAATAAAACTGCATCACCATCGTTAAATTCTTCCACCACATCCTTGAATTGCTCAAAATGTTCAGCATAATAAATAACTGCTTTCAGCCACGTTTCCCACCTGGTTGTTATAGGCTATGGAGGAACAAATAAATCAGGATACTTCTCTTTCCCATAAGAAATCAATAAATCAACATAATCGCAGTTGCATCTTATCTCCTCTGCAACACGTGGTATCGCAGGATAAAACAAGCAAAACAAGTTTTGCTTTTCAAAATATGCAACAAAAATATGCAATGTCAGCAATATATGCAAAAATATGCATTTAAAGCAAAATATGCAAAAATATGCATAAACAAATCGATGCCATTTTACTTCAAATTCCATGATTCGCAAAGATATTTAGTTTATGTTGATCTCAGACTGACGACAACAAATATGCATTTGCATAAAAATCCGGGCCTTGCTTATTACATATTTTCTAGTGGTGTTCAAAATAGGTTTGTCAACTATTGGTGAGTATCAAAACCATGTAATTGAAACGCATTTAAAAAGACATTGGTGCTTGGAGAATATCAATATTTTTGCAACAAAAACATGAACGGAAAAAAACAATAAATTGCATGTGTCTCTTGTATGTATGTTATTGGCCCGTAGAATTATATGTTAATGTTTAAAAAAAGTCACCCTGGATTTCTTTACAAGGAAGCATAAAAAGAAAAGAGTACTAAAACTGACGTGGGGGTACTGTGGTATTTATGAAAAGAAAAAGTACTGAAAATAGTACCATAGTACTGAATTTTCCATCACTGAGCTAGCTACGAAAAGATAGCTTTAAGTTAACGGCTAAGCAACTAACTTTAAAGTTAATTGAAAGTAGTGCAGAGTCGGACAATTGACTACTTCCTAGGACATCGCAATGTTAAAATAGGTAGTTAATTCCATATAAAAGTAATGCAAGTGTCAACCACCACTACTTGAGAAATAGTTATCTTTCACTTAATTTAAAGTTAACTGAATGTCCAACACGGTTATGATCAAATTAAAGAAAGCTGAAAGGAAACCGATTTATGTTCATGTATTTGTGTATTACAAATAGTGTGACCAGATCTTGAAAATTTTTACAGCTAAATCTGGCATTAGACATGGCCAAAAAATGCTAAAATTAATATTAAAAAATGCTAAAATATTTTAAAGATTTTTGTTAAAATTTATTGCCAGTATGAAATTGTATTCGAAACTGAGTTCAAAACAATCAAAATTAAAAAAAATCAAGGCAGCGTACGGGTCACACCAGCTTCTCTCATGAATGGTTGCTAAGGAAGACACCACGTCATAGTTGTAGCAGATGTAATTGTTCTTTAACACTCAAACACTTCTTGCTAGAATGCTCACTTTTCCACAACCATAGGAACAACATATTCAGCAGCACTCTCACCCACCAACATCAACAAAATATTAATATATAATTAAAATAACTAATTTAAAAACTTAACAAAACATATCGTATTAAAACTAAGGGTAATCACGATAGTCATTATGCAAATTTGCAATATGTAAATTTGCAGTGCATATTATTATTGATCGTTAGCATACCACTTTTATTTTTTGTGCAAATGTGCTATTTTTCTAAAAATTTATTCTGGCAACACAAAATTTTCTGGCAGCACTAGCATAAAGCCTATAGTACACGGAATGTAAAAACCACATGCGCATGTGGTTCTTTTTTCAGTATTTATTTATTGAATCTTCATATATTAAATATGAACTAACAATAATTAATCAAATCTTATCCTAATATTTGCTTTATGTCCTGCCAGTGCCAGACAAAAAAGATTTCGTCATGTGGTACTGACGTAATTTTGACGTCAATGCGAAGCTACAATAAACATTGCGTGTTGTGTGATGACGTCATAATTACGTCAGAACCACATACGCATGTGGCTTTTTACATTCCGTGTACTATAGACTTAAGTTGTCAAAAATCTTTATTTGTTTACAATTATACACAAGCATTTTAACTTTTATTTTATTTTTGCGCTAAAGCGATCACAAATAATTTTAATTAAAATTTTCTTTAACAAAAAAAAAAAAAAAAAATATGGCCGTATGTCAAGAGTTGTTGTTTGCTTTTATCTGCAACTGAGCAAATAGTGCAACTTTTTTAGTGCAACAAAGTAAAATGAAGCAAATTGAAAATACGTAAATTTTGTTGTGCAATGTGTGTATTTTTCCACACATTTGCATCGTTTCCACATTTTTCACTACCTACCCATCGTGATTACCCTAACTAGTTTATATAGAACACTGCAATGCATTTGAAGCATGATATCATAATCTGGAGCTGATGGCCTATGCAGCCGGTGATGTAGATTAAATAAATGAATAATAATTATAATAAATTCATTGCAGTGACATATTTTTCTAACGAAATTGAAATATATGGTTATATTTAAACAAGTGGGTAGATTTAAGTGGAGCATCTGATACATATAAATATGTAGCACAGGTAGTTGGGACTAAAGTGTAAATTTAGGGGCCCGCAAACCCCTGAACACGCAAAGTTTAAACGATTTTATTTCTATGCTATACAACGTTTTTTAGATCATTTTATTTCTTATAGTTGAAGTTTTAAAATTATTGTTTTTTCAGTAGTTAAGAGCAAAAAACGTGTTTTAACAATAACATTGAAAAATTTTAATCTAAATACATAGTATAATTTCATTGTACTTTTATATCGTAATATCAAAGGGCAAATAATATTTACAATCAACATGATGAGGGTTACGATGTTTCTTAATATAAGAATTACCCAGTTTTCTCAACTATTTTTAGTCAAAATTTATTATAATTAGTAAAAAAATATAAGTTAAGTCAATAAAATTATCCGTCGAAATTTTTAAAAATAATGTTAAAAAATGCTAAAAGTATTTTATAATAATGCTAAATAAAATGCCAAGTGCTAAATGAAAATGTTGCAGATAAATACAAATATTTAATGCCAAATTTAACTGCAAAAATGCCAAAGTGGCCACACTGATTACAAATCTTATTTACACTTAAAAGAAAAAATCAATCCATCCGTACTCAAATCAATCCGAAGCTGTATCAATAGTACGGTGAGCACGGATTTTCTTAAATCAAGTACAGAAAGATTGATTCAAGTACGGATTATTCAATCGCGAAATACTCAACTTAACCATATTCCGAATTCGTACTTTTAATAACCCGAAAATGAGATTGATTAAAGTAGACCTAAGTTTGAATCAATCTCAAAATGCACTTTGTTCAAGAATTATAAGGTTGATTTAATCCCGAATTCGTACTTAAAATAATCCGAAAATGAGATTGATTTAACTGAAACTGAGATTGAATCAATCTCAAAATGTGCTTGATTCAAGTGTTTTAAAGTGGATTTAATCCCGAATTCGTACTTGAAATAAATCAAAAGTGAAATTAAAAGAAGAATATTATTATGATTGATTAACTTACCCGTTTTACACCTTACAGAGTTCCAATTATAAAACACCAGCATCATGTAGAGCTGCCAAACAATCGGTGGTACCATCGATAGTTTTATTTTTAGCTGACTATCTATAGTTTTTTTCGCTATCGATAACTATCGGAAAATTTTAAAAGTTACTATAAAGTTGATTAGATGTTAACGAAACTTTTTTAGCAACTCATTTGACCCAAGTTTTTTTCAGTGCATAAACTTTTTTAATTTTGTGGCAAAAAAAACTAAAAATTACTTAAATCGACTTAACCGAAATATGAGCTAATGGCACCTAAACGTTCAAAACAACACACGAGCAAAGTTTCAATAATTTTGTAACAAAATGACTTGGCGTATCTTTTTTTAATGTAAGCAATGAATGCCAGCCAGAGTTTTTAGATATGGTGTCTTAAACCTTCTTGTAATTTTTTTTTCTTAAGCCTAGTACTCTGTTCGAACTTGCGAAAAATGTTGAGCAACATTGATTATTTCGCACGAAAATTTTGACATGTATCAATATTATCTATCTCGCGATTTCTCAAAACTCAACGTTTTTATTAGTTGCAAGTACACAACATTGTTTTGCAAAGGTAAAAAAAAACATGAGGTATGTTCAAGGCGAATTCAACTACAGGTGGTGTCGAAACGCCATCTGATTTTGACAGTTTTAGCCAATTTGTTTTGATTAAGTGTTTTGTTAGGAATGAACAAGGCGAATTCAGCTACGGGTGGTGTCGATACTACAACAATCCAAAAACAACAGAAACAACACAGGGTTTGTTGCATTGCATTGTTAGTGTTTACTGTCCAAAATGTCAACCATTCCTAACAAAACACTAACATATCAAAACAAAGTAGCTCGAACTGTCAAAATCAGATGGCGTTTCGACACCACCTGTAGTGGAATTCGCCTTGGGAATGAATGACATTTTGGACCGTAAACACTAACAATGCAAGTCAAAATCCCATATGTTGCTTTTCGATTGTTGTAGTTCCGACACCACCTGTAGTTGAATTCGCCTTTAGGTGTGTTCATTTACTTTAATTTTTCTCCCAGTTACGTTGCCTTTACACATGCAAGTAGTGGCATGCCACTGTTCTATACATATTATCAACGAAAAAGTGTTCGAAATAGTCGAATCTCATGCCATTTGCTTTTCTGTTTACACATGCCACTGCCAGTTCATTTTCAAAATGTCGTCGAAGCGTCAACTTGAGATAATTTGTTTACATCTCAAATTAAAAAAAAAAGTACCAGAAAACAAAAAAGAGTTGCCGACTTCATCACATAGTTTTAGTTTTGGGGAAATAGTTTACATTGATTTATATTAGCATTATTTTAGCAAAATTAATGCTCTATAAATAGGAAACTTACTGATTTTAACGCCCGTTACCACAAATTAATCATAAAAATGCATTTAACAGTTAAAACTTTAATTACAGTTCGACAACAATCCAGTCGATTTGCATTTAATATTGAACAGGGTAACATTGCTAATCGTTTTGACATTTAGTGGCATGCAAGTGCCAAATTTTCACTCGCATGCAATTTTTGCTGCCACTGGAGCTGCCATTGCGAAAAATGTGAGTGTAGTAGTAAAAAATCGTGAGTGTATTGAGTTTTTCGAACTGGCAGAGGCATGTGTAAATGCTGGGTTATTTAAAAAAAAAAATGGAAAAGTAAATGAATACTTTACCAGCAAAAACTAGCAGTTTAGGCATATTGACACTATTAAGCTGTAAGATACGATATTATTTCTTAATAAATTCAATTATTTTGGACTTTTTGCTTAAGAATATTGTTCCTTAATTTTGGAAAAAAAAAATATTTTATGTTAGTGAAAAAATTTTAATTTAAAAATTATGAAAATTATTTTTGTTTTGTAAACAAAAACATGAAACAGGTGGTGGAATATTTCTTGCTATTAAAATTTTTACTATCAGTAATTTTCAAAAAAAAAATTTGTCTCTCAAATTTTTATGTTCGTTTTTCACTCTCTCGTTGCCAGTTTTTCGGGTACGTTTACCTATGTTTTTTTTAATTGGAATTAAAAAAACAAAAACGATATTATTTTTATAATTTCCCAAATCAAAAACCTTTAATTTTATTATTAATTTTAGTAATTTTCTACATTTTTCTTTGTAAAATGCTTGTTATAAAAACCACTCCACAAATACAAAATAAAAAATTACAAAAAATGATAAGCTGTTGCTTAAAATTCCGTGCAAAATAGCATGAGCTGCTCTTGTTTCGCACGGAAAATAAAAATGTTAGAAACATTTCGAAAGTTTTTCGTAATATAAATTGAGTACAACTCTATCAACATTTTTTCGTTATTTCACAAAAAAAATTTATATAGTGAGTTCGACAACATTTCGCACGAAATACTGAACAGAGTACCAGGTTTTAACGAAAAATCTTAAAAATATTAATGGGGCTATTTTGTAAAACACTTAGGGGCTTATTTTCTAAATCACTTCACCTTGCGTTGAGAAACATTTTTCAAGCGAGGTGAAGTGTTTTAGAAAATAACCACCTTAAGCTCCCTTGAAAAATATTTTTATACAAACTTTTATATGAAAAAATTTTCAACGCAAGGTGAATGGATTTACATAATAACCTTCTAAATTTCTTGATTTAAGGTTAATATATTTCAGTCGAAGATAAACAAAAACTGACAACACTGCTGCCATATAAATGTCTCTATAGCTATGTTCACATTATGTGTATTTGTCATGTGGAATGTCACTTTTCTACGCACATGTAATTTCATGTGTATGCCAAAATTTGAGTACATAATACATAAGGTTTATAATTTTCATGTTCAAATTGTGGTATGAAAAGTACATTTGATATAATTTATTAAGAAAAACAATCTTAAAACAACTTAGTGGTTATATGTATGTGACAAAAATTAATAATTATTTATTTAAGTATTTTTTATTATTCATTTACTATTATTATTTATATTTGATAAAATTTCAATTAATGTTTGCCGCCACAAACAATTTTGTTAATACGAACCAGCTGATGTCAGATGCTTTGTCACTTGAAAATAGAACTCGTCTTAAATCAAAAATGGCATATGAACTGTACACAGAGAAATAACATATCGATGCCTTACTTTCTCAACCTCGTATCTTAAAAAAAATACGGTTTTTCATATAAAACGATTGTTTTTTTGTGTTCTATTACTGCAACAACTTATTATTTCAATACTTTGTCTCAATTCTGTAAATATTAATAAATTATTGAAATAATAAGTTTTTGCAGTAATAGAACACAAAAAAAACAATCGTTTTATATGAAAAAGTCCAAACTGTATTTTTTTAAGATACGAGGTTGAGAAAGTAAGCCATCGATATGATATTGGTTGGAGGTGTGATATGTACAAATTTAACATGTGAAAAAGTGACAATCCACATTGAAAATACACATAATGCGAATATAGCTTATTTTGTACCTGTAAAACTCGTTTTGTAAATGCTGTTTTAAAACTTTTTCGTTGGTAACCACCTTCATTCCCTATCCTGGGCAGAAGTGGCACATAAAAAACATTTCGATACTATCGATAGTTTTTAAGCCAACTATCGAAACTATCGATTGCATCATGCCCGATATGATTTTTACTTTAAAAACTTAATGTACATATTTAACTAAAAATATAAACTAAATGAGAGCTCTTACTTTAAATTTTACTTTTTAAAGTTTAAAAAGTAAAATTGATTAAGATTTAAACATAAAAATAATGTGTTTTCTTCTTGTTCTGTTGTTTTTGTTGTTTCTACACGCAACAAGCACATCGTTTTTTAGATACTTGTGTGGTGTTGTAGTGGTAACAACAAATTTTGATAAGTTATAAAAGATTCAAACGCTCATTTTGTAATTTTACTCTCAGGGTGGCACTACGAACGAAAAGTTAAATTGTTTTTGTACTTGGTTTAAGAATTTTAAACTTGTTTTAATAAATTCCGGGATTGATTTTTGAAAGTTATCCCATTTAGGATTGTTTTGAGTACGTTTTAGTGTTATTAAAAGGCTTAATTTATAGCGAGTGTTGTTCTTTCTGTGTATATTTACGAAATATTCGTAACATTAACGTCTACAGAAGAACAGTAAACAATTTTAATGTACAAGCTTCTAAGAAAAAAAAAAATCAAAATTCCTATGAATTGTTCTGTTGTTTGATGCAAATAAATTGACTTATAGGTATCATGTATTTACAACTCGATAGCCTAAAACTAAAATGCACAAATATATTTTTATTTTGCAATAAAACATCAGACACTTTCCTCTTAAATTCTTTCGCGCAAATAAAAAATATCAACGAAATGGTAATCAAATTTGGTAGTGCATGTTTTTTTTTTATTTCGCAATATATTACATAAGTGTACATAAATGTTTTTGCAGTATACCCACGGACATTGTAGTGTTGGCAATTAAATTTGACAGTTGATTTCATAAATATTTTCAGGTGTTTTGCTCGAGGATGACCCGATGTAAAATTTCTTTCTACCAGGGCTGTGGAGTCGGAGTTGAGGTTTTTCTACCGGAGTCGGAGTACCCAAACAAATTTGCGACTCCGACTGCAAATTTTTTGGCATAACAAATTTTACAAAAATTTCTCAAATAAAAATGTTGCAATGTTTAAAATGTTGATTCGAAATTTTTAAAGAATAATTTGCTTGCTATATTAAACCATTTAAAAGGTACTACCTTAAAAAAAAGTTTAAAGTCAAATAAGGACCAGTCTCATACACATTTAGCATCAATGTAAAAGGAGGAGTCGGAGTTGGAGTCGGACTTAAAAAATTTCAGCGGTTGGAGTCGGCGTTAGAACTATTTGACGACTCCCCAGCCCTGTTTTATACGTTTGAGTGGACAAGTAAATAAATAAAATTAAAAAAGTCTTGAAAAATAAGTTTGACTGTGATAAAGACTGAACAAAATGACAAATAAGAACTCAGTGTTCGAAAAGAAAAACTTGGCCGTCAAAAATGAATGAAAAATAGATCTCAAAGTAAAATTACACATTAAGCTAATTACACATGCAAGCAGAAATAACATAAAATTTGTATTTTCAATCCGATTGGCAACTCTGGTTCGTAAGCAATTTTATATGTTACATATACATCCATAAACGCATGCATGTGTCTACGTTGGCAAAATTAACAATTTGTAAAACAAAAAAATTAAGAGAAATAAACACGAAAATTTATTATTTATTAAGTTTGAAATATTTTGTATTATTTTGCTTGTTAATCTTTTTACCTCTTTCTGTAAATTGTTCCCCTTCCATCTTTTCAGACTCGTTTGTTAGAAGATGCATCCCTTTTATGCAATTCATGGTCAGCACGCCAGAATGTAAGTTAAGATAAAAATGTTTTCTTTTTCTAAACTATAAATAAAAAAACAAACAAAAGAAGCTTTTACTCTTGTTTTTTTTTTGCTATTTGCTGCTGATGTTTTAAGCAGAACTCATTATAAATTAATGTTGAAAACGTACAAATATGTACATAAATATATATATGCATGTTTGAATGTGTATGTTGTACTAATAAACAAATATAGATACATATGTACATACATATGTTTGTACGAATACCACCCTATATATACATACATATGTATATCTTTTTATGCATATAGATACTCGTACATATGCATATGGATATAAGTATGTATTTACATATACATATATTGTTCAAGTTACTTGTGTCAACACATGTAATAATATATCGTATTCTATAAATAATGTATGTTATACAAGTAAATAAACATGTATATAAACATGTATTTGCAATATTAAATAAACGCTTCTTTTTTTTATTTAAGAATTATTAAAGCTTTTGATAAAAATTTTAAGGCGGAAAAATTCCAAGTCAAAAAAATTTCTTGAAACTCGAATAAAGTTAAAGAAAAAAAAAGGTAAGAAAGTATAGTCGGCTAAACCTGACCGTTATCTATAACCTATTAGGGATAAATGGAAAATAATGGGCCCGCCAAAACAAATTTATTTTAAAAAGTTAAGATTCATAAAAGAGTTCTTTGATCCGAATATTTTCCAAATATCAACATCTACATCCGTTTTGTTTGACTTAAAAAGATTTTGGAGAAGGGCCAATGTGCAAAATGTTGTCATTAAATAGAAGTTTTTCGTTACTAAATTTTATATCAATACCAATTTTTAAGGAAGTTATGTGGACCAATATATGGATCATTTTCAATAAAACTAGGTAAGATGATTTATATTTCAAAAAGATAAGTGTCGACCAAATTCAGTCTACAAACCAACAAAATAAGATGGGTTGTGGGCACAAAGACTCTATTCAGGAAGGAAGTTTGTATATGGGATATGTGAAGTTATGAACCGATTATCACCATTTTCAATAAGCCTACATGGACAGCCTGCCTCGGCAAAGTTTGGCTTTTTGGAAAAGCCTGAGTTAAATAAATATAGTTTATTACGATTCGAACGTAAAAGTTACCTCATGTTAGTTAACATTAAGCTAATATCAGGGCTGCCAGGTAATTTTTTCCTTGTCCCCAAAAAATATAAGATAAATTCCCAAAAATCTGTTACGGTCGTAGTGGTCGCGGTTTTTTTTTTAATATAATAAATTCTGCGATACGTTTTTCGGGTGGCCAGGTTGTTGGCTGTGCTGGCATGCTGGCGTTTAACACGGCTCGGGCTCGCTGTTTTGGCGTGTAGTTCTTGCCAACCAACTAGCCTCGCCACCCGAAAAACGCATCGCAGAATTTATTATATTAAAAAAAAAAAAAAAAAAAAAAACTGCGACTCCTACGACCGCAACAAAATGGCGCCCAACGTAGTGCACAAACCCACAGCCCTGAGATTAAGAGTCTCATGCTCTACCGACTGACTTAGCCGGGCTCTTACAAAGCCAATATTTTTTGTTGGTTTTTTCTGACGAAATTTAAAATTTTTTTTTTAAAAATAATAAGAATGAATGAATAAAATATATTGAAGATATTATGTACTTGTACATTGAATATTTTTAAAGGAAAACACTTACTTAAAATTGAATAATTCAAAAACTTCTGTTCCACCATCAACGTTAAACGTTAAACGTTTGAGCATTATATTTTTGCATCATTTCCTTAGTTGGAATACAATTTTGGCAACATATATTGTTGATATTGAGGTAGCTGTTTATCTTAGTAGTGCCTCTAAAAGTTCGTACTGCATTTTATTACGAAGATTTCATCATTACGTCGGTCGCGCTCGTTGAAGATAGACGTGTTCTCTAAGCTCGGCATACGGTTTATTTTTTATAATAAATTTAAAAAAAAAAAAATATAAGAAAAAGAAAAAAAATAAATGTATGTACATACATACATACTTAAACATACATATTTTGAGCAAAAATATTTTTTGTTTTTCTTCTCGGTGTTGATAAACAATAAATAATAAGAAGAGCACAACTGTAAACAGTAAAGTAAAAAAAAAAAATTCTTATGAGTGCAAATAATGTAAAAAAAATAAAACAGAATGATAAAAACGCATATATCACAGTGAGTGTTAACGAAACAAATGCAGAAATAAAAAAAAATCGATGATAGCAAATTCGTAACGGCTAAACCTTTTACTCGCACGCGATCCCTCTCACTATCTGTATTTAATAATACGGTAGATACACTAACAAATATAAATCCTGCAAGCGTTGCCTCAACGGCAAACACAATTTTATTAATTGATGAAAGGTTACCCCCAAAGCAGGCATAAAAGTCAAAAGCCTCAAGTACAAGTTGGTATTGATAGGTACATAACAGTGCTTAAACGGTGTCGCAGCCCAACCTCTTCTGCAGTTGCTTCGCTCCCAAAAGTTTTAAAAGAGGGTACAGCTGATATAATAAGTTTACAAAATCGTTTTGCAATTTTGGAGAAATCCTCGGAAGCACAAAACATTATCAAATCTTCTAAGCCACCCCGATATATCCTAAAGAGCAAAACTCAAATGAGTTAATAAAGAATTGGATCTCGGTAATAGTAGAAAATTCTTTTTATAAAGCTGCAATAAAGCCTGGTAATATAAATGAGACAAAAATACAAGTTAATCGTGAAGACGATTTTCGTAAAGTAATAACTAAATAAGAAGCACTAAACAAAACTTTTATACATACCAACTGAAGAGCAGTAAAGGTCTTCAGGTAGTAATTAAGGGCATTGACCCAGATGAGATAAAAACGTTTTTAGAAGAGAAGGGCTTCAAAAAAAAAAAAAATGTAATAATTATTAAAAATAGAGAAAAAATCCCCAGCCACTATTTCGAGTGGAGTTCGAACCCGGCGACGTTAAGCTTAAAAAACGAAACGCATCCCATTTACAGTCCGAAATATATCCTGTATAGGAAAATAACGATAGAGGAGCCGCACAAAAGGAATGGTCCCGTGCAATGTTTAAACTACCAAGAATTTGGTCACCCTAAGGCATACTGCCTTTTAACCCCTGTTTGCGTTGTATGTGGAGAATTGCATGGTACAGCTTTTTGCGATAGGTCTAAAAATTACCCCAATGTAAAAAATGAAGCAAACTGTGGTGGTAATCACACTGCCAACTATAGAGGATGCCCTGTATACTCTATCGTCAAGCGCTCGGTTGGACCGAAACCTAATCCCCTAATGACATTCAGGTACAGCAGCCTTGTAATAACAGAACATCCTACGCTCACGTCCTAAAATCAAACCATATGCCAATGCAAGGTGATTTGCTAAATAATGATGAGACTCCTGTTTCTAATTTAAGTCGTCTAGAAAAAACCATGGAAACACTAGTGCAAACAGTAACTAACTTTACGAACACAATGGGTAATATGATGCAGGAAATGTTAAGAATGCAATCGATGTTGTTGCAAGCTGTACTAAACAAGCCATGAACTGTTTAAAAATTTGTTTTTGCAACGTCATGCGCCAATATAAAAATGAACTAGAATTCTTTCATAATAATAAACAAATCGATGTTATGATGGTTTCTGAAACTCATCTGACCTCAAGATATACGTTTTAAATCAATGGGTATATATTATAGGAAACCAAGGACTCTCGAGACAGAGCTTGCGGAGGTTCTGCCATTTAGATAAAAGCCCAAATCAAACACTACTTAATGTGTGATCATCGTGAAGATTATCTGCAAGCAACATTTGTGTTGATGAGCTAAACCGAAACTTAGTTATTTCATCTTTATACTCTCCACATAGGGTTTCAATATCAGAATGCCAATATTATAAATACTACAATTCATTAGGACCCTGTTTCCTGGCGATTATAATGCTAAACACACTTTCCGGGGGTCACGACTTATAACACCAAAGGGTCATTTTTTGTTTAATACAATCTCGTAAATTAATTTAAATATGGTAGCGAGCGGACAGCTAACTTATTGGCCTACTGATTATCAACAAACTCCAGGGGGTTACTCTCTATTGCGATGCGAAAGCAAATTCGATGCGAATCGTAAATGCGTTAAGAGTATAATTTGGAACTCTGAAACTCTTTCGCAAACAGTTTTGCGATTTTTGTTTTAATGTATACAACACTGAATAACATTGATATTATGAACTGTCAAAATAAAAAAAAATAAATTACATTTCAAAACAAACTTAAAGCTTTTGTGAGTTATTTTATAAATATTATAAACAAAATTGTAAAAAAAGGAAATTTGTGTAAAGTAAAACTGTGATGGATTCCGTAGCGATATGGATGGAAGACGAAAACGAACCTGTTGCACGAATTACAAAAAGAATCTTATGAAGTAGGTGCGATATATTCTCATTAAGTGACCGCGTGTAAGAATCAAATAATTTGTTGTGGAAAATGTTGTAAAGAATGTTTTTTTTTTAGTCTTGTACAAAATTTTCGTCATAGTTTGCTTATGTTTTAAATAGTATACAACGTGAGCAAAAAGTTGCAAGGCGATCGACATCGATTTTAAATATGGTAAAATTAGGCGCTGCATTAAAATTACTGGGACAAGGCGGATATCAACACCAAATTAGGCAAGACCATTTTTTAGGGTTATCTCAACAATCAATGTCTCGTGGCTTAATAGAAGTCTGCACGGCGATTGAGAAAATACTCTGTGAAAAGCATATAAGTTTTGATATGTCCGCGAAAAAAGAGCAAGATGCAAATAGAGCCTTTTACCACACATGTGGCATTCCTGGCGTGATTGGTGCAGTGGATGCACTTGTATCCAAATGGTTAGACCGGTTAGAAGTGAACATTTATACTTTAACCGAAAATTGAAACACAGTATGAAGGCTATGGCTGTGCGTGACTATTTTTATATATTTTGCTTCTTTAATTTAATTTTGATTGTTCTTTTTCAGATATGTGATCACCAAATGTTCATAAGATTTGTTGATTGCTGAAACGGTGGTGCATGTCATGATTCACATGTGTGGAGCCTTTCTAGCGCAAAACAAAAGCTTAAAGAACGTTTTGAAAGAGGAAAAAAGAGCTTTTGGATTATTGGTAAATTATTTCAAATATTTTATAGAAAAATATTTATTGAATTTTCTCAAAGGCGATTCAGGTTATCCTTTGGAACCCTGGCTGCTAACCCCGTATAGAAACGCCAGAGAAAACACTGCACGATCATACTTTAATGACAGATTTAGCAAAGGGCGTTCCATAATTGAAAGAGTTTTTGGTGTTTTAAAGAGTAGATTTCGGTGTCTATTAGCAGCTAGGGAATTACATTACTCACCAGAAAGAGTCGTACAAATAATGAATGTTTGCTGTGCTCTTCATAATATTTCTTTGGACTTCAACGCACCACTATTCGAGGTACCTGAAAGGGACATCTCAGGCGAAATTGAGTTTGCAATTCATGACAATGAGGTCAATAATGATCATTTGCATATTGCGACACAAATACGCAATGAAATTAAAAACAATTTGAGTTTCAGATCATAAAATTCAATTTTATTTACTTTTATATTAAATATCATTTTAAAAATAAAAATGGCACTTCTTTGGCATCAAAAATGTTTACATAAGTACATTTGTACATATTTTTTTAATCGAATAGATATGTACGTGTATGTTAATAATAATGTTAAAAATTAAAAAACAAAACAAGTCACTCATGTGCACAACAAAGATCTTATAATAAAAAAATTCATAAAAGCATAAATATTTATGTACATTATCACATCCTTTTTCAGTCTCCAATTCTAATATTTTTCTCTTTAATTCTAATTTTTCTAGTTTGATTTTTTGATTTTGAATATTGCGCTCTTTTTTAAATTTAAAATTTTCCTTGCAAAGTGCAAGCTTTTCTTTTTTTAGTTCGTGTGCTTTCCGAGCATACCTCGCTAAGTCTTTTAAATCGTTCCGTATCTCCCTAAGTTCTAAAACCGAATCAGTTTGATATCATGCTTGCTGTTCTACCTGCGTTTTAAGAAGATTCTCCCGGTCATTTATGGCTGATAGTCTCTTTCGTTTAGCGGTGAGAAAGTCTTCATTAAGTTTTTGATTTTTATTTTGCGGCGAATCCAAAATTTCCCCGGACAATCACTGCTCACTAACGTTACATGGCTAGTGTTACAACCGCTTGTACCAAAACAAGACGTCGTTGGTAGGCCGCTTACAGCTTCTTCCATATGAAGAAGATTACTAATTTCTTCCTCAATGGAAGAAAGTGGGCAAAATTGTGATGGACCACCACCCGTACCACTAATGCTGTGCACATAGATAAGTATGTATACATTATTAGCTTAATATTAAGCTAATACCTTTTTCCAACCGGCTATATCCCTTACAGGTGGTCCATTAGCGTTGAGGTCATCGGACAATTTCGTCTACAAGTTATTTGTGGTTTGTTTTGCATTTGCTGCCTGTAAATGCCCCTTCGCCAAATCACTATGTTGCTCCATGAATTCAACTAGAATTTCAAATTGCCGCTGTTTTGTCAACTGTTTCTTTACTTTATCCCTAAAAATAACAAATTAAATATCAAAAGTAAAAAATTTTAAGTATGAACTTACATGTTTTTCTTCCCTTGCGTTTGCTCTTTGGTTGTCGCAAGTATTTGTGTGAATAAAATATTTTTGACATGCGCTAACGTATTACAGAGTGCGGTGCTACCAGACTTGCGAAAGAGAAAAATAATAGATGCGAAAGCCAAACGTACAATCGCATTAAAGAGTATTAATTGTTCATTTTCGCTCAGATTTTCTTACGCATCGTAAGACAGAGTAACCCGCCAGATGTCATCGATTTTGGCTTTAACCACGCCATACAAACGATTCAAGTGGAAGCGTCCTTAGAATTGTCTTCCGATCACACAACTACAATTGTTACTATAATGAATCCAAATAGAATTGTATCTGCGTCTGTTTACTTATTGACATAAGCCACACAAATAAATTGGTTAAAATATAAAAAAAATCTTAGTTCCCATTGCACAGAAAATATTCCGCTTAGTACACCAGAGAACGTGGATCTCGCTATTGTTAATTTTGACAGTTATCTCAAACAAGCTGTGCAACATTCCAGCATAACCCTCAAAAAAACCAAAAACAATAACATACATATATTCTACAGATGTCGAGCGTCAATTGACTAAAAAGGGACAGTTCGATGAGAGTGGCAATTGCACAGATCTCCCAAACTTAAGACTTTATTAACAGAGTGCACAAAAAGGCTTAGAAAGTTACTGTAGTCTCAGAAAACGTCTTCCCTGAAAAAATATCTTTAGGAACTTGATGCAACTCCACAATCAGACTATTCATTATGGCGTGCAGCTAGAAATCTCAATAGACCAGCTATCTCTAAGCCACCATTAAGAAACTTGAATGGATGTTGGGCAAAAAATGATATTGAAATAGGAAATCTGTTTGTTAATCATCTAAAAAATGTATTAACCCTCAATATATCACACGATATAGCAGTCGAGTTACCGCCTGTGAATGTTAGAGCAGCTATTCCCCTAAGGTTCGAGTTTAGAGAAATCGAAAAGGCTATTTGTAATTTAAACTTCTAGAAGGCACACGGTATTGATAAGATCAGTAATAAAATGCTTTTGGAGCTACCAAGTATAGCAAAGAAAATTATTCTTTTTATTTTTAATGATATTTTCCGCCTTCAATACTACCCTCACGAAGGGAAGGTTTCCTTAGTAACCATGATACCAAAGACAGGAAAGGATCACACAAAAGTTGAGTCATACAGGCCTATTAGCTTATTATCTAATATTTAAAAGCTATTTGAGAAACTTCTAGTGTCTAAATTAACGCCGATTTTAAATGAAAATAGATGTATTCCAAACCATCAATTCAGTTTTAGAAGAAAGCACAGCACAATTGAACAAACTCATCGAATAATAAATGTCATAAGAAATGTCGCAAGCTTTTGATAAAGTCTGGCATGAAGGTTTATTATACCAAAAGTTGCGGCAAAACCTACCGGCAAACACACACAAGCTGTTTTTTTTTTTTTGTTTATTAAATAAGGCATTTTTTTAGTTCTCCACGGCCAATAAACGCTGAAGCACCACAAGGCGTCATCCAAGGCCCTCTATTATACTTAATGTATACTTCGGACATGCCAAAAAACAGCTCACCCATACCTCAACGTTTGCGGACGATACAGCTTCTCTAAGCGTACACGCAAACTGTCATGAAGCATCTCGTTACTTACAGGATCATATATTTGAACTGGATAGGTGGTTAAAACAATGGAGGATATGGATCAATGAGCAAAAATGCACACATATAACATTCACATTGCGCCGGGAAACATGACCCCCTATTAAAATAAATAATCAAACAATACCCCAACACTCGCATGTAAAATATCTCGGTATGCATCTAGATCGGCGTTTAACGTGGAAATGGCATATAGAAGCTAAATTAACTTAAATGAAACTAAAGAAATTCAAATTAATGGACTTATTGGAGAGATCCTGTTCTTAGTCTTGATTGCAAACTTCAACTTTACAACTCTATCTTAAAGCCAATTTGGTGCTACGGTATTTAGTTATGAGGCACTGCCTCGACTTCTAACATCGAAAAAATTCAAAGGCGCCAAAACAAACTTCTAAGAATAATCACAGCTGCTACCTGGTACGTCAAATGATAATGAAGTATGCAGTAACATACTTAAAAAGGCTGGATGCACCCAAATCCATTAGCTCGAAATATGTTGAATTATGGCGGCCACACTCGCTTAAGAAGAAGGAACACTGCAGCACTCACCCAATCAGATGACCAATAAACACCTACATATGTGAACAGAAACCGTGATGACGAAATTTTTTGCCTGGCACTGGACATAAAGCAAATTTTAGGATAAGATTTGATTAATTACACTGTGCAAGAAATTGACACTTTTTTCGTGACAAGCTGGACACCTAGCGTTTTAACATAATTCGGGTACGCTGAATCCAGTGGTGCCCGCGGTTTTTTAAGATTGACTCTGGTTTTCGAGATATACCGTTATTTCGAAAATGGAGGAGGTTGCACAACATATGTTCGCGTAACTGAAAAACCCTTTAGCTAATTGAAAAAACTTAAAAAACCGAAATTCCGCAATAAAATTTCTTTAAGAAAAGTAAATCTTCTTTCTAATATCCGCAGTCGTTTTAGAAACATAATTTTTTTTTTTTTTGGAAAAATAAATAATTTTTTTAACAAAATTTCGAATTTTTTTTTTTTAAAAATTTATAAAAAATTGGAAAATGCAGCTATGCTTTTAATTTTTTGCAAACGTATAAAAAACGTATAAAATTCCAAACAAAACAAGCCATAAATGATTAAAATCTGTTTGCAACTTTTGATTTTATTCACAAAAGTCGACAAATTTTAATTAATTTAAGAATTTCATAAAACGCAATATTTGTATGGGAGCCCCCTAAGGGATGGTGATAAGGGGAAAGTATAATTTGAGAAAATGTTAAGAACAAAAAACTAATGGAGGTCAGTCATACATTTTATCCCCCTAGGGGCGACTCCTGGGCATTTATGGGACTTTTTCTTCAATATATTTCTAGTCTGCATTGAACATTTTGTATGGAAGCCCCCTTAAGCAATGGAGACAGCGGGTGGGTATGTAAGAAATAAATAATTGAGATGAAAAATTAAGTGGGGTTGGTCATACATTTGACCCATCCAGGGGCATCCTAGGCGCTGCAGGGGCCAAATTTAAGAATTTCATTAAACGGCCATATTTGTATGGGAGCCCTCCTAGGGGTGGAGATATATTGCAACTATGTAATATCTTCTATATTCAACTTTAGAGAGAAGAATGAAATTAGCTCTGTTCCAGATGCATAACGAAACAGGCCGAACTTGCACAAAGTTACCCAAAAGCGTTCTACATAACAATTTTTGTGCAATTAAGAGAGTAATTGAGAGAGTATTTTTTTTAATTTCCTGTACAAATTTGCACGAACTTTTTATTTGGGTACGTTCGGACAAGAATAAACAATCAGCTGTTTTTTTTAATTTGAAACTAAAAAATTAATCAGAAAATTTACAAACAAAAGAAAAAGTTTAGTTTTTATTAAAAAATATATTAGAAAGCTAAATGAAAAAATTAAAGTGGTAAATACATTATTGCATACATATTTCCCTTAAACTTTAACATAAAAGAAAACAATATATAAAAAATTACAATGATGCAAATGTTTTGGTTTTATAATGTTATGACTTTTAAGCGTCTTAAATCATTAAAATAGATCTTAATTTGAAAAGTAAGCATCATTAGTATTTGAAGAAGTGCAAAAATGGTTTTTTCCGCTCCAGCAATTTTGGGTAGTTTTGGCAAATTCAGAGAGTAATTTTCATTTTACTCTCATTACTCCGAACTTGCCCGAGATCTTGTGGAACACACCTATTTTTAGATGCTAGAAATTCAAATTTGAGTTATGACTCTATTGCATCAAAGGGCCGATATGGAGAATGTGCCAATGCAGAAAATTTATTTTCAATAAAAGTTTGACGTAAAATTTTTTAAATGCGATTTTTTTTGCCATTTACTATACAAAACAAAAGAACAAATATTCAAATTTATGCTATTCCAAAGAAATATACATGCATTATTACCACACTTTTACTTTGCGGTAGGAATTTTGGAAAATCCTCAGTTACCGATTAAAAAATTCTTAGAATTAAGAAATAAAGTCGTAAATGCTCCACATCAAACTGGGTATTGTAAAAAATTTAATAAAAGCATTGAGCCCAGATGGTGTTGCTTTTACCGAATTGCGCCGAATTTTTCCACGATTAAGCGGCATGAAAGAAAAAGAAGGTATGAACTCTAACTACTTTATTAAATTAGATTTATATTTCATATCATAATGTTTTTATTTTACAGGTATTCTTAATGGACCGGACATTCGTCGTCTTATGAAGGACCATCAATTTGAGGTTGCATTGAATGATATCGAGCTATTGGCCTGGAAATGTGTGAAATCAGTAATAGAAAATGTATTAGGAAATCATCGGTCTGAAAACTGGCGAATTTTAATCAAAAATATGCTAACCGCATTTAGAAATTTAAACGTTAGAATGACATTGAAAATACATTTTTTGCATTACCAGGCCAAAAAATTTAATGAACAATTACCAGCCAAGTCTGATGAACATGGCGAGAGATTTCACCAAGTAACAGCCAGGCTCGAACACTGGTATAGCGGCAAACAACTTGATTCGCTATTAGGGGATATTTTTTGGAATCTGCAGGAGGAAGCAGAATAAATTTCTAAATAAAAACTTTAACTAGTTAACAACAAAAATAAATGTTTTGAAATTTTTAAGTTTGGTTAATATAAAAAAATAAAAAAATTTCATCTATTTTGAAAAAATCAAAAGTTGTAGACAGACTTTAATCACTTATAGCTTATTTTGTTTGGAACTTTGTTTTTTATACGCGTAGAACCCTAGCCTTAAATTTTGCACCTGCAGCGCCTGAGATACCCCTAGACGGGCCAAATGTATGACCAGCGCAACTTTATTTTTCATTCCCATCATTTGTTTCTAAGGGCTAGGATTCACTCCTAGGGGGATAAAATGTATGACCGACCTCCAATGTTTTTTGTTCTTAATATTTTCTTAAAATATAGTTGCAAAATATATCCACCCCTTAGGGGTTCCAATACAAATATGGCCGTTTATTGAAATTCTTAAATTTGGCCCCTGCAGCGCCTAGGATGCCCCTAGATGGGTCAATTGTATGACCGACCCCACTTTATTTTACATCTCAATCATTTATTTCTAACATACCCACCCGCTATCTTCATTCCTTAAGGGGCCATCCTTCAATGCAGACTAGAAATATATTGAAGAAAAAGTCCCATAAATGCCCAGGAGGGGGATAAAATGTATGACTGACCTCCATTAGTTTTTTGTTCTTAACATTTTCTCAAACTATACTTTCCCTTTATTACCATCCCTTAGGGGGGCTCCCATACAAATATTGCGTTTTATGAAATTCTTAAATTAATTAAAATTTGTCGACTTTTGTGAATAAAATCAAAAGTTGCAAACAGATTTTAATCATTTATAGCTTGTTTTCTTTGGAATTTCGTTTTCTATAAAAAAACGAAATGCAAAAAATTAAAAGCATATCTGCATTTTCCAATTTTTTATGAATTTTTAATAAACAAAAATTTCGAAATATTTATAAAAAACTTTATTTTTTTTTCAAAAAAAAAAAAATTATGTTTCAATAACTACTCATATTAGAAAAAAAGTTTTATTTTTCTTAAATGAAATTTAATGGCGGAATTTCGGTTTTTCAAAAAACTAAACCGTTTTTGAGTTACGCGAATATATGTTGTGCAACCTTCTCCATTTTCGAAACAACGGTATATCTCGAAAACCAGAGCCAATCTTAAAAAACCGCGGGCACCACTGGATTCAGCGTACCCGAATTATGTTAAAACGCCATGTGCCCGGCTTGTCTGTTTTTTCAACTAGCATAGTGTTATTGTTAGTTTATATGTAATATATAAAGATTCAATAAATAAATACTGAAAAAAAACCAAGATTTGTTTTAGCAAAGTTCTAGAGAGGAATTACAAGTAGAACAATATGCTGTTTTTGAACACAAATAAGCCAATTTATAAGAATTTAGAGCTTGTTCAATCGGTTTTAGCCATTCCTTAAATCAACAATAAAAATACATATATCTGTCATATATTTAATACTTCGATGCTTCATAAGTACTTACATTCTTTTTCCCAAACTTTATTATATTGTCTTTCATCTTTACTTATTTTGGGAAAAGACATTTTGCTTGAAAATTGTCTTTTAAAAAATCAAAAATTGTATGTGTTGTCAACGGTTTTAAATTATTTTTTTTTATTCTTCTTTTTTAAAACACTCACTCAAAAGAATAATAACAAAATTTAATTAAGTACCTTTTTTTACACATTCAACAAAAAAGGTAATCTTACTTATGACCCTTAATGCCGTATAAATTGTGGATAAGAATAGATAAAAGTTTTGGTACTTTTTTGATAAATAAGAGTAAATAAAAAAAAGGAAATATATAAAATATCTTTAAAATCCTTAAAAATCGCCGATTTTTTTTTAAATCCCCTAAAAAATCCCAAATGACTTTCTTTGTCCTTTTTGCTCGCATGAAATTCCCTAGTTTGGGGAGAAATCCCCAAGCATGGCTGCCCTGGCTTAGATAAACCCATTTTAATACAAAAGTCGTATATTTTTATTTTAGTTAAACACTTTTCTGTTGTTTTTCGGCATTTCTTGATCAATTTTTTTTGGAAATTTATAAAAAAAAAATTATTATTTAAATAATTTTAAAAATAAAGAACAAATTGCTATCTTCATATCTTCAGCACATTATTGGTTTGAACCGACGGCCTATTAAAAAACCAACAATCCATAATCCGGTAAAAATATTTGAGCTATTTTGAAAGCAGAAATTGCTGGATTACCGTGCGTTGGCAAATAAATGCTGGTACAGAAATACGTGGCATATATGAGAGTAGTCAAATGTGCAAAGAAACCGTTACAGCTGTCTCAGAAAAACAGTCAAATATTATCAAACATCTAATAGGGACTTTGTTACAATTTTTTTTTTTGCTGCAGGTTCGCCATGAACTGTATCATGTATGATGGGCGCATCTTTACAATGGAAGGTCTTGAATGGACACCAATTGAAACTTTTAGGCGAAACTGAAAAGAAATATCCATAAAAAGGGATAGGAACCAAGAAAGTCTAGGTTTTATCATTCAAATTAAATGATGTTATAGAAAATACACACAAAGCGTAGGGTGCCTCAAAATATAAAAAAAGTCAATCGATGTGGTTAGATATCAATTTGTAAAATATGCTAGGAGCACAACTGGGACGAACGAAAGTTTTTGGCCGCGAATATTCGTCCCCAAAAATAAAACACACACTATAAAAGCGTCAGCCGAAATTCGTCATACCGCGCACACTGGTTCTTATATTTGAGAACGCGGCCAAATTTCTTAGTCAATTTTTAAAGTTGAAATACTCATAACTTTTTTGACAGAATAAGTTTTGTGTATAAGATTATTTTGCCAACTATTAGCGGTTCAAAGCATTAAAGTCTGCGACCTTTAGAACTATTTAGGCCCTAATCATGCAAAACGCACCGCAACGCCAAAGAATAACATTGAAAGCACTAACAATGTCATAATTATTTTGTAATTTTGTTGTTGCTTTCTATAGAAATTCATGTACCGTTTTAAAATTCGCAACGTCCCAAGCTACGCAGCGTTTGAAATTAAAACGCAATGTGAATTTCTGTAGAAAGCAACAACAAAATTACAAAATATTTATGACATTGTTTGTGCTTTCAATGTTATTGTGATTAGGGCCTTAATCTTAATCGGCTCCGACCTTGTGAACTACAGCAAATTCTTTGACCGAAGGTAAGATATTCGGTTCAAATGTGGTAAAACGTTAAAGATTTTTCGGCGAGTAAAACGGTTCCGGCCACATTAATTATCTAGCACGACAGGTTACAAATTAATTTGAAAAAAGGTAAAAATTGCTTTTATGCCCTTTTATGGATTAATTGCGGGTGAACGAATACTGCAAAACGAATAGGCGACATAAATTGACAAACACGTGAGATTTCTAAGTAATTTAAAGTGAAAAGATTCAACATTAATAAATAGATGCAGCATAAATTACACAGTTTAAATACCTGAAAATTGTATCTTAATTTAAAAAAATTAAAGTAGCAGGTAAATGATAAAAAAAACTAGTACGCAGTTATATTTTACGTTGCTATATGCTACCTGTTAATTTATTGCCGGTATGTTATCCAGGAGGCTTATTCTCAATTGCGATGCGAAAATCAATGCGATGAGCAAATGAAATGCGATGCGAAAGAAAATTGGTATTCTATTAGACTTTCGCAATCGCATTCCCAATTTATTTCAAATCGTGGCAACGCTGCTCAAATAAACATCAGTGTCAACAAACGTCAAATTAAAAATAAATAAATTGTTTGTGTTTGGCTGTGAAAATTGTTTATAAAATTTATTTTGTACATTCAGTAAGAAAAAAAAAAAAAAAAATAATAAAAATGGATTCTGTGGCACTGTGGTTCGATGACGAAGAAAGGCATTAGCAAAATGAAAGGATACAGAGAAGATTGCTTAGAAGCAAATCCGATATTCTAAGCTTGGAAAAAGGTAATTTATTTTGATGCTTGCGAAAAATAAACGTTTACTTATGCAGAATATTACTTTTTTCAGCTTTATAAAAATTTTTAGATTAAATAAAGAAGCATTTGTATATGTCTTAAATAATATTAGCTCGAAATGCAATACTACGAAATCAAGTGCAATTCCGCCAATTATCAAATTAGCGGCTGCGTTAAAATTTATTGGTCAAGGTGGCTCCCAACGCCAAATTGGGCAAGATCATTTCCTCGGAATATCTCAGCCAGCTACGTCGCGATGTTTGGCGGAAGTGTGCATAGCAATTGAAAAGATTCTATGTCATAAGCATATTCAATTTGAAATGTCCGAAGACGAAAAGAAAGAAGCAAAAACTTTTTTTTTTAGAAAAAGTAATATCCTGCTGTGATTGGAATAGTAGATGGTACGACCCAGTGAAAATGTACATTTATATTTTAATAGGAAGCTTAAGCATAGCATGAATGCTATGGTTGTAAGTAATCTTTTGTTTTTTAAAGATAACATTTTTAATAATGGTTTATTTCAGATATATGATCATAAAATGATAATAAGAGCTGTCGATTGTAGGTATGGAGGGGAAAGTCACGATTCTCATGTGTGGAATCTCTCCAATGAAAGATAAATACTGAAAACAAAGTTCGACAGCGGAATGAACGGAACTTGGATCCTTGGTAAGTATTTTTTTTACTTTTACAATTTGGCAACTTTTAAGGCGACTCAGGCTGTACATTAGAACCATGGATCTTAACGCCATATCGAAACGCTGCAGAGGCTTATGCTGAAGCACTTTTCAATGAAAAGCTCAGCAAAGCCAGATCATTAATTGAAAGAGTGTTTGGTGTAATGAAAGGAAGATTTCGGAGTTTGCTAGCGGCCCGAGAGCTGCATTACGATCCACCAAAGGTGGTACGAATTATGAATGTTTGTTGCGCGTTGCACAATATTTGCTGCAAGTTTAACGTTGAACTGCCAACGGAGGAAATTGTGGACTACGAAGAAATGCCTCAATCGAATAATAATATACCAAACTCAAGCAATTATAATAGTAGTAGCAACAATTATACAAACATCGTTAGAAATATTAGAGATGAAATAAAATACAATATGATTTAAATATATGTAAATGTTTTATTTAAAAACCCCTTTTCATTATTAACCACTAGATAAAACAGTCTAATATTTCAAAACACAAAATCACTTCATTTATAAAAAAAACTTACAGGCTAATATAAAAAATAAAAACGCTCTTCATTGCATAACTCATCACTTGGCAGTTCGTTTCATATTAATATTAACTAATTGTATAACAAAAAAGAACAAAAATACTACATATAGGTACATATATCACATTAGTTTCATTTCTTGCTCTTCATTTAGCATAATTTTCTTTAACTCAAGTTTTTGTTTTAGCAAATTTCTGTTTTCGATTGCATTTTCTTCTTAAAATTCAAATTTTTGTCTTGCCAGATCCAATTATTTGTCTCTTATTTTGAAATACTTTCTCTGATATCGACTTAAACTTTTCAAATTTTCATTTATTTCCTTCAATGAAGCCATACATTTTTTTTTTTTGGTATGCAATTTGATTTTAAACTTGCTTTTTAAGCAGACTATCTCTATCACAGAAGCTTACTGCGCGTGAACGTTTTCTTGGATTACGTTCACAGCTTTGGGAACGTATGTACATTTGTTGCCACCTCCGAATCAACTATTACTTCCGTAGCTAATTCTTGTAACGGCACTTTGTCCAACTGTTCCATCACAGCCATGTCTTCACCATTATTTTCAAGATTGGAAGTAGTTGTTGCCCCGAAGGAAAGTGCGCCCGGTAATCCATTTACAGAATCCGTCATGTTTAACAATTTCACAACTTGCTCCTCTAAGGGAGACAGCGGATTATATCTTGATGGGCCACCGCCAGTGCCGCCAATGTCGGTTTTATTTCGTCTGAGCTTCTGTTTGGTGTGTACTTTAAAATCGGCCCAAACCTATTAAAATTAAAGTTGAAATCAAATATTTTTGAACTGGTTTATATATTTCATACTATTTTCTATCAAACAGCTTCTCTAATATGTGGTCCATTGATATTTAGTTCTTCAGTTGCTTGCTTCCCTGAATTAAATAATAAATATATGATGAATAAATAAATAACTATAATCTTTCACTTATATGTTTGTACTTTTAACTTACACATGGTTGTAAGTTAAAAAAAATTTAACATCGTCAGCATACATAAGAACATATGAAAATTTTATAACTCCAGGCAAATCATTTATAAAAAGGACGGTTTGGACCCTATTCGATAAATAAGAGTAAATCCACTTTAAGGTCAGATCTGTAAATCCTATTAATTACCAAAAGAAAATGATTGACTTTATAAAAGGCTTTGCTGAAATCAGTTTGTTTGCTTGATTCCTCATGAAAAATCCACGATTGATTGCCATTGTAAGTTGTAGAAGGATTGTTGAGGTAGAGCAGCCTTTTTTAAATCCGTGTTGATATGGATATATAATGTTTGAGACTTGATAATATTAATTTGATGTTATTAATTTTTCAAAAAGTTTAAATGTAGTACTAAGTTCTGCAATACCACGATAATTTTCAATATCAGATCTAGTGCCAGACTTAAACAATGGAACAATAAACGATTCCTTCTAAATTTGCGGAAAATACTCAAATTTAATTGATGTATTAAACAACACTGTTAAAGGGATAGATAAGGCTTCTGCACATGTTTTCAAAAAACTACTCGGAATATTATCAGAACCATATTTGTAAGAGAATTTAAGCTTTTACCATTTGCGACAGTTTGGTTATCGAAAAACGGTATTGATATAGCCTGATTTTCTGCTAACGAATGCGGATAACTACAAGTTTAAAAAATCGGCGAACATATTAATTTTATAAGTTACATCACTTGATTCATTTTGATTAAATTTCATCACTGCGGGATAACCAGTTGTTCTTTTTTTTGCATTAATAAAATTGTAGAATGATTTCGGATCATATTTTATATTATTCTTAATTTTATTTAAGTAAAGTGCATAGCATAATTTATTTACTCTCGTATATTCAGCTCGACTTACAGCACATCTTGAATAATCGACAGCAGATCCAGAAGGTCTGAATATTTTATCGTATTTATGTTTAGCCCGAGATAATTGCCTATTATTCCAAGTTGGGAAAGATTCGGATTTCATTCTATATTTCGGAATACATAAATCCATAAAGGCATAAAGTTTATTGTAAAGCACAGCAAATATGTGATCAATATCTGTATTTGTTTGAGAGGGATAGGATAAAATACTATTCCAATTTACATTTACGATTAATTCATTTAGTGCATGGTAGCTTGTTTGTTTAAATGCAAAAACTTTTTCATGAATGGCAGACGGTGGCAAATTGTGTTCAGATGGGAGGTTTATAGTTAACTCAATAGCAGGATTAAATCGATCTTCAGGAATAGTTACAGGGATTGTGCGTTTAACAAAACAGTCATCGCTACCTGTTACCAAAATTAAATCAAGTATTTTTGAAAAATCATTTTTTACTCAATTTATTTGAAAAAGACCCATGTGATGTTTATAAATCCTTTGAACTGTCACTAAGTTTAACCAGGACATAATATTTATCCTCAGGCAGATATTTCCCAGATAAAAAAGGCAAATTAAAGTCACCCATAACTATAAGGGTATCAGTTTCATTAGAAAATTGAGCGATATATTTAATAGCTTCACCATGTTGAATATAATTATTATGAATTATTTTTTTATTTATTCGTTTTAATTCAAGAATTGTTATGTTTTTTATGTTATTAGTTTTGTTTTTTACTAATAAACTCCAAATAATTTATGCATTTTTATGTATTGAAATTACTTGATTTATAAAAAAAATTATTAATCCGTTAACCGATAATAACAATATTAACCGATTAAACTAAAACCTCGGTTAATTAATCGAGTGATTAAACGATTAAAGCAAAAGCCCGATTAAATGAGTACTCTACTACAAACGCAAGATATAATTAATTTTAATTTAACCAGACTATGTTTCAGGATGGCGGCTGAAGGAGGGTATACAGCGAAAAACACAAATGTACCGTTATCTGATATGTGGCATGGTGGGAGAACTGAGCTCATATTTGGCTTTAGCGAACCAAAAACATAAGAATCATTTGAAATGTTTAAAAAAACTTTTTCAAGTAGACCTGTGTTATTGAACAATAATATTGCAAATTTAAACGAACAACCGTACTCATATTTTATTTTTATACTTTTTTCTTGGCAATTTGCGTTAGTTGCTGGGTGGTCTAAGCTGCTGCGTTAGACACGCTTTCTACTGGTTCTAAGTACAAATATATATATACATAGTATATATTTTGTTACTTAACTGCCTTTTCAATAACGTTTTTTGTTTATTTCCATTATAATTAACCTCGTGAGTTCTTTTAATTGCCAAGAAAAATGATTTAAACACAATGAATTATTTACAGAGCTTAATAATTTGATCTGGGGGCCAATTCTGGCTGTCGTAATCGAATACTTTTTCGATTCGAAAGCAACTGTATTTCTTATTCTTTCAGTCTATACTAAACGAACCTAAACCATTTATTTGAGAATTCACAACACTGCAAAAATAATTTCGATTCGTTAAGTATCGACTGAAAGAATTATAGATAAAACTGCTTTCGAAGCGAAAAAGTATACGATCCCCACTGCCAAAATAGGCACCCTGAACACTTTAACGTTTATACTAATACTGACTGCAATGCCAACCTTCGCGAGTATATGTACTCTTGTCTCCGGTTTGTAGATGGATCTAGATTATTGGAGTCTTAAATTCTGTTATACTTTTCACTCTTAACGTCTATTATGTTAGTGCTGGTTCACACTCTTCAAGTCTTATCCGTGAAGTCTTGAGTTTTTAGGAGAGAGGAAAATAAATTAGATTCTTTTTCCCTCTTCGCCCAAAAGCTTAAAAGGGTATGTACACGGTCAAAATGCTTGTCATGCCGGCGAATTCTCGTGTACGTGAGCTGGACATAATATTCGCCGTCATATCTAAGTTTTTTAATTTTCCATCCAGTATCGTCGGATGGAAATGTCACACATACAACCACATTTTCACTAATACTACCATAGCGCTTGATGAGAAATGCTGGACCGCGTACAGACCCCTTAAGACTTGATGGCTAAAACTTGAAGAGTGCGAACTAGCACTTAATTAAAATTATGCAACTATAGTTATCTATCTTAATATTGTGCTTATATCTAATATTGAAGGTTCATTTTAATTTAACTTTTATACATCATCAGATAATTGTTACACCTTAAGGTATACTTTAATTACACCTTGATGTGTACTAATTATCTGACTAATCACAGAACTTTCGAGTATACTACAGTGGGGTTGAAATACAAATATTTATTATGAGGCATGGAGCAGAATAAAGTAGTTGTAGTAGTAACTGAAGCTGACGAATACTCTGTAGTGCAACAAAGTTCAAATTTTCGAATTTTGCACTTCACATTAAATTTGTACTAGAAAATTCTGTACAGTTATATTTGCACTAGAAATATGCATGACTGATACAATAACAATTTTAACTAATAAAATAACTAAAAAATACAAAATAACTAATCAATACAAGATAACTAATAAGGCTAGTTCTTAACTAAAGTTACTTTCGTAACAACATTTATTTATATGTATAACTTTCTGTTTATATCGCACCATAGTGAAGGTAATCTAAGATTCGAAATAGCCAAATATACAACTTTTACTTGTTTCTTTATACATTTGTATTTTGGTATGTACTATTTCTAATTTCAGGGTGATATATTTGCCGGAATCAACGATGGAATCCTTAGCAGGGCCGAGGCACTTGCGGCGGTTGATATTGGAAAACATCAGGCCTCGCACGTACATCCTTCACAAATGACCTCCCAAATGAAACATGATGTAATGTACCATCACCACAGTATGGGTGGACCTCCACAAAGACCATTACAGGTATTTGTTTTTTAAATGTAAATATTGTTCATAAAACTGGGTACTCACTATGCAAAGCATTTACGCAGTCTAGCAAACTTCATTCATTTAAGATTTTATTAACATCAAAGCGTTTTGATATTTTCATATTGCGTTGATGTAGATTTCAGCTTCTGTTCCCAGCATTACAGGCTATTTGAACTTAAACTTAAATTAGTCAATAAAAAATATTAAAAATATAAATATTTTCTTATATTATAACCTTAAAGTCCACATTAAAACTATCAGATAATTTCATGAATTGTGTTAAATCTCTAGTAAATGGGATATTCAGTACAAAACTTGAACGATGTAACTGCATATAATTATCGTGACGAAGATTCCTGAAAGGAACGGTAAAAACAATTTTAGCCAGGAGATCAGGGCAATCAATATTTGCATTTATTAAATGACAATAAAACATTTTAAAAACCAACTCAATCGCGTATGTTCTAGAAATCGAAATGAAGTGAATTCGAAATCGAACGAGATTTCAATCTCAATTATCTACAAAATGTCCGTAGTTTTTCCTGTTTTTAACAGTGATTCTTGTTAAGATAATTAATACCCAAAGTATGAAGTATATAAAATTTATTATTTTTATGAACTTTATTTAAAGGCTAGTTTTCAAAATTTGTGCAATTTTAAATCCACTTAATTTCGATTTGTAGAACATGCCCGAATAATTTCAAGTCCTTTAATAAAACTATGTTTTGCCTAGGACGGCAACGGATAAGAAAGTTTAATATTTCAAAAAGGAAAATAAACTAATTTTCTTTGTACTTTTTCTACATGATCTATATTCACTCCAGCAAAGGGGCTCTTAGCCAGTGCATCATATTCTAATTTCGACCTAATGAAAGAAGTGAATAAAATCATTGCAATTTTTTTATGTATATTAGGTATGTATTGAGTATGTTTTTGAAATTAATTACTACTGCAACTTTGAGAAACAGAAATATTTAAAGCATTTTGTGTAATAATTGTGAAATTTGATAAGAAATTAACGTTAATTTCTCATTTGAGTAGTCCCCTTGCAAACACCCCTAAGTTAAAATAACAAAATTCTGAGAAAATCGATTAAAACAGTTTTTTAAAATTGCAATGCCGAGCCATATAGAAAGTTTTGCAGAAGTATTGCAGATTTAACAAGAAATTGCGCGTAACTTACCGGACTTTGAACAAGACTTATAACGGCTTAGGGAGGCATTTTAAGAAACAAATAAAATGGCGACTTTTACAGAATATTTTATTTTTTAAACTAAGCGATATTTGCAAGTGGAATACTCAAATGGATAACGAAAGTAAATTTCTTATCAAATTTCACAATTATTAAACAAAATACTCTCCATATTTCTGTTTCTCAAAGTTGCAGTATTATAATTTAAAGATTTTATTTTACTTAGATATAAATTTTAAACCCTCGATTTCATGTATCAGATTAATTTGCTTTATTCGGCTGGGCTAATTGTGATAAGCTCCACCGAGAGTTCGTTTTTTTTTAGGAGTGGATCTATAAATTATAAGCCAATCTCAGGGTTTCCCATTTTTTTAATACTCAAAGCCTGATACTCTGTTCAAAATTTCACGTGAAATGCATTCAAAACTCTTAGTAAAAAACCTGTAGTTAATATCTATTAGGGATACCAATCGGGACTGGTTTTCGCAAATCCCGGAATTCGGAATTTCAAAAAATCAAATTCCGGGATCCCGGTATTTTTCGGGATCCCAGCATTTTTCAACACATCGGGATTTTTCGAGATTCGCGATTTTTGAAAGTCAAAAGATAAATGCATATTATAAATATTTATTAAACAAAAATTTCTTAAAAAGAGGTTTACAAACAAAAGTTTAATAATACATTTAATACTACAAAGTTGTTTAATTGATTACTAAAATTTTTAAAAATTTAAAATTGTGATTTTTTTTTTCTTAATTAAAGATTGATTTAGTTAAAAATGTGATAAAAAACAACGTACGATTTCCAACAATGTGGTACAATTATTCAATAAAATAAAATCAATATTTAACTCAATTACCTCAGTTGTTTTAAACTTAATACAAATATAATTAATATAGTAATTGGATAGAGCAAACTACTATTTGATTTATTTGTAAGATTCTTTTAAAATTTTTAATAAATAAATTAAGATAAATAATTAAAATTTGAATTTGAAATTAATTAACAAAATCAATTTTGTTTAAAAAAACACATTTTTATGCCCACCACTACTAGTGGTAGGAATTATGTAGTGCATGAATTACACTACTTAATTTCCTGAAATCGCTCCATGAATTACCGTAGGTCCCATGCCCACTCTTGGAAAACTCTTTAATAAGCCTAAAATGTAAAGAGCAAAGTTAAAATTTTGGATTTGGTGCAACAGTGGAATCAATTAGAAACCCCACGGATCTTTTGGTTTGTCTTTTTGTTTTGTGCATTTCAGAAGAAATTTTTTTCAAAAATTATTTTCGGGAATGAAATATTTTATTAATAATTCATTTAATTAATGATGTGCTAATAATTCCAATTTTTGAATGAAAACACAACAATAAATTTCAGTGTATTCATTCAAAAATTGGGATTATTAGCACATCATTAATTAAATGAATTATTAATAAAAATTTTTTTCATTGATTAATTTTCTTCTTTAATTATTTTCAGCACTTCCGCTTAAAAAGGACAACAAAGTTTAACTTTCCTCTTTCGTTTTTAATGACTGGATTAAAGAGTGATTCATCCATCAGCCAATGCAATTTTGTTGTATATTTGTTTGTATTAAAAAGTGTTAGCATTTGAGAAGATAGAATACATTTGTCACCGCAAACTTAACTATTTTTAAAGTGTGTATTTATTCTAGGAGGAGCTTCTAATAACTCATACTGCATTCTCTTACGAATTTTGGTTATGGTTGTATTCATTATAGAAAAATCTCCTTCAACACAAGCGTTTCTTGTTGGTACAGAAAGCACATTTAAAATTATTTCTTCAAGCACTTGAAAAGGTTTCAAACCACCCCAGCGAAAAAAGTGATTTTTCCCAAAAAATCCCCTGGGAATCTTCACGAAATTTGTATCTTCAATTACAAAAAAATTCCCTATTTTGAGACCAATCCCCAAAACTGAGAACGTTGGACAATCTTTTTTTAAAAAGTACACCTTTAAGTTATTTTCTAAGGGACTTAAAATTTTTTGGACTTGTCGTAAGTTAATTTCCTAGAGGGGGCTTTTTATGGGACCTATGGTAAATAATGAACCAATACACCACGCGTTTTCGCCTCCATTGCATGATTTTTATACATTTCTTACGTTTCAACGCTTTTTATGTGGCAACACCACATTTAAAAATTAAATATCATTTGTCAAAATCAGCTGATTTATTTGAACGCTATTTGTGACGCTTGCAGAAGTAGAAAGTAAACCCTCTTTTGACATTCAACAATGCATCCTACGCTTTTGGTCATTTAATTGACAGCGTAGTAGACAGCGAAAACAGCTTAAGAAGTATTAGCAATAACTTAAAGCTTGACAACTGAAATAACTAAGGTAGTAACGAATACCGATACCGATGTAACAGCGAAGCTTTGAGTTTGGCGATATTTTACTTACGGTAAGACGATACATTTTTATAGTTTTTTTAAACAAACAATTTAATTTTGCATAGCAACTAAGAGCAATAACACATTCAATAGCAGAGCAATATATTAAGCTAAATAATAAATTGTCTTTTAATTCTTAAGCTGGAGGTCGGTCCACACCACGCGTATTATCGGCAGGTTTCTTTTTTTTTAGCATTTTTTCAGGACGCATGCTCAAGTTGAAAGTAATCCTACTTCATGCTTTCGACACGTCTTGTATGTATTTGTACGTTTTATGATTTTTCTGCTTATTTTTAATAATTTTTGTGAGAACAAAAATCATTTCACTACAAATTTTGGGTTACTTCGAACGCTATTTCGCTAGTTAACAGTTTTCGAACATTATTAGAAAATACGATAAATGAATAAACTGATATGAAGAATAGTTCAGAGTCCCAAAAATTGCCAATTTCAATGAATGAAAGATTTGAGACACAAAGCTCGAAAATTTCCAAGACAATAGATCGAAAAAACGTCTTATTGAGCTTCTAGTAAAAGTTCTGATAATTCTACAAGAACTGACCTTTAGAGTGTTTGTGAACATCTTATAAGAAAATTTCGAGAAGGACTGTCCTCTGTTCATCCTACGCTGTGGTTCATCTACACAAGATGTCTAGAAATACCTTAGATCTTCTTATTCTTCTAGAAAAGCATATCTGCTTGTTTACTGGCGCAATGAAATTGTATACCCAAAATTTAAAAATATAAATCTGTTCCACTGCTTCTCTGCAAAAATTGAGAGATTTTAATTTTAAATATTAATTATCTCTTACACTGTTCTTTTGTTTAAACAATAATTAAATTTTTGTTAATTTTACCATGAATTCTAATTCAATATGTATGTATTCGTATCAGTATCGGTATCGGCGATATTTCTTTTTGAGTATCGGTATCGTATCGTCAAAAAGCGTATCGTTACATCACTAGACATAACTAGCTGCTAATTGACAGTTGCCATACGTTCTATAAATTTCACAACTTCAGTTGTGTTGCCATCCGTAATCGACCCATGAGAACTGACAAAAGTTGCCTTACCTTATCAGTTGGTTTGGCCTTTGAATATGCTTAAGCTGGGATCACACGATTGCCGCAATGCACCAATTTTCACGATTTTTAATACCCCAATCGTGTGACTGCACAATCAATTACCTCATGTACCAATCGAGGGCAATATTGTGCTTACTTTTACCAATAAAATGCAACCCTGGTGCGGCAATCGTGTGACTACTTAATATGCAACCACGCGTCAATAAAAATGACAAAAATGTACCAATATTTATTGGTTTCTTGTGCGGCAATTAAACAACACAATACGCGCCAATATTTATTTGCCTTTTTTTAATCAATTTACTTTTGTGTGTTTCTTTTTGTAAGAATAAATTAAATATAAAAATTAAATTTATCAAAAATAAAAATTGGGAATTTAGCAACTCATTAATAAATAAATTAATACTATATTTTGTATTCTCGAAAATAACTTTTGATATATAATTTTTTTTAAATTAGTGCAATAGCTGTTCAGGACAATATAAAAGAATATATGTATATAGGAAAACGAAGCAAATTGTATTGAAATTCTTTAAAGCGAATATATTTTTATATATAAATATTCTCTATTTCTTTATATATTTAAAATAAAATTTTACTTTGTTTGATTTTTGGAATTTCATGTATATTACTTAAAAAATTTGTTTGAATATACATATGATACAATTTTCTTTTTTTTTAATAAACAAGCCAACTAGATCTTCCAAACAAATTAAAAAAGGTACTACAACAGCTGTTTTCGCAGTTGGCACAATTAAGAACAATCGTGTGACTGTGCTGCGGCAATTATTGTACCCATTTCGCTTTGTACCAACTAGCGGCAATTAAATTTGTATAAAACAGGGCAATCGTGTGATTTCAGAATATTTTATTGGGGCAATTTTATTATTGTGCGTCAATAAAGCACAATCAAAATTGTGTCATATTGGTGCATTTGCGGCAATCGTGTGATCCCAGCTTTACATAATCTTTCTTGGTTATGCTCTATATATTTAATATAAAAAAAGCTTTGTCAAAGGTTTAAAATAGAGATGTCAATCTCAAAATCCCAATCTTTAGGATTTTTGGGATTAAATTAATAATTATAAACACATTTTAATGTGAGAAGTGCTAAAAATAATTAAAAAAAGAAATGTCTTTTGAAATGCTCCACACAAAAAGAAAAACCAAAAGTTCCGTGGGTGTTTTTTTTCTAATTGATTCCACTGGCGCACCAAATGCACAATTTAAACTTTACTCTTTACAGGTTTCACGATTTCACGAAATTAAGCAGTGGAACTTATAGACTACATAATTCCTACCACTAGTAGTGGTGGTTATAAAAACGCGTTTTTGTTCAAATAAGATTTTTATAGTTAACTAAAAAATTGATTTTGTTAATTAGTTTCGAATTCAAATTTCAAATCTTCATCTTAATTCTTTTAATAAACGTTTCAATAGAATTTTACAAATAAATAAATTGTGTTCTTTTCAGATACTCTATTCATTATTTTTTTGTTTAGTTTGAATCAACTGAAGTAAATTAATAAAATAAAGATTTTATGTTAATTGAATCAATTAACATTAATTATTTATTAATTAAAATTGAATGAACTGAGGTTAATTGAATCAATTAACACATTGTTGGAAATAGTACATTGTTTTTTTTTCACATTTTTAATTACATTAGCCCATATTCGGCCACTGTTCGTACTTGCGAACAGTAAATTTACTGAATTTGATTGCCAAGTTACAAAGTTCTGTATATTTATTTGTTACAATTTAATGTTTCCATTATTTAATAAAAAGTCTTAATTTTAATTAGCCGTTATAAAAAAATAAAAAATGTGTTTTTTATGTTTTGCCTGCAGGGGTATTTTTGGGGGACGCTTTTTAGGAAGATTTTTATATACATAACTGCAAAAAAACATAAATTGTTAAAAAATGCTCTAACTAAATAAAGAGAATTTGTCTAAATAATTTAAATGACCAAACATAAATAAAAAACCTAAATAAAAAATAATATTTCTACTAAATTATAGCTGTTTGTTTCACTGTTCGCAAGCGCAAACATTGGCTGCTATTTGGAGAATACACTTCTTTTATACAATGTTGCTTTAAAGCTGTGCTAAACAAAAACAGAATCCCCTGTCACGCAACTAACAAAAATTGTATATCCGGAAAAAACAAATTCGTTTTGGGTACAAGATTTGGTGTTTGTGTTCGATTAGGGGTTATTTGTTTAGTTGTATACCATATTCTGGTTAAAGTGACAACTACGATCGTCAAACTGGCTCGGGTGCAGAGGTGGTTATGAGACTATTGGGATGTGTAAAAGATCCCATTATCTATAAAATTTATTTTGACAACTTTTTCACATCATATTATTTGAAGTGCCTTTTAAGTGAAAAAAGGTTTTGCGCCACGGGATCGAATTGCAAAAGCCCCACTACTCATAGGAAAGCAGCTGAAGCGGGGAAAAAGTGACTATCAATATAATAGAACAAATTCTATATTGGGTTGTCGTTGGGCAGATAACAAAGAGGTAACGGTTCTCACCAACTTCGAACACATTGAACCGATGCGCAGCGTAAAGCTATTGAAAAAGGATGTAAAAAATACGAGAATGTACCACAACCATTGCTTCTCAACTCCTACAATAATGGGATGGGGGGCGTAGACCTTCACGACAATGCCGTCTCAAATTACAGAAAAAATCTAGATTAGGTTAAGTTCCATGGCAGCCATCATGGGACAACTCACTTGGGTCCTCCTTGATTCTCCTTGAGGATCGTCCAGAACATTAATTTTTGTTTTACCAGGTCCTACTTGGTATGAGAGATTTCACCATTATCAACACATCTGTCGATGATAGACCGCACAAGGTGACCTTTGGCCACCTCGCTGAAGGACTTATTCATCGATTTCGATGCAATTTTGGGACGTTTCGTCCCTGGTTGCTGTTTCACGGCTGCAGGTTCCTCCTCCGAACGTTGCCGTTTAGGCATTGTCCCCTTCGCAGGGACTGAAAGAGTAGCACTTGGCAAAGAAGTGGTATTGGCCTTTATTTATTTCTGTTCTAAGCTCCTCACTCACTAATGCTTGAAACAAAAAGACAAGGAAAATATGCTATCACAAAAAAAATTCGGAGTAAGCGTAAGCAAAGCTTTGCTACTTAGTTCTCAAACAGATGCAGATGCGCTCAGGAAAGATCCGACAAAAGCGTTGGATATCAATTGCCAAATATTGTAGGGGAGCATATTCCAATAGTTCAGCCACAAGGAAAACCTAGCAGGTGCCAACTTAAAGGATGAGGCAAACCAATCAAATGGATGTGCCATAAATGCAACGTGCATTTGCATCCAAAATGCTTTGAAAATTTTCATATAAAATAAGACATTATTCTTTTATTACCCTAATAAATATATTTTGAAACATTGCCCATTTGCTATTATCTTACATTTAACATTTTTATAAATGAACAAAAATTTGTTGATATTGCAAATTCATGTCAAATAGCAGCCAGTGTTCGCACTTGCGAACACCCATTTCCGGGACTCATGGACAAGGCAGCGTTAAACAGACAACGGATTTGGATTCAAAAGACCCAAATTACTATAAAAAGAGTATAAATTTTTAAAAATATCACGTTTAAATTTTCTTGGCCGAATATGGGTTAATCATTTTTAAGAAAAAAATCACAATTTTCAATTCTTACAAATTTTAGTAATGAATATAATCATTATCAGGGAGAGGGGTTTCATGCAAATGCATGTTTTTCCCCTTAAGCCTGATAATGGCTAAACCTAAATAACTTTATGAAACCATAAATTGGCATCGAATTCTTAGTGCATATTTTTGCATATATGTATTGATGAAATTGCATATTTTTGTTATAAATGCATATTTGTGAAAAATTCAATTTTCAAATAAATATTTTTGGAAAATAATGACGAATACCAATATTTGATAGTTTTATTCAAATTCATTTGCTTACATTGTTGTAGAAAAAGTTACACGATTATATAACTATCAAATTAAAGATAAGTTGCTATTTCGACGATTTTCAAAAACAAATATTTATTATTGACGACATTTTTTCGTAAGAAGTTGACAGCCAATTGGTTCTGGCAATGATTTATACATACCCCTGTTTCTTACTTTTTAATTCCACCTGTGCAGTTCCTGTGTGTTTTTAAAGACTATAAAAATCAATTAGGAAGGTATAGTTTGTCAAGGCCGACCATTTGACCCCATCTTACTTCTAGTCTCTTCAAATTTCTTTATAATCTTGCAAATTCCTTACACAGTAGTTCGATTATGACGACCATAATCACCTCGTAATGCACGAAACGTGGCCACGTGTAAACCTGCACTTGTTGAAATGAGTTTTAACTATTTTTACGCATTCTTCGGTTGTAAAACATTCCGTATTCATAAATGGCAAACGTTTTACTAAATAAATGACACTTTAGATGACAGATATTTAACAGCTGCAGCATTGCTAGTCCGGCTGTTTTGAAACCACTTAATTGATAACCCTGTACAAGCAAATCAAAATAATTAACGAAGCTATAAATAAAATTAATGCGGTTGCGAAATTAGTGATAAAGTTTGGAGTAAACTAGATAAGGTTATAAAAAAAATATTGGATTTAAAAAAATGTTATCAGGGACAATAAATGACATTTTCAAAATTGTACTTAATTCAGTAAAAAATTGTACTTTTTAGACCCTTATTGTACTAAAACCCAAAAATATATTTTTTACTAGTTGTAGGGGATTATTTTGTAAATAGAAATTAAGATAATTAAAAAGATATCGTCGCCGAATTTTAAATCAATACCAGAATTTGTATGGAAGTTATGGCATTAATCTGAGGTGGGCCATTCAGTAGTCCAACTTTGGGCGACTCGTTCGTGCATAGCGACTGGTATCTCGCAAATAACAAGAGTAATGTTGGCTTCCAAAGAGCCAATCGTAGCTGGTTATTCCTGAAGATCTCAGACTTTACATATCCCCAGGGAAAAAAAATCCGAAGGTGTAATATCGCACGATCTAGGTGGCGAATTTGCCGTAGCAAAACGTGAAATTAAGTGCTTACCAAAATTATTTCTCAACAAAGTCATTGTTTCACGTGCTGTATGGCCCGTAGCGCTGTCTTGTTGAAACCAGAGCTCACCGAGACCCTGCGCTTGAATTTCAGGAATGGTGCTATAACGGTTACTATTGGCGGCAACATTCTAATTTTTTTCATTTTTGAAATAATATTGACCAATGATTCCGACAGCCCACAAATCACACCATACCGTTGTTTATAATGGATGCAATGGTAGCTCTTTGTACTCTTCGGGTTGCTCATCAGCCGAAATACGGCAATTTTTTTAATGGTGTTGGCAATTGTGGTTTCAGTAAGTCGATTATGCGCACCGTACGTTTATCAAATCGCACGAAAAATATTTCTCACATAACACTGATTTTCGTATAACAGATGATGAGGAGACGCTGTTGTGGTGTGAGTCTTTCCTTGATGACTTGCTAAACGATACTGAACAAAAAAGACATAGCAGTTTGATATGAGTCACGCGTGATCTGTTAAAAAGCATATTATAATTCCAATCTCACGATGAATCACCCTTTATATGTATAAAAAATTAAGCTAAAAACTTACAAAAATCAGGTTTAATAAGGAACATAAAATGATTTTTTTTTTCAAAGAGATCAAAGTTCGATTGATAAAGGAAATTAGTTATGTGATAAATTTCTACATAACGTTACTTTAATTTAGAAAAGGCGTATTTAACATATAATTTTTTTTTTTAGTTTAAGACATAAAACTTGATAAAGAAAATATATAAAAGAGCTTATGTATAGTTGTAGAGCAATTAAAAATGTAGGAAAGATCCTACAAAATTTAGGAAATGTCCTATATTTCTTATAGCTCTAAAACTCTACATATGCTTTTTATATATATTATTTTTTTATTAAGTTTAATGTCTTAAATTTAAAAAAAAATTATATGTTAAATACCCCTTTTCTATATTAAAGTAACGTTGTGCAAAAATGTATCACAAAACTGATTTCCTTCATTAATCGGACTTTGCTTAAAAAAATTCTATATGTTAGATACGCCTTCTTAATTAACCAATTTACGCCCAAACAAAAATCACCGGGAAAAAATACAATTTTTTGTTTTTGTTTTTATTATTATATTTATAACATATAAGTAAAAAAAACTAGTAAGAAAATTATAAAAAATAATTTTATTTAATTTGTGTGTTACCATTGTGTTTTCTTGCATTTTTTGCAGCTCCAACGACTTCTGTAATGACTAACAACATAGCGCAGAGTATTTTTGTGCACATTGGCTAAGATAAAATCTAGCTTAATTTCTTCTAATAATAACTGATGCGACATTTTCTCTAGTTGATACATGTTGCCGCCATGCATTTGATAAAGCCATATAATGTATGTGAATAAAACCAATCACCATTTTTGCCATGTTTACCATTTTTGTTCACTGAAGTAGACTGGTCCATCTCATCAACTCCACCCATGCCCTTATTATATTTTTGGAACAGATGTGGAATTTTCATGTCTGTCTTTTGCTTTTTCCATCTTCTGACTGTTCCCACCGGATCGTTACAATTGCACAAATACTTTTGCCCTTCTTGGTTGACAGGATTTATGTCCAATTTGCCACTAGGATTTATGTCCAATTTACCACTAGATTGTCACAATATGTGTCAGAGGCATATCAATCCACAGGCGCTTACTGCAACCCAATTTTTGTAGCCAAAACGTACAGGTTTGCTCCGATTAAATTGCTTTGCCAAAGGATACCCGAAATAATTCACCATGGATTCATCTATAGAAATGTCTTCATTTTTGAAGAAAATCTTAAAGCTTTATTGGTGGTCTCAGTTTCAATGTTGTCAACAAGATTAAAATTTCGTTTTATTTCTAAAAACCTATTTCTGGACATTGTTTTTGAAACTTCTTCAACTCCAATATCTTCATCTAGTGACCAATACATTTTTTCGCTTGGTATTTGGTGGTAACTTGAAACATTCATTCTCAATGCATGTATGTAGCAAAAAAAATTAAATACTCAAATAATTCAATGTGTTGTTTTGTTATTGTTGTCTGTTTGCAGAATTCTAAGGTTAAAGGTTAAGTACATAGTTGTGCTCGTTGTACCCAAACTGGCACATCAATATTTCAAGTGCTATAAAATCATATAACATAAAGTTATCACTATCAAAAAACTCGTAAATATTTCGTTATATACTGAATTAATTAACAAATACTTTGCTTTGCATAAAAAATTATATTCGGAAAACCATACCCACCTTCACAGATGCATTTATCATGAAATGCAATAAAATTTTTTGATGTTATACATAATCTCTGAACTCTTAGTTGATCAATAATGCAAATATACGAGTATATGGAATACTGGCAGAATTTTTGTCGTATGCCACCAATAATGAAGTGTTCCCAATTTGGCACAGCGGGCGTAAATGGGTTAACCCATTATCTTTTTATATTTAAAAAAGATACGTTTTTTTTTTGTTATTTTAAGACTATAGCAACTAGCTTCATTAGACTTAAGTTAATATTTTGTCCGAATAAAAATTCGACACAATTTTTACATAAAGGAGATTTCATTGCTTTGATTTTATAGACCAAAAAGCTTCAATGTTAAAGCGTTTAAAATTTTTAAATTGTACTTAACATGTCATTGGAGTACATCATTACTTTTACAATGCTAATAGTACTGAAAAAAGTACAATTGTACTAACTTTATCATTAATATATTTTTTATGACACTTTATTAAAAAGTTATGTTTTTGTAAGAACTATTTTTAAAATAAGTGCATATATTATCGTTTTTGGTGCATATATCGCGTTTTAATGAACTTTTTAGGTGCCTAAAGTACCTTTTTTAGTGCATGAAGTCCTTGTTACTGATCATTATATTTAACTTTGTAATATTAAATGAATTATAAAACTTTTGTTTGTAAGCGTCTTTTAAATACGCGTTTTTATAAATATCTATAAAAATAATTTATCTTTTGACTTAAAAAAACTCCAAATCCAAAAAAATCCCGATAGCCCGAAAAAACACGGCATCCCGGGATTTGATTTTTGAATTTCTGAATCCTGGGATTTGCAAAAACCCTTCCCGATTGGCATTCCTAGTTTATAAATATAATTTATCATTGTTTAATGCCTGTTCATATTATTGATCATTACTTTTTTCGAACCGAATTAAAATTATGAAATATAATATGTTTTCAAATTAATTGTACACCTGAGTCAATTGTAGCACATGACTGTGCAGTATTTTGCTTATGAGCTTCTATTCTCATTCATGTGCTCGTATGTAGCAGTTTAACATCATCATCATTCAGCCTTACCACTCGACATTTCACTTAACCACCCAACAATTTCTTTTCCTCTGCTTCAATTATTTTTCTACTTGTAACGCCGAAACTTGTAAATTACGTTTGTGTGTATTCGCTGTGTATACACACACTCCCACACTTATAGTATAACACGCGCACTTGTAGACATTATACCGTTATGGTTTTATATGTGAGATTGTCTCCAGAAAACAGGTTGTGCAATTTGATTACAATCAAATTCCAATAAGTTTCCTAAACCCCTTGATTTTACAACAATAAACTTCAACTTAAAAGTACAACAACAACTATTTCGTCTACAATTGCAATTAAAGACACGAATCATAAATATACTAGAACTTACCTGACGAACGACCGTCACGTGTCTATTTCCCAGAAGGCAAACACAACACGTTAGCTTCATCATTGATTTTATTTAAAGGAGGGCAGGAAATATAAATATAAATACATACATACATATCTATCCAAAGCTGTGTGTGTTGGTGGGTATGTACTGTAATATTATTTTAATTTTATTAAAATTGTATGGAGGTAGAAGAAAAAAAAACAACAATCGAAAGCTAACAAACGCCAAACGAAACTCATTCTTTTTATTAGCCAAACTGTCAAATTTTCAATTAAAATAACAATAAAATTAACTAGAAAACACTTTTCCTAATGTCGCACAGTGTTCTGTTCCCATAAAATAAGTAAACCAAAAATAAAGATATTTAAATGAAAGCAATTTACAAATATAAAAACTTGTTGGAAATTTAATTTTATTTATTCCTTTAAAGGGCAAATGAGTGTAGGGGAGACTGGGGCAGCTGCGGCACTGGGGTACATTCTTCAATGAAGTTTTCGATATGATGCAGTCATTGTACATCGCTAACTATTTATGTGAATTTATCGAAAATCAAAATAGATAACTCCCGCAAAGTTTGTCATCTCTAACTTAACAACTGAAAATTCTATACGTGTTTTAGTAGTTTTGCAAGTGTTTTTGTAATATTTTGCTTCATTTATTGTTTTTTTTCTATGCTAATCGCTTGAAGCTCTACGCTTGGCTGAAGGAGATCAGAGTCTCTGGCGGGAATCGAACCCGCAACACCGGCACTGATAATTACTTTAAAATTATCAATATTTAAAATAAAAATTACAAAACAACGGGCCTGTTCGGAAATGCATCAATGCGCTGCATCTGATGCGCATCTATGATTAGTTTCCGATGTTCATGTAAATCAGCTTGGCATCATATTGTTTGCTGCGCAATTTGGTTATATTATCGAACAATTTGTCAACAAATAATACTTAACAACAGAATTATATCTGATGACGCAGAAAATGCGGATCTCTTTCGTGAATATTATTCGTCCGGTTATTCAGAAAAAGTGCCTGAAAGAGCATTCACCGGTTTGGAGGACGTCAGTGATACTCCTCATCAAATTTATTCTTTTGGTTCCTCTTTTAATTCCATGGAAAGTAATGATGTATATCACTTTACCACTGTTGAAGCAATAAAGTCAATAGTAAAAACTATAAACAACAAAAAATCATTTGGTTTTGATGGTATCTCCAATTTTATGATTAAGAAGCTTCCGGACATCTGCTTTAAATTTCTGACCATCGTATTCAATAACTGCCTAAACAACTGTTACTTTCCTACCATGTGGAAATCAGCAAAGATTCTGCCTCTCAAGAAAAAGGAGAATAGTAACAGAGTAGAGGACTTCCGCCCTATATCAATGTTATCCAATGTTGGTAAAATATTTGAAAATATTTTGAAGTTGAAACTTGAGGGTGAATTTGTGATCAATCCAATTTCGGATTTCCAATTTGGTTTTAAACGCTTTCACTCAACACAAAATGCACTTTCGAAATTTCAAAGTGATGTAGTCAATAATTTGAGGAACAGGATATGTACCGTCGCTATATCACTTGACATCGAAAAAGCGTTTGATTCGGCCTGGCATATGGGAATCCTTTACAAGCTAGTTGATCTTGGCACTGATCCGTTTTTGGTGAAAATGTTCCTCAGCTATCTAACGGATCGTAAATTCAGCGTTGAAATCAACGACTCATCTTCCAGCTTCGGGGTTGTAAAAAGTGGGGTCCCTCAGGGGAGTGTTCTAGCGCCATTATTATTCAACCTGTTCCTTCATGATTTTCCACATAGTTCTGGTAACTCAAATGCTATTCTTTATGCAGACGATTGTATAATATACTCCCATGATGAATCACCCATTCACGCATTAAATAATGCTGCTTTTCATCTGGGCTTAATCAACGTTTTCTATCAAACATGGGGCATATGCATAGCTATATGCATAAGGAATGCCTCAGGCAAATGCGCTAGTTATGTAGTGCCACAGAGTAAACTCTTACAACTTTCTCTTAATGGCGTTGAAATTCCCTTTAAATCAAAAATAAAATACCTTGTGGTCAACTTTAACAAGTTATTTAAATTCAACGAGCATGGTAGATCTATTCTGAACCGAGCCAGGCGAATTTCGGGTATGCTTTCCAGTTTTCTGAATAGTAAATATCTCCCTCAGAATACTAACCTACTGCTGTACAAAGTAGCTATAAGGTCAACTATAGTATATGCTTTTCCAATCTGGTTCTCTATTTCGCCAATAGTGGCCAAGGAGTTGGAAATATTCAAGCGGGGGATTCTGAGGAAGTGTATCAACAAAAACTTCGAGTCCTATTCAAAAAGATTTTCTAATAAATACATTTACGTAAACTCAGCCGTAACGCCACTCTGTAGATACGCATTGGATCTACAAAAAAAATTTGTGGACAGACTTTCCATCCACAAGAACGTCCTAATGAATGAAATAGTAGATCTGGAAAATAAACCTAACTGGTCATCAAGCTCTTACCTCTCCCCTATTGGAGTGGTCTTGGAGAAATTGGAGGATGACCCGGATCTACACGCCCTTCCGGCTTTTTACCAGGGGGTGCAGCCTGGCTCTCATAGAGGCTAGCCTGTGTTCCTTTATTGTTGTATTAACGTACTGTGATAATTTATATACCTTTTAGTATAATTTATATGATTTTCTATTAATATTAGAACACTTAAGTTCAAAAATTTAAATTTTACATATATCTTAGATTATAACGATGAAATTTTCATAGTATTTAACATTTTTTTTTTCATTATAATTTTGTGAACATTCGACTTTCATTAACATGCCTGTGATACGTATGTAAACTCTGTTTGATACTTTTGTTTAACAGTTCTGTTACTTAGTCTTAAGTGTTGGTTTTGTTTTTATTTACTGCCCGTTCGCCGATATCGAACGTTAACGTTCGCATAGTAAATAACATTTAAAACAAAAACAAAATTTTAAAAATTGTTTTTGTTTTAAATGTAATTTTCTATGCGAACGTTAACGTTCGATATCGGCGAACGGGCAGTTAGTATTATAATTATTTAACAGACTTTCGCTCTGTGTGTCACAATAAATGCCGTGAGCAAGAATTGTTTATATATGTAAAAGAAATATTTCATTAAAATGTAAACCAAAAATAATTTAGCAAGTAGCTTAAACTTTTAATGTGTATTAGAACAAGACAATAATAGTTCTAAGAATTTCATGTTATACTGTCGATTTGTATTTCATTTTAACATTGTCAAAAAAAGAAAAGAAGTCTCAATAAAAAAAAAACAAATGTAAGTAGTGCTTTCGGGGTAGATTCGGCATTTTTAATTGGGGCACAAACGGCCTAGTTAAACTTAGTCAATATAGAAAAAGCCAATTTATTGTGTTACTGAGATTACTAAAACTCTTGGCGACTGCATCTTCACAATTAACTTCTTTCGGAAACTTTTTTATCTCTATTTGCTAAGCCTGAAAAGGAAAATATTTCGCTAGTTCTAAGGGGCGAAATAAAAGTTCAGTTACCAAGTCCAAGAAACGTGTTTATTTTTCATTACCTGAAGGAATCTGATAAAAAAATGCTTAAATGGCTCATTACTGGCGTTAATTTTTAATCTTTCAAGGATTTTTTTATAAACAATTGTCTTTAAGAATATAATCGACGAATGTGCCCCGATAAACGCCGAAGCTACCCCGGTTGGGCCACATTCAGCGAACATTTTTTTTTTACTAATATTCCAAAAAAAAGTATTCATCAAATTTTGTATTAATATTATTTTATTTAATATCCAAGAACAACAACAAGCGATACAATTTTAAAATCTGTTGCATACCTTCTTTTGAGAGTAAGTTTAAGGGGACCTGCTAAAGTGCGTGTTTTCATCTATATATATAAAAATTAAATTATGTGTGTTTGTATGTTTGTATGTTTGTCGCTTTATAGACTCCGAAACTACTGAACCGATTTTCCTGAAACAGTAACATCACGTGAGCCCTAAAAATAAAATAGGCTACTTATTTTTTCGATAGGGGCAGGGGAATTGGTACCCCCCATAGGATGCCAATATTATACTGAACCGATTTTCCTGAAATTTTTACAGTAACATCACGTGAGCCCTAAAAATAAAATAGGCTACTTATTTTTTCGATAGGGGCAGGGGAATTGGTACCCCCCATAGGATGCCAATATTAATTATCGCATATCTTAAGAGCCGCTGCACGCATTTTGCTGAACTTTTTGTAGTAGGATCTTCTGAGCCCCGGAATTGAAATAAAATAGCAGCGGGGGTATAGGAATACCCCATAGGACGCCAATGTTTAACATCGCATATCTTAAGAACTGTAATAGTGAGAATGTTCAAACTTTCTAAAAGTCACTCTTATGGTATACTACACTTTTGAAAATAAAAATAAAGCGGGTAGGCGCAGGGGAGGAAATACCTCCCATAGGATGCCAGTGTAGCGAAGCGCACCGGGTTAAGCTAGTTGGTTATAATATTAAAATCCAAACAGCGACTTAAAATCGCGAATTAATTGGGTACCTCCGAGAGGCCTGCACAATTTCCTTTGAGCACTCATTCAAGTCATTGAAAAATTGTCAGGCTCTATGTCGGTGGCACAAACCAATACTGAAGAGAAGTGTAGACGATGTAATTTAGGTCTGGGATGTCGAAATATTCATGTATGTTAAATTCTTTGATAATATTGTAACAACAATTCAAAACCACACGACACACAAATAAACATAAACGATTCTCGCAGGCTAAACGAGGTAATTTTTAAATACTAGGAGTATGGGGAAACATTAACTACTGTATTAAAAAGAAACAAACACTGCTTGGAGTGTACAACTTAAAATGTGTGAGCATTGGTCATTTTAGTTATACACAAACTTTTCGTACAAACATTCGATTTGGATTGTGTGTTCGATTTTTACATAGGCCTTTGGTACCTACCATTATGGTGTCCATGACAATTCATCAACCAAATGCAGCAAATCATGGCCGGTTGTTAATAAGGAGTTCAAGCGATTAACTTTCCCCTGCATATTGGGCTCAGCTTAACTTAGAATAGCCTAATATATTCAGGATCTTTCTCCTCCTTATCAATAACCTGATTAGTCGCGATCTTTCAAAGTCGTGCCCCAGACAAGTTTTCTTGTAATATGCACAAACTTATGATATTTCACTTTTGGTGGTTAATAGCGCTTTTTGCATGCAATAACGAAAAAGGGTTCTTTTTAACGTTAAAGTTTACTTTACTAATCACGATGTTCCTTGAATTCACGGGATCGCTTATCTCTATCCCAAACGCCTTAAGTTAGAAAAAATGAAATTTGACACATGTTATTATAGACAAAAAAAAATGTGAAGAGAATATATATATACAGTAGTTTTCCGGTTTAACGAACCAGTACTTCGTCAGACCTGTTCGTTAAACTGAAAAGTTCGTTACATGCCATACTTATGTCTAGTACCTGTGTTATGAATAAATAAATAACTATAACTTTATTATTTGCCGTTTATTTTGAAATATGTTTTCAGATCTGTATAATATGTTAAAAATAAATTAAAAAAGGTACAATTCATTACACTGGTAGCATAAAACCTAAAATAATTTTAATGAAAAATAGGTTCAAATTCATTTCCAATTTCCTTAAAAATTGTACATAAAAATTTTTTCGAGTAATGTTGGTTTTTTGGAACAAAAAAATTTTGTTTTGTATCATCTTCCTGAAGTTCTCTTAAAAGCAATAAAGTTGACAAACTAACATTATTTTATTGAGCCCATTGACTACAAATTTCGAAGCTTTTGATAGCATATTCATGATCGATTTCTTCTAAATCATGGTTATCGGTTTGTACTTTCCGCAGTTTATAAAAGACGTTGTTTTGATTTTAAAATCGTACATACTGTCGATTTTCTTATGCCATACTTTTTGCACAAATCTACAACTCGCAATCCATTTTGGTAATCATCCACAATTTTTAGTTTTTCTTTTGAAAAAATTATCTTTCTTGTACTCATTTATATGTTTACAGCACGAAAGAAAAGCGTAACTGATCATTGCAGCATATTCAAACAAAAATGCTACATAAGCAAAACCTAAAATAGCGGTTATTTTTACTACTCACTTTTTTTTAGTTAGAAATTTCTTCACATTATGCTTCTTCAAACTCAAATTATGAATCTTATTTGTTCGCGAAATTGAGAACAAAACAAAAATTTATTGTTCGCTATATAAGGTACTCAATGGAGCAAACTTTTATGTTCGTTAAATGCGATGTTCGCAGAATCGAAGGTTCGTTAAACCGGAAAACTACTGTATATATATATATATGGGGGATTTCATGTCAAGTGACCCAACTTTTTAAATCGATGTCTTCTGATTTGGATGAAATTTGCACCAAGGTTAGTCGTATTGGATAGTAGTTTAGAAACAAATTTTCGAGATCGGTCAAAAAGTTTCTGAGGTAGAGGGGGTCAAAATTTGACATTTTGGACAAGCCGGTGTTCTTTCTCGTCCATGTAACTTATTATCTATTGGTGTTAGCAAAATTTGTCCCAAACAAATTAGATAGCTATTTCTTCAAGCTATCGAAAAAAATTTTTTTTGTATTTTTTTAAATTTTTAAAAATTTTTTTTTTTTAATTTAAAACTTATTTTTTATTTTTTGCAAACGGTATTTTTTTTTTGCTCAAAAGAAAGCTTATGTATTTTTCTTTAGTTTTGGTCGCTTAGTGGGATGAGAGTGGGATATGTAAAAAAAAAAAATAATTTCTAACTCAAGACGAGGGTTTTTCAATTTTTAGTATATGCACTATTTTGAACTTTTTCCTTTTTATGTGTAAGTGTTTCTAAAATCTTAAAAATAAAACTTATGCTGAGAAACAAGACAAATTAACCTTTCCGACGGTATATAACATACCGAACTAGCATTTCATTCCCTCGATACTGTAATACCCACAATATGTTAATCCCAGGAATAAAATCACTTTTTCTATAGAGATGTTGACAAATTAAATCTTTTTATTTATTTGTAATATATAAAATAATAATATTATCAAAGTTGTTTTTGGGAATACTCTTATTTATTAAAAACAAAAAGATAAGTAATCTAAAAAACTTAATCTCAATCACATAAGTCCTTTAATATTTTTTTTTGTTTTTTTTTTAATTTTTTAAAAAATTTTTTTTTTTTCTTAAATTTAAAACTTATTTTTTATTTTTTTTGGAAACGGTATATATTTTTTTTGCTCAAAAGAAAGCTTTTTCCTTTTAGGTAGTTTTGGTCGCTTAGTGGGATGCGAGTGGGATATGTATAAAAAAAATAATTTCAAACTCAAGACGAGGATTTTTATTTTTTTTAGCATTTGACGTCTTGACTTACAAATTATCCAAATCGGAAGACATCGATTTAAAAAGTTGGGTCACTTGACATGAAATCCCCCATTTATATTGAAATTTCTGACATTTAAGGGATGTTTTTGCACTGATAAAGGGAAATAATTACTAGTGTTGCCAATTTAGCCGTAATTATTAAATTTAAATATTATTCATCTTATTTAGGTATAAAAAAATGACTTAAGTTTTTTTACCCCTTTTTCGTTCAATATTTTTTGCGTTTTTGTAAAAAAATATGTTTAGCCATTTTTTAAGCAGCATTTATATTATATAGTCACTTTTGACCGTAAGGAATTGGCAACACAGATAATTACTTACTTATTTAGGTGGCTAATAAAGAACGTTTGCCGAACATGTTATAGATATCCAGGCGCTTTTTCTCTAATTTATGACACCAAGTTTGGAGATGTCTTCATCCACTTGGTCTTCCCATCGAGGTCAACGCATATTGGTCTATAGATTTTACGAAGAAATTCTCTCTCGAACACTCCAAGTGCAGCCTCATCTGCTTTCGCAGGTAACCACGCTTCAAAACCTTACAACAGCACGGGTAGTATCAGTGTCTTGTAGAGAGTGTGTTTTATCTGGCGGGAGGTGGCATTATTATTTAATTGCTTTCTTAGTCTAAACTTTAGACTCTAAAGTATCATCTGTCGCAACTGATGTTGTTTGTGTTGTTAATGGTGTACCGAGGCAAACAAACTCGCTGGCTATCTCAAAGCTCTGGTTTTCAACCTTCACTGTTTGGCCAAGTCTTGTGGACGGTTTACAATGCGTTGATATAATCAACTTAGTTTTACCTCTATTTACTGCCAGAACCACCTTCGTTAGATTTTTTTTTCGACTTACTCAAAGGTCTCAGTTTCTTCTCGCAGTGCCCGTCCCATGATGTCAATACCGTCGGCATAAGCGAGTAGCAGGTGTTGTTTTGTGTAGAGAGTTCCAGTTCTATTTACACAGATATTAACTAAGAGATTAATCTTTGCCTAGCAAAAACTTAATAACGCCTTAATATTTCGCCGAAGTTTTGTAGATGTGATTTTTAATCTTTCTTAAAATTGAATTCGTTTACATTGCAATTTTTGACACCTACAAGATCTTATTTTCACGGAATACATACACTGCCTTTTATTTACAGTAAGTACTTGATTTATTATTTTAATTTAATTGCTAAACAATATGAAAAATCGGTAGAATTGGTTAATATTTACATACATCTGTATGTATATTCTTTTGATTATCGCTCTAGGGCAAAACACTGTGCATTGTAGGACGAACCTAAGCAAACCGGCATACATTTACCAACGAGCATTAAGTGGTATTAATGTTGTGGTAGTTTTTTCGGGTTGTTACTTCTGCATAATACAAAAAGAACAACAACAATGATAATTGTAACAATAATAACTGGTACTACAAATTATAATTACGTTAATGAAGGAGTTAACAACAAAAAAAAAACAAAATAAATTAAAAAAAATCCGACAAAAAAGTGGAATGATGAAGTTGATTATGATTATGAACCAGGATCATTAAAAAATTTCCTTTAGAAATTCTGATTAAAGGATGATTTTTAATTGTGAATATAAAAACATTCTTAAGAGGACTAACAATGTAGAATATTAATTATTATTAAACTAGTTCATTAAACTTGCAAAGATACCTTTTTGATTTAGGAAACTAGTTTTACATGATGTACTGGCAAAATGTATAAATATGTTCATTCCTTTCCTACAAAGTATTACTCGCTTAAGCGCCTTTTTCCACCCTTAATAAAAATATAATTAAATTTAAATTACACTTATACGTTTCCGGTTAACGACGGTAAATAAACAGTATTACGTGGTATATAAATGTTTTCCGTATTCGTTTAAATTATTTCTAGCATATGGTTTAATTTCCCCTAAAATGCTTTCCTTCCTTTCCGTTAGATAATTTTAGTTTTTTATGGCAATTGTCGTTTTTTCGATTAAACCACAAGTGGTTTCAATAAAATTAAATTCATTTAGTGCACCTGTTTGCTTTTTTTACTTCTGTGGTAAAAAAAAATCATGAAAAAAATAAGAAAAAAAATATTTTAGTTTCATTAATATTTTTTAAGTCTTATAAATAAATACGGGAACAATTTTTTTGTAGATTATTTTTAAATATCGTATCGTCCACCGATTTTAATGATTTTCTAAATTTTTAGGATACACTCACAATATTCTGTATGTAAAATTAACTGAAATTGTAATATAAAATAAAGGAATATTCAGTTAAAAACCGGTCTTCTTATTTTTCATTTATTTTTAACGAAAAGTTCATTTAATTTTTACTGTCAAAAATTCAACTGCGAATTCCGTAAAAACAAATGAACTTTCAGTTATTTTATATAATTTAACTATCAAAAAATAACCGACGAATTCCGTAAAAACAAATGAATTTTCAGTTATTTTATGTAATTCAGCAATTTTATATAATACAGGTTTTACTCAAATTTCTAAAAAAATACCAGACACTTGTCTGCTTGTTTATCTAATGAGAGAGCGAGAATATTTATTTTTATTCAATTACCCCGTTATGCATGTTTTTTACTTTTGTTGTACTGACGATCATTTGCAATTAGTTTACTTCAAAATTTGACGTATTTAACGAAACAATTTTAACAAATATAATATGGGAATTTTCTGCACAAAACAAGCAAATCATTTTTTAATTTAACTTTGTGCCACAGATCTATAAATAGATAACTATAAATTAATTTTTTTGGTAGAAAATTATATAAAATAACTGAATATTCATTTGTTTTTATGGAAATTGTCAGTTATTTTTTTGTTAGTTAAATTATATAAAATAACTGAATATTCATTCGTTTTTACGCAATTTGTGGTTAATTTTTTTTTTAAATTCGCGGTTGAATTTTTGACAGTAAAAATTAAATTAACTTTTCGTTTAAATAAAATGCAAAATAAGTAAATCCGTTTTTAAGTAAATTTACAGTTGTTTTAAATTTCAGTTTCATTTAATTTTACTTACATAATACTTTTACTTAATCAACTGACAATATTAAATGCAACCGAAAATCCGTATTAACGTGCACTTAGTTTTTTGCTTGCAATTTTAAATGTTTATTTATTTAGAAATGACTGAACGGTATACTTCTTGAATAACCTACAATCCGTTACTGTAATAATATTGTGAGTGTAAAAGTGATTAAAAAGTGTTGGGATGCTGAAATAAAACGACTTGACTTCGGAACAATGTGTAATAGAAAAAAGACAAGTTTATTTAAGTAATTATTTAAAGGAAGTAAGTGAAGTTATTTGGAGTTTGTACAAAGTAGAAAAACGTAGTAAAACGCAAAAAGGATTGCATCTAGGATGTATTACACGCAGTAGAAAGTTGCCAGATTTTCAATTGCCAACAAAAAGCTTTTTGCTTTAAAATACATGCACATACATGTATAAAGATTATTTAACATTTCATGAAAAAAATTTTGGGAAGTAAAATATACTGCCTGTTTTTTGAAAATAAAATAAAATTTTTTTTTGTTTTGATATATTTTCCCAAGCGAAAATTTTTATTTTATTTTGAAAAAAAAAAACATGAAATTTTGTATTTAAGCCTAGTACTATGTTCCAATTTGTGAAAAATGTTCAGCAACATCTATTATTTCATGCGAAAAATTTGACATGTATCAATGTTACCCATCTCGAGAGTTTGCACAATTTGACGTTTTATTCTTTCAATGTATGCGACATTGTTTTGCATATGTAAACAAAACCCACATGTATTTTACTAAAAAGTATTTTTTTAAATAAAAAATTAAGGCCCTAATCACGTTTAACGCAACGCACGCCAAAGAATAACATTAAAAGCACAAACAATGTCATAAATATTTAATTTTCTTGTTGCTTTCTACAGAAATTTACATTACGTTTTAAAATTTCAAACGCTGCATAGCCTGAGGCGTTGACATTTTTAAAACGGCACATGATGTTCTGTAGAAAGCAACAACAAAATTACAAAATATTTATGACATTGTTTGTGCTTCCAATGTAATTCTTTGGCGTTGCGTTGCATTAAACATGATTAAGGCCTAAGTATAAATGAAAGTAAATTTGGATATAAAACTTACCGGTTGTGTTATTTATGTTTTCCAGTTCCCATTTTAATATTAAGTTTAAACTTTTTTTCATTTGCTTATAATTCCACGTGAAATAAGTGCAGCTTATATTATTTCGCAGTTGTAAAAAAATGTTGCCAGAAACATTTCGTAACTTTTTCACAAATTAAACAAAGTAAAACTCTATAAACATTATTTCATAGAAATTTCGCACAGATTTTTTTCATATGAGTTTTCACCCTGGTACGCTGTTCAACATTTCACGTGAAAACTCATATGAAAAAAACCTGTGCGAAATTTCTATGAAATAATGTTGATAGAGTTTTACTCTGTTTAATTTGTGAAAAAGTTACGAAATGTTTCTGGCAACATTTTTTTACAACTGCGAAATAATATAAGCTGCACTTGAACAGCGTACCAGGGTTTAAATATCAAACTAATTTCTTACAAGCAGTGCAATACAATATATGTATGTATGTGGGCATAACACCCTGTCCAACTTTTGTTGATGTGGTATTTTAGGGAGGGGGTCATCTGGGTACCATGGTTAAATCTGGACGTATCAGTACAAAATTCACATAGCAGCTATTATAAAAGTTATCGTTGCCAAACTTTATATTAATACCAAAATTTCTAAGGAAGTTATGGCGTTAAGACCTTTTTTCGGTAGTGGTTAGAATGGGAGTTATGGTTAAATATGGACCGATTCCAAAAAGATTTGTTAAGATGATTAAGGTTGCAATAAGATATTTTAAGGTCAAATTTAATGTAAAAACCTACATAACGAAATATTTAATCCGGAAAAATTTTTGTATGATAGTTATATGATATTAAAATTTTAATAACCACAAACGCATTATATCCTCTCAACCTTTGGGGGCCTGGGTATAAAAACAAATCTTCTTGGTACTCACAGTACCATATGTGGAAGGGATATAATGCGATTGTACTGATGTGTGAAACTTTAATTCTGGACACCACTTACTTTAGTGTACCAATCGACCAAGTCTGTTTGGCTGGCTGGCATACACTAAGCAAAGCCTTTATTTCTAGATTGTGTCGACTGCTGGTCATACTAGTAAATTTTATTGTGTGTTAGGTCTCAAAATAATATTTTTCAATTGGAAGTTTGCACAATTTACTTAAAGGCAAAATAAATGTATTTAAATATTTTAATCGTACGTAGCAGCCTTAGTAACTGCCAATTACATTATGTAATAACTTACAAGTCTAATTACACTGGTCACTAATCCACACGAACTATAGAGTGTATGAGTCACACCGACGCACAGTGGCGCCATTTGAGTTTTTTCGTTGCAAAAATCATATCTTTTGAACCGAATAAGATAATTGAACAGTTTAAACAGCATATGATAGATAACTGTTCAGCCTATGAAATGAGCGTTTGGAAAGGGTGCTACGCTTTGTAGGGGCCTACTTATGGGTTATCAAAGTTAAAATTAGTAGAAAAATCAATTTTATGGTAACTAAAAAAAATTATTTTTACATTTTTAGATTGTTTTTATTTTTTTTCTTAAGGGTTTTATGTTTTAAATTATTACCCAACAAATTAAAAAAAAAATTATTTATTTTTTTAAATTTATTTTTTCAATTTTCTGTAAAATATTCATCACAATTCGTAAGAGAAGGTATATCTAAAAGACTAACAATTTCTAAACTATAATTATTTTGTAACTCTATTCGTGACTTCACATGCCGCAGGGAAGAAATAAGTGGATCGGAAGATGCTGCCAACATGTTGAAGAGGTCCTTATTTTGCCTTACCCTTGATGCTTTGAATGTGTTCTGCAATCTATATATTTTATAAAATTTGTTAAGAGACTCCTGTGCTTCTTCAGAAAGCTCTCCAATTGGCAAAGACTGGTACTCAATTATATCTTTGCCATGCGCCAATATTTTATGGACGGTCGGGGTCAACTTCTTCTGTGGATACATTTCTGCTAAAAGAGATGCAGTTTTCGACGCATATTCTCCATATTTTGTAGAATTGACATTTTCTTTGCAGTTTAAAACATCCAAGATCGTTCCCAATCTTTTCACGATTTGATTGTCAATTCCAATGATTCTAGTTACTGCCTCATCATTTTCAAAAAATCTCCTAGAAGTGTTTCCATCGTTAGAGTTACCGTATCCGTGCTTGGGACAGTCTACTTTTAGTCCAACTTGTTTCAAAAAAACCATCCTGTATTTGCTTCTTTCCGATCTTTTCCTTATCCTTTATTGATGTATTTTCATCGAAGTTTTCCTCCTCTTGTGGTAGGGTATATGCCAGTTTTAGCAAGAATTCCATACACCTTATCCTTGCGTGCAATGGTGACATTCCATATTCGTAATTCTCCTCATTTGTAGAATCGTTTAAATTACCAAAGTTCTTCTGACAAATAATAATAAAAAATCGATAAAAAAAATATAAAAATAAAACGAAAAAAGGGGGTTTAAATAGGTTTTTGCTAAATTTTTACCTCCAATATAATTCTGTCTATATATATGTATATGATAACTAATTGAAATATGTTATAATTAAGCAGAAAAAGATACTAATCTTAAACTCTTTACAACTAATTATATAAAATTGAGATGTAACATATTATATATGAAATAAATTGAATTGAATTGAAAAAAGTTCTTCTGACTCTTTTTGCAAATCGGGCATGACATTGTTGAGGTTGTTCCTGTCAGTTCGTTTACGACTTTTCCGTCAACCATGGTCAGGTGGAACTCGTAATTGCATTCAATATATTTTCCTTCTCCAGTTTGCAGCTTTGTAGGCTTAATCTTGCTTATTTGTTCTTCAATGTCCTTCACCGTAGTCCTTATGAGTTCTGCCGATTCCCTTGCAAACTGAAACATTATTGGTCGGCAATAATGCACTGATGACGGACGTGGATTTTTCCAGTGTAGGGAATCATCCGATTTTAGCCGCAAAGGAACAACAGATGCCATAAACATATTTCCGTCCGATATTGTAGCGTCATCGAAAGATATCCTTTGCTTATAAACGCTTTGTCCGGATGATCCATCGCAGCCCCATTTGCTGATCAATGTCAACTTCTCAAGAAGAATTTTCACTTCCGTGAAAAACTTTGGTGTGGTTGACTTTCTAAACAGTTCAAATAATTTTAAATTGTTCGACGCCATGTTTTCAGTACTTAAATTGTTTAATGGTTTCAGTAATTGTTGCGCCAACTTTCAGGCGTAGACTAATCCAGGCATTATGCTTATTTTGCAATATATAGGCTTATGCTACCATGCCTAAAAATTTACCTGTTCCCTGCATACATATGGATTTAGGCTAAATAATGCAATTTTGATATTATGCACGTGTCCAAATAAGATTTGTGCCTACCTGTAGGGACCATAAGTCAATATTGTTCCTGACCATTTGTACGCCAAAGTATTGTTTATGTGAGGTACGTACCTGCTAATTTCAATGAGTAGTTTTTTTCAAACTATTAGATCAAACTACTGTCCGTCAAAACATATAAGGGATGGACGCCATACAATTTCTGCAACCATGTCTTTTTGAACTTTTTTACCTCTAGAAGCCAAACGGGCACGTACGGGCAGATAAAACCAGTGTTTAAATTGCTTGCTTTAAAATAGCAACAGTCGCACATTTTTGCTTTGTTTACATTTTTTGCAGCAAATTAAAAAACTGTGTGTCTAAGTGTTTACTTAACTCTTTGATTACGAGTCAGCAAAAGCAAAAAAGCAAAAGCAAAACAAAGAGAGTAAATAATTTGTTTAAACTCGCTATGTGCATGTACTCTGCTTAATCTGTCAGCAAAGAAGCCACTTAAGAAAACAAATTTTCTGTTGCTGTAAGTATTAAGTTTTTGATTGTTTTTTTTTTGCTTTTGATGCGCTTAAAGTCAGCAAGTTAACTTCTTTGCTGTTGCTGTCGAATTTGTTTCGAATTTTTTTGGTATTTTGCGTTTTTTTTTTTTAATAAATAGGTACATACATACGTAAATGAAACTACACGTTTTTTTAAACTAATTTGTTTATTTTGTGTTATGTAATTATGTATATATTCTAGGAAACTAACGCCTGCAACAGCAAGCAACAGCAATGAAGTCAAAAACAGCAAAGAAGTTAATACTCGCTGAATTTAAGCACATCAATTTACAGTTAAGCCAAAGCAAAAAAAAAATAAACAAAAACTTATTACTTACAGCAACAGCAATTTTTTTTTTCAAGTGGTTGCTTGGCTGGCTTTTTAAGCTGAGAACATAAACATGGTGAGAATAAATAAATTATTTACTCTCACTTTTTCTGCGTTTGCTTTTGCTTTTTGCTTTTACTGTGTTCTTTTTCTTAAGTTAAGTTAAGCAATTACAAAAACATTAAAAATAGTCAAGCATTTTTAAACACTGGATAAAACCTTTTGAATTATGTAAAGAAATAATCAAAGAACAGGTTTTGCAAATATGGCAAATATAGAAAAATATAGTGAAAAAACGGATAGTTTTTAAATAGTGATTTACCAGGAGAAACACAAAGCAAACAGTTAATTTTTTTTTATCATTATACATTTAATAAATACATCAATCAATACAAACAAAAAATAAGGCGATTCGTTACCTATTTTTCGTGATATTACACCTGAAATCGCAACAAATTGACTAAAAATTGTGTGTTTTTTTGAAAACCGAAAGTCGGTCAACTTTGAACGGTTATATCTTCTAAACTAAAAATGTGATATTATTAAGAGTGGCATATTTGAAATCGTTGAAAAGTTTCCTATAACATGGGTTTATTCAAAACTTCGTCGGCACTCATGAAAATTTTGATTTTTGCAACCTCGCTTGCTCTACGGGCGCCACTGTGCGACGGTGCGTAATGAAAAATCAAACTAATTTAATTATTACGTTCGCGCACATACAGGCAGTGATAATAACCGTACGGTAATTACCCTTTTTTAGGGTAATTTTGAGCCCCAAAATGTAACAAGGGAATTTCGTTCAAAATACAGTAAATCAAAGAAAATAGGAATTTTGGTACCTATACAAACATATGCTTTTAAACATATGAAACTGCTGTTTTTCGCATTATTATAAGTACGGATCAGGGATTAATTACACTGTGAGACAAATCGTAGGGGGAAGTGATCGGGAAGGGTTCAAACTACCGGGGATAGTTATATCGGTAAAAAGAAGTTATAAGTGTTTTTTTGACATAACTCGAGAACCACTAGTCCGATTTTGCTGAAACAAATTTAAAAATGTAATTAGGAATTTCTTTAATCTGTTCATACGTTTCGCTACATAAGCAACAGTTTCGCAGTTATAAATAAATGTATGAAGAAAAAAACTATTTTTTGCCTAAAAAATTGAATTTTTTATTTTTAATTCATAAAAAATCCAAAACAGTAAAAAAAAAGTGTCAAGTCATATTACTTTCACATAAAGTTACATCACCTTTAAACAAAATGAGACATATACCATGAAAATCGATGGACGCGTTTCGCTTTTATTCACAATTAAGTGAAGGTATGAATTTCAAAAGTTTGCTCGAGATATGCTCAAAATTCCTTGGAAAAAACATTGATGACTTTTTTATGATTGTCAGAATTAAAAAAAAAGTAATAAACAAAAGGTTATTTGATTTTTATGGTAGCGGTAACAAACTAAAAAACGGTCATAAATATGCGTGGACAATTAAAAGGAAAGTGAACTTTTTTAATTATTTGGGTTTTTTCCGTTGGCTACCTGCATGATTTTTTTACACAAATTGCACCCACATTTATGAGTGGTCATGTTTTAGAACGTTTCGAAAAATTTAAAACGCACACGAATCAGGTATAAAGCCACCCTTAAAAGATGCGCGAATTCATAAGTACATCTCAGTAAAATATTGAAACTTACGTAGTATTTATAGGTGTTCACTGATCGATTTTTGTCAATCAACAAGTGTCTCCGAACGCGTAAAGTACGGTTTTTTTTAAGTGACTAAAAAGTAATTAAAGTATAAAACCGAAATGAGTGCAAATTGTCCAGAAAATATCAATTTATTTTGTTACGTTTGTGGCAAAAGAGCTTTTTCAACAAATGCTCCATTACTCACTGAGCAATTGGAGCGCGCTTTTAAACTTTATTTTGATTGCGAAATAATTCGCGGCGTTTCGTGGGTCCCAGACAAAATTTGTAAAACGTGCTACAACGGTCTTAACATGTGGATCCAAGGGAAACGCAGTTCACTTCGTTTTGGTGTACCAATGATTTGGACTGATCCAGGAGAGCACAATTCCGACAACTGTTACGCTTGCGCAAACAAAATATGTGGAGTAAATCGTAAAGGCATTAAACGAAGAGTTTACATATCTGTTAAAAGTGCACAAATACTTCTACCGCATTCGGATGAAATACCAATTCCACCGCTTCCAAGTCCTGACAGAGAAACTTCTTTTTCTATTGAAACAATGGATCAATCGGATTTCACCTATAAACCAACACCAGAAGCCGGCCCAACGAACAAAATAATTCCAATATCACAAGCAAGAATGGACAAGATTGTTGCAGAAATTTACCTTTCTCAACGTGAAGCAGAAAAACTTGCCCAGCTTTTGAAAGAAGGCAACAATTTGGAGCCTAATGTCAAAGTCACTGGATATCGAAGACGACAATTGCTATTCCAACGGTACTACACACTCAACGAAGGGAACACATTTGTTTACTGCCACGATATAAAGGGATTGATGGAGGCGATGGCCATTAATTATGTCGCAGCTGATTGCCGAATGTTCATCGATTCTTCGAAATCAAGCCTGAAAGTCGTTTTGCTACATAAATATAATAAAAAACCAAGCATTCCCATTGGCTACAGCACAGACATGAGCGAAACATACGATTCCATGAAAATAATTTTGGAAAAAGTTTGCTACACTGATCACATGTGACAGATCAGTTGTGATCTGAAAGTCGTGACTGGCTTGCTCCAGATCCAACGGAGAAAGGACACAACTGCGTAAAGGATCCACTGGTGCCAATGGAGAACGTCCTCATGCCCTCTCTCCATATAAAACTGGGAATCGTAAAAAATTTCATCAAGGCCGTTGTGAAGCAGCCGAAAATTCTTGATTGTTTGAACAATATTTTCCCACGAATCAATGAAGCAAAATTGAAGGAAGGTGTTCTGAATGGGCCGGATATACGAAAGCTCATGAAATCAAAGGAATTTAAAGGTGCTTTAGACGGTGGAGGGCAGTGAAGAAAGTCATACGATATTTTTTGGAAAGTACAACCAGCTAACCTCAGAGTCGGATGAACATGGCGAGCGCTTCAATCAAGTGGCAATGCCAATGGAAACGCGACATAAAGGCAAAAGGCTCGATTCGCTGGTGGCTGAAATTTGTTGGTGGTCGCAAAAGACGTACGATCCCCACAATGAAGATAAAGAAGAATAATATACAATGGGAGTTTCCTCCGAGGGTAAGTCACAAAAATGAAGTTAACTGACTGATTAAAAACAATTGATTTTTTCCAGATCAAGACAGATCCTCATCCGATACAGACTCTGAACAGGTGGGCGAACCACCACGCAAGAAAGTAAAGGGCGCAAACAAACGAAAATAAGTTTTGCGTTCATCGATTTTTATAACCTATGTATCTATGTAATAACCTAATAATTACCTGTAATAATTTTTAATTTTACGTGTTAATAATTATAATAAATAATATATAATAAATATTATCCAAGTTCATTGAAACATAAAATCAATTTGTCAAAATGAGATACATTCACTTAATTGTGAATAAAACGAAACGCGTCCATCGATTTTCATGCTATATGTCTCATTTTGTTTAAAGGTTATGTGAGTTAACGTGAAAGTAATAGGACTTGACACTTTTTTTTACCGTTTTGGATTTTTTATGAAATAAAAATAAAAAAAATTCAATTTTTTAGGCAAAAAATAGTTTTTTTCTTCATACATTTATTTATAACTGCGAAACTGTTGCTTATGTAGCGAGATTAAAGGAATTGTAATTCCTAATTTTTTTAAATTTTTTTCAGCAAAAACCCAGCGAAACGCCGGGACACTTATAACTACTTTTTTACCGATATAACATTTCCCGTTGGTTTCATCCCATCCCGATTTTGACTGTCGCATAGTGTTATGGCTAAAGTTAAGGACTTGGCATTTAAATAATCCGTACTTGAATCAATAATTTTGTACATAATTTAAGAAGATCCATATTTACCGTACTATTTACACCGCTTTGGCTTGATTTAGCTTCGGATGGATTTTGATTTTTCTTTTAAGTGTAACAATATAAAAATTATTATAAACTTTTTATGTTTGCCACTTTATATGTACATTAGTGTGTCCCATTAAAAAAAAAATTTTGGGGATCATTCTTAATTTGAATACTCATAAGGCTAAGAATTTTTGAGATTTTTTTCCGATTTTTCGGAGGTGGTTTAGAGGTCGCGCAAATTGATTTTGTACCAAAAATCGACCTTTTTGGGTTTTTTTTTAATTTCGGTTGAAAATTGGTAAAAAAATAGATATTTCTTCAGCTTCTGAGTCAATATTCTTAAAGAAAATTTTCCGATCTTTAATTTTATGTGCATAAATAATAAGTTTCGTCAGGGATTTTCCACATTTTGATACATTATATAACTGATATATAATGTATCAAAATGTGGAAAATCCCTGACGAAAATTATTATTTATGCACATAAAATTAAAGATCGGAAAATTTTCTTTAAGAATATTTACTCAGAAGCCGAAAAAATACCGATTTTTTAGCAATTTTCAATAATAATTCAATAAAAGTCAAAAACGCTAGATTTTTGGTACAAAATCAGTTTGCGCGACCTCTAAAGCACTTCCGAAAAATCTGATAAAATTCTCAAAAATACTTTACCTTATGAGTATCCAAATTAGGAAAGATCTTCCGGGAAAATCCAAATTTTTATTTTTTTTGGGACAACCTAATGTACATGTACGTACACTAGACCTGGCGCAGCTAATATGGGGTTTTTTATTTTTTGGAATTTTGGGTGTGGGTAGCGATAAAAATATGCGATTTGATTCAAAAATTGATGTACCAAATTTTCAGGCTGATCGGATGGTGCCAACCCGTGCCATAAAGAGGTTAAAGGTCAAAATTTTGAAAAACCACCAAATACTCTTTTTTTGCATTTTATTAATTTTTTTTAAATTTTTTATACTTCTGTTTAAATTGTATTACTATAACTTCTTCTAGTTCCATACTAATTATAATTAAAAGATGTATGTCTTGTTGTATGGAAATACAGATAAATAAAGAAGTAAATAAAAATAAATACTATAAATTAAACTACTCAAAATTAGAACATCATTTATAACTTGTAAATTAGTTATTAGTTGTATTAGGCCTGAAGTATACAACGAATACATTTATATTATAATCTTTAATTGAGCTCTAAGTTGCAAAAATTTATGGTTTTTCTAATACTATCGTAAAATATTTATAGAAATTATAAAATGCTTAGACTCAGAAATAAAGATAAATATGGTTGCGGCGTTACATTTAGACTCCGATAAAGACAATCATATCGGTGATGATGTTGATATTTTTCCGTCGAAAAAAGTGTGTGCAAGCGTTGATAAATTACAATTATTCATATCCAAGAATTTAAGCTCATTTTTGACTACCAAAACAAACGTTTTGTTTTCTCAATTGGAAATTTCTATGGATTTCTTACGCTTTGATCCGCCAAATTAGCCTAAGAGCGAAGCATTTTGCATTACTGTTGTGAATGATAGTGCCGAAATAAAAGTCAAACTAATAACTGACTTAAACAGATGCTTAATACACAACGAAGACGATAAACAGTACTTGTTACACATTGTAGAGGGATACCGTAAGGATTTTCCAGCCTATATATATAAAATCTTCATTGATTTAAAATAAAAACAATAAGCCTATTCAATAAAAATTAAAGAAAAAAAACATTATATTTATAGTATTTTTATTAAAAAATTTATAAAATGAAAAAAAAATTTTGGTAGTTTTTAAATTTGACCTTTGACTTCATTATGGCACGGGTTGGCATCATCCGATCAGCCTGAAAATTTGCTACATAAATTTTGGCATCAAATCGCATATTTTCATCGCTACCCACATTCAAGTTTCAAAAAAAGTTTTTAACGCCAGGTCTAATGTACACTCGGAAAACTGCTCTAAGTACAGAAGCAGCTAGCGCTCTTTGTAATTTTTTTAAAGGACAGTCAGATCGTTCTTGTTTGTCTACTTTTCATACGTTTTGCGTTGTCACCTTGCATTGGTTAATGGTTTGGCGTCGCACATTGGCGCCATTTGAGTTTTTTCGTTGCAAAAATCATATCTTTTGAACCGAATAAGATAATTGAACAGTTTTAACAGCATATGATAGATAACTGTTTAGCCTATGAAATGAGCGTTTGGAAAGGGTGCTACGCTTTGTAGGGGCCTACTTATGGGTTATCAAAGTTAAAATTAGTAGACAAATCTATTTTATGGTAACTAAAAAAAATTATTTTTACATTTTTAGATTGTTTTTATTTTTTTTCTTTAGGGTTTTATGTTTTAAATTATTACCCAACAAATTAAAAAAAAAATAATTTTTTTTTTTAAATTTATTTTTTCAATTTTCTGTAAAATATTCATCACAATTCGTAAGAGAAGGTATATCTAAAAGACTAACCATTTCTAAGCTATAATTATTTTGTAACTCTATTCGTGACTTCACATGCCGCAGGGAAGAAATAAGTGGATCGGAAGATGCTGCCAACATGTTGAAGAGGTCCTCATTTTGCCTTACCCTTGATGCTTTGAATGTGTTCTGCAATCTATATTTTTTATAAAATTTGTTAAGAGACTCCTGTGCTTCTTCAGAAAGCTCTCCAATTGGCAAAGACTAATACTCAATTATATCTTTGCCATGCGCCAATATTTTATGGACGGTCGGGGTCAACTTCTTCTGTGGATACATTTCTGCTAAAAGAGATGCAGTTTTCGACGCATATTCTCCATATTTTGTAGAATTGACATTTTCTTTGCAGTTTAAAACATCCAAAATCGTTCCCAATCTTTTCACGATTTGATTGTCAATTTCAGTGATTCTAGTTACTGCCTCATCATTTTCAAAAAATCTCCTAGAAGTGTTTCCATCGTTTGAGTTACCGTATCCGTGCTTGGGACAGTCTACTTTTAGTCCAACTTGTTTAAAAAAAGCATCCTGTATTTGCTTCTTTCTGATCTTTTCCTTATCCTTTATTGATGTATTTTCATCGAAGTTTTCCTCCTCTTGTGGTAGGGTATATGCCAGTTTTAGCAAGAATTCCATACACCTAATCCTTGCGTGCAATGGTGACATTCCATATTCGTAATTCTCCTCATTTGTAGAATCGTTTAAATTACCAAAGTTCTTCTGACAAATAATAATAAAAAATCGATAAAAAAAATATAAAAATAATACGAAAAAAGGGGTTTAGATAGGTTTTTGCTAAATTTTTACCTCCAATATAATTCTGTCTATATATATGTATATGATAACTAATTGAAATATGTTATAATTAAGCAGAAAAAGATACTAATCTTAAACTCTTTACAACTAATTATATAAAATTGAGATGTAACATATTATATATGAAATAAATTGAATTGAATTGAAAAAAGTTCTTCTGACTCTTTTTGCAAATCGGGCATGACATTGTTGAGGTTGTTCCTGTCAGTTCGTTTACGACTTTTCCGTCAACCATAGTCAGGTGGAACTCGTAATTGCATTCAATATATTTTCCTTCTCCAGTTTGCAGCTTTGTAGGCTTAATCTTGCTTATTTGTTCTTCAATGTCCTTCACCGTAGTCCTTATGAGTTCTGCCGATTCCCTTGCAAACTGAAACATTATTGGTCGGCAATAATGCACTGATGACGGACGTGGATTTTTCCAGTGTAGGGAATCATCCGATTTTAGCCGCAAATGAACAACAGATGCCATAAACATATTTTCGTCCGATATTGTAGCGTCATCGGAAGATATCCTTTGCTTATAAACGCTTTGTACGGATGATCCATCGCAGCCCCATTTGCTGAGCAATGTCAACTTCTCAGGAAGAATTTTCACTTCCGTGAAAAACTTTGGTGTGGTTGACTTTCTAAACAGTTCAAATAATTTTAAATTGTTCAACGCCATGTTTTCAATACTTAAATTGTTTAATGGTTTCAGTAATTGTTGCGCCAACTTTCAGGCGTAGACTAATCCAGGCATTATGCTTATTTTGCAATATATAGGCTTATGCTACCATGCCTAAAAATTTACCTGTTCCCTGCATACATATGGATTTAGGCTGAATAATGCAATTTTGATATTATGCACGTGTCCAAATAAGATTTGTGCCTACCTGTAGGGACCATAAGTCAATATTGTTCCTAACCATTTGTACGCCAAAGTATTGTTTATGTGAGGTACGTACCTGCTAATTTCAATGAGTAGTTTTTTTCAAACTATTAGATCAAACTACTGTCAGTCAAAACATATAAGGGATGGACGCCAATTTCTGCAACCATGTCTTTTTAAACTTTTTTACCTCTAGAAGCCAAACGGGCACGTACGGGCAGATAAAACCTTTTGAATTATGTAAAGAAATAATCAAAGAACAGGTTTTGCAAATATGGCAAATATAGAAAAATATAGTTTTTTTTTATTTTCCGTCAAAGTTGAAAAATAGTGAAAAAACGGATAGTTTTTAAATAGTGATTTACCAGGAGAAACACAAAGCAAACAGTTAATTTTTTTTTTATCATTATATATTTAATAAATACATCAATCAATACAAACAAAAAATAAGGCGATTCGTTACCTATTTTTCGTGATATTACACCTGAAATCGCAACAAATTGACTAAAAATTGTGTGTTTTTTTGAAAACCGAAAGTCGGTCAACTTTGAACGGTTATATCTTCTAAACTAAAAATGTGATATTATTAAGAGTGGCATATTTAAAATCGTTAAAAAGTTTCCTATAACATGGGTTTATTCAAAAATTCGTCGGCACTCATGAAAATTTTGATTTTTGCAACCTCGCTTGCTCTACGGGCGCCACTGTGCGTCGTATAACTGTACCGACTTACAGTTTTTGCGGTTTTTCACCACTAACATTGTGCATTTGCTTGTAACCTCATTGTTTTAACGTGTTTGTTTGGTAGATAACAAATAATAACTCAGCCTGACTGGTGGAGAACCATATAAAACTCAGACGGTTACTGGTGGAGACCAAAATGCGCTGGAGCGGATTCTGAAAGCTCGCGCCTTCCTATACGAAGGTTTAGGTCGAACGAGGACTTGTGGGTGGCAATAAAACTTTAATAGTTAGCCAAAAACTTTTTAGTTTTAAGCAAAATTAATACCAAGTTAACTTATAATTAAATATCAGATATAACTGTGCTATTAGATTATGAGTCAGTCAGTCAGTAACGTTTAAACTGTATGTACATATATGATAATTTTACTTCATAAAAAATACAATAATCCATACAAGTTACTGGAAAAGTAAAATACTACACCTCATTGTATATAACAACAAAAAACATTTATATTTGTTTCGTTTTTTATTTTATTAATAAACAAATGATCAGTTATTTATCAGTCAAATCAGAAAAAGCGTAATAATCACCCTTATCAAAGTTGTCGTAGTCGTCTCGAAAATAAGGCGTTTTTAAGACGTTTTTAAAAAATGGAATTGTGGTTGTCGAAAACGACAAATATACAACTCTGTATGCAAATCTACTACAATTTTCGTACCATGTATGTCGTATTCGTCTGTCATTTTGTTTCAAATTTGTCGTTTGAATTTTTGGTCACGACAGCATTAAAAATAAATGTAAAAAATCAAATAAGATGGATAATATAAGAAAGTAAGTATTCAAATTAATTTATTTATAACAAATTTTTGCTTAAATTAGTTTTTTTATTATTTTAGAATACAAATCACTAACCCAAAACAATTTGAGAAGTTAGTAGATATGATGGAAAAAAATCCACATTTGGCCAAAGGATTCAACAAGGGTTTGCACAAATTCGATTTAAAAGATGAGTGGAACAAAGTTGCGGATCACTTAAATAAATATGGACCTCCAATGCGCAAAGGCGAAGGCTGGTTGAAGGTGTGGGCTGACTACAAATTTAAATTAAAAAAAAAACTCGTACACAACAAAGCAGAATGCCGAGCCACCGGAGGAGGTCCATTTAAGCAGTATATTTTAACACCAATTGAGGATGCAGCTTCTAAATTATTGCAATTAGACTCAATAATAAATCCTGGGCAAACATTTGGAACCCAACGTAGATTAAGTGCTTCAAAAGAACCTGAAAATAATGTTGATTTAAATTGTTCAAATGAAGAAAGTTGTGGTGAAAACGAAGAAGAACCATTAAAAACACAACCAGCAACTAAACAAAAGTCATCTTCAAAACGCACCTTTAATAAAAAAAATAAGACTGAAAAAAACGAGCTGCTTTCTGAGCAATTAAAAGTACAAACTCAGTTATATTCCACCGTGAAGCGATCATTATCTGAAATTGAAAGATATAGCCGGAAGACATACAAACTTAAGGAAGAAAAGCTTAAACTGTATAAGGAAGAACTAAAGAGAAAGGAAGACTATAGAAAATTCTTAATGAAAATAAAATTAGATGAAATAGATATTAAAGGACGAAAAATTGAATTGGAAGAATGTAAAAGTGGTTACCAAACATGAAACATGTATAAGAAGTGGTTGTAGAATTTTATTTAGTTTTTGTTATTTTTTTATTAATGAATTTTATTGTTTTATTTTAATTACTTTTTTATATTAAACGTGATAATAAAAATGAATTTCCTAATTAAGTAGCGCTTCCATTATTTTAATTCTTACATTTGAAGCCGACAAATTATCATTTGCTTCATCAACAGGTATTTCCGGTATTTCATATTCCAAAGGAATTTCGTGCCATTGAAGTTTGTAATGAATACACACATTATGCAAAGCAGCACAAACCGCAGTAATTTTTCCTGCAAATTGTGGAGAGTAATGCAATTGTCTTGCACCTAATATGCACCGAAATCTGTTTTTTAGAACTCCTATGGTCCGTTCAACTATATTTCTAGTTTTTGAGTGTATATGGTTAAAATGACTCTCTGGGCTTCCTTCCTGAGTGGATCTAAAAGGTGTTATTAAATATGGTTCTAGTGGGTAACCAGCATCTCCTAAGGAATTAAAATTATATCAAATCTGTAACTTTAAATCAAACAAAATTTTATATTTACCTAATAACCATGTATTTTTTTCGCCATTTTCGTACTTATCTCTTAATAATGGTTTCAAATCACTAGTATTCCATATTAACGAATCGTGCGATGACCCTGGATTATGGGTTGAAATATATCTTATTCTTTGTTTATGATCACACACCTGCGATAAGATATTTTAAGAACAGATTTAATTATAGTACATTGGTATACTGATCACTGTTACATTGAGACTGCAGAAGCCTTTCTTGTTGTAATATTTGAAACGGTCTTCCTCTCTAGGTGGTAAAATGTTTACATGTGTGCCATCTATACACCCTATAACTCCAGGAAAACCGGTTTTTCTGTAAAAATATTCTTTTATTTCATCCCTTTCATATTCATCCATGTGAAAATAAATCCATCTTGGGCACAGCTCATCGTACATCACACCAATGCATTCTTTTAAAACTTTACTAATGGATGATTGAGAGAGACCAATATTGAAATCATTGCCAGCCGACTTTTGGTAACTTCCTTCGGCAAGTATTCGCATAGTTGCGGCCAGCTTTAATATATTTGGAACACTTGTTCTTCTCTTTGGCTCCTGCAAATGTGACCCGATTTTTTCCAAGACATACTTAAATGCATCTTTATTTAATCTAAAATAGCTAATAAATCTATAAACGAAATTAATTTCTAACAAAATAAAATTAAATTCAACAAACGTAATTTTCCAGCTTACATGCGATTTGGTAGGGAAAATATGTTGGATTGTTCCCTTAATTGCCGTCGGATAGCAATCAACTCCCTCACGTTAGATTCTTCATCTTCGTCAGATGATGAAAACAAAGCCACACTTAACATTTTTTATGCAATAAATAAAAACTTTTAAAAAAAGATTTGTTATTTAAATTTATTTTCTAATTGCCGCTGAACAGCTGTTTTTATTTTGACAGTTTTAGAAAACTTTTAACAATTTGGAAACAGTCTGTAATATTTATTCTATTACAAAGCCTTAACAGTCGTTTTTTTTACATGGTACCAAAAAATATTAAAAACGCCCACGACTACGACTACAGTCGAATTACGCCTACGACAACCGTGATAGGGGTGAATGTTAGTGGAAACGACTAACATCATGCAGGGTTAATAAAACGCTTGAAAATGTACTACTTGAGTATATACATATTTTAACAAAGTATTGTGTCAGTAGTCATCAACACCAAAATTTTTCTGACAACAAACTGTCTGCAAAGTAGCTGAAATGTACTTCAGCTTTTAAAAGTAAAAAAAAACTTGTGGTCGCGTTAAAAATAAGACACAAATTAATTGATAGTATTAGAACCTTCTGATTTATGATCGTTATTTGACAATTGAAAACAAATTAATAAAATTACGTTTGTCAAAATAACTTTTCTTTTTCACATGTCATATTAGACAGAGAAAAAAAACGAAAATATTGCCGGTGGATAAGACAATAATAAAAATAACAATAAATAATGCAATAAAAAGTATTTGTCATTTTTGCTTGCAAAAGAAAAATAAAATGAAAACAACTGTGGTTAGAACTGGGGTGTAGCGTGAGCAAGAACTTCGCATTTAGAGTGAATTATTTTTTACACATTCATTTCGAACATACATGCATACATACACATTTGTAAGTACGTGTGCACATACATACCCTGCAACTTAATACTAGGAACACAACGAGGACGAACGACGAATTCTGCCCTACACAAGCAGAATAACGACAAATAACTAAGAGCTTTTATAATTGAGAAAGTCGTTTTCTGTTTGTAAAAAGAGGGATAAATAGTGTGACTATATTAAAAAATACTTGAAGAACAAAACATTTACAAAAACACAACTAAAAACTATTTTTAAAGCTAAATATTTTGCATATATTTTAAATGCTATTTATTTATTATTTATTTTATTTTATTTAAATTAGGTCTGTGGACAAATTCCTTAGTTTAGCTTAGTGTAGTAACATAATAATTTTTTTTCATTTATGCAAAGGAAGAAATATAAGAATAAACATTATTGATTTAAAAATTATATGAAATTGCTTTTTATGATATTAATGTTTAGAGAATAACCGATAAAGTTATACATTTCATTAAAACAGCTGCATAATTTTCTTAGGCCTAATAAATTAGAGTAAGTTAAACTCTGTTTTGGTTTAAAATGTGTTTAAACCAACATATCTATTAATAAGTAAACATTAACACCATCTTTAAGCGCATAAACTTGGGCGTTTAAACTACTAATATAAACCATATGAATTTGACAACATTTATCGTAATACAAATAATACATGGGACACTGATTTACAACAGAGTTTAAGCTACATATAAATTAAAGTTTAGTTCAACTAAACCAGCGTTTAAACACTCACTGATTTATTAGCTATTAGTGGCTCTGACATAGCAAAGTTAATTCGGCATGTCCTGACATTAGGAATGGGCAATAAATATCGATATATCAAAATATCGATATTTAAAAAAATTATAGGTAATCGATATATATCGCCGATATTAAAAATACCCATATATCGATACATCGATATTTATCTACGACTATCGAATTCTATATTTTAAAGATCTCTTTATAATAAAATTCAACATTTTAACCGTTGCTCAACTGCTTACAATACTGTTGTCTTTTAAGAATTGCATCATATGTTTTTTTAAACTAATATTAAGAAAATAACGGCGTTTTTCTATTGTACATTTTCATAGATTACACAGTTCAGTTTTGTCTCGGTTTTTTAAGAGATGACAACAAAAAAATAAGCGCGGAAAAAATATTCTGGAAAGGGTTCCTAGAATTATGCAAAGAATCGCCTTAATTATGGCGTATTAGCAGCAATAGACTCATGAAATTTGGAATGTTAATAATAAAAAAAAATATTTAGTTTTTTTATTAGAGCATGTTTTTATATATTAAAAATAAAATATTGCACAGTTTACTTGTATAGTATGTGTCGCAAGTTTCGTTTACCGGCTGTATATAATCCGGCATTATATAATCCAAATAAATTTTTTTTTTTTTTAGATTTCATATGGCGAATAAATAACAATTTTTTTGTATTCTTTACTTTATTTTTAATTGTCCCTCGATTTCAAACGAAAACTTCGTTCGCATAACTTACCATAAAAACTAAATTTTAAAATTGGTTTTTGTTTTAAATAAAAGTTAAGCGAATGAAAGTTTCGTTCGAAATCGAGGGACAGGCAGTAAATTTGAAATTAAAAGAAACAATAAAAAGTTAGAATGGAATTATATCTAATATGTTTGTACATATGTAAATATGTATTGACATAGGTATATTAAGTTTTTAAATTTGGTAATAATTTCATCTTAATACGTTCGATAAATACCGATACTCTTAAAAAATATCGATACGATATATATCGATATATTTTTGCAATTTACCCATCCCATATGTCAGGTACATTTAGAGGATTGAAAAAACGAAGTGAGCGTTGAGGAATATTAAAAGTTACGTTATGCCATGTTTCCACGACGACTTGAATCACCTGCTTCGCTCTCTGAATCATGCGAATGAATCATGGTGTTTACACGACTTGTCTACTTGCTTCGATTTGACAGTTGTCTTTAATAAAAAAATCAGCGTTGGTAACTGTGAATTTTTGAAACGCGCCAAAATGGAGAAAAAGCACTTAATTTAAAAAAAGCAGCAAGTTTAGACTTTCTTTTTTTTTAAAAAGCTTAGTGAATTAATTTTGCATAATATTTGAATATTAAAAATACAGTATAATCGCGAAAAAGTTAATCTCACCAAATTTTAGCGCCCCTGTGCCGCTCTAAAAAGACCGAAATATAATGTGCTTAAGTTGGCTTAAGCAACTGTTCGAATACATGTATATCATATTGGTAAAACCATATTGAACCATATTTTTGTTAAGTTTTTTGAAACTGACATTTGCTTAAGCAAAGTGCGAAACCGATCGCACATTCCGTAAGGAATCAAATGTTTTTTTTTTGTTTTTGTTTTTTTTTTTAAATACATTTTAGAGACTTTTTGTTAATTTTTGACAGAAGGTTAAGCAATATTATGTTTATTATGGTTGGCCCTAAACTGTAACTGCTTGTTTTAGAACACGAGCGCACAACTCATTCGTTTGACTTACATTTAAAACCAAAATCTGAAATTTTGTTTTAGTTCCAAACACTTTTCTGAGCGTATTAATAAAAAATGTCAACAAATCAGGGCAAAACATCACAAATCAGATTAGATTTTAAGCAGAAAGTGGTACTTTTGAAGTAGCCATCTCAAAAATAAAAATGAAATGCCAAAAAATTCTCGACGCTATGGAAAACACATAGGAAAAAGCACACAGGAAAACATTACATGTACCGAAATTTTTTGATATTAAAGTAATTTAAATCTTTATTTATTATTGCATTTTTTAGAATAAAATACCGCTTAGAAAAGTTAATAATTCGAAAAACTATACAACCCCTGAAACATTTCGCGATTCTACTGTATAAGAATTTTTTTTTGCAGTTCAGGTTTTTTTAGAAAAAAAGAAAAAAAACATAAAAAAATAAACAAATTTGCTTGTATTCATTTGTATTAGATAACAAATTATTTTTAATTGCATAAATTCTATACAAAACTTTTTTAAAAGGGATCTACGATTAATAGTACGGATTCAAAATTAACAATAGTTATCTATTTATCCTTTTAGTAAAATATTTAAAAAATAATGTTTGTTTTCAGAAGTTTAATACTTTCATATTAAAAAACGCAAGAATTTAAAAGTCGTTTTTTTAAAAAGATTTTTGTAGTAGAAGAAATTCCAATACAATACAATACAAATATTTCTCTTATTATACAGAATTCTATAAGAAAATTATAAAAAATGGGATTAAGAGTGTATTAAAAAGAACTTCAAAATACTTGCGTTTTTTCGATTTCCAGACCACCCCTGAATATATTTAGAAAAAAATACCAAAAAAAACTTAATAAAAAAGGTGATACATTTTCGTACATTCATTTAATAAATTCTGTTTAGATCTTTTTAAAAAGAGATCACAAATTTATAATAATTATTCCAAATTAATAAAGCTAATATTTTCATCATTATAAAAAGTATAAAAAAGCACCAACAATAGTACAAAACGCACCGAGTTGACAACGCTAACACAAACGATTTATTCAGCTAGTTCAGATAAACTTGCGATAAATATTAGAGAAGAGTAGAATTTTTCCTGCTTCGCAAGTAGATTCAATATGAATCTACCTGTTTCGCTCTCAATATTTTGTATGGCGAAGCAAGTTGTTGCGTTCATGATTAGGGTGTGAAGCATGAATAGAGAGCGAAGCACGTACCGTGGAAACATAGCATTACTCAATAAAAATTCAGAATGTGTGGGAGCACTAAACATAAAAGATATATTAAGCATCATTCTACGGCTTTTTAAAGTTGGCAAATTAATTTCAGTAAGTATTGTTGAGTATTGTTTTTGAACTGATTCGAAATGATCATTGTGGATATTATAGATATGGTCCCAAATAATGCTGTAGTATTCTAAAATTGTGTATTTTAATATACACAAATATTTTTTTCGTCACTCATTCCAGTTGGGTTCCTAGCACAATTCCTAAATAGTAAGGTGTTGGGACAGTTTATTACTACATTAAAAATATTACCTAAATAAATTCAAAAGAAAAGAAAATTCTAAATAAAATTTACATTCTTTACTCTGTAATGGTGGGTACACACTATGCAATGCATTTCGCAATCTGGCAAATTTCATTCATTCGAATGAATGAAAATGAATGAAATAGTGTGCACTAGGGTATTCACTTAATCGGGCTTTTGCTTAAATCGGGTAATCGCTCGATTAATTAACCGAGGTTTTGGCTTAATCGGTTAATAATCGGTTAATTCTGTTATTGATCGGTAAACCGATTAATAAAGTATGTTTTATAAATTAGGTTATTTCAATGAATAAAAATTCATAAATGATTTATTATTTGGAGTTTATTAGTAAAAAAAAGCAATAACATAACAAACATAGCGATTCTTGAACTAAAACGAACACACAAAAAAATAAGGCTACATATTTTTTAATTAAAACATATTATGTGTTAATTAAATTATAAACTGTAATTTCATTTTGTAAGTTATATAAATATTTTAAGAAGATCTTATTAAATAATCTTTTAAACAAATAATTTTGTTTAAATGTATAGGATTTAAGCGATTCTTTTCTTTAGTTTTGATAAAACTTGACTTGGAAAAAATTTTTTTATCGTTGATGTTGGAGAAAACAATAGCAAGCCATAATGCAGAATATAAAATTTCTCAGTTCTTTTCCTAGATTTCTTTAAACATATAAAATCTTCCATTATGTCATTAGAGTCCTGTTTTAGTATATTTTTTTTTTTTTTGGAATTTTTAACACTTCTAATTATTCCGGTAAATTCTCTTAAAAGATTCATATGGGAAGAAACCAATAATTAAACGCATACATACAAAAAGTACGTGAAACAAAAAGCTGTTGACACCAAAAACTTATTTAAAATTAAGATCACCTTCTTTGTATGTATAAAAAAATACTTTCTAAACACATGCCTTTTGTAAATAAGACAAAACAAATAATTAAGAACACAAAAAAATATGTTACAATACTGCAAAAAATTAAAAATTTTGTTACGTTGGTTAATCGGTTAATCGACTGCCAATTTTAAATTAACCGATCAGTTAATCGGGTAGTAATTAATCGGTTAACCGTTAACCGGTGTAGTACCCTAGTGTGCTCCCATTATAATAGATTAAAGCTGTGATCGGCAACCTATAGTATTACATTTTGCGATTGTAATGTTATTAAATTCTCTTCAATGTATGTGCACACGGACGTAATAAAAGAGTTAACGCGGTGCCCTGATTTGACGACCGCAGGGTTAAAGTAACACACAACCTCTGTTCTTTAATCTAGTATGAAATTCGACTTACGATGTTCCCTACATCGAGAACCTTAATAAGGCTGATTAATTTTATAATTTTTATATATTAAATAGCATATTCCGTAAAATTTAATAGTTGTTACTTTTAAAAAATGTATTTTTTACCGACAAAAAAATCAAACTACATAACAAAATAAGTACGGAAAAACATTATTTTTTGGATAACAAACATAAATGTTAAAAAATAAAGTTCTTCGTTAAATCACTATATTTTTATGCCATTCTCACAGTACGAAAAACGAATTTATTAATACACAATTAGTAACAGTAATAATTTTATGAGTGTAGTTTTTACGAGACAAGTAACAATAATCAGCCTTGTTACGGTTCTCGATGTCGGTAACAACGTTAGTCGAATTTTATAGTAGATTAAAAAAAACAGGTTGTGTGTTACTTTTATATACTACAGAGTCGTTTTCGAAATCGAGAACCGTAATAAGGCTGAGTGCCATTTTTGTACGCTGACGAAATATTGACTACACAGCTTACGTGACTACGTTTGTGATAGAAACAACAACAAAACTACAAAAGTAGGTGCAAAACGATTTACTTGTTTGTTATTGGAACAAAAACAACAGGATTTATTTGTTTGTTGTAGAAAGAACAGCAACACTAAAAGAAAAAACATAAATTTTCGGTTGGTATTAAGGCCGCTTTAGCCGCTCGTGAATGTAATGACAGGCAATGTAACGTACCGCAACGTACTGTAAGCTCGCTTGTACACTTAAAGAAAATGCAAAAACGTGTCATCTGTTTTTCACAAACACAAAAAGCATTAGTATCAGTGTTGCCAATCCATGTGCAATTACACATATTGTGTATAATTTTTACTTGCATGTGTTTCTGTGTGTAATTTTACTTTAAGTTCTATTTTTTTTTTTAATTTATTTTTGACAGTCAAGATTGGATTTTCGAACATTGATTTTTGGTAATTTTTTTCAGTTTCCATTACAGTCAAACTTTCTTTTTAAACCCTGACTTTTTTCATCTTCCATTGTGTTCCACAGGACTCGATCCTTGGTCCACTTTTGTATTCGCTATATTCAAGTGATCTGCCACAACATCCGGAGACAGACGACGTGCAACTATACCTCAGCAGTCCTTGGGACTCATTCCTTACAAATTTTAACCATTTAAATTTTGATTTGGACAACATTTTTAGTTGGGCATCGGCTAATGGCTTGAAAATAAAGCCGGAAAAATCCAAATGTTAAGTGATAAGTAAAAAGAATGCTGTAAGCAATGACATATCGGGGAGGCTAAAATAACTGCTATTGGCATAGTTAAAAATCTAGGAATAACTATGAATAGGACGTTGACTTGGTCGGATCACATCAATCAAGCATGTGGCAGGATGCATGGTATGTTAATGGGATTTCGGATCTAGCAATATTTATACCACTTAGAATAAGAACTTTTATTGTGAAGACTTCTTTACTACCGGCACTACTGTATCCTTCTGAAATATATTCTGGATGCAAATCACGAGATAGGAGGAAACTTACCAATAAAAATAATAGGTGCGTTTGAGTACTTTTACAGTAAAATGCAGTAAATGAGTAAACTTAAAAATTTGCTCTCACAAAAAGCTGTTGTCCAAAAAAGTACGCGAACGCAAAATTTGTAAAAATTCGTAAAATAAAGGCAACAGCTGATGGCAAATAATTGAAGTGTTGAAAAATGTTTACACTTTTGACTACTTAACTCGTTTTCTTATCGGTACTCGATCAAATACTTTTTATAACACGAATATTTTTGGAAAATACAAACAAATTATTTTATGTAATCTTTTATATTTGTTTGTTTTTTATTTTATTTGAATTTGCTAATTTGTGTCTGGCTAAATTTGATCAATAGTACACGAATACTTTTTTTTTACTAATTGATAACATTAAAAACAAGAGCTGTTCTAAGTCCCCAGTACTTGACACTTTTAAAACTCCAACAAATTAACATAACAAAACAAAGTTTCAAAAGTTGCTATTTAGCCATATATATTCTTCGCAAGCAAGTTTAATTAATTAATATTAATTCATTTTTTGTTTTTATTTTAGTTTTATTTCAACTTTTCTTTTATTAAACATTTTTTTCACAATTTGTATGCCTTTTGCTTGCTACTTTTGTTTGTTTACCTTTTGAAACATGTTTTTTTGTTTTACTAAATTTTACTGCAAAAATTTCTGCAGTAAAAATTTGTAAGTACTCAGCCAAGAACTGTCACTTTACGCTCTCAATTTGTGTTCTCATTTACTGTATTTTGTGTACGCGAACGCAATTTAGTAAAACGCAGTAAAGTTCAGTAAAAAATAGTAAAAACTTTTGTGTTTTCGAACGCAGCTAATAACATTGTCTGTTGCGTTTTTTACCTTGAAAAAATTGATAGAATAAGTTCGTTTACTTCATTTACCATATTATAATTTTCTAAAACTTAGAAGCATCATCTTCCTACACAAAATATTATAAAATTTCGTCATCGAAATCATGACTCAGAATGTAAATTTTTATATTTAGTACGTCTCTGGAATCGACTTAGTGATTATTTTCCTTAAGGTTTATCGTATTCATATTTGATTGTATTTATATTGTCAATTCTGTTAATTTCATTATTGTTATAATGTTCAATAATAATAATTATATTCATTTCATTTGTTTTGCTGTTACATAATTGCCGCTATTTATTATTATTTAGTACATTATTAATCTCTATTATTGTATTAATTTCAATTGTATATCCATTTATTATTATTTATAATATCATTAATCTTTGTTGTTTTATTTAGCCTAGTATAACCTATTTGATTCTAAAAATTTGATTCATAAGATATCATATTTTGTTGTATAAGAAAGTCAACTACATTGTGATGAAAGAAAAATAAATAAATATGTCAGAAATTGACCAGAAGCTACTGTTGCAAAGGATATGTTTTCAAAAGTCCTGGATATGTATTCAAAAGATTTGTGGTGCCAATTTCAAATTCGATAGTCACAGTTTTACAGAAGATAGAGCGAAGCTGGGAAAAGGACAAAAAATCACTTGAAAGAGGAACACTGCAAGCGAAAGAGGCGTGCATTGCAACGTCAGACTTGCTCTTTGACATACTACGTAATTGCAAGTGTTATGTGAAGTTCTGTACAGAGTTTAAGGGTACTTGGATGCTGGATTAATTACAGAAGGGGATAGAAAACTTGTGGTTGATCACAATAGAGTAAAGAGAGCACAAGATAAAGTTATAAGATTACTTGATGCAGAATTTCATAATCGATGCCAAACAGGCAATATCGAATGTATCTTCTTTGTGGATGCAAAGATTCGATAAAAGTTCTGTTAAAAGCAGATAAATCCAGCCATCAGTTTCCAGGTGTAACGAAAGAAAAGCACTACACTTTTTGAAGTAAGGCAGGTAGAATGTGACTCAAACCATGTAAACACTGGTTGGCAAGGAGGAGTCATGTATTGGGTTGAGGCAAAACAAAATCGTAAACTCATCTGCCTGGCTTGTGCTCTTCATACTAATGAGCTACCTCTGAGGAACTTGATTGCAGAGTTCTATGCAAAAACTTTATCCAACAATAAGTGAAGTGGAACGATCGGCAATATGCACAAACCCTCATTTTTCAGTTTATCCTTTCAAGAAGCTTTAGCACAATTAAGTGACGATATAAATAAAGTGACGAATCCATATATATATGTATTGCAAAACCTATATTAAGTATGACTATCAGCTTCTTCTAAATTGGACTGTTTGAAATTTCACAGCTTAACCCATTGCACTCCCAGACGCTATGAATTTCCAAGAATAAATAGTAACATCTTCAGGTCCAGACTGCCATTGTTTTTATGATATGATTTTTCCATCATTTGTTTCGCTTCCAACCTTACGATTTAATATATGTGCATATATACTTTTTAATAAATTTTAATACAGTCGAGTTTCTCTATAATGAATCTGTTACTATTGGACCAGAATATTTCTTCATTATTGATATAGAATGTTTATAATACAATAGAAATATTTTTTCCACGTTTATTTAAAATAATCTGGTATTTTTGTTAGGATTGCATTCTTCCAAGTGGTCCTTCATCAATTTCCTCAAAAAGACTGTTATAAAGCGTTTTGTGTTAAATAATAAATTACTTGTCTTCTACATCTGTATAATAATACCATTTTTTATAAAGTGCTGGAATATAAATTGTTTAGCTATATTTTGTGTTAATCCTTTTCGGCTTTATAAAGTACTTATAGTATTTTTTTTTTAGGATAATTGCTTCTTTTACAAAATTTACGTTCACTGAATACGGGGGCTGCTATCAATACTACTCTTAATTGAAAAACTCTTTCATTCTTCTTATTTAAATTTTTCAGAAATTAACTAATTAAAATTTACTTCTTGCTCCGTGTATAGCGTTGTAAGTATGGGCTACAAAAGTTTTTTTGAAATAATTCCTCATATGGAGACAAATATGCATATATGTATATGAGTCAAATTTTTGTTTACAAAATTTGTTTATTGTAAAGAAAAATTCAATTGAGAAAATTCATTATAAGGAGATCAAAATACACGTTATTTATAATGGAAAAGTTGGCTTTTTAAAATCAATTTATAGTTAAGTTTAGTGAAGTATATTTTTTAGTTTAATCCACTTCTTATTATAAATAAAAAAAACTATAAATAATATGACATAATAATATCTCTAATAATATAACATCTCTACGTTCTCAAATGCAGTACTGCCTGCGCTGAATCAGAAAATCAAACTTGTTTCACCATGTCAACGCAAACCTAATGACGCTTTATATTAATTGTGTGATTATCATTTTATATGTGCATTTACATATTTAAATTTATTGTTTAAACGCAGTATTGTATTTATAACCATGTGCATTATCTTTATATTCTATTTTACCTGTAATTTAACAAAAATATTTAATTATTTCACTTATTACTATCATACTTTCGTTGATGATACGTCGTTTTGTTTCAGAGAATTACAAATTAAAATAACGTAACACACATAAATAAATAAATAACAAAAAAAATTATATTTTTTCATAAAAAATATATCGGATCTCGCATTTTTATTCTAAATATTTGGTATTACTCTAATATCTCATATAATTTCCATTTTACAACGTTTTTTGCTTCTCATGTAAACTTATGAAATTTGATGTTACAATATTCTGCATTTAAGATGACGATGTGCAGTTCTCTTAGTTTTTTTTATTTTAATAATATTTGCCTACAAAAAAAATACACACAGGCTAATCATGATGCCCAGCGTGGAAAATTGCAAGCGTTTCACTTTTTAGGCCTTTAAGAAGGTTTACAATTGACATTTTAGTAATTTTACTTATTCCACTCTGAATTATTTCAAAAGGTCTTTAAGAAAGGATTTTATTAAATATTTAACAAATTCTAAGATAAGGCCTGTCGCAATCGTTTTATTAGTAGTTATGTTGGAACGTGTTGCAAGTTCAGTTATAAATTTACTCATTTCGTATAATTAGCCACAACAATTAAACTTGGATAAAGCTTTATTCTTAAATCTTTTTAGAAGCCCTTCCAGAAGTGTTTAAAATAGATGCAAAAGTGCAAGGTGTTGGTCTCCAATGACACACCTTGTTAATTGGTAATAAAGTTGGAATGCGGCTGGGAGATCTTATGTCTGCAAAAAGGACTTATATAAGGCCTCTTTACTACTTGATTTTTTTTTTTCCAATTTTTCATATCTGAAAAATTCACATATGATTTTGTTTTTGCTCACTCCTCATGAGTGAGAAAATTCAAAATATTTTTTTCCTCACCCTCATGAGGATGAATTTGCAGAAAAATTTTAATGAGCGAGCGTTTCCTACAGTCTAAGTTATAAAAAATTAAAATGTTTTATAAAAGGCTTTTAAAACTATGGTTCCCGAAAATGGGTACTTTTCTCCTATTTCTAAGCCGGGCTTTTCGACCTTTAAAGGAAATATATTTTGATATATAAGAAGAATCCATAGGTCCTAAAATTTAAGTTTTTATAAAATTTGTTATTGTTTTTAGCCCATTATTGGAGTATTTTGTTCATAGCTCGGCCATCTTTAAGCCGATTTGACAAATGTATATACCGACGTGCTTAAGACGTCTGATCCCGCCCACATTTTTTCGGATGTTGTGCATTGATTACCAAGATGCTTGCACTTCATTTGGAAATTTTGTATCTTTCGTTCTCTAGATATACAGAAATCTATAATGTCTGTACATACCCACTTTTTCAATCCCACCCATTATTTTAGAGAAAATGTATATTGATAACCCACTTATGTGTTTCAAATTTGGACAAAAATAAATCTTTTTTGTGCCATAGCTTTTCCAATCCTACCCACAGTCGGATGTTATGTATTCATGACTCAGATGCTTATACCTAATTTGGGAGCTTTGGCTCTTGCATTTCTCCAAATATTCAAAAGTCTATCATGTCCTTGTACGGGAGGTGCCACGCCAGCTTCTCCAATCCAACCCATATTGTTAGAGAAGTTGTGTGATAACCAAAATACGTATATCAAATTTGGAAAACTTTTCTCTTACGTTCTTGAGATATAGAAAGAAAAACTATTTTGGGCCACCCCCACTTCTCCAATTCCGCCCACATTTTATAGTATATACAGCAATTTATAATGTCTTTGTAGGGAGGTGCCACGTCCACTTCTCCATTCTCTCCGATTTTTTTTAGAGAAGTGGTGTTTTGATAAGCAATGTGCTTGTACCTTATTTGATACCTTTGGCTTTTGTCATTCTCCGGATGTACAGAAAAACAAAGAAAAAAAACAACAAAAACAAGGGAGTTATGGGTAATATTAGAGGCAGTCGTTGTTTTTGCTCACATCTCAGTCATTTATGGACCGATCTGGCTGAATTTCAATGGATATATGACATATATATATATATATATATAACAATCTAGTCCCATCATTTATCCTCAAAAACCCCATTTCAACATATACACGGTCAGACATAGTTAAATCAACTTCCCTACTCATTAGAACCCAGAATATATGTATGTATATACTTTCCAGGGTCAAAGATCAATATTATAGAAACTAAAAACAATTGTAACTTGTGTATACCCTTTTACCTTCGGTAAAGGGTATAAAAAAGATAAAAAGGGAAGAAAAAATTATTTAAATGAATACTTATAGTTAATATATTTTGACATTAACGAAATTAAATAAAACATTAACTTAATACACTTTTGTGCAGTATCCATTTCAAAAATAAACATTTAATGCACTTAAAGACTTACTGCATATCCCACGATATCGAACGAAAACTCCGTTCGCCTAACTTACATTTAAAACCAAAACAAATTTTAAAATGTTGTTTTTGTTTTATATGAAATTTAAGTTGGACAGACAGTTAAGTTGCTGGTGGAATGACTGACATACAAAGTAGCTAAAACACTTTCAATGTTTCCATTTCAATTTAATGATACATGTATGAATGTATGCATACAATTTCATACATACTAACAGATATAAAGTAAATATATTTAAATGCTACAAACAGCTTATTTTTTATTGGAAAATCTGACAAGTACTAGATCTTACAGTCGGTTTCCATTATATACATATATACATACAGACATACATAGTACATGTACAATAAAAGCTGCAAAGCAGCAACAACAACATGGGTAAATAAATACAAACTTTGACAACTCAAAAGTATTTAAACCTTTTAAAAAGATCTTAATGTCCAAACTCCCAACAAACAAAAAAAAAAAAGAAAGAAACACTTATCAGCACATCAAAGGTAAGACAAAAAAGTAAAAGAAATTTATAAAGCCAGAGTTGGGGTAGGGGTAGAGATTTAAATTGAAAAACATTCATAGCCTTATTTGCTTGTCTTTTGCTTGTACTTCATATTCCTGCCTCCTCAACCACTTTGTCATGGTTGTTGTTATTGCTGTACCAATGAATGTACCTCATGTTAAGTACTCGCTAAGCTTTAATGTTTTCAATAAGGTTGTTATTTACTTACACCGAAATGCACATCAAATTGATCGTATTAATGGCAATAACTAGTTTATTCCGCCCATCTTATCAACTCGAGTAGGATTATACGCAGATTTCCATTAACCAAAAATAAAAACAGCACAAAGCATGAATCACACATTAAAAAATTAGAAAAAAAATGAATTGAATACAGCAACAAAACAAGTGGAAAAAGGGAAATAGATAAATGGACAGACACACAGACAGCCAGACGGACAGAAAAGCAGAATGAGGAATTGTTATGGGTTTGAATTGAGATGGTAATGACATAAAAAGAGGGTAAAATAAAAAATGGAAATAAATAAACAAACAAACAAAATAAAACACATTAATGCAATTTCAATACGTTCTCTATGTACAAATTTATTTGTAATGTACCAGAGAAGCAAAAAAATTTACAAGCATCAAAACATTATATTTCGATTTAATAACAACTATTTGGGTTGTTTCCTTTTTCCAAGCAGCAGCAACAGCACCAACAACAATAACAACAGCAGATACATAATAAAGCGACAAGTACTTTTGCGGAAGATAAATTTGCTGCCTCTCTACTGCCTTCCTGCCTGTATTACTTTTGGTACTTGTAGAGCCAACATTTGTTACAACTTTTGTTGCCGTGAGTAGTTTTTTTTTTTTTTTTTTTTTTTTTTTTTTTTTTTTTTTTTTTTTTGTAGCAATGAATGTATACAATTTGTTAGACAATCCCTAAGGAATTCCCAGGCAATACCAATATAAATGAAAGGAAAAATTAAGACGGCAAGTGCAAATCCACCCAACAACTTAAGAATTTTACCATTAACCTGTACTGTATGCCAGAGTTTCCGAATCTTTTTTGTCAATAGAATGTAAATTTAAAATCTCAAACAGTATAAAGATTTGATAGGGGATTTTGTGCCTTTCGACAATTTTGGTAATAAATTTACAAGTTCGAATGTTTATCAATCATATGCTTTTTCAACCGATATACAAATTAATAAATGGTAGAAAACTGGAAAAATTGCGTTTAAGGTACTTTTAACGATAATTTTCAATCTTAATAATTTCTTAAACTAGAGCTTACCTAAAAACACGGTAAGCACCACTAGATTGAACGTACTTGAAATAGGTTTACCCGTCGGGTGGCCCGCTTGTTACGAAAAAAGTTTCCAATTCCAGTACAGTGTAGGAGAACTAAATCGAACTAAGGTTTAATAGGGACCAAACTAGAACAGTGGTATCAGTTGTTACTGGGCACTGGCCTGGGGGGCTCATGCTAGGAGAATGGGTATGATATTCAATGACTACTGTAAAAGTTGTCATGATGAGGAGGAGGAAACTGTGCTTCGCTTCCTTTGTTAATGTCTTGGGATACGGAGTATCAGGGAAAAATACCTGGGAGAACCAGTCTTTGCCTGCTTGGAGGATCTATCTAGGATAGAACTTAGGTCGCTTCTTCTCTTCATTAGGAAGACGAATTGGTTGAATTCTGCAGTGACGTCATCTGAGTAGCTGCTCTATCTATATGAGACCACTGAAGGACTTAAGTGAGCTGTCTCTCGATGGCTGCCCATGAAACCTAATGTAATTTTAATCAAATCTTACTCTAATCGCTCAATTTATGTCCTGCCAGTGCCGGACGATTTTTACTAATGGCACATGGGTTTTACTAATGGCACATTGAGACTTTTGCGACTATACCAGAGGCCGGCTGTGATTGTTCGAAAATGTTTATCTTAGCGAGTTTGAATTTTTCAATATTGGACACCGAGGCAGTGCCCCATAACTGAATACTGAAGCACCAGATTAGCTTCAAGATGGAGTTGTAAAGTGCAAGCTTACAATCCAGACTAGAACAGAATTTTTCAGAATAAGCCAATTAATATGCATTGCTTTTAGTGTCATTTATATACATGTTGCTTCTATATGGCACTTCCACATTAAACGTCGATTTAGATGTAAACCGTGATATTTTACATGCGAATGTTGAGGTATAATTTGTGCATTGATTTTAATAGGGGGCACGATCCCGACGCTAAGTGTATGTTATACGTAAACATTTTCGCTCAATGGCCCTTATCTTCCATTGTTTTAAGCATACACACATATTTTCAGTTGAAGTATATGGTCATTTAAGAATCGAGATGCTTCATGATGGTTTTCGTGCAAGCTTAGAAAATCTTTATCATCAGCAAAAGTTGAAGTTTGGGTGTGGTTGTTTGTTAGCATGTCTGAAGTATAATAGAGGGCCCACGATGCTTTCTTGTAGGACTCAAGTGTTATTTGGCCGAGGAGTGCTGAAAAAATCACCTTCTTAAGTGATAAATGTTTGACTCACTAAGAAGCTTTCTAAAAGCTTTTGTGTGTTTACTCGTAAATTATGCATCTCAGTTAAGTGCATCTCAGTTAAGTAATTTTCACGCTTAAACAAATCTAAAATGAGACATTTTTCTTCATGGATTTAATTTTGGTCCAAATTTTTCTCTTAATACATTGCGCTTAACTGCGTAACACTCATAAATGGGTCATATACTTCATAAAAAAAATATTACACAAAATTTCACTGTTAATTGCACGAACGAATTTCTTGATTTCTGTTTATGTTTTACTTGCAAGTCTTAGGAATTTTATTTTTCTTTATGTTTTCAAATAATAAGGTAATTCACAAAGTGTTGTATTGTATCATATTAATTGTACATATATGCTATAATTCTAGGATTGTCTTAAAAATTTTATTTTATTTTTCATATTAAAATGTGTACCAGGGAAAGTACTTCACGCTATTTGCATGAAAAATATATTTTTCACATTTCTTCAGTTTTTCCCAAAAAACTAATTTGTGATATATTTTGCATTAATTTGCATATTACGTAGGTTGGCCGCCGTTTTTAATATAAGAAGTGCTTTTGAGACAATTTTGTTAGTATTTGCATGCATATTTCTAAACATTTTTGTGCATATTTAAACTTGCCCTAATTATGAAAAGACAAACTTGTTAAGCATGTATTTTGAGTGTGTTTTTTTTTTAACCTGAGATTTGTCTACATTTAAATGTTAGTATTATTTGTTTTAATTATTTATTTATTCACGTAATAAAAGAAATAATTGTTTATATTTTTTGTCTTTTAATTTTAATGTTTACTCTAATTTATCATAATATAATACAACAGCCTGTTCACAACAGTGCTATTAAGACTAAAATTGTACTTAAGTACTTTTTTCGAGTATTAGTTTATTTTATAACTAAATTGAATTGAATAAAACGTTTATCTCTAATGCATTGACGCAATTGCGTTGTTTATTGCTGTTTCTTTTCAGTAAATAACTCAAATATTTTCAATTTACTGAAAGTCTTAAATTTTCACATATTATACTGGTAAAAAAATTATTCTTCTCTCAAAAATTGAGCTTAAAATATCTGCATACGAAAAAAAATACCATTAGTGATATTAAGTAAAAATTGGCGATTATTGACTTATGTCGCTGTTGCAACAAATTAGCGATATAAGCATTTAAACTACATTTTCAGTAATTGCATGGTAAACGAAATTAAGAAAGAATTCCGTTTAATGCGTTAGGAACGCAATTAACCAAGATTCTTTTAAATGCGCACGTAACGCATTATACCGAAATTCTTTAAAATTCGTTTCTTTCTTTAAAGCGTTTGGATTAGGCGTTTTTCATGAACTCATTTATCCGTGAATACCTGTATTAGACAATAAGCCAAAAGGCCTATATGACTCTAATTTTTGTGATCTTTTCCTGGCTTTAGTATAATGGTAACTTAGGTAACCTTCCTTCCTTGAGGGAGGGTACCATTCGTAAAATATCATTAAAAATTAAGAGAATAATTTTTTTTGCTTTGCGAGATAGTTCCAAGTGCATTTTGTTACTGATCGTATGAATACCAGGCACTTTCTTGGGCTTAAAATCACAAATAGCCTTTTCGATTTCATTTATATTAAATATTAGGAATATGAAAATGAAATAAATATTTTTTTGAGGGGCTGAGAGTCTAATCGATACAAGTGCAAAAATTTAAATTGTGAGTAATTGAGCTTAAATGGTTTTTGGTGTTCATATTTAGTTGGATTCGTTATATCAATATAAAGCAATTTAGGATAATTATTAAAGTCTGGGGTTGTGCAAACTGGAAGATATTATGTATGTATTAAGTTTTTGCACTTGTACCAAGGCTCTATACAGCTCCACAATTTAGATGAAAAGTTTGTAGGAATAATGGAGAAAATATTTTCATTGCTAATTTTAAAAGAAAATTTAAAACTAAAAAAATGTTTAATATGTATAAACTGTATCGTCAACATTTTCTGTTAAAAAAAGCTTGGGGAACTCTGTTTTTTGTGTTTTCCCCTGCTGGTCTTCAGTGCAATGTTTTTTTTACCGATTTGTATGTTTTTGCTCGTAAAACTCCACTTTACCCGCTGTAATAAAAATAAATCATAATATTTTGCGTCCCTTTAACCCAACTTGCTTGATTTGTTTGTACCCACATACACACACACACACACATTTATTTACTCATCCTAATGCTAAATGTTCGTATGTTTGTAGGTATAAGCTTTATGCCACCACTATTTTGATGGTGAGGTTATAACCCCGTATAATGTACTTAATGCATCCATCTAAGTAGTATCTGTGTGTACATGTTAATGGCTCGGTAACCTGTTCCATGTACCTTTTACATACGCATGTTGTTAACAAACAAAACAACAATATCTAAGGAACAAGAAGCTACACATTTATTTTCACATTACACTTGTCGTCGTCCTAATCATCGTACCATGTTGCTTCTGCCTTTGCCGACACGTCGCGACGTCGGTCAATGTTGTTGTTCTTTTATTGCAATCGAACGTGAAACGGGTATATAAATATTCGTAATATTAGATTTTCACGTCTGCCGCAGGTTGTTGCTGTTCCACAGGATAATGTTTCCCAAAAGTGTACCTTAGTTTTATTTTCAACTTGCACACTCACACACACACTAAATAACTTTAAATGAACTGCACGGGGACCACAATATGTAAAAACACACACACAAAAAAAAGAGGAAATTAAAGCGTTAAATTCAAGAGGGTGATTTTTGTTTTCAGAGCGTGCGATAACAACTCTGACAATATGTTAACCCAGAATCTTATTAGCAAAAGTGTCCGCCTGCCTGTCAGTATGTACAATGCAACAGTACAATTCTACTGATTCTTCTGACTTGCAATGAATTACACCACCCCAGGGGTCTTAACATTTTTATTCACTTAAATAAATGCAGAATTATTACAAATTGAAAACATTTAATTGTAGAGTTTATAATTCACAAATTTTAAAAAATATCTACGAATATATTTGAAACTAATTAATAATAAAAGATCTACAAATATGTCTAATTTCATACTTTTTTAAAATTTTAAGCGACACAACGTATGCACAATTAAAAGTATAGCTTAGCGCCCATTATTTTTTTTACTTTCATATCGATAACACGGCGAATGGGCGCAGTTCAGGCACAAATTTGCGACGATTTGTGAATAACAAGTAAACCAGATCCTTACGGGGAAGCACCTCACGTGCCATTGTACCTATTTTTTTTAGGGCAATCTGACTAAAGGCTTGGCGGTATAGAACTGTCCCTTGTTCCTGTTTTGGATTTTATCATTAACCATATTCATTGTGTTTAACCTCACATTCTGTTCAGAGCCATATACATATACATATGTATACGTGATTGGTGGAGTACCAGATAAAACTCTGTCTTTTTCTTTAAAAGCTGCCCTTTTTGCATTTGTCTTTTCACCATCGTTAATCCCGAAATACAATGAACACAAATTTATTTAGTTGAGATTTATTTGCAAACTCTTGTAAAGATTAACTTTTGAGTTTGCCACAACACGAGTAAATATATGTATGTAAAAAAATAACATTAGGTGGGCTCATTTACAGATAATTATTGCTTAGTTTCAATAATTTTTACCAGTAAGTGTTCACGTACTCGAAAAAGTGATATAAGAGCATAAAAAATTGAGAGACAAAATATTTGTTGAAAATTTCTGGTGGTAAACTGTTTACTAGCAAAACTTATTCAACCACTTGTTTCATGTTTTTATTTACAAACCAAAAATTATTTTCATAATTTTTCAATTAAAAGTTTTTCAATTAAATAAAATACTTATCTTTATAAAATTTAGGAACAATATTCTTGAGCAAATAGTTCAAAACAAATCAATTTATTAAGAAATAATCTTGTATCTTACAGCTAAATAGTGTCGATATTCCTAAAAGCTAGATTACATAATCACACAAGTCTTACGTATTCCACAATACTTTGTGAGATGGAAATCTAATGAGTTTTGTTGCGACTGCCGAAAAATATAATGTAACATAACAGTTTGGGGTCACACTATCACACATGAACATGCTCTTGTGAAAATGCAACCCTGATCAAATGAAAAGTATTATTGTGTAGAAAAATTTCAAAAAACGATTAAGTCGTATGGGATGTCAAATTTTTTTTTGTAATACATACTTGTCATTTTTATAACACATTGCATTCACATTATCATACTTTTACATATTATTTGATTTTTTGACATGTATTAATATAAAGTATAATAGTGTAAACAAGCCTTAACTTGCTAGTTTTTACTAGTAACGCATTCATTTGCTTTTTTATTTTTTGAGTAATTGGGAGAAACATTTTGACAAAAAATGATTTTGTCAATTTTAAATTTACTTTCTCGTTGCAAGTTTCTGCTAGTAAAGTAAATGAACACACCTATTATAAAACAAAACGATATTACAATAAAAATTTTTTTTTTTTTTAACAAAACGTTTGATGAGCATATGATTTTGTTTAACGTGGCTTGTGTTTTGTTATTTTTGTTTTGATCATGAAACTTATGTTCAATGTATCGGCCTGTTTTTACACATTGCTGCTTTAGTATTACAAAAACGTTTTCTTTATCTTTCTTCGAAAGCTGCTCTGAATGAAATTAGATTAATTCCAAATCATTGACGTGCACGCCTAGGGTTGCCAATCGTACTGTTTTTATCAGTACATGTACTGTTTTTTGTTTAAAGTACTGATTTATGCATTACAAGCACATCAGTACGCAAATGTACTGCTTTTTTCATTAATGTACTGTTTTTGTACTGTTATTATATATTAATTTTGTTCAGTATATAGTTTGTTCAAATTGCTTGCGATACAAATATTAATATAGATGAGTTATTAACAAGATTTTTGCCGAGTCAGTACGAAAAAAGAAGACAGTAGAAGAAAAATGGAAAGTGTTTCTACATGGTGTTGCGTTTACGAATTTGACGAAATGTGGAATTTTATTTCTTCTATTCTACATTCAAACGCTTTTACAAAATGAGTCTATAGTTTTCAAAGTGGAGAAAAGAGAGAAATAAGCTTCTAATATAAAACCTAAAAAGTGACTTGCAGATAAAGACAAACTTTGGTAATAGTTGTAATGAGTTTTACAATTTCTTGAAGACTGAAGACAGGAAAGAAATTGTGGACAATGTACAAAAAGGCCATACAAATTTTTAACTTGTAACATTCTAAATATTTATGTCCATACATAGTAAATATATTATTTATAAAAATATATAGTGCAAGATCGTCTGAGAAGCGATTGTGCCTTTTACAATAATAACAATTATTAATAGTTATTAGTTGTAACTCACTTTTAAATAATTTTTTTTTTTAAATTATTTTGAAGATAAATAAATAACAAGCTTCGTTATTTCAAGGGTTTAATTTGTTTTTTAACATTGTTGTCCTTATATCTGTAGCTTGGTGCTAAAAAGGCCAATGTCAAATAATTCATTTTTGAGAAAATTTAAATGGTAGTTTTTTATAGAAGAGTAAAACTGGACATTTTAATTGCAAAATTAAAGTAATTATTCTGGTAGATATAGCAAAAAACTACTTTTATTTTATTTAATGCCGACCAATATTCAATATAATGTAATATACATAAATATAATAGAATAAGGGAAATAAAATTTTAGTTCACATGTTGGTCACGTTTTTTTTTCGTCAAATATTTGCTAGGTGTGTCCATATGTTAAGAAAATACCTAATGCAACAATTAAGTCAAAACAGCAAAATTTTGACATTGACCCTTTTAGTACCAAGCTTTATACGTAATGAACTTAAATTTTGCTTTTAATAAAATTAATAAAAATTAATGCCTTTGAAAAATATTAAACCAAGTAGGCAACAATAAATTCAGAATCGAATTTTTAACAACTTGTTGTGTTTAAGATTTTTTTGTTGTTCACTTTGTATTCCCGCTAAATATATATAAAGAATTGCATTATTATTATTTTGAAAAAATTCCGTTTTATTAATTAAATTTTTTCACTGTTCAAATTATAGCATGAATTCAAGTTTTGTTTTAAAAAATATTAAAGCTTTTAATGTTATTAATATGCAATTTTATATTAAAAAAGTATATGTACTGTTTTTTATGCAATTGTACTGATTTTTTTCTCTTATGTACTGATTTCTCTTTCAACTGGCAACCCTATGCACGCCATGAAAAACATTTTCAAAATAAAATAACACACATTCTTAAGCTGGGATCACACGATTGCCGCAAATGCACCAATATGACACAATTTTGATTGTGCTTTATTGACACACAATAATGAAATCGCCCCAATAAAATATTCTGAAATCACACAAATGCCCTATTTTATACAAATTTAATTGCCGCTAGTTGGTACAAAGCGAAATGGCTACAATAATTGCCGCAGCACAGTCACACGATTGTTCTTACTTGTGTCAACTGCTAAAACAGCTGCTGTGAAAGCTTTTTTATTTGTTTGAAAGTTCTAGCTGGTTTGTTCATTAAAAAAAAATTTTTATCATATATTCAAGCCAATTTTTGTTGAATTGTTTTATTTCAAATTTTTTTAAGTCAAATATACATATGAAATTCCAAAAATTAAACAAATATCCTATTTTCGATGTGCAAAAGAATTCTTTCTTTCGTATAACAACATTGAAAACAAAAACAAATTCTAAAAATTTAGTTATGCGAACGAAAGAATTCCTTCGCACATTGGAAATAGTCTTAATATATAAAGAAATAGAGAATATTTATATTCAAATTTTAAGAATGCAAATCGAAAATACTTGAATCGCTTTAGTTAATTGAAATTTCGGTTTTAAATAATATTGTTTAAATACCAGCACCCCAAATCTGTAACTTTTTGAATTTTACTACCGATATCGTTAAGTAGCGAGAAATCGCGGTTACTTTAACGAATTTGTTATTCTCGTTTTTTAGTTAACAAATAATTTCTTTAAAAAATATTAACGACAAATATCGGTAAAAATGTAAAAAAACGTCAAAGCTTAAATATTTTCAAAAATGGTTAATAGAATAAAAATTTAAAAAGAAATAATTAACACAAAAAAAATATAAAATAAATTCGCTTTAAAGAATTTCAACACATTTTCCTTCGTTTTCCTGTATATATTCTTTTTAATTGTAAAAATATAATTCAGAAATAGATTTAAAAATCGCTCCAAAGTGATAAGTTTTTATCGTTTTGAAATCGAGCGATTTTAATCAATAACTAAAGTTTCCTTAAAAGAAATAGTACTCCGTTTTATTTTAATGTTATTATGTATGTATATGTATATCTTGAATAAAAATTTCATCCAGATATATATGTATATAAATATATTAAATTAATAAAAAATAAATAAATATGTATATATTTATTCCTGCTTAAGGAAACACACAAAAGTAAATTTATTAAAAAAATGGCAAATATTGGCGCCTATTGTGTTGTTTAGTTGCCGCACAAATACCCAATCAAGGCGAATTCATGTATACGGTGGTGTCGATACTACAACAAGTAACAACACCAAAAACACAACAATGTATTTTTTTGTTGCTTTCGTTGATCGATATGTCAAAAACACAAGCAACTTTTGACATTTCTCTCTCTAAGTAAGATAAAAAAGTAGCACAGCTGTGCTTTCAACGCCACCTGATAAATGAATTCGCCTTGAACCCAATAAATATTGGTACATTATTTTTGTTGCCGCGCGGTTGCATATCAAGTAGTCACACCGACACACCAGGGTTGCATTTTATTGGTACAAGTAAGCATAATATTGTCCTCGATTGATACATGAGCTATTTGATTGTGCAGTCACACGATTGGGGTATTAAAATTGGCAATCGTGTGATCCCAGCTTTATGTTCTATTATTTAAGTTGGCATTGTCCGCTGAACTCAGTGATGTCAATTTCTCATTACAGGATGGTCATATGATAATTACCGTTTTTAGAAAGAAATAACCGTACGCAACGGGCTTTAATTAAAAAATTAACAGCAATATCCATAAACAAATTATTGACAATTGTAATGTGTTTTAAGGAAAATTTGCAAGGATATTTTTGTTTTAAAAAACACTAAAAGTTAATGTATTTTTTATGATTATGTACTGCATTTAAATCATTTTGTATAAAATAAGTATATATGTTCCTACATATAAGTATATTCTTTAAACTCAAAATATTTTTTGTCCAACAAATGACCAAATATAATAGATATTTAGGGATTCTTTGATTCTGCGTTAAAACATATTATAAATCTAACCACAGACTCGAGATAGTATGTTTATTTAAATTTTGTTAATGCTTTGAGGATATTTATTTAGCAATATTTTTTGGTAAGCATTGAATACTCTTCTGTGCCACTAGCTGAAATATTATTTACCAAGAAATTACAAAATTATTAATTTCTTCCCTAAAATCTCAACAAAAATGTTTTAATGGCATTCAGATTTTTTTTATATATAATTTTTAGGTAAAAACAAGCAAAAGTATGATTATAAACTATTATCAAAGTATTAAAATTTAACAAATAATTAAATGCACTTTAATACCAAGAATTCTTGCTTGAATGAAAATCTGAATAACCTTAAAACATTTTTGTGAAGAAATTAATAATTTTGTAATTTCTTGGTAAATAATATTTCAGCTAGTGGCACAGAAGAGTATTCAATGCTTACCAAAAACAAAATATTGGTAAAAAAAATATCCTCAAATAAATGTTGGCCATAAAAGGGTTAACTTTTGTAACTATATATCAAATTAGAATATTTCCTTAACGAGATACAATTTTTGGAGATAAGCAACTGGTTTTTAATGATGTATTGTTAAATTTGCTAAAAATGTTAAATGTAATAAAATTATTCTCAAAGAAATGTTATTGCATTTTCAATGTATGTGTTTGACTTATCTCATTACTTAAAACTTGAAAATTGTTCTTTCAGGCTCGAAAACTCGCTTATTTGCATATACATTTAGATCATCAATAAAAACTATTTTACTTTCTATGGATATTCACTTATAAATTCTAGCCCTTATTCGATAAACCTTTTACAATTGTAAATATTTTTTATGAATAAGGGGGTTAATGTTTAATTAAAATTGAGCAAATTTGGTTTTGATCAAATGATTTTTATAATTTATTTTAGCAATTTGCTATAGTCTGAGGCGATGCTTATATGAACATTTTTTTTTATTGTGTTGCATACGTTCTTTACATATTCATAAAAAATATTTCAGTTTTTTAAAAGGAAAATAAAAAATATTCATATAAAATTCGGCTTGTAGACCTGTTATAAACATGAAATCGTTTTTATGAATAAGGTCTATGGTATATATTTTAACAAACTTAATTGTAAAATAAGAGTACTTTTTATGATTTCAGTATATTGGTCTAATTCGGTTATTTTTTACCCGACTTGACAGATTTATATAACGGAGTGTTTAAGAAAATATTAAGCATTTATATGGGTTAAAAAACTTTTTCTCGGGAAATTATATGGTTTCCGAAAATGTGTATTTTAACATTTATATTTTGGGCATTACTCTTCTATTTCTGTGAAAAAAATTTAAGATGTTTTGATATATAAAACGTGTCCATAGGTCATACTCGAATCGGATGTTGTGTATTGATAACCAAGTGCTTGTACCTAATTTGGAAGCTTTGGCTCTTTTTGTTCTCTAGAAATACAAAAATCTATAATGTCTTTGTATTGAAAGGTATCACGCCCACTTTTTTAATCCCGCCCCTTATATTAGAGAAGTTGCTTATTGATAACCCACCCATATTTTTAGAGAAGTTTCTTGTTGATAACCCATCCATATTTTAAGAGAAGTTGTGTATTGATAACCCAGATATTTATAACAAATTTGGACAATTTTGCTTTTATCGTTCTCGAGATATGGAAAGAAAAACTATTTTCTGCTACGCCAACTTTTCTAATCCCGACCAAATGTGGATGCTGTGTATTGATAACCGTGATGCTTGTACCTAATTTGGGAACTTTAGCTCTTTTCGTTTTCAAGATATACAGTTATTTATAATGTTTTTGTATGGGAAGTGCCACGCCCTCTTATCTAATCCCGCACATTTTTTAGAAAGGTTGTTTAGTGATAAGCAAGGTGCTTGCACCCAAGGTAGAAGCGTTGGCTCTTGCCGTTCTCCGGATATACAGAAAACGAAATAAAAAAACAACAACAAGGGGTTTATGGGTGAAATAAGAGGCAGTCGTAGTTTTTTACTCATATCTGATTAATTTATGGACCGATCTGGCTGAATTTCAATAACAGACTTCGCTACGCATAAGGGCCCAGAATATATATACGAGTACATTATAAGGTCAAAGATCAATATTGAAGTAATTACTACAATGAAAAAAAAAATAAACAAAATAAAATGATATCGCCATCGTTTTAAGCGTACAATTTTACCTTGGATAAGATATCGGCGAATTTTGTTAAATAAACCAACTAAAAAATCTTAAAAATTAACTTTTAAAAAATTATTTTCTTGACAAAAACTCGCCCAAAACCTTAACAATTTTTTTTGAAAATACTACTATCGCCATCGTTTTAAACGTAAAATTTCACCTTGGAGAGGTTTTATTTAAAAAAAAATTTAATCGGCCGATTTTTTTATTACCATCTAAAAAAATTTTAAAAATTAAAGTTGAAAACAAGTCAAAAAATTTAAATGTGGGTGCTTAGAAAATGATTTTTTTGATATGCCGTGAGTAACTTTTTTTCCTTATACCAAAAGCTATCGAAAATCTGATGGCACAATAACGACACATTTTTGTTCTTACAAATCGTTCCACCCTAATATACATATAGCATTCAATTCGTGAAGGGAATCATGTCAGGTCACTGCATCGGATTCCAATACAGAGAAGATCCAAAGCCTAAAATATACAATTCTTAGAATCATCACATCTGCACTCTAGTAGGAATCAAAAACTTGAATGTTTACAAACTCACGAAATGTCGATACATATGTGACAAGAAGCCGTGATGGGGAAAATTTCCGTCCAGCACTGGGAGGATATAAATAAGGAGAAGATTGGAGTAATTATAAAAAACTGATTTAACAATAACTATGGTAAGTTCATATTTAATATATTAAGATTCATTAACTACCTGATTTACAATATCGAAAAGAAAATTTCTTTCGTATCTTTACTTTTTTTTTTCTTACATGATGACATCAGGGTAATTCCAAGGTCTTTCTGTAAAAAACTTCATTGAAGCCGGGTTCCAAAAACAATTTAAAACAGCAGGAGTGTTCATTGGTCTATCGTCAGCAAGCGAAACCGTTTGGAAAAAATTCATATTATATAAACTATTAAAATGTGCAATCTGATCACCTCCGCGATTAGCGATCGTCGTTTTATCGTATTCCTCAATGAAAAAAGTAGCAATATCCGAAAACTAAATAACGTTCTTCCCTAAGGCTTGGTTCTAACTTTAAAGTTGATCAACTTTCATTAGCTGCCAGCATCAACATCTCGTTAATTTATCTACGCCGATGACATGGCATTCGCGTTCCAACATGGAAGTTTTTCTAAATTGGAACATGTTCTAACATCTGATCTTATCAAAGTTCTGTAGTGACTGGTGACATATCTACCCCAAGTCCGATTAGGTTAGGTTAGATGAAGTCGAAAGAAGGACGAAGCATCAAAGATGCAAACGCATATATGTACGATATACACCTAGGCCACTACCGGGCCTGTTCTGCGCTCCTTAAGAAGAATATCATATGGGCGCCGGGAAACTGGCTCCCCTCTGCCCGAGGAAAATTCGACAATGGCCTTCCTACAGTCTTATAAGGTCCTGGACATAACCCTATTAACTGATAACGCCCTAATTGTCCTTTGGCTGTCGGTAAATATTTTAGAGTCCACCCGCCTCATATTCGGTTCAATCCATCTAACACCGTAATGGTACGGACTTCCGCCTGGATGCTTGTGTTGTGTTCCTGAGGACGGTAGAACATCTCGGCTTCCGGGTTTTCAACATAGATCCCTATGCCCGTTTTATTCCCCAGTTTAGAGCCGTCTGTGTAGCAATACATCCCCACAGGTATTTGCCCTACAGTTCCCCACGGCATGTGCCCTATATGGGCCAACCAGCACAACATTTCGCCATGACATATTAGCTATCGTAAAAGTTAAGTTAATTTTTATGTAAATACCAACATTTAAAGGAAGTTTTGGAATAATAAGCTATTTTCGAGAGTAGTATTTGTATGGAACCTATAAACAAAAATGGACCGATTCCAATAACATTTGGTAAGATGATTATGATTATTGGCACAAACACTCTATTCCGGAAAGAAACTTGTATGGGGGCTATGTGAAATTGTGGACCGATTTTCACCATTTTCAAAAAGCTTGATTCTTGTAAAATCTAAAACCTATGTACCAAATTTCATCAAATCATTTACAAAATTGCGGTCTTAACTTTGCACACAAGATTTACATAGACAGCCAGCTGGCCAGTTGGACGGACGGAAATTATTAGATCGAGTCAGAAAGTAATTCTGAGTCGCTCAGTATACTTTAAGTTGTGAGAAACAACAGCACATACACTTAATACCCTCTCCATTATCGTGGTGTGAGTATAAAAATTAGACAGTTAGCATAACTCTCCCTCTCTCTGATGAGGATACCAAAGCAATATGTGGAAAGTCGCCCAAATGAGAAATGGGCCTACCGTAAACGAAAAACGAAATTATATCCGAAAATGGTGAAAAAGGCCCAAAAAATAATGAAAAATCCTCCAATTCTTATTTTCCAATTTTTATTTAATAATTCTTACAAAGTAGTTTTAAGCCTACATACATATTTGGGCTTGGTCAAATGCCCGAAGCTTCAAATCCCAAATACAAAATTTCGATTTTCTAAGTCCGCACTCGCCAGCTCAAACGTTTCTGCATTTCCGGTCTTCGGCCGGGTACACGCATATTTCCCTCTATGGTATAACAAACACCGACTTCGATAAAAATGTTTCTCAACTATGTTAAAAATGAATTATTTCCCAACAATTAACAAAAATAAAAATTAATAATTACCTTAAGTTGTTTATATTCGAACTTTCTATTTATAAATAAAAATGATTTTATTACGAGTGGTGAAAATAAATTTTATTTTTATTTGTTGCCAATATTTCGATACTCTTCGAGTATTATTATCTAGGCTTGTCTATAAATATAAATAAATATAAGAGCATTTTGAACAATACTAAGTACAATAGACTCGCGAAAAAGTTACCCGCAATGTCCCCAGGGTTTTTTACTTTTTCGAATTATAACTTTTATAAGTTGCAAAAAAGCAATAGTTAATATACCTAGATTTTTCGGAAATAACACACTTAATTTATTTCAATGTTTTAGTTTTCATCATTCCAACAAATAAAATTAGTCTAAATTGTACCTGCTGGTTTTAAGTTCACAATTGCTCTTGGACTGCAATTTATAATTAATAACACTGTGCTAGAAATTTACACTTTTTTTGAGACGAGCGGGCACCTGGCGTTTTAACATAAATCGGGTACGCTGAACCCAGTGGTGCTAGCCGTTTTTTAGGTTAGCTCTGGTTTTCGAGACATACCGTTATTTCGTAAAGGGAAGAGAGTGCACAACATATGTTCACGTAACTCAAAAATGTTTTAGTTTTTTGAACAAACTGAAAAAATATATGCGCATTCGTGTTAGAAACAAAATTTTTTTTTTCAAAATACGATTTTTTTTTGCAACATTTTGAAATTTTTATTTTTTAAAAATTCATCAAAAATGGGAAAGTGCAGATATGCTTCTAATTTCTTCCAGACATATTAAAAACGAAGTTGCAAACAAAACAAGCCATAAACGATTAAAATCTGTTAACAACGCAATATTTGTATGGGAGCCCCCCTAAGATGTTGAGATAAAGCGCAAGTATGTCTCGAGAAAATATTTAGGACAAAAAACTAATTGAGGTCGGTCATACATTATATCCATCTAGGGGCGCATTTATGGCACTTTTTCATATATATATTTCTAAATTGTATTGAACATTAGGAATGGGAGCCCCCGTTCCGCCATATTTGTATGGTTGAAATTCTTAAATTTGGCCCCTGCAAAGCCTAGGATGCACCTAGATGGGTCGGTGTATGACCAACCCTACTTTATTTTTCATCTCCATCATTTATTTCTAACATCCATTGATTACGGCGGCTCCCATACATGTTCAATACAAACTAGAAATATATTAAAGAAACAGATTTTAATCGTTTATGGCTTGTTTTGTTTGCAACTTCGTTTTTTATATGTCTGGAAAAATGTAGAATTTTTAAAAACAAAAATTTTAAAATGTTTTTTGCAAAAAATAAAAATTTGTTTCTAACACGAATGCGCATATAAGAAAAAAGTTTAACTTTTCTTAAAGAAAATTTTATGGAATTTCGGTTTTGTGAGTTTTTTCAATAAACTAAATCGTTTTTGAGTTACGCGAACATGTGTTGTGCAACTTCCACCATTTTCAAAATAACGGTATATTTTGAAAACCAGAGCTAACCTTAAAAAGTGATAAGCACCACTGGATTAAGCGTACCCGAATAATGTTAAAACGCCAGGTCCTGGCTTGTCTTTTTTTTTTTTTTTTTTAACTAAAACAGTGTTATTATACAATCAGTCATGTTATATAAATTAATGGTGTTACATCTGAGGCATGGCATGAAAGGTGTTCTACAAAAATTACCAGATAGCGAATTCTGTATTTTTTTGTTAAAACTTTTCAGCTATCCATTACTGACATTGTTGTCTTTTCAGGTTGCAGTAACGCGAACTCGTGCTTAGATATTGATATTTAAATTGGACCACTAAGTTTTCGTTGCTTCAAGAAAAGCATTTATACAAACTTGCTTTAAGATCAGTATATTTCGGTGTAGTCACGAGAATTTTGTGACGATTTCGGGATTCAGTTCTGATAATTGTTTATGAAAGTAGACTCAAAAAGAAGAACTTCTGCATCATTAGTTTGGTCAAGGTACATAAAATAATAATTTAAAAATTAATTTGAAGTTAGTAAGTATCGTATAGGGGAATTTGTCACGTTTAAGGCTCTTTTCTTTGTCTTAACTCGAGAACCACTAGTCCGAATAAGCTGAAACAATTTTAATTTAATTAAAAATTAAGAATTACAATTCCTTTAATCTGTTCATACAACGTTTCGCGAAACTGTTGCTTATCGCAGTTATAAATAAATGTATGAAGAAAGAAAATATTTTTTGCCCAAAAAATTGAAATTTTTTATTTTTAATTCATAAAAAATCCTTTGGAAAAAACATTGATAACTTTTTAATTGATTCTTTATTTTGCATGAAAATAAACATTCCGATTCATATTATAGCTATTCTTATACAGAAAATATGCGATTTTTATGTTATCTATGCATGGAAACAAAATTCAGAACATTTTCAATTATTGTCACTATCCATCCTCGTTGAAGTTGACGCTTGTGGTTCTGATGACTTATTTTCTTCGTAGGTTGCTCATATTCATGTTCTGAGTCTGCATCATCATCCGAGATAGACTTTATATTCAAGGGCATGTTTTGTTCAGTGTGTCCACAAATTTCAAACTGCATAATTTTAGAAATCCACCAGCAAACCTCCGCAAGCAATGCATCCAATTTTTTGCCTTTGAATCGCTTTTCCATTGGCATGGCCACCTGGTGGAACCTCACTCCTTGGTCGTCCGATTCCTGAGGTAATTGTGCCAAAAAGGTATCAAGGTGGAATAGCAAGAAATGTAATTTTAACGTCATGGATGCATTGATTTTTTCAAAATAATACAGCAAGTTGTCCAATCGTGTCTGTATGTTATCTCGCTGTACACGGTTCTTTCTTAAAGCGCCTTCGATGATTTGTTTCAATGCGTCCCATGCACATAGGTGTTTATAATGATTCGAAAGCATATTTGTGAAAGATTCGCTTTTCATTAATTTTCGTATATCCGGTGCATTGAGAATACCTGTTTGAAATATAAAAAAAAAAAAAAATTACGAAAAAATTATTGGTAATGCGAATATATCGAAGTAAACAAATTTAGATATGACAATATTAAAATACTGACAACGATACGTACCTTTTCTAATTTTAGGTTCACTGAGCTTTGGAAAGATGTATTTCAAACAGTCATAGGCGTCATCAATATCTTTGACTACCACTTCGACGAATTTTCCAGCTATTCCTAATTCCATGTGGAGCGATGGCAACAAAATATCATCTAGATCCTTTTATTCCGCAATTTAATTGTTTCTCGAGCTCGGGAGTTCTTGCTTTCCAATCTTTACATTGATATTGATTTCCTGTGTATCGTTAATCCCAATTACAAAGGAAGCAGAAGTATTTTGGAAAACCACCCATTAATACAATGCCTTGTATTATGTTGACAACCTTTAGATCGCAACAAATCTTCCATTTGTGTACATTGTAGTTGATTTTCCCCAAAATTTCGCCCAATGTTTCATACGTTTTCTTCATAGTTGTGCTGAATCCCAATGGAATGGACGGTTTTTTGTTCGTTTTGTGAATTAGCACAGCCTTCAAACTTGAAACTGAACCATCGATGAATAAACGGCTGTCGCCAGCGATATAATCCATTCCCAATTTTTCACTAAACCTGGGATATCATGGGAGTAGGTGAACGTATTTGCTTCGTCAACTGAATAAAATTTCTGAAAATCAGCTTGGCGTTGTGGATATGATGTTGCGCTGACATTTTGCTGTGTCAGTTTTCTGCTTTTGAAAAATGATGTCAACATTTCGGAGTTTTGTTGTGATAGTCCCATCTTAGCCACAATGTAATCCATTTAGATTTGTGTTAGCGGTTGTGGTTCATTATTTTCAATATCGGGTGTCCAATCAGCATCATTCAAATTGGTCGGATTGGTGAAAACGGGTTCGGCTTGCAGGGACACAGTATCCAGACTCGGAGGTTTAGGTGTATCGGTACCAGCAGCGCGTTTAACTGCAAGTGTGGCAGTAAAAGCAGCAATGTATACTTTTGTTTTCAATTGTTTTCTGTTTAATCCATGACGAGAATTTATGCATGCGTAGCACCTGGATTCATCATGTCCAGTTAGGTCTTCCACCCAAACAACTGGCTTCATAAAAGAAAACTGTCCACCTTTTCCATGTATCCACGTTATAAGGGTATTATAACAATTTTTGCACACTGTGTTCGGCGTAAAATTTGCACTACTTAAATCTGCTTCATCAAAAAAATGACAATACGCTGTTTTGAATTCCTCAGTAATTAATTTTTTTCGATCCAGTTGGCCTCTTTTTGGGACGATATGACCACAAACGTATATTATATGTTTTGTTGTTATTCACTTTTAAAAACCGGAGAAAAATTCACTTGTACTTTTTGCGTTCGTCAGCACTTATTGAATGACAAAAATCGATCAAAGAGCACCTATAAATACTACAAATATTTCAATATTTTACTGGCAGGTACTAATGTAATATGTTTTCGAAAAGTGCCAAAACATGAGCACTCATAATTGTGGGTGCAATTTCTGTAAAAAAAAAACATGCAGGTAACTAACGGAAAAACCCAAATAAGTAAAAAAGCACTTACTTTTTTTTCTTTTAATTGTCTACTCACATTTATTAACGCTTATTACTTTGCTACCGCAATCATAAAAATCAAATAACCTTTTGTTTATTCCTTTTTTTTTTAATTCTGAGAATCATAAAAAAAGTCATAAATGTTTTTTCCAAAGAATTTTGTGGATATCTCGATTAAATTTTTGAAATTCATACCTTTCATTAATTGTGCATAAAAAGCGAAACGCGTTCATCGATTTGCATGATTTATGTCTCATTTTGTTGGACGGTTATGCGACTTTACGTGAAAGTAATAGGACTTGACACTTTTTTACGGGCTTGAATTTTTTATGAATTAAAAATAAAAAATTTAAATTTTTTGGCCAAAAAATATTTTTTTTCTTCATACATTTATTTATAACTGCGAAACTGTTGCTTATGTAGCGAAACGTTGGATGAACAGATTAAAGGAATTTAAATTTGTTTCATCTTATTCGGACTAGTAGTTATGACAAAGAAAAGAGCCTAAAACGTGACAAATTGCACTATACGATACTTACTAACTTCAAATTAATTTTTAAATTATTATTTGATGTACCTTGACCAAACTAGTGATGAAGTTCTTCTTTTGGGGTCTACTTTCAAAAACATATATCAGAATTGAGTCCCGAATCAATCACCTGAAAAATGTTCTACTGTGTAATACAACGACAATAGTTTTTCTTGACTGTATTTTTCCACTTTGTTCAAACTCTTTATTTTCGGCTTAAAATTTTATCTGATTCGTTACGTTTTGTACTGATTTGTTGACATTTTTTATTAATGCGCTCAGAAAAGTTAACTTACAGTTAACTTTTTAGAGCGGCACATGTGCGTTCAAATTAGGTTAACTTAACGCGAGTTTAATTTTTCCGAGAGTTAACTTTTAAGCGATTCTACTGTACACAAAAAAAACAATCATAATAAACCACATTGAAAAAACATGTCAACATTAATACGTAAACTTACAAAAAATTATTTATTTTGAACAACCGACTTAAAAATTACTGTTTTTCCTTAGCATCGTCTGTTATTAAACTGAACTTAGAAAAAACTAGTTATGGTATATACTCTTCCCCTTGTTTAGTAAGTGCTTGTAGCTTTGAGAACAGTTCACCACATCAAATTTAAAATTAATTTTTACGTTAATTATCTGTAGGGATCTGATAAACCACATCGCTCATTTCGTGCAAGACCGTCACAACTCAAAATTTGAAACTTTACAGGAGAGCCTTTTTAAGATTCCAACCTATTATTTTTTACCTTCTCTTTCACGTAAATACAGTTATAAAATCAAATGTCTCTTTTTTGCTACAAAGAAAACACCATGTACTAGAGTATTGCCAAACACAAACTGAAATGTGACCTTGTTGATGTTAATTGCTCAAGTTTGTTACGAGAGGTCATAGATCATTGGTGTTCAAAAATGTTTTGCATATGTATTCTGAGATAATTGTTTAAGTACAGTGACACGCAAAACTAAACGCACAATTTTTATTAATATATCACAAGATTTTTTTTTGGTTATATAAAATTTATAATAATGCAGTTCACACTGAATTAAGTGTATGTGATACACTTCCGTTTATTAGGGGTTTCTGTAGAGTTGGTGATTAGGGATTAATTAAGAAAATTATGATTCCTTTCATAGCTATATGACTAGGTATACCGATGAGGAAAAAAACCTTTTTATTAGAAATAAAAATTTGTTTTTTTTTTAAATTTAAGGAATGGCTATCAGTTGAAGGAAATATTGAAAATAAATCAGATTTTATTTAAAAAAATTTTTCCAAAAAAATCTTTTTATTTCTAATAAAAAGGTTTTTTTTTCTTCATCGGTATATCCAGTCATATTGCTATGAAAAGAATCATAATGCCTCTTAATAACATTTTCCCAATGTCCTTTAAATGTTTGATAACATAAAAGACATTGGGCATTACCAAAGGCATTTTTAATCATAAAATAGCTTGCATTTTAATATTTTTTAGCAACAAACTAGCGTAGCTTCCGCGCATGTGCATTCGTCGCTGTCTGACGAACAACTAAATTAATTTCATTATTATTTATTTTACACACTGTATTTGAACAAATATCAATGCATCTATCGTACATGTGCGCTTGTTGCTCTCACACGTACGACAAAAATAATGAGCGTAAAAAACAAAGGGGTGGGGCTTCTAAACAATTGTTTGCCTGAATGAGCATCACTGTCATAGATTCACAAGCATCTGTATTACCGTTATTTTTTCGATAATTCTCTCCGTTCTTAGATCAATTTGTAGAGACTTAAGAGAAGAACATTTCTGCATTACTAACTCGAAAATGCCAAATTTTGAGTTGTGACGGTCTTGCACGAAATGAGCGACATTTACTTTTTCCATATTTTGAATTTTGTCTTTTGTTTTACTGAACATGTTTCCCAGATTTTGTTAAGTTTTGTGCGCCATTTTAATGTTTTCGGCATTAAACAATTTGGATTTTTCAAATCTTTCGGACATTTCAGGAATATATGTAATCGATTTATATATTTTTGGTTCGTCACTTGCTTTAGTCCTCTATTCCTTGTCCTTGGCATAGTCTTCAATAAGATTTTTGTTAGTTTTTCTGAAAAATTGTTGTCATATAATATGTTATGGATTTTCTTCTATTGTGAAATTCCACATCACTAAGTTGTAACACTCTCCTAAATTTATCACAAAAATTTATTTTCACTACTGAACTCGAGCTCGTAATAACAAACTGCTGTTATTAATTATCAATAATTAAAATGGTTAAAAAATGGGTAATATTTCCTATGCAGTCACCCAAATTTGTTTGAAAAATTGTTGAGCAATTTTTCACATATTGCTTTGGGCGATTTTGCTAGCAGCGTATGAATTCAGAAACGTATCAATACAAATGCCATTACTTTTTTGTATCTCTAAACAATTATTTTAAATATGCCAAGTATTGTTCATTTATTTATTTTGGCGTAATACATTCAAATAAAGACAGATTCCATCCAACTATATCACTAAAAAGGAAAAGTTGTTGCACAATTCGTTTGTAGATCAGAACAAGTGTCCGTTGTGGTGTAAGATACGAGATACAAATCTACTTTACAACAACTTGCTGCTGGAAATGGGATAAGTGAGTGGAGTGAGTGAACATTTGAAATTGCTGCTTTCAGACAAATCCCTTTACTTTTCTGTTCGCATATTGGCAATGTAATAATTAAAGAAAGGGGGAAAGCACCGAAACAAAAAATAAATTTGTTTCTAACGTAAAACAAGCAAAAGAAAAAGGAAAGTATAAAAATAAAAACAAGTAAATAAAATCTATTACGTGGCAAACCACCCCGTATTTATGTGGCAATTTGTTGTTTTATGATTGTGTACAACGCGTAAAAATAAAGTGTATCATTTTCCCATTTACGGAACCACCCCACATTCCTTTTCAATGTTATCCTCCTCTCAGCCACAATTTCAATTTATGAAGATTTGTGATGTGTGCAAGTTGGAAAGTTGTCTGCGAGTGTGTTTTTCTTTCTAGTTCCTTCGAGACACAGTGTATGATGGCAGCAGGTTGTATTCCCGCGTATGTGTGTGTGTGTTTAAGAGAGTATCATACAACTGTTGCCCTACTGCACTTGTTTTGATTTGTTTGGAATAATAACAGATGCTTACTGAACGTATTATTATTATTCATTGTTGTTTAAAATTATTAATGGTTGACAATAGATTTCACTTTGTAATGTTGTTTGCGAAGCACTTTCGACCAGGTCTATTTTATTGCCACTAATGCCAACATTCATACATACACACATTCTAATTTTTTCATACATTCACACATATTTGTATATATTTTCTGTATTTTTGTTTTATGATTTTTGATGTTGCTTGTTACAAATATTGTTATTGTTGTTTGTTACTGTTGCTTTTGTTGGCAAATTACAATTGTGTAAATATTTAAACAACTTGAAAATTACTCATTAGTGTTTTCTGCAATTAATGTTTTGTTTACTCTAGATCTTTAAAAACCACAGGCGCTGGCCATTTAAAAATGAACGATGAAACTTGTAAAAAGATAAATGTGTCATAAATTAAAGAAACCGGCTTTTTAATAAAGTAAATTTTTAATTTTATAAAAAAACGTTTTATAACTAAAAATAAAAATTTAATCAGATCAAAATTTAATGCATCGAGAGATTTGGTTAGTTCCAAAACGTCAGTTGCATAGCAAATATACAAAATCCTCGCATGTTGAAATGCAACCGTGTAGAATTAAACTATGTTTTCTATAGCAAAGTACACCAAAAAAGTAATCGATACGAAGAAATAGATAGTGGTATGCCACCGAAAATGTGGCGAGCACTTAGCCGATATTTTATTTCACATAAAATTGTCATATTTCTTTCTATCGTAATAAAAAATATTAAAATAATGATCTGAAAACTTTTTTTATTTACAATTAATATCGTGCGTTTTGGTTGGGCCAGCCTTTATATTTCTGACATGTATGAGATTTTGGAACTCAGCCGTTATATTTCAAATCACTTATATTTATATTGTGACATTTGGTAATGCCAGGTAAAAATTTCATGCTATTGAAATGTTTAGACTAGAGGTGACGCGTGACTGGATTTTTGCTTGTCTCGCGTAAAAATTTTTCAACTTGCTTACGAATAACATTTAAAAGAACTTATTTTATTATGAAAGTATTTACATTCTTTATAAAATATTTCGTGAGTGTACGTTACTGTAAGATTTTACAAATTAATCGAGGGTGAGCTTGCGCGATCGTAAGATTAAAATTGTTTTCCGCTGTAAAGCGTCAGCTGTTTTTTTTTCAATATTTTTATAAAACACATAAATAAAAAAAGCTTAAACTTATAAATTATATAAATTTTGACAAATATTCTGTTTTGTTTTAAACACATTTTAACACGTGTAAGTATTTTTAGTAATTTCCAATTATTGAAGTCGACGCAATGTTGACGGTCTGCAACATCTACGTATGATTAACGGCACCTTTAGCCATGTGTGAACGACATAGAAAAGTATATATATAGCAATTTTGTTTACAGCAACTTAAAAACATTTTTTTTCAATATGGAAAAAAAAATTTAAGGAATAGAGCTATTACAAAAAGCTTTATAAAATACATAGCTGAAATTTAACTCATAGAAAAAATTCGAAAAACTTAAAATGTTGAATATAATAAAGTTGCTTATGAAAAGGAAATAATTCCCAATATCTATTTGTTAAAATAGTTGAGTTAAATACATTCAATTTATAAAGTATCACTATCCAGTTTGACACAAAGAATGCTGACGAAGGCCGTAGCGGGCCAAAAAATGCATTACATTCTGCTGGTGTCTAATAATTGTAAATGTTTCTGTACATAAATATACTTCATTGCTATCCAACGGAAAGCTAAGGTAAAATGTAACAAGAAAAATACAATATTATAGTCTGGTAGTGTATAGTCATTTCTAAAAAAAAAAAAAAAAAAATTTAAGGAATAGAGCTATTACAAAAAGCTTTATAAAATACATAGCTGAAATTTAACTCATAGAATAAATTCGAAAAAATTAAAATGTTGAATATAATAAAGTTGCTTATGAAAAGGAAATAATTCCCAATATCTATTTGTTAAAATAGTTGAGTTAAATACATTCAATTTATAAAGTATCACTATCCAGTTTGACACAAAGAATGCTGACGAAGGCCGTAGCGGTTTGAAAATAACTCCTCATATATTATTTGCTTGTTGGCAGACATCGTTTTACTTTCGCAATGGATTTCTCTCAAAAACACAAAACTGCTGTAGCTCTATATAAACTTTAAATAATATTTTAATATATGTATAGAGGTAAGATCCCACTATCGGCTCAAATAGCACAATTTTTAATTATATTTCAATATATAAAAAATTCATTCAATTTTATTTAAACTTACTACACAGGGTGTTTTTTTTTTAAATTTATTGTGTTGAAAACAGATGTTTACAAACCAGGGATGGCAACATCGGTACAACTGCAATGTTTTGGTAATAGCGACTTGTTTCTTTTGTTCAACAGTACAAATATACTATTCACTGTTCTAATACATATGAATAATAGATAAAACAATGTATTTTTTCAACAATTAAGCTGAAAATAGTTAAATTTTTAGTAGCCATTTATTGCAATTTCAAAATTTCGTTTTGCCATCCCATGTATCGGCGCAGATTGACGACTGCAATCGGCGCACAAGTGGCAGATAAAAATCAATGGATATTTAACAATTTGATTGCTCCACATTGTGCAAAAGAGTGTTCACATTATCGGCGCAACAATTGTCCACATTCGGCACAATTTCCGCACAGATTGTCCCATTTTAAAAAATTGTTAACGTTCGATAGTGGGATCTTAGCTTAAGTTTGAATCTCGCCTTAAACAGCTATATATTTTAAACAATAAAATTGTAAATGAAACAAGGAATTTTAAATCAAAAATTGTACTTGAAAATAAAAAATTTTAACCTATTTTTAGACCTTTTTATGCAAAACGATCTTTTATTAAATACTATTATATTTTATAGAAAAATGCCTCATAATTCTTTTTGTTTTATATTTGCATTAAATTCAATTTAAAATGATGTCAATATAGCGCTTGCAATAACCAAATGTTTTTAAGCCTTAAAAGCACCGAAATCAATTACAATTGTGCAACGAAGCATTTGTGTTCAATATTTTGTGTAGTTCTTGTCCTTAACTTTTTGACCAGCCACTGTCTTGAAGGCAGTTAAATAAAATCGTGATATTTTGTTTCTATTGTCAATTGTGTACAAATATTTTATAATTATGTATGAACAATTTGCTATTTTAATTGAATCGACAGATTTTACTTATAATGGCCACTTATGTTCACAAAATTAAGCCAATTTTTTTATATTCATAGCAAACAAAAAAAATACCTATTATATATATATATATATATATATATATATATGATGGGAAACAACAATGCTTTTTATTGATTTTAAAACTACATACATTTGTATGTATCAGTGTGGCCAGGGGAAAAATAAAAATGTAACACTTTTCTTTCAAAAAAGTTACTGGTTTTCGTCAAAGTTACATTTATATAAAACTAGCTTTCTTTCATGGACATATTTTTACTCCAAAGTTTATGTTTCTAGGTTTTAACTTGTTTAACCTGCTTCTTTGTAATAGGTATGTACCAAATTTTTTTTTTTTTTAGATACGTTGCGAATGTGATATATTTTTTATTCCAATCTTTATTGTTTTAAAAGATAGATGGCATGGCAAAAAAAGTTTTAAAATACGGGTTTTACCCGTTTACTCCCAAAAAAGGCAAAATTTCACCTGTCCGATAAGCAATAAGTATTAAATTATTTTGTATATTTTGCAGCTTAGGAGATATGATGTAAGCGGGATCGATTTGGCGAGAGCCTAGCCTCCGGTCCAAACGTCAACTTTTTAGCTTCTGGAGTTTGGGATAAGTGATGATGAATCAGTCAGTAACGTTACAATTTTATATTATATAGATAAATGAAGAAAAATATATTAAAAAATGTTAACAAGTAAGGTACGATTTTCACCCCTTTGATCGCATAATTTTTATTTCTATATGTATTGTTTTAAATGATAGATGGGGACAAAAAAAATCCAAAATACAGGGTTTATCCCTTTATTCCCTAAAATGGCTGAATTTCGAAATGGTACCAGACACCTGTTCGCTTTTTTTTATTTAATGAACAACAATAAGTATTAAATTAAAAAAGTACCACTTTAATAAAAAAAAATTACCAGTTAGAGAACAAAAGGGACCAAAAAATCCCTCTTACAGATTCTCATTCGCTCAGGAACTTGCATCCTTAATTTTACCAAGTAAAGCACAAAAAAGTAGCAAAAGGCGCCGCTTACAGATTCTCATTCACTCAACGCACTGCTTGTTTAATCTTGTGTTTCAAAAAGTACCTGTTGAAAAACAATAAAGTAACAAAAAATTAACCTTACAAATTATCATTCACTTGGGAACTTGCATGCTGAATTTTATGTTTCTAGGGTCAATACTAACGGAACTTCAAAAAGTACCAGTTAAAGAACAAAAAAGTACCAAACATTTCCTTCTTATAGATTCTTATCCACTCAGGACATTGCATGTTATAGTTTATGTTTCTAGGTCCAACATTAACGTCAATTAAAAAATCTAAGGAAAGAAATTAAATCTCCCGTATTTTCCCTTTTTGGTACTTTTTCTCCCCATTGAAGCATCAACAATTTTAATTTTGCATTTTTTGTAAAAAAAAGTACCAAAAATATTTACAGTGTTCACCCCTTAAACGTCCGAATTTTGTTGAAAAAGTACCAAATTAGTTTTTGTATTTTTCAGATTAGCTTAAAATGTGATATAAGTTTTATTTCTATGTTATTGGGCTTAAAAGATAGATGGGGTGAAAAAAAGTACCAAAATATAGGTTTTATCCGTTTACACCGTAAAAGGGCCGAACTTAAAAAAATAACAGACACCTGTCAGTTTATTTTTCAAATAACAACGATAAGTATTTAATTTTTTTTGTATCCCTTTTAGTTTCGGAGATATAAGTTTACCGAATTTACCCGTTTTTACCCAGTTTTACCCCTTATACATTCGAATTTCAAAAAATCCCGTCTTAGTGGATCGATTTGGGGAGAGACCAACCTCTGATCCAAATTTCAAGCTTTTAGCTTCAGGCGTTTAGGCTGTGCGATGATGAATCAGTGATTCAGTCAGTAACGTTGCATTTTTTTATATGAAACACCTTCCTCTACTTTAACTTATAAAATGAATAAAAATCGCGAAGAACAAACCTTTCCAGATTTAAATGATGTTACAAGTGTTATAACTCCTTTCTCACAATTGAGTATTGATACACAATTACCTGTCGTAAACCAAGCTTTACCTTTGTTGAATATATCTTTAATAGATGAATATTCTGTAATAATGCAATCATATTTGGAAGAAAAATATGAGGAAATTTGCTCTAAATTTGCAACACTTTTAGGATTGGGATCTTTATGAGAATTCTTTGCATTTTAAAGAATATGGTACGCTTTAAAGAAAACTTTAATCATGAAAAACTAATCGAGATCAGAAAATGCAAATATTGACAGTATTACCTGTTTCTTGGAGCATAAATAAGATTTGTGATGTCATGGGACCAACAAATCCAGCAGTTGTTTCAAAACGCTTCAAGGAAAAGAAAGGAGTTATGTCAGTTCCTGGTAAGAGGGATTTCATTTCTGTGAAAAATGATGATGGACAAAGGCAGCACATTCAAAAACTTATTCTATGTAATTTAAAAGAGCAATCACAGAAAAAATTATTAAATTTCTCCAATCACCAAATTTATTCCAAATTCATAATATCAAGCAAACAAGTTGTTGATTTTGCACATATTACTTAATTGAATATATTGATTACTAAAAATTTTATAAATTTGAAAAAATATTTTTAATAAATGATATTTTTAGTTTTAATTAAAAAAGTGATCAAAAAACTTTGCCATTTCAAACAATGTGTTAATTTATTTAAATAAATATTGAAAATTCCCAACAACAATTCTACATGTTTAAATTATTTTATTTTAAACGAAAAAGTCAATTAAGATTCTTTGCAATTTAATTAAAATTTTAATTGAAAATTTATTTCAAAACAACTTAAATGTTAATTAAATCAAAATTAAATTTTTAATTTTCTTTCAACTAAAAAAATAATTGATTTAATTATCACATTTATTAAATTTAAATACTTTTTAACCCATTTTTTTTAATTGATAAAACACATTTTTCTGTGATATAAAACGTTTAAAGAGCACCTATTGTAACAAAGAATTGTCGGAAGAGTTAGTCTTCAGAGACAAATTGATAAAAAATAAAAAAAAAAATAATAACTGCTATTGTTTTCATAAACTAAAAAAAACAACAGTTGTTTATATCGAAACATTATTTTAACAAATTTCAAAAAATCATAAAGAAGTAGTTAATCGAATCCCACAACCAAATGGGTCTTAAAATTTGTGGAAAAATCAAAGTTTTAAGAAAATCAAAGAGTACAAACAGTGAAAAAAATTATTGAAAATATTAAAAACCGATAATCGCATCCAAGTCCACTATGCCAAAATTTTTTTCTATTTTTTATTGGATAGTAGACAAAAAAAGACAAAATACAAAAAAAGTTATTCTATTTGGACTAATATTGAAAAAGTTACGAGTATTTATTTGAACATATTTTTTATGGCGTGATTTTTTTTTTTAAATTCGATATACAGATACCATAAGCAAAAAAAAATCTGAAAATTTGCTGAAATGTGCTATTGAGAAAGGTTGATGTTCAGTCAAAAATAAAGGAAATCAAAAAATTTTTTCTCCAAACTGTCCAATTTTACTTGGATTGCCACATATATAGATAAATATTTTTTTCCATATATCAGCGGGGGAAAAATAAAAAAATTTCTATTAAATTTGAAAAATTTAAACGCATCATCAAAGCGGAAAATTCAGTTTACTTAAAAATAAAATTTATTCCGAACCGAAGGTAACTAACTGGTTCGAAAATATGGACTTTTAAACATTGAGAAAAATTGGATTGTATTTTCTTATTGATTTCAATATCAAATTTCTTGGAGTATTGAATTGATAATGCTAGACGTTTTGGGACAAAGAAACTTTTTTTGATAAAATGTTATATCAGCAACTTTTCCTTAGATATATGTATAGTTAATTGAAAAAAAAGAAAAGATCTTGTTATGAAAACTTTTCTTAATCTTTATAGAGATAGAAAAAAAGTATACCCGAGCAAGCCTGAAATTTTTGTGGAATCTTTATTAAATAGATATTATAGGAGAATATGGTTCCAAAAATTAGGTGTGGGAAATATGGGATGCGACTTTTACATGAGTTTTTCAAGCTGCACTTATTTCTTAAATTTTCATACTTGTTTTTACTTCCATATGATTTTGTTGTTATTTGCTTCCGAAACAACGTGGTATTTAAAATATAATTGATGAATTGAGAGACAGATGCATATACTTCTTGATATATTTTAACAAGGGTTAGGAATAGGGAGATCGAACGGTTACTATTCGACCGGTTTTAACCAGTTATTAAAGCTTCGTCCATGTCGGTTAGTTTAAAATGTTCATTTTTTGAATATCTAATAAACCGGTTATTTTGGTATAATAAACCGGTTATTTTAATAATATGTAATTTATGTACATTTTCCTTACTCTTGTTGTAGATCTACCCGTAATTTAAGTATTTTTCTATTGAATATTGGGCAAACTTAAACATTTTATGAAGAATGTCAAAACAAAATGTAACAAAAGTCAAAAAACATTGTGAACAATGTAAATACAAATCGCTTATAAAAGCGATTGTTCTTGCAAAAAAAAAAAAAAAACAAAACTATTCAAAATACTACAAAAATTGTTCAGTTAAAAAGTGAATAGTAATTTGTGCGATAGTATTCTAAATATTAACTGCCCGTTCGCCGATATCAAACGTTAACGTTCGCATAGTAAATAAGATTTAAAACAAAAACAAAATTTCAAAAAATGTTTTTGTTTTAAATGTTATTTTCTATGCGAACATTAACGTTCGATATCGGCGAACAGCCAGTAAATACATTTTTATGTAGATGTTATCATTGGAGATATTTTGAACGGGATTAAAAAGACAAAGTAAGGTGCCTGAAGTGCCCCAAAATGATAAGTTTTAAAGGGGGTTTCACGTCACGATTTATTAATCACCTTTAATTAGTCTAATTAGTTCACATGTTTGACATTAATGTGCTCCTAGTAAAACTTAACTCCGTTCGAAGTAGTTCTAAATAGACGACAAATAATACTTTACTAAAATCCGCTGCCCAAAATAAATCATAGGGTGAAATATTAACCCGTTGTGTTGACGAGGACGGAATGCCCGTTAACGAACTTAAAACTCTCAAGTAGCTCTATCAGTTCTTCATGCTTAAAACTACAACGTTCCGGCGGAATCAACGATATGAATTCATCAGTTTTATTTATTAAAACACCAGGAACTAAAAAACAAAATTGATGAAATCAAACAATGTCATATAAGATTTCAAATTGTGGTCGACGAATTGACAAATATTTTTTACAAAATGCATGTTCATATTACTATTCTTTTTTTTAATGCTGAAACGAACAAATTTGAAATATATAATCCTGGCTTGTTTGGCACTTTTCAAAAATATGCTTGAAGTCTAGTGATTCATATAGACAGGGTTCTACCACCAACAAATTAAAACTCATTTAAAATAAATTTTTGAGAATATCTCAAATAATAATTTTATTAAAATCCTATAATTTATTATTTACTTTTGCAAGACGTTTGTCTAGATCAAACATCATTTAACAGTTTCTAAATTAAATCATATCTATGTATTTCGGTTCCGGTACGTTCGTAAATGCATAAAAACTGTGCATCACTGCTGCAGTGATGCAAAATTTTGTTGCTGATGCGTGATCACCAGTTGCAGTTGTGATGCTGATGCTTTTTTACTGCACAACAGTTGTGCAAAGTTTGAATTTTTGAGCACGAGCTAAATTTCAAAAGTTTCATAAACGAACATAAAATTATAATAAAAATGTTATCA